>VCCP01000008.1:1200000-1800000 GCA_005765155.1 Zelopaecilomyces penicillatus | reverse complement strand
GCATCAATTGAGACAAGCCTGGCACGGAAGCTGACATGGACCCAACTAGATGAACATGGGTATAGCAATACGGATGGCGCAACTGATGCAACTGCATCGGGAGGAGACATATCAACTGTCCAACCCATCGCCAGAACTGATTGTGCGGGCTGAATCAGCACGCCGCACGCTAGTAAGTGCACCAAGACTCTCATATTTGTTAGTATTCGTTGACGCCAACAAATCCGACCAAAGTGGATGCTTCATAGCCAGGACAGTCTGCATTCCGGGCCGTTATCACCTGTCTCGCTTGCCGCAGCAGATATCACCGCTCTCTTGCCATGTAATGAAGAGGATTTCGCCCACGGGCGTGAACCAAGGTCTCGAGCCGCCTTGGAAGGCACACAACCGGCTATAGACAATCCGGCCTTAATCAGCGACCCAAATAGATCACTGTTCGCGACGTTGATGCAAATCCATAACCTTTGGGGTATTGTTGGCCGCAGAGCTGTGAGCTATGGCCGAAGCCCGTGTCCATGGGATCCAACTAGCGAATTCTCAAAAATGGTTACGAGACTTCGAGATTGGGAGCAGGGGTTACCGCACGAACACATTTGGAGCACCTTTTTGCTAAAGGGATACAAGGCCGAAGGCCAGGACCTTGTACGTTTCATATGACCTGACCTCACCATTTCCAATGGCTCGAATGACTAATGGGTTGGTATAGGCATATTTATGTGTTACGATGATGACGAGGCTTTGCAACATTGTGCTGCGGCGTCCCTACTTGATAGAGTAAGTAATCCATCTTTGGCAAGATCCCTCAACAGTAAAGTATCAACACATCCTCCAGTGGCAACAGGCTGACTCATTGTGCACATTTGGCAGCATATTCAAAAATGACACTAAAGATCCCCAGAAGTTGGCCTTTTTCTCAGCCATGTCTTTGGAGCTCTTTCGCAACGTATACGATCTGTACGAGCAGATTGATGCCCAGTTCACAGACCGTACACCAGATGAGAGCGTTGGCGCGCAAATTGCAGCGTTCTGCGTCTATAGCTGCGGGCTTTTTTCAACCTACCTTTGTAAATACCCAAATAGTAAGTCAAAGACGCAGGCCCCGGATATTTCTTGTTCCACATAACGCTGACCAAAAAAACCTTGCGTTTGTTTTTACAGTTTGCTCTGATCCGTACCTTGCACGTCAAGGTCCTGTGATGCTTCAGCGCACTCTTAGTATCCTACAGGAATGCAAGCAGGTGTGGCCATTGGCATCGCGATGGGTAGAAGCCCTGGAAGGCTTCACGCGTGATCCAAAGTCTGCAACGATGGCAGCAGAAGGCAGCATGGCGGACGGCAAGGACCCTATTCCACATGCTCTTCGACAGCTCCCTCCCTTGACACACAACGGCATAAATGCTGCCACTGGACGCCACGCCTCAACATCCAAGATCCCGAGCGTCAACTCAGGTCGCTCCGTTTCTCGCTTGACGTCGTCGATGTCGGAACCAGTACTCCCCCGGCCGGGTAGGCAAAGCGAACTGCCCCCAGCTTCATTACTGCATACTTCGCATCACAGCTCACCCAAGAGTGCTGGCATGCCTTCACTGCCCATTCAAAACGGGCATGCGTTTCCGCAACCACACCATCAGGCCAACCATCACCAGCAATACCAACCATTGCACCCACAATTACCAACAGCACAACTCACCCCTCCCCACCTCAGCCAGCAGCCCCCTCTAGTGCACCAACAGCAGCAACATCATATACACAGCCAGTCTCTTTCGCCTCAGGATAGCCACCACCACAACACCTCCCCTCACATGTACATGGCTCAACAACAGCCTCAGCACTCTCCCCCACCGTCACTAAGCCCCCCTGTTGCAGCCGGTCTTGCTCGCCACCCTGGCGGCGCTGACGGCGTCGGTATGCTCATAGAAGCCTTTGACAATGACCGACAGCCCAACTATGGCATGGCCGCTGCCGGGGTTCCGGCATTCTATGCGCCGCTTGGCCCGGGCAACGATGGATTTGACTGCGAGCTGCAGTTTTATATTGATGGACAGACCAACAACGCCTGGTTGCAAGCTGAGGGGTGGATGGAGAATTGATAGTATACTAACCTGCTTTTTCTTGATGTAAACTGATATTTCGGACGGGATAGGGAGGCGAAGCGATGAAATTTACTCTTCGTAGCTCTAATCGGGCTACGAATGTTGAGATGCTTACATATCTAATACTAGTTGTTTGCATGTTAACGATGTGTTTGTTTGATTGCCTCCACATTTAGCTTACCCTTTACAAATGGCATGATTACATTCCTCATTCTGTGTAGGGTTGCGTAATACATGTTGATTAAGACTTTCATTATGGCGAATTCTGAACATCTGAAGGCTCATTTTTGAATGAGTCGTGCTGATGTATATTGCTAGGAGGAAGAAGAGTAGTGAGAGGGAGTCTGTGTGGGGAGGGTCGAATCGGTCCGCCAGCGGTATTTGCAGCACGTTGATGGCACGTTTATGGGCAGTTACATGGCGGCAATAGGGTTTGAGAGTTGTATCTTCGGATATGATGGGAATGAAAAGGACAGAAAGTTGTCATCTCAATGTCGTTGTAAATTCTTCGTACATTAAGATTGTGATGGACACTATATCAAGCAATACCAGCAGTGCAAGTGGTCAACAAAGTAAAGCGGCATCAAATTAAAGGGCGAAGTCGTGACGAATGGAAATCAAAGACTTTGGGTGGCAAAGTGATGGATAGAGCATGGTCGCCGCCATCGCCGCTGTCAAACCTCAAAATGTATAATAATACAGGTGGAAACGACCTTGTGGAGGAAAGAAAGCCTAGTTGGTTGTATCTATAGCTACCCCCTTGACTCAATCTGTCGCGCATAACATAAACTTTAGTACCTAGGCAGACCTAACCAAAGAAGGAAATTCACTTATAGTAATGGAGCATTTCCAACTGGATTGGAGCCTTGAGGTTGAAGTGATTGATTGGGTGTGTTTTTATGAAGTAGTGTGTTTATGGAGTGTGTTCTGTGATTTTGTGATTTTTCGGGCAATACCAGCAATATCGGCAATCTGAGCAATCAACGCTATTCAAGCGATCTAGGTAATCAGGACCATCAGGACCAGTTGAGAAAAATAGACACAAATCTGCACTACAACAATATCAAATTATGATTCTTTTATAAATATAATAAACACCCTTTACGCCCTTGCCCCCTTTGCCCCCCTTGCCCTCCTCACTCTCTATCCCATCCTGACAATAGAAGTTAGCATAATGCTTTAAGAATCCGTAAGACTGGAGTCGTCTTCTTATTACTTACCTACGATTCGTCGCTCCACTTCCTTGCGTATTTGCCGTAGTCCTTCTTGGGGCGTGGCACCCCTGGGGCATACGCAAGGCCGAAAGGCCCATTTGGATCCCGGACAAACTGGGGGTCCAGGAATCTGCCAGCCTGATAGCCAGAGGGCTGGCTTTTTCCCCCGGCAGGCTTGGGGGCCGGGGCCGGGGCCGGGGCCGGAGCCGGAGCTGGAGCTGGAGCCACAACACCACTGTCGTGGAATTTGGCCTTGGAGCGGCGGCTTGCCGCCGATGGAGCCTTGGAGGGCGCGCGGGTACTGAAAAGAAGAAGTTAGTACACTGTTTGTTCTGCTTCTCATGGGGGTCGTCTCAATGATTACCTTGCCTGAGATTCAGACTTCATACTGCGGCGGCCTCTATCCGATTGAGGAACCGTGAGGTCCCATGTGCTGACAAAAGTTAGCATACACCGTATCGTATCTTCTCAGCCGCTTACCTTGCCACGGATACCGAACCCTGGCTTCCCGATTTTTTGGCCTTCTTGACATAAGGCCGGGGGGGCATGTCGTCATACTCGTGTGTGACGAACTGGATATCCTTGCTGTAATATCCAGGGTTTTTGGTCAGGCGCTCAGCCTTTTTGGCCTTGACCTCCTTGGATGGTCCACAACCCATTTTGATAGTGAAAGGGGTGGTGGTGGTAGTGGTAGTGGTAGTGGTGGGGGTAGAGGGTATTGTAATTTGCGTAAACGCAAAAAGAAGTTCGAGATCTTTGAGGATTCGAGGAGTCAAGTATCTGAACTCTTTGAATTCAGATAAAGTGATGGGAGAAAAGGAAAGAAAAAAGGTCGACAAGATGGGCACCACGAAAGAATTTATACCCATCCCTCCAGTGTCATGTATGTCAAACGTCAAAATAAGGTTATCAGGTTGTCCAACGTTAAAGGTGACGCCTGGGAGGGTGCCATGATTTAACATTTCGCCATGCGTTGCAGGTTTGCAAAGAACACAACAGTCATAACGTCTGTTTAAGGTTGGGGAAGTGGGGGGGTGGAGGAGGAAACAGCAAAAGCACAGGATGAAAAGGTGTCGATCAAACCAGTAACGACATGTTTAACATTGTATAACTTTTTTTTCGGGCCCGGTCATCACTCGTTATATAGTACTGTATTATAAGAAGATTAAATATGAAAAATATCTAGCAATGTCTGGTAATGCCTAGCAATACCCCTAGCAATACCTAGCAATGTCTAGCAATATCTGGTAGTATTTCAAGAACAACAAGGTTCAGTACTAACAAACAGATACCATCTCCAAAGCACTGCCAACTTCAAAATATCTTGTCTTTTCCAAGCCTCTGCCTGCACCTGGGGCTCTTTATCCTCTCACTACAGAGTTCACAATGGTTCAGCCACCAACCCAAGAACTCTAATAGAGTATTGCTGTTTGCGCATTATAGCCCCGTGCGCGGTCGACCTTTTCTGCGTTCACCCCTTCAAGCCGCTTCCTAGCCAAACCCAAACTCACAGTCATGTGATCGATCTCCTCATAACTAGAGAGAGTGTACCATTGTCAATTCCATTACGAGTGCCATGGCCTGCAGTGTTATTTATTGCAAATGCGTGTGCTGTGGTAGACGCTGAGGTGCCTTGTTAGTTGATAGCGACCTTGTGCAAATAGTAAAAAAGCAATGCAATACTCACTCACTCCTCTAAGACTCTAGTATAAGGTAGCATGTCAATCACAACATTACTGGATTTCCTGCCAAGCGTTTTGGAAAAGATTGGCAACCTACTCTTCCGGCGATGACATCGCACTCGGGCTACAATTCTATGTCAGCAAGTCAAAACCTAATGCAGATTGCAAGTCAAGTCAATACCAGTAAAGCTCAACCCACATTGTCAGATAGAAGAGCTTTCTAGAATTCCATGTTAGCATATTAAACCTTATTTGACTTGATCATAAAGAGTAAACTTACGCATTGGCCATCATCACCGCCAGGGCTCTGCATTGTGGTATATCAGTGTGTATTTGTCTTTGTTCATTTCACTTTCCACATTTTTTATAACAAACTTACCCCACTATCTCGAACAATACATTGTTCATTAACAAAGCCGACCTAGATTTCTGTATCAGTGTACTCATTGAAGCTGGATAATGACTCATCAGCGAATGCCACACCGTACACTAGAGCTTCTGTTAGTATTTTTCTTTCTCTTTGATTTCAACCTCATGATCAACGGGCAACTTACACCCGTGTCTAGGCAAAACGCGGCTTTCCCCTGCAACATAACATTAGTATATCAATCCCAACTAGGTTGCTTTCCAAAGTTTTGAATGGGATGACCAACGTCCCGAGGTTTCCGAAGACAAGCGAAGGGAGCTACACAAACAGTTGCATTGGCTAACCCCACGCCAGCAGCGACTGCTGAGAAGAAAAGGGCGAGCTTCATTGTAGGGAGACCGCACGGTCGAAATGGCGAAATGGAGAATGTATGATGCAATTTTTTCGACGTTATATGTTCAGGTTGCAGGTTATGGCGGGGGTTGTTGGCGAAAGGGAGGATGGGCAGAACTTTGCAATAAGACACAGCATGCAGCGACTAATACAGTTGCAGGTGCGCCTTGTTAGTATACTCAGCACATTTGGGGTAATTAGTTGTTCTTATGAGGTATCGTCAGATGTCATTTCGCAATGTTCTGAACTAATGCTATTAGTTGTCAAGCCAAAGGAGGAGCTAAGGGTTAGTTAGTTGTAAGTTGCTGGTCCCTCCCTGGTGAGGGTGTGCGCTTAGGTAGGCGGTGGGATGGCGGCTTAGTATCTCATTTCTTGCGTACATGTAAGATCGTCCTTACAAGAGATGACGTTAAGGAAATCACGGCACGGGATACACACGAGCCAAAATTGGCCTGGTATAAAAAAGTCACAGATTCCGCGAGGATCCTTGGGGCTGCAGTACATATCATCTCTGTAAATATGTGGTCAAAGGCCATCTCAGCTATTCGAGGTTAGATAATAGAACAGACTCGGTTGCAATCTGAAAACATGAAGCTGTATTGTGGATTTTTTTTTTTATTCTTTACATTGTACATTGTGTATTACGGCAAGAAAATAGCAAGAAAATTGCTTGTTGGTCATCCACCGCTTTGGACTATCCCTTTCCAAGCCACGAACTAATACCTACTAGTTAGTAGTCACGGGCCATGTTCCTCGATTGCCCTATATAGATGTCAATGCCGTCCGTCCAAAAGAGAAAAAAAAGCATTCTCATCACTCGCAGAACCCTGTCTTATGCTCTGTAATAGTATTACCTCTGATCTTATGGCTGGATTAACTTGTCGAGAGCAAGCCGAGCGTGCATCAACTTCTCGAGTTGCTGGCTGCCTCTTTTTTCTTCTTCTTTTTTCACTTATTATTATATATTTAAGAATTCATGATGCACCCTTAATGGGCCAAGGACGTCGACGCGTAATTCCATGTCCAAACGCTATTCACTATCTGAAATCCACTCAAGGTCCTCATTGTCTGTTCTGTGAGCCCAACAGCGGCCCAGAACAGTCAGCGGCGCAGGAAACGTGTAGCCAGTGCAGCCCTCGTACGGCGAGATGCAGAGCTCTCTGATGACGCGGAACCGGGTCTTGGAGCCGGGTACCAACCGCTTTTCTAGGATCGGGTCGCAGTGTTTCATGGAACAGGCTGAGATCCCGGTGCAGTCCCGACAGAGGTGGATATGTACAATGCACATGTTAAATGTAGAAAGAAAGAGACAGTGAAGTACGAGAGATGTAGATTCTAGCAAGCGAAGGACAAGGGGAATGATGAGTGATTATGGTTTTTTGTTTGAGAGAAGTTTAGTTTAATAATCTTGGACAAGTCTGCGAGTGCAAAAGCTGCGTGGTTTCAAGGAGAACAAAAGAAAACGACGTTGGAAGCTCCTTTAAATGCTGGTACACTTGAGGTTCCACATAATCAGTGATTCGCAGCACCTTTATGATACATATGTGTATTTCAAGTTGGCTGCGCAGTGACTCGCAAATCACAATATTCCTTCATGTTAAATAGCTCGGCAGACTCCGTCACACCATACTTGAAGTGTTGACTTGCGGAACAGATAGAAAGATTTTGGTGTAGAAAATCCACCGCGCATGTCGAAGCATTATCAACCAGAAACGACTCTGGAACTGGAGGAGCTCTCCACACCAGCAAGACAACATGCCGAGAATATAAAGTACGGACGGGCAGACAGCTTGCGTGTCAAAAATAGAATGATCCGGCTTGTATGAGCTAGTGGCTTTGTTCATATATTGAATAAAACTACTTGACCCTGACATATGCTGAAAAGCGGCTCGTCGTGTAATTCTGTCGCTTTGCATTGTTATCAACGTTTCGGCGGACTGGCGCTGTCAAAGTTATATACCTATGATACAAAGCTAAGTCAACAGCTGGGTTATTCGGTTTATCACAGTGCAACTCATTTGTTCTCCATAGGGTTTAGCCTGTAATACTCGTGAGACAAAAAAACACTATCAGCTCTGTGACGTCTCTACCTATCTACCTATATATTAGAAGAATAAGGAAGGCCCTGGTAAAGTTTTCTTTAGATATTGCAACTTTCAATGATTCTACACCAAATTGGCAGAGAATCTTAACAACTTTTGAATATTTCTCAAATTATTCCAACGATATATTGTTACTCCTTTAGCTATATCATGTAATAGCCACCATCAAAGTTCTTAGGTTGAAATAAAGGTTCAAAACGGTTCCGACATGTATCGTTAACCGTCTTGACTCATGGATGTTGATCAATTCAACCCCGTCTCTGTACCCGAAGAATCATCATCATCATCGTCATCCGGATCGCTCGAGGATTCCACAAGCTCATCAATAGCCTTTCTTTTCTTCGACATCGTATGGCTGCAGTCTTCCGTCCTATATGTAACTCTCCAGTGCGCTACTCCACAAAATACATCCGTTTTATATTGCCCATTGTGATGGATATTACCATTGACTGTTGAAACTAGTCGAATAACGTTGCGATTCCGACCGCAACAAACAAAATCGTGAATTGTGTGTAGGATGGCCCAAGCAAAGCGCGCAAAGAGATAGGGCCGGGATTTTTGAGGTAGATATTGGGCGAGAACATTATGATATGTTGGCCAAAAGTCCCTTTCAGCACGAGTAATAATATGAGTGACATATTTATGCTCAGATACGCCATCGGCCTGGAACTTTTTGGGGACTATCACAAAGCCCGCGGCATCAAAGAGATTGTGGATATCAGCCTTCATTGGGAAAAAGGTTGTTTGGGGTTTTGAGGCGTAGCAAGGGTTCTGAACTATATTTCGTCATATCATTCCGCATGAACCAATCTCTTTCTTCCTTTGGTACAATAGATGTAGGTGTGAGATGCCGAGTATAGTTGGATACAGTGCAGCGATTAGTACATGATACCTCGTACAGTCTTGGCCATGAGTCTGGAATCTTATCGTGAGGAAACAGCCAGTCCCGGAAGCTAAACACGACGGGATATTGAAAATCTAGACCAACATATATTAGCGGCAATGATCATCATACATGAGATAGGTACACATGAATATCCATTGCGACTTACTTTCCGGCCCAGAAATCACAAAATAATAATACTTCTCTGTCAAGATATCATCCACAGGAATAGATACCCGCTACTTGCCCTGTTTATCTAGAGCCAGGTATCCTGTTTCAAAAGCGTTGTTGGCAACAATCTGACTGGCAACTAGTGCGGTGCCATGATGCACCCCGAATTTATCGGCAACCTGATCCGCATGAGGCAGCTCGAGGAGTTTGTTGCGATATGGGGAGAGGCCATAGCCTGGATGGATGAAACAAATGCTTCCTCGGGCGAATAGCTCTTCGGATGGTACTGGGAATGTTTGGAGCTCCATGTTGAAAGTCGTTGGAGTGTGACTAGTTGGTTTGGTTTTGGCAGAAGAATGGCAATGAGTGTATACAAGTCAAAGTAGAAGTAGAAGTGGCAAAGAGAGGAAAGATTAAAGTTGGGCTGTCTGCCAAGAGCAAGTAGCCTGCAGTGTTTTTCTATCTTTCACTTTATGTTGAATGCAGGCACCAGGTTGAAATGCACCGTCGGGGTCGTTTTATATATTGTCTTTGGATATTAAACTATGCCCAGAAATACCTAGAATTATTATGTTATAACATTAAAATAGATGATGGGCAATTCATGTTCAACTGCCTCAGAAAAACAACATGCGTGTCCAAAATCTGCCAACCTTAAAAAATGGACACATACACACAACCCCCTTTTTAAACTTTTTTCTATCACTGCACAAAAAGTCTCCTCATCCCAGGCAGCGATAACAAAAAAAGCTAGATAGCAACTTCCATATAGATAAATTCCCACAATGGCTTGCAAGCCCTCGCCCACACCATTCTTAACGTCGTCGTTGCTTCGAAAAGTGTCTCCCCCTTTTTCCTTGTTTTCCGTATGCCAAAGCGAGCGACGATTTCCCATTATTCCTACTAAATTCGAAAAAAAACGACAAAAATATATCCTAGGTAGACAACAACAGCAATAACAGCAACAATATTAATAATATCACCAACAACAGCAATGGCATCAGAAAGACCAATGCAGAATCCCATCGTCAACGGGTCCATCTACCTCGGCAAACAAATCTCAAAAACCCGCATCGACCCTCTCCGCACCACACCCACCATGCCCCAAGCCCTCCTCTCCGAAATGCTCGAAACAAAAACCTTTCAAGAATCCACCTCCTTACTCAAGGAATACATCCGACGCACCGAACAGCTCCGCATCATCACCAACGCAGAAATCAAATTTGCATCCGACCGCATGGATTCGGAGAATCGACGCATCAGCGCTTCCGCCAAAAAAGTACACAAGGCTGCTCGTAAAGCGCAAAAGGGGTCGTCCAAGTGTGCGCCTGAGGCGAGATCCGTGTGGGCGGGTGTGAAGAGAGATGAGCCCCTGAGGACGGAGTTTGCGATACGGCAGATTGTTTGGCCGGAGAAGGAGAGGATCTTGGCGGAGTTTGATCGGGACGTAGACGCTGCGGGGAATAGGTTCATGGAGGCCATGGCTGAGCTTGATGAGGAGTTCAAAATGTTGATACAGGCTGGTCCTCCGCCCGAGTATGCGTGGTCGGAATCAGAGACAGAGAGCACTGGCGTGGCGGCGTGGAAAAGCAAACTCTGGGGCTTTATTCGCAGGCGATTAGTGGGCAGCGCGGTTTGGTAATCTGAATAAGGCCTGTCTCTGTCTGACTTGGAACTGGCCATGCCTTCCAACACACCCAGAGACATTAATAGCGCATACACACACACACATCAATATTCATAATAAGCGTATGATGAGGGGGTTCAACTGAATTCCATTCAATAATGCTGATGCCACCGCCGCCAAAAGGGAGCAGAGCAACAGCCACTGTGGTGTATGGACGAGATCACTTGATTCTCTAGTCTACTTTCAACCCGTTTCCGTCATTCCAGTCAGTTTCTCTTTATTTCCTGCACCCACCGCCTCCCTTCTTTCCCAAAATGAGGTTCCCCGACACGCTCCGAATGTAATTCCGTTTCCATCCACGACCGCGCCGCCTTTGGATAATTTGCATTGAAGAAAGAAAAAGAAGAAGACAAAACAGACATATTCCTATTTCGTCTCTCTCAAAACCCATTCACTTGAAGGGCGTCCAAGATTAAATAACAGGATAAAGAATAACCGACCAGGCAAACGGTGTCTGATGTGTTTTGGGTAAAGGGGGGGGAAAAGGGGGGGGGAAAGGAAAAGAGAACATAAAATAGAGGTTTAAAAAGATGAGTTGCCAGCCTCCGGTGTACTCCCTGTTCCTTTCTACATGACTTTTTGGTTCGCCGCCGCCGCTCCTCCCAGATCCGTGCGGGGGCATACATGACTCCTCTCTATTCCATCATGGAGACTCGCATCAAAAATAACAAGATAAAAAAATAGCATGGGTAGTGGAAAAATGGTGTGAAGTGTGGGGTCATGACAAGGGGGGTATTTGGATTACTGTAGTGTCAAGGGGTCTATATACAAATGAAGTGGTCGTGGGGATCGTAGTGCTATGCAGTGGCGTGAAATCGCAAGGGGGGGAATGATATTCCGTAGGGTAACGGTATGACATGACAGTATGATGTGCTACGCTGGGTGGCGCGAACTGTGAGTACGCAAAAGCAACCATGGCGAAATCATCAAAATATCCTGTTTGAAACAAATCTTCAGGACTGAGCCATGACGGCTTGCGCGCCACCGATTTGACGCTTGACCTGTTCGCGAGCCCATCGTGCTGTCTCAATCGTTCGAGGCTGAAACTCCTTGTTCGTTTTGGTCTCCTTGATCAAGGCGCTGACCCACTCCTGGCGGAATGCATCAACAAGCTCGCCATTGGGGTAGGCATCAGCCAAATCACTGCAAAAGACAGTCAATACGGTGGGTAAAATAGCAAGAATTAAAGAGAATAAAGCATACCCAATAACACCCATGGCCGCACGCATGAGTGACTCGCTGCGGTTCATGTCGTTGGCGATGAGGGCAAGGAGGTTGAAGATGGTCTGCACAAATGGCTGGAGAGTTTGAGCTGCAAAGAATTGTAAGCATGGGAGCATCAAAGTTTAGAAATGGACATGGTATCGTACTCTTTCCGCCAGTCTTCATGGCACCAATAATGCCACCCCAAGCGTCCATAATACCCTCTCGCAATGAGATGACATAGTAGAACATCTCATCAGGGCCTTCTGGTGTGGCACTGACAGTTGATGCCTGCTCCAGGACCTGGGCCACAACAGACAAGTATGTTTCAAAATGTCCACCGATGGCGCCGGCAATGTCGCCAAAACACTGCAAGATGGCAGGCTTGAACTGGTTACCAAGGGTAGTGCTCTAAATGATATTTGGTTAGCTTCTAACTTTTTTACGTATATGAAAATTGCAAAAGGGGAATGGGCACATACCCTCAAGTTGTTGAGGAGATAGTTCATGAAGTTATCACAGAAAGGCTGGCTCTGCTGACCCAGAGATCTGGTGATGTCACCAACAAGACCAATGGCCATTGAGCAGAGACTGGGTTCGTCCTGGTTACCAAGGGCGTTGTAGAGGAATGGTGCGAAGGCCTCCATGTACTTGACAAAGTCCTCCTCCATAGTGGTGGCCAAAGCGCTAATGGTGGCGAAGATGGCCTCTGGGACGCTGGACTTTCCACCAATGGTGCTGAGGACCTGCAGGAGAGTCTGCATGATGCGGTCTCCCTGGGGTGCAATCTCCTTGTCCAAACGCGTAATGATAGCCTGGAGAACAGTGGACAGACTGTTTTGCATCTCCTCCAGAGTGAGCTTGTCATCGACGCTGACGACCTGCGACTGCAGAGGGACTGTATCCTCCATGCGCTTGATGATGACGTCGGAGAGCGAGGCGACAGCAGTGAGGCTATCAGATGCCGAGTTTTGAACAAAGACATTCAGGACTTCGTAGGCAGCGGTTCGCACAGATGTCTCGGAGTCTTGTCGACCAGTGACTTCGAGCAATGAGGTGACGGCCTGGTTGAAGTGGGGGGTGATGGGATTTGTAGCCGAGCCCAAATCACCAGCGAAGCGTTCTGCCAAGTTCATAAGGGCCCAGCAACATGATGGAGCCATCTTGGCATTGCTAATAAGACCCTTGAAGAGAGACTCAATCAAAGTGGGCAGATGCTGTTGAGGATCAATAGCCTCGGAGCAAGCCTCAGTGACACGGCCAAGAGCGTAAGCGGTCGAATCCTTGACCTGGAGGGACTGGTCATCCATCATGGAAATCAAAACGGGAAGAGCCTGTTTGACAATGGGCTCCAAGACCTTCTCCTCAGGACCTTCCATGATAGCACCGAAAGCAGAAACGGCGGCATCTCGGTTATGCCAGTCCTCGGATCGCAGGTTGGCCTCAACAAAGGAGAGAACAGGGGTGATGATGCTAGCTCCAACAGCCTGAGAATAGAGCTGCAGGGCCTGGTAGGCAGCCCTGGACAGATTGTACTCGTCGTCAGTAGCGTCCTCATCCTGCTTGGTGAGAAGCATCAACAGCACGGGCACAACCTCATTAGCCGCGACTCGTGCGAAGTTATAGAATGGGCGCATCTGATCAGAGCTTTCGACCTGAGCATTGTCGTCTTCGATGGAGAGCTCCTCCTCGCAAACGGTGCTCCAGAATTCGACGGCGAGCTTGGCAACATCTTCATCTTCGGATTTCATTCCGAGGATGGTGAGGCCAAAGAGCGCCTTTTCCATGTAGAATCGCATGTTGTCGTAATACAGAGCCATGATCCTGTTGAGGCAGCCGAAAGCACCCTGCTGGATACGGGAATCATCGGCCTGGGTAGCCTCACAAACGACCTGCATGATGTAGTTTCGCTCACCCTCATGCTTGAAGTTGTTGCCCACAAACTCTAGAGAGTCGCCGAGGGCTGTGATGGCGGCAAGTCGGACCTCACCGTTGGTCTCCTCCTTTCGTGCACCCTGAACGACAGCCGTCAGGATGGCATTGGAGTGGGCAACAAGAGCCTGTCGCAACTCAGCATCTTGGCTTTCGCAGATGTAGCCGATTGTAGTGAGAGAGGCCTGCTTCTGGTGGTCGGCACCCTCGCTAACATGTTTCACAAGATATGGAAGTAGCTCGGTCCACTGGTTACGAGGCAGCTCAATGGCGGCGATGGAAGAGATGACCTGGGCAGCAGCAGTGCCGGCCTGCGTGTTGGCTGATCCAAGGGTCTGCAGCGTCAGCTGACGGACCCGAGCCTTGGTTTCATCATCGGTCTGTTGCAGCCATTTTGATTGCAGCTCCTGGTGACGAGCGAAGTCGCGGGTTGTGAAAGCGTTCTTGAGGGCAATACCGGCAGCAGCTCGGATGGAGCCGTCTGCTTGCTCGTTTGCGAGTTCTTGGACGAGAGTCGCAAGGTACAGCGGCTGTGAAAGTGGAGGAACCAATGGTTAGCATGTGACGAGGAACACTGGGGCGGGCCCCAGGAGAGGGGAGGGGCTCTTTTTTTTTTCTTGTGACGTACGAAGTTACTCTCCGCTGCCTGGGTGAGTTGTTGTTCGGCGGCGTTTCGCAGGTTCGCGTCTGGATGCGCAGAGTCAGCATGGTGTCCACGTTGTGTCTTGTTCCTGTTTTAGCTGGGCAGCGCCGCCAAACGCGCAAGGGAGGCCGAGAGCGAGAGAGGGGAGAGGGGGACAATGCTGTGCAGATTATGGGGGTATTTTGGAGAACGGCACGACAGAGAAGGGGAAGGTGGCCCAGCAGCAAGGCGATGCTCAACTCACCCGGAGACAGCGAGTTGGCGAGCACCTGATTAATCTCTGAGCTCGACATGATTGCAGTTCTCAGAGCGTCCTCGTCATGCGTCTTTGAAGCCCTTTGTGGTGCTGATGGGAAAGCGAGAGAAAAGGGCCGTCGAGGGGCGGCACGTGTTTGGACAGGCAAGAAAAAAAGGCGGAGACGCGGGGGTGGTGTGGTGTTTTGGTTGGTGCTCAGTGCAAGGCGGCGGTAGGTACTAAGCCAGCCAAGCCAGGTACTACTTTGCGGGCTGGGTGCAGCAGAAGGTACAGCAACGCCCTGTTGACAAGCGTACCAGCGGGCTAGGGAAGACGAGGGTTTGATTCTAGGAACCAGGGCAGAGCGCAGAGGAGGAGGAGGAGGTTGACGTGAGAATTAGGGAGTGTGGTGGCCCGGAGTCTGGTTGTTCAGTGAAGAAGCGCACCTTTCAATGTCGCGTGGCGAGTTCAGGCGGTGGGCGGCAGAGGGAGAGAGGAAGAGCACGACAAGGAAGAGGGAGAAGAGAAGAGAGAGAGAGAGAAAAACAGACGAAGGAGAATGGGAAGAATGGCGGTCTATTCCCAATCGTCACGGCTGGAAGACGTGGTGTGGAAATCCACAGCAAGCTATACAGACAGGCTGGTATCGATGGTAATTGGCAAAGGCAACTCGCCAACAGGGCGCTACAGCGAGATGCACAGTGGGTGAGTGGACGTCACACACAGCAGCCAAGTGCACTGTTACAGGGTCCAGTCATGGTGGTGTTCAGGGGGCGAGGGGGTTTTAGAGGAGGAGGGGTCCAGGGGAAGGAAGGGGGGCGTGGACCGGTAGGCGGTGGGCTGTAGGTGGTGCAGCGAGTTGTGCACGACAGCCAAAAGCCTCTACCGCCACTTTCAAATTTTGCACAGTGTACAGTGCGCAAAAGATGTGCGCGCACAGTGTGTGCCTGACGACACAGGCGGCTCATTGGTGGCTATAAGGCTGCCTGGGGGGGAATCGGGACAGGGATCCCAGGTACTCGGGCACAGTACGGATTGCAGCCGTGGAATGCGGGCCACGATGGTGTCTTGATGCATGATGTGGTTTCCAAACTACAACTCGGAACATGGACACACCGCGTTTGGGCAGTACGTAGCAGTCGGTGCCGGTGAAGAAATGTAGCATATCGTAGCATTTACGTAGTTTAGGACTCGCTCGCCAACAGACAGCGCAGAGCTTGTGAAGAGAACGTTTATATATTCCATTGTTTGTTGGTTTAAAGTTTCGAGTGCGCTGCGCTACTCTGCCAGGTGCCAAGGTGGCAAACTAATCCAGCCAAGCCAGCGACCAAGGCAGGTACAGAGTAGGGTACGTTAGTACGTACTCACCTAAGTCACCTAACCCAATATCAGGCAGTGAGGCGGTCACTTGGGAAGGCGAAACAGTGTCCTTTTGAATGCAGTTGTGTATTAGAGGCTCTTCCATTGACACTAATAACCGTAGAACCGGATAGATTGCGATAATAGAGACCCTCGGCAGTGGTCCCCAATCATGGCGATCGATCCTCTGGGAGGTCCAAGAGACAACTTGCCATGCTTGCTATGAGGCATCACGGGAGCTTGGGAACACCAGGAACCTCGTATAGTCGGCAGTGGCAACTTGAATACGGCCACTTATTATTACCAACAACCAAGCTGCAATAGCCACTCCCTAGTACAGACTGCTATTTTGTGGTATTTTTCATAATTTCTTTTCCTTTCCCTTCCCTCCCTCCCGTTGATCTCCACCAGATCAGTCGCGGGCGGGTCCGCAGAATCGAATAGAAACACAAAAACCTCCAGCCTAGCAAAAACAGGCAGGCAGGCAGGCAGGCAGGCAACACAAGCAGAATACCCTAACGGATCTTACCTAGCCTTGGCTTTTGTTTTTGTTACGCACAACACGAGCACACAACAAAGGGTGCCAATCAAATAGTAGCAATGTGCGAATTCATGACTCTATTGAAATGGTATCAAGGATGGAGTGCAAGACAGATATCACATGATAACTTTTAATCGTTTCTCCTCTTACGATTGTCCATCTCCAGCAGGGTCCTGCCAACTTATTATTATTATCCGTTCGTTCCCTTATTAATTGCGTAATGGTGCGTCGGAGAGCTCGGCTCCTGACCAGACGTCAGAAACGTCACACTGTGGAGATTTCAGCATGTGTGTCCCACGACATGACAGCTCCGATGTCTTTCCGTAGCCTTCTACAAGACTGGCTCCTGTTGATTCATCCATCAGGGCATGACTTGCATTATGTCTGGTACGAATCACTAGTCACTCTAATTGACAGTTGATTCACACCACAGCCTCACTCTCTTGCTAGCCTTGTTTGTGTAAACTACCCAGAAACACCACTTTGTCCGTCCCCTTAATAATTCCTATCCAGATCCGAATACGTAACCTTTCCCCCAAATTATTTAATTTGCTTTTCACCCATTTTTACTCATTTATCAGTGTGACTTCCCCTAAACCCGCTTCCATTATGTTCGTGCCAGACGCGCGCGTCCTTCGTTGTGCATAGCAACCAGAACGAATACCAAATAAAAACACAATCAAGTAAACATAATTCAATCCTGGGCCCACAATCTTCCACAGCAACGCAACTCCATGCGCGGTGGACAATGAAGAAAGTGTAATTACACATCGAACCGCTGCAACTTGTGTACATATATGTAATATCTGTCAAATGAATAAGGGGTTTTGCCTCCTGTACCACCACCCCCCTCTCTAAACCTCACTTTGACGTGTTTTGCCATAGACTACGAAACACAACATGCATCAAATGTACACCATCGTCTTTAATCATCTCAAACGTACCTGCCGTCAAAGAAAAAGTGAACTTTTCCGCATCATAAAAAAATTACGTAGTAAGAGCTGGCAATCAATCTCCTTCCATAATCCCCCCCTTTCCCAAGCTCTCCAAATTTCATTCCCAGCCCCAGATGTCTTTTCTCGGGACAGCTCATTTAATTTCAATGTTCCACTCCACCCCACATATAACAACAGCCCCATGGTATCTCCACTGTCTCACAGCCCACATGGGGCCTCATTCCCATACTACGTATGCCCGACGTCAAGAAATAAAAGGAAAAAACAACATCATCTGTCTTTGAATCACATCTCCTTGGCCTTCTCCTCCAGAGCATTTACCGTCGCTGATGGGGGCCCATTCGCGGGTACGTTGAGGTTCAATTCGGTAACTCCATCTTCAATGGGTGACAGCTTGGCGGTAAACGGGCTGCCTGGCCGACTTGAGGCAAACTGCAAAATTCATTGTCCGGTTAGATGTATGCCATAACAAACACAAAAAGTATAAAGAGTCTATAAGGGAAAGGAAGAAGGGGGTTTTTGGTTGGTTACACCATTTGGGAAAACTCACGTTGCTTGCGGCACTCAAAAGAGCAATCAGCGAACTTTGTACAACATCCGCGTGGATGCCCACACCCCAGACGCGGCTCTGGCTCCCGGCAGCAGTACACTCAATGTATGTTGCCGCCTTGACATCGCGGCCCTTGCCAATGGCGTGCTCCTTGTAATCCTGCACGTCCAGGTTGACGCCAACGTTCTTCAGCGCGTTGGCTAGGCTCGAAATTGGTCCGTTCCCGCGGCCCTGCAGCTTAAACTCCCGCCCGTCGACGGACACGACGCCGTCAAAGACCCGTTTGAGGTCCTTTGTGACCGGGGTCTTGCCGGGCTGCGCGGGCACGGGCGACGACGACCGGTCCGGCAGTATGCTGTAGTCCACCATGCTGAAGCGCGGGTTGTGGTTGATGAAGTATGTCTGCTCAAACAGCGTCGTGATCTCATTTGGCTTGAGCTCCCGGCCGAGCTCGTCCGCCTTCTTCTGCACCACCTTGGAGAAGGCAACTTGCAGGCCGCGGGGCAGGTCCAAGGACAGCTGGCGCAGGATGATCCAGGCGGCGCCGCCTTTACCGCTCTGGGAGTTGACGCGGATGACGGCCTCGTAGGTACGGCCAATATCCTGAGGGTCGAGGGGCAGATATGGAACTTGCCAGGGGTCTTCATAATCCTTAGCCTCCTGCTCGCGGACCTGGAAGCCCTTCTTGATGGCATCCTGGTGAGAACCGCTGAACGCGCACACGACCAGGGAGCCGCCATATGGAGCGCGCTCATGGACGGGAATCTTGTTGCAGACCTCGACAGTTTCAATGATGCGGGCGAGATCGGAAAAATCGATGTTGGGGTGAACACCCTGCGTATAGAGATTCAAGCCCAGCGTAACCAGATCGACGTTTCCGGTCCGCTCGCCATTGCCAAACAGACATCCCTCGACTCGATCCGCACCAGCCATTTGCGCCAGCTCAGCTGCTGCCACGGCGCAACCCCGGTCATTGTGTGGGTGCAGCGAAACGCAAACCGTCTCCCGCTCCGAAATGTTCCTGCAAAAGTATTCAATCTGATCGGCGTAGACGTTGGGCGTTGACATCTCCACCGTGGCAGGAAGGTTGAAGATGATGGGGTTCTCCACAGTCGGGCCCCAAGCGGCCTTGACAGCCTCGCAGACTGCGAGGGCATAATCAGGCTCCGTATCGGAAAAGGTCTCCGGGCTGAACTCAAAGGCCCATTCTGTAGCTTGCTGCGTCGGATCGTCCTTGGTCAGAGACCGGACCAGCTTGGTGCAGCGGATGGCGAGCTCGATGCTCTCCTCCTTTGTGAAATTGAAGACGATGCGGCGGAAGCACTCGCTAGTTGCGAGGTAGATGTGGATGAGGCCCTTCTTCGCGCCGCGGAGGGACTCGACAGTGCGGCGGATCAGATCCTCGCGGCAGGGCGATAGCACCTGTAGCCAGACATCGTCGGGGACTACGCCGGGAGTCTCGATCAGGCGCCGGGTGAAGTCGAAGTCGGTCTGCGAAGCGGAGGGGAAGGAGACTTCGATCTCCTTGTAGCCGATGTCGACGAGCAACTTGAAATATCGCCATTTCTCGTCGCCACTCTAGATATGGGGGCCGCAACAGTTAGCATGGAACAGAAGTAGTATGAATTGGATAGTAGAGCCTAAAAATGGAAGACAAAAACAAATGGGGGAGAGCTTGCCATTGGGTCGACCAGACTCTGGTTACCGTCGCGAAGGTCAGTCGACAGCCATCGCGGGGCCTTGTCCAACGTCTTGGAGGGCCATTGGCGATCGGGCAAGTTCAGCGGCGTGAACCGCTTGTACTTCTTCCACGGTTCCTTGAGCCTTTGAACATCACGTCCTCTTGGTTAGTCGATGGTAATGGTTTCTTTTAAAAAGGGAAAGTTGCCCGCCCAGCCCGCCCAACGCGGCCCAACACTGGATTGGAATTGAGGGGGAAGGGAAAGCACGTCATTTTCTATGTTCGTTCGGCTTACATGGGCATCGTTGCTATACGTCCGCTTCTTCTCCTTCTTTTTCTTCTCCTTTTATATCTCTTTCGCGCTCAATTCCTATTATTCACTTCTGCTTTCCTCTCTTATTGGTGAACAGATGGATTGACGAAAAGGACTTGGTGGCTCGGAAGTCGGGGAGGTAGGTAATTATGTCGTGACCTGAAAAAGGATCGCGGGGCAGGGAACCTTTTGTTGTTTGATGGAGGGGTTAACTTTTTGGGGGGGTCCAAAGAAGAAGAAGAGGCACGAGCAGCTAAAAAAAGAGAAAGTGACAAAATCGTTAGCCGGTGCCGGCGTTGCGCCTAACCACTAATCAATTACTAGGTATTTTTTTTATTAACATTTCTCTAAAGTGATTTCCTTGGCTTTGGGCAAGGGGAGAGGGGCGTTGCTTTCTTACATATGATCGTCGGGAGTTGGCCCACCCTAGCTGGTGTGTGTACTAATAAGGTTGTGGTGAGTGGTGCTGCTGCCCAAAGGTTGACTGACCCTGTCTTGTCGTATTTATTCTTGACAGCAGTTCAACATCATTTAATCATATCAAACAGTAGCAAGCAGAAAGGTTACTTATTATTATGTGTACTGATTCTGCTAGATGAAACAATTACCTTCTATTTCTTACAACTATTACGACGTATATGGGATGACCATCACAGCTCATGTAGAACATGTAAGACGGAACCACACACAGGCACGCAGACACACGTGCAAGGCTCCGCGCTCCGTTTGTTCCCCATGGTTGTTTCTGAGTCACCCTTCCCTCTCCGCGAGCGCATCCAATCCCCAGCCATTCCATGTCATCACTCTCAGTCGGGGGACGACCCTAACCCCACTGCACATCGGATGGCACAAGAGAGCGGCTTTTCCCGGCCAACATGCCTGGCATAATCCTACCATTTTTAATAGCAGACTGTCGAGTTATTGATGATGATCATCATATCTAGTATGCTGACTTGTAATACCAGAGAACCCACTCATCTTTTGTGAGCTCCGATATCGTCCCCGTCCCCCCATCACCACATACCACACCACATACCACAGACATACCTAGCAAAAAAAGGCATCCTTCCACGCCCTTCCTTCATATACTAATCCTGAATCCAAAGACAGCTATTGGCCTCACCTGCAGCAGCACACTTTGTGCATAAATAAGCGTACATATGTATGTTTTATTCCTTTGGCTTGGATCGCCAAACCGACGTACATGAGACGGATGTAACAATCCCTGATCCCGTCATGCGCCGCCAGCACACATGCGTCTGTCTGCAGCCAGGTTTGGTTGTCAACATTATCAACACAAAAGCCTCGGCCCATCTTTGATACAAACACCAATTGTAATGACAATCAGAATCACAATCACAAATTCTCACAATCACACCATTGTCAATTAACATTCCACACTGACAACTGCGTTTTACACTGCTTCATTCAAAGTTCAAGAAAAATGTTTATTATCCTATGTATATACATGAGAATATGGCTTTTCATCATGACGTCGTTAGAATCAACTTGAACTCCTCGCGATACTTCCCATGTCCCCAAGATGTCATTGGTGATTGAAACCCCCCTAATCCCTCTCTCCTCCTCCTCGCTTCACATGTCTTTGCAATAAAAGATATGGTGTTGGGCATCATCATTATTCATCATCATCATGATCGTTTGACACAAAACCCGCCCCCCTCACTTGTCGCACAAAGCATCCTCCACCCTGGCTGCGCTGCCATAACCATAGCCGAAACCAAATATCATCTAGCTGTCCAAGTTTGATCAGAATTCAAAATGAGATAAAGAAAACAAATATGCATTGTGGAGACGGTTGACAGCAGAAAAACAAAAGCATCGTTGATCATCCATGTCCAGAATGGTAGTGATGCAGTGCCGCGTGCAATGGAAACAATCAGCGAAGATAGCCCCGTGCTGGTCCGCGAGTGTCGTAAATCACTTCCGTCTCTCTAACACGATCATCGTCCCACTGTGGTCGTCTGAGGTGGTGATCGTGATACCACCTATCCCAGTCATATTCGTCTCTGCCTTCACGGTCCCACTTGCGGTGGCGCTTAGCCCGTCGAATACCTTCAGTCAACTCAGTCAAGCGAAGAACATCATCCTGCAAAAATTCCTCGTTAGCAAACCGAAGAGATAAAACTCCGAAAAGGAAGCTCGGCAAAACTCACATATCGCAAATATTCCATCACGTAGAAAAAGTGCTCAGTCTCCTCCCACGAGTACCCCATCTGCTCAATCGCTTCACGACACACCAGATCTTTGGTGATCTCGGTCCACATCTCCTTGGGTGGAGGGCGCGAAGGCTGGTGAGGCGAGCGAGTGACTCTGCGGTCAGTAATCTTTTCAATGTCAATTTCTCTCTCGCGGTCATACACCGAGACGCTGAGGCGCTCCCGCTTAGGAGCCGGCGGAGGCGACGGCTGCTTGGGGACGGTGATGATTTCATCTCTCTCTGGGATGAACTGAGTTCTTCTCACGCCGCTGTATTTGCTCCACTTTGTATCGGTACTGGCACCTCCGATACCTTCCATGCGTACTCGCTCAGTGCCAGGCGGCACATCGACAATGGCCCAGTCTTTAGTGGCGCCGCCCCGAGCTTCACCCATTCGGCCGCGTGAATCAATTTTGGATGTAATATAGTCGGCCTCTTCATCTACAGGAACAGGGCTGCGTGGGGCAGCTGAACGAGCCCGTCTGTGAGAATCATCCACTCGCAGGCGTTCCTCGCGGCGGATAACAAGGTCATCATCATGATAATGGGAGCGTCGCTCACGGCTCTTGGAGCGTGTACGACTAGTTGATCGATGAATATCGACCTCAGTGTGATGTTTGGACAATGAAATGTCGATATCCGTCTCCCTGGTTTCGCGTGTCTCACGCTCTCGCACACGGGGGCGGGGGCGGGGCGCCGGTGGTGGGCTTGGTGGTCTCACCTGGATGGTGCCTGCAAACGGTTTTGTTAGCGGGGGAAGACAATAGCATTAACAACAGCGCAAGGCATAATGGAACATACCATGATCAATATTGGTATAGTGAGTAATAACGTCGCGCTCAACGGTAGGTCCCCGGATGGTCTGCGGAGGCGGAGAAGGCGAAGGTGATGGAGACGGCACTCTTTCTCTTCCACGCTCCCGCTCAATGATGCGAGTATGAATATGCTCATGCTCATGATCAGATGACGAGACCGAGGAGGATCTTCTGCGACGATGAACATATCGAATAGGCACGGGCGAGGGCGACCTGCGGCGAACCACCGAGGGGCTCCTTACGCGCTCCCGCTCTCTCTCTATCACACGGGTTCTTTCACGCTCATGCTCATGGTCATGGTCCACCAGCGATGGCGTCACGCTGTGTGCCCGGCGAACGATGCGCTCTTCCCGCACGCGCGTAGGGCTGGGGCGGCGACGGTCAAAGGTCTCGACCTCACGACGCAGAATCATGGGCCCCGCCTCAGCGCGGCGACTGTCTTGTCTCAGAATCTCCTCGACATCTCGCCTGGGGCGAGCTGGCGGGCTACGAGTAACGGTGCGCGTGGTTCTCACACGGTCGTCCTCGAACTCAACAGCGCCGCGACGAGGAGCCGAGTAGTAATCTCGCTCCTCGAACTCGTTGGTGCGTCCACGGTAGGATGACATGGCTGGGGCCAGCGGTATCCTCGCCTGCCTTGTCTATTTCAGCCCTGCAATCCTTTTCTCTGCTGTTGATGCTGTCGCTGCCGCGGGGATATATATCTTCTTTGAGGGGAGACAGTGATGGCACTAATGGAAACGAGCAGCGCTCTGTAGATATTGTCGAAATGAAATTCTCAGGGAGTTTGTCTGCAGTCGTTGTCGTCTGGGCTGAATGTTGTGTGGGTTCTAGGCGGGCAGGCGAAGCGGGGTCGTTTTTCAAGCGACGTCAGACCTGCCGCTTATCGATGCAGGATAAGAGATACAGGGAAGTGAAGGGTAAAGGCGGAAGCGTTTCAAGCTCGCAAGTTTTCTCAACGTCGATCGGCAGATATATGAATGATGTAAGAGGGGGAAAGACTCTTTTTTTTTTGTCTCTTGAGAAAGCCCAGAAAAGCTCAGACAAGAGACGAGGAAGGATGATGCTGCAAGTCGGTCCACGCGCGCGGTTACGTTGAGAGAGAAGGAAAAGAGAGTATGGAGCACGGGAGGCCGGAAGTGACCACTACGGAACACCAACTAACCAAGGGCCTCCAAAGAGACTCACTGCTGAGCCAAACAGAGCCAGCAAGGCAGTATCAGCTGGTGGCAGGGGTCGACCAACGTCATCCTATAGCCTCAGCTACGGGGGCGGCTCAGGCGATCAGATTCTGGGAACCCGTGTGCTGGAGGTGGAGAGGCTGCCAAGTGACCACGGTACAGTGGGAGTACTTTCTAGTCTGTTAATGTCATGGTACAAACTCTGCTGGTACTCAGTCATTTGGGAATCGTGCGATTAGAGTCCGTTTTCAGCCCTGGTGGCTTCATCTGGATGTTCCCATCGGGTCTAGAGGAAGAGCCCAAGGTTTGGCTACCACCAGTACGCTCATGCTATGACACAGTGATCTACCATGATTTGGGAACTCATCTGTAGTGTATAATAATGATAGACACCTAGAGAAGAAGTGAAACAAATTCCAGCAGTTTGATTTACCCCCAAGAGCGCCTATCGAGCTGCCTGCAGGTCCAGGGAAGAAAGAAGCAAGGCCCGCGAATAATAGCGATGACGACGTCGTGCGAAATATCCATGCGCTGCATGCTACCGTCTAACCGCTGCCAACTAATACCGCCTGCATATACAGTACCTACCTGCCTTATGTATGGGCGGCGGCTCGGTCCACAGTCCCTGTGAACTTTGCCGACGGAACCAACAACACTGACAGAGAGCTCGGCGGTTAACACAAATAACTGCACTGCAAATAGAAAAGATTGACAGCGGGTATGCAAGAAAGGGATCTTCCCATCCATAGTAATGGGCATGGCCTATCCTGTTCTGAGCGAGTCTGTGAAGTTTAAAAAACCGAAACAAAGATCCAAGACGTCAGTCGGTTCTGGTACAGAGCTGCCGCGTACTGGTACACAGCAAAGCCATCCCCCACCACTAGATCACCCCCCAATTGTCTGAGACCCAGGTGCAGCCCCGAGGCTTTTGGCAAACAGCCTACAGTAGGGCATGACCCACGGGCCGGCCAGTCATGAACAAGCCCCATGGCCCCAGGGCTGCGATGGGGGTTGGGAACTTGGGAGGGTACGGAGTACACCTAGAACAGAGCCATAGCACTGTGCGGTCTGTCAATAGCGATATGGCAGTGTCTGGAGAGATGTCAAATCATACTTGACTGAGATTTTCATTTCAAATACATTTCTAGATATTGCTAGAGATTTCTTGATACTAGCAAACTTACCAGCTGAAATCTCTTAGGGTGGTCCCCGCTGTGTTTTTTTTTTTTGCACCATATTGCCTATTCAGGTGCTAGGCTGCCCCCTACAGTATCAGGAGACCCAACCAGGTTCCACTCTTCCCCCATCCTTGACCCATGTTTCAACCCTCTCTCGTATCAACTACTCGGCATTAATTTGCATTATACAGACAGTATTTGCAAACTAAAAAGGCGATAACGGCAGTGAGTGAGTATGCCTTGATTTATGTTTCTCATCTTCTTTTCTAGAGCACCCCAGACGCACTCGAAGCAAAGTGGAACAAAAGCCCAGCCAAAAATATCAAGTTAAAATATGGAAGCGAGCTGGGGCATCACACACCACCCACTCAAAACCCCTCATTCGCTTCACGTGGATTAAAGGCCTTGGAATGCGCTAGGGGCTGTCTTGTTCCTGGGTATTGCGTCAGTGTATCTTCATGGTGACGACTAATATCGAGGAACGGTCAATGTGCTACACCAGTGGTATGCGGTATATATGGAACTAGCCTGGCTCGAGTAGAGATTACCAAGATTAAAGGAACGGCACTGTACACATAACTCACAGATAAGCAAGGCCATTCCCAGTGTACTAGGACTTTTAAGCACTAGGAATAGGAAACTCAGCAGATCGTTCCACACTCTACATCTAACGTTTAACTTGCTTACCGGAGAGAGCGTGGTAGGTATATAGTGGTCTCATTAGGAGCATCCGCGTAACTCAATATCCCTCTAAGATTGCAACACTGCACTCTAATAAAATATCCCAGCCTATTCATCACAATCGTTAGGGAGGGTAGGATACTACTTACAAGCAAATCATACGTAATACATGGGCGGGATGATGATTCAGCAAGCTTTTGAGTTGAGTAACTCCAAAATGCATTCACTAATAAGGCTTGCATTGCAGTGGCCTTGAGCGTGCTCCGGACCGGAGCCAACATTGTCGTAGGCCAGCGCCACAGACCCTCTCTTTAGCTGAGCCACACCTTTCAAGACTTCAACCTGTTAAGCAAGGTGAGGCGCAAAGGTACGTCAGAGGTACCTACCGCCAGCCTCCCACCATCGGCCCCAGCTTGTCCGTTATCCGATCGATTGAACTCCCCAGCTCCACCCACCACCATCAACAACATCCTTTGCCAGACGAAGAACAAGCAGCTATCGTCACCCCCCAAAGACTACCTACCTACCAGGCGCACACGAAAATGGTGCCCGGCGATGGTCCGCCACTGTCTTTGCGGCCATTCCCCGTGGCCGACCAGAAGCCCAAGAACCTCGCCGACTTCATTGCGCGCGTCAATGCCCAGCCTGGAGGCTTCCGCTCCGTGACCGAGGACAAGCTACGAGATGAGATCAAGGCCAGCGATAGCCAGAACGGCTTCGCCCAGGCCGATGATGTTGACATGTCTGATACCGATGAGGACGACGATAACGATGGGCCAGCTGCCAAAGACCCCAACCAGGCACGCATGGAGGTTCTGAGACATGTCGAGTACGATATTATCTTCCCTGTTACTATGCATATTCAGAGAGCTAGCTTGGCAATTCAATCAAGAGAGTACGAGTGCTAACATGGTCTTTCGCAAATAGTATAGCCAGTAACATTGCTCTACTCACTCTCGATTCTTTATCCCTGCTCCTGTCAAAACAGAATCCCACACAGGCGAGCTTGACCTTGTCGCAGCAGCTGCGTGACATGGTCGGCATTGGCACTCTGGGCGCTGATAAACTACACGACTCAAATGTCACGCCGGCCAAGACAAAAGACCAGGAGGAGATTGCCATGGGCTGGACCATCATGGAGATCAACAGAACCAGAGACTCGGCCGAAGAGGCCAGCTCTTTCCTGGAGCGGGAGATTGAAGCCGAGGGCAAATATTGGGAAGATGTGATGACAGTTAAAAAGGCCGGCTGGTCAATATGCAAAGTCCCCAAGGAGCGTCATACCCTTGGTGTCAGGTTTGGCTTTTCAGAAGGCAAGTTTTGGAACCCTTAATTCCCTGTTTCACAACCAATGAAATCAACTAACATTTGGACCAAAGCCGCTGCTGAGTTCAAGAACAACGGCTTGGCGCCCATGCGAAGAGGAGATGACGGCACAACACAACTCGATTGTGGCCGACTTGGCGGTCAGTCAGAAGGCCTCATCATCACATACGAAAAGAATGGAAAGGTGGTCGGACGATCTGCCGCGAAGGGCTACGGCGGCAAGAATTCAAGCATAGAGGCCCGCGTACTCGACGCCCGCAACACCATCTTCGCTCAAGAACTTTGGCACGAACTGACTCGCGAGTCGCGCTCACTAGCCGCCTACGACATCAGGCCGGAAGGCTCACGCCTGACGTGTACTTTGGACGCAACTACCAAAGTCATCATTGAGCTACAACCTCTAGAATCTTGCTTCCAACTCCGAGATGACGGGGATGAGGACTTGCAAGGGAACAAGGTCGCAGAAACAATATCCATGGGTCTGCATATTCTTCTGAGCTATGCGCATCGTTGCAATGAGTTGATGAGGATACGGCCGATTCCTCCCCACGTCTCACGGACAAGGGGTCAGCAGACATATGCGCTGCTGAGACCCATCATAGCACGCATGAAGAGCATTGCAAACACTGAAATCTGTACGCGGCTTGTAGGCGGCCTTGTGCAGGCATTACAGAAAGCCGGTATTTCATCATCATTCACCCTCCACACACCGCAGGCATCTCCCATCGACGCTGCCTCCCGCGGGCCCAACCAAGTTTCTGGCGCTCAGACCCTCATTCGGAACATGCTACAAGCACAAGAGTTCACCATTGACCTCACAATCCTCCCCGATGTATCTCTCACAGTTCGCGGGCGAACGTTCCTCTTCCCCGTCACAGCGACCTACTACCACATCCTCGTTCCTCCTACATCAAAGCTCCTGACCATTTGCGCCCCCCACGGCGACGGATATCCCGATGCGGACGCCCTAGGGGATTATCTTCGCGCAGCCACTATCCGCGTTCTCACAGAGCACTTCCTCTCCCTATTGATAGCATCCAGGCCCGCAGGTAGCACCGCAGAGCTAGTACAGAGCGTTCAGGGCACATCTATCCGCGGCCTCGACCGGGACAGCTTCAACATGCAATTCGAGTTTGAAGCTTCCGAGAGCTCTGCGTTTTCTCTGCTTATGACGAGCACAACTATCATCGATAACCGACCGAATACTACAAAGTGGGAGTGGACCGGCGACAATAGCAAACAGAGCGAGCTGCGAACGCTACAGGATATCGTACAGACCGTTGCCAACCAGGCTCTCTCCTAGAAGCGAGATGATCCGTCGGCGGCGCTGGCTATGAGTTTTGAGAATCTCGAAGACATGTTATGGATAGACCCGGTTGATGAAGTTACGAGCTGGTTCATTGATATTCTTTAAGATGATTAAAGGAGGCAGTCTTCATGGTCGCGACGATTAATATCATTGTTATTGTTATGGCAGCTACGCCGGTCTAGTCAGAAGAACAGATAGGACTGCAATCTCGCGGGGTTCATTTTATGATGAGGGTATAAAAATAGGTGTGCCTGGAAGAAATGGTTTCATTCCTAGGTAACGATGGAGTTTTCTGTTAATGAAAATATACCCCAAAATATACAGGAGCACTTTCTATCACACTTGCCGTGTACATCTAAGTCGTATCAAGGAAAAGTCAGCTTGTCAGAACAGGTCAATTGGGCCAATTTCCAATAGCTACATCGGCCAATCTAATCCTAACGTTAGTCAAGTTCAACATGATCACCCAACACGGAAACATCAACTGGCATCATCAAACCATTGACAGTGATAAATGGTAGTTGTTTTCATAGATAAGAAACAGCCAATGCGAGTCTACCGAGCATCACACTCTAAAAAATGGTATCTATTCAAGCAAGCAAGCAAGCAAATAAACAAAAACAGCTACTTCTTCTTTGTCATGCCTCGTAAACAATCTTATGCTCCAGCCTTCCAAGGGTCCATCTAGACACTTGCTCCTGACAAACATAAACCCAAAAAAAGAAACAAAAACGAGTCATAGCTCGACAGTAAAAGAGTTTAATAAGCTCATATGCATTTCCCCCTCCTTCCCCCAACTCAACCATCGTGACGGTGTCATAAAAAGTGTGTACAAGAGACAATTCTTTCCACCTTGGTTGGTGGTGGTGGCAAGTTCTCCACATTTCCTTCCTCCAGAATGAGCAGAAAGCCAGTATTAAAAGTCCCATATGTAGTCATCATATAATGAGGTTTTTTTCTTCTTTTGTCAATCAAAACAGGTTCAACAAACACAGCGCAATGATAAAGAAGCCAAAGTGACGACTGAGAAAAAAAAAAAAACAAAGCCACATTAGTTCGGTCAAGTACATAACCATGGAATAAGACATAGCCAGAAAAGAGAGAAAGGAGAGAGAAGGGTGGAAAGCGAGAAACAGGGTGAATGGCAAATACTGCCTTCACCATAAATCTCCGTTAGGTACGTCCGTTGAAGAGGAACCTGAGCTCACTGGCTCCAAGTCGTCCAATCTTCACCATCTCAGCCTCATTAAGGGCCGCCTCAACCATTTCCTTCTTTCGATTCTGCAGATCCACAATTCGGTCTTCAACCGTATCCTTGGTCAGGATACGGTACACCTTGACCTCTCTCGTCTGACCAATGCGGTATGCACGATCAACAGCCTGCATCTCAATATAAGGGTTCCAAAACGGATCCATGATGATGACTCGAGAGGCCGATGTCAGATTGAGTCCAGCGTTGCCAGCACGCAGAGAAACCAACATGACTTGAACATCCTTTTTGTCTCGGAAATCTCGGGCTGCATCGAATCGTTGCTCGGAAGTCATACTTCCATCATATCGTCTTGGTTTATACTGAAAGCCGTCATGCCACATCGCTACTTCCAACAAGTCAAGTAATAGCGTCCATTGTGAGAAAATGATTGTCTTTTCTCCTGTTTCCCCGATGGTCTTCAAAAGTTCCATGCACTTTGAGACCTTGGCAGCAGGCAGCCAGGTCTTTCTCAAGTAACTCATGTACTTTTTGTACGCTGCCTTGTTCTTGATAGCTTCTTTTCGCAGAGATTTCAACATGGACGGTTTGACCTCTGACTTTTTCTTTTTCCCCTTTCCCTTCTTCTTCTTCTTTTTTCCGTCAGTCGTTTCGCCGTCTTGTTTAATATCACCATCATCCAAGTCCCCATCTTCAACAACAAATCCCTTGAGATTTCCTTGTTTGTCAACATCGTCATCGTATTCATCTTCCGACTCGGAATCTTCCTCATCATCACTGGAATCGTTTTCAGAGTTCTCAGCAGCGGACCCCGACTTTTCGATAGTATCAGGCATGTGTACACGCCTGAATGCATCATAGGTGAAGCATTTCTTGGGATCAAACAAACTTCGACACACAGGGCACTTAGCCTTGTCACTCTCATCTCCAGCTTGCAGGTTCGCCGTGGCTGCGTTGTCCACCAAACGTGTTAAACATTGGCCGCAGCTATCATGCCCACATGGAATAAAGAATGTTGGTGTTTGTACAGCATCATAGCATATTGGACATTCGAATGCCTCGATTTCTTTGATTCGGTTGACAATTGCAGGATCTAATGTCTTAACCAACTCTGACATGGACTCACTCGTAATTGTAACGCCGTCATCAACGTCAAGATTAAGATGAGGGTGGCAGCAGGCTTGGCGGAGTCGGAGGAGAAGCACAAGAATGCTAGAATAATTCTTGCCAACGCTTCCTTCGCGAAGGTACTTGTTGAATTGCACTTGGGATTTCTCCTCAAGTTGCTTATAAAAGTCTTTCTCATCATTGGAGAGTTCAGCGTAGATGATTTCTTCCGATTTCCCAGGAAGCCGTACAATGGGCTTACCATCAAGCATGGAATCCTTCTTGCGCCGCAACATGCTGGCTTTAAGCAAGGCTCGAAGTCTAGTCATGGCAACACTCTTAGAATCACCTTTGGTGCCAAATAACGTGCCAAAGGCCTATTGAGGGTTAGTTAGTATGAGTACAAGTCGAAAACAGAAACTAAGAGTGGTCTCACCTGTCGGAATTTTTCCCAGTCGTGGTAAGGCTTGATTCGGAGAAATTTGAGCAGAGAATAAAGTTCAAGCACACCATTCATCATCGGGGTTCCGGTAAGACACCACCTATAGGTAGCATTCAACTTGTGGCAAGCCTTGGCTGTCTTGGTGACCCTGTTCTTGATGCACTGGGCTTCGTCTAGAATAATGCGGTGGAATTTGGCTTTGCTTGGATGAAGCAGAGGAAACTTTACTCCAACACTCTTGTCATTGAAATCCATATTGCGACCGGCATTTTCCTCGTAGAACTTATCAAGTCTCCTCAGTTCTTGAGCTAGAGTGCCATAGGTCGTTAAAACAACGTCATATTTAAGTAGTTCATCAATGGTAGACTTTTTGTTATGGTGGACAAACACAGACAAACGATGTGAGAGTTTGGTCCTTTTCTGAATTTCCTCTTCCCATTGCCGAACCAGAGATAAAGGGCCAATTATCAGGTTTGTCTATTTTTGGGGTCAGTGATCACACGAATGATATATGCAGGTCCCCATTTACTGTACCTTTGGGCGAGAAGTTGCCGGTCGAGCAAGCATGAGTGCCAAGGTGGAGATGGTCTTGCCGAGACCCATGTCGTCGGCAAGAATGCCTCCTTTGTTGGTACCTTCTTCCATCTGCTTCATCCATGTTAGAGCAAGCTCCTGGTGTGGATACAGTGCCGTCTTAAGGCCTGCTGGAGTGCCCTCTCTATTCTTCTCAGGAATATCCATATCTGGACGAATATTTTGTAGGAGATCATCCAGCTCCTGTTCTGTCACCCTAGGATCGTGGAAGGAGTCTTGAAGGAAGTGGGCCAGTCGATCGGGTAGCACATTTCCAAAGGCGTCCATGCCATTTGTATAGTCGAACATGTTTGTTCTGTTGATGATCCGGGACAAGTCCAGGCCACCTTGATTTGGAAGGGCCGAGGCTGGATATATTCCCGGCATGGGTGATGAGCCCGAAGGGAAGCGAGGGGCTCCCATGCCAGGGATCAATAACGCAGGTGAAATTCCATGGTTAGATCGACCAGGCAGGTGATGTGGATGGTGAGGATAAGTTGGGCCACCAACAGGAAACGCCGAACCTGGGGTCCATGCCGGATACCTCTGAACACCGGGGCCGCCGGGAGGACCATAGGCTGGTGTTCGTAGTGGATTTTGGTTGTGTAGGCCCATGTTAGACATGCCCTCTCTGTTCGCGGGCGCGAAGCCAGACATTTCATTACCAAAGCGAGGGAACCCAGTCTGTTGATTGAGGGATTCAGGTTTGACTGATCGTTGCACAGCAACAGGATACTCCTCGTTCAGTTCGATGCTTGAGTCATCATCGTCACTACCAAACGCCGTGCGAGCATTTGATAGCTGTGAAGACATGATTTTTGAAAAAGCATTGGAGTTGTGTCCGGCTGGCGTTGAAGAAGACCCCAGAGGCTGTCGCTCAAGATCTTGACTGGACAGGAACATAGCCATGTCTCTGTCTTTGCGTTCCTGCGCGTGTCGCTTCTCTTGTCTTACCTGCTCGGCGATGTAGGTCGAGTCTTCATCAACATCAGGGCTATAGCAACTGTCAATAACTAGCGACACGGCGGAGACCTAGGAAGCTCTTCTGCAGAAGTGTTAATGACTTACCCCGTCAGATCAATAATGTCTGCCTGCTGCCAGGGAGATGGGGCGGCTTGTGCAGCACCATTGGCATGTTTTATGGGAGTCGGTGTAGTTCGTCGACTTTTGTTAGGTTCGTCTGCATGATGCATGCTGGAGGATCCGAAGTCTCGTTTCCGGCTCGGTAATGAGCCAAATGAAGGACTAGCTCGGACCTTTTGGGGGGTCAAGGAGGAACCTGGAGTATTTGAGGCCATCGGTAGATTGATTGAAGGCGCCATGGCTCGTTTTGCTGAATGTGGTTGTCAGAATATGGTGTGTGACTTTGAAGCAAACAGCTCTCATCTAGTGAAGTTTCTGGTTACGAGGGAGTGTAGAACAGGTGAAGCTGTAGAGCTCTGAAGTTGGCTCGGTGACTGTGATATTTGGGGACGGGAGATGGTGTAGCACAGAGACTGATTTATGACAAGTTGTAGTGATAACAGACAGAATAGGGATTATTCAAGAGCCAAGTGAGAAGAGATGAGTGTTGGTAAACGATCCATTGGAGTAAAGATGGAAGTGATGATAATCTGAACTGGCTGTGGTGATACTAGCCAAGAGGGGCAAGGGGATGTATGCCAGGGGTAAAAGGCTCAAGGATCAGGAAGACGACAACGGACGACACTTGTCGACGGGCAATCTGGATGAAGATGGTGAAGCCGAACCAGTAACGTTAAGCCTACCTGGTGATGCAACCGGCGTGCGTGACGACGATTCTGACCACTGTGATGGCTGTGAAGCCGCCTGCGGGGAGTGGGTGGTTTTGAGACTGGATTCTAGCAGCTGCTGTCAGTGATGGAACGTTTTCATCTGCGTGGACATCAAGTGAAGAGATAGGTGACGAATGTATGAAGATAGATGCCAAATGCACGCATTGCATCTGCAATCTGCAGAGCCGCAAAAGAACACAAAAGCCTAACAAAGGGACTCGACTCGACATACCGCCTTCCAGCCTTGTCTCGGCAGTGTTCCTTCTGTTCTTAAGCTCCCTCTTGATCTTCGCTATCTCAGCCTTGGCCTCCCTACGCGACTCCTCGGCGCCGTCAAACTCTTCGCCTTCCAGCGACTCAAGGATGACGCCCTGGATCGTCAGCTCCTCCATCAGCTCCTCGCGGGTCGCCGGTGGCGCCATAGTGTGTGATTTGGATGTCTCTCTTCCTTCTTTCTGACTTTTTTGGTTGGGTTAGGAGAGGGGGGGGGGGGGATTCTAGTGGTGAGGCAAACAGGCAGCTCAGACAAGCACAGGCAGGCAGTCAGGGCATCCACGATCCGGGGACCAGCAAGGTTTTTTGTTTTTTTCTTCTGCTTTCTCTCTCTCTCCTGAAAAACTTCACGCCACGAATGCGAGCTTTTCAATTCACGCCCGCCGTGCTCGTGCGTTGGATGCACGTCCTGCCTGGCATTGACAGCCGCTGCCCTATTTATTGTTTGGCAGCTTTGTCGGGTCTAATTGAGTTGCGGTGCTGGCTGGCTGGCTGGCTGACTGGCTGGCTGGGCTGAGGCTCAACGTCACCCTTGCACTCTTTCGTCTGCTTGTTGTATGCACAAAGCCGAATCAGGCTTTACATGAGGCAAAACTCGCGTCACGCGTAAAGCTGTCGCCACTGTTTGTTGCTGTTTGGGTTTTGCCTAAAAGGGTAATTTCACGTGAGCCCACACATCAATATCGGGCTGGAGTCCACAGTTTGTGGGCCTAATAAGGCAAAGCGTCTAACTTTTCCATATGGCATTATTTACTTCCAGGACAAAAGATGGCACCTGTGATCAATTGCATGTCAAGGGGTCTCAAAGGCTTCATAAAGTTCAATGGATTGAATGGGGGTTAAAACATGAGTTTATAATAAAGAACCCTTCATCTCCATCTTTATGCATGCAATACTTCCATAAACACAAAGCATTTGGCCGCATCGGGCTTGAGTGCTGCAGTTACATTCAGTAGCTCCACAGTTACATCATCTGTACTTCACTTGACGACTAGTGGTAGCAGCAGCGTGAATGCCTCTGATTAAACCATCCAGCAGCAGAAGTATACGGCGAGCTGACTTTGGAGATGAAGCTGAGATGGTGTTTCTTAGGTACTCTAGTCAACTCTGAGGTCCCCTTTTTGCGATAAAGTCATGTCTTGTCCATGATAGGCTGTCCCTAGTCGTTGTTTGTTGTTGGTCGTCGGCCGGCATAACATGGCTTGCTACAGTACATGAGGCACGCAGGGCAAAAATCTAAAAGAAACCATGCTTCATATGAATACTGCTCCATCTTCTATACAAAAATTGCTACTATCATTCGCTAGAAACAGCAATTTGATACCCATTATCTCATGCCGTATGAGCAGCCATCCCAAACGCCTGCAAAACAGAAAACCTGCCTGCATATCCACACAAAAGATATTATGTAGGTACCTATTCTGAGCCTCCCGTGATCTTATGCCATACCTTGCCCACATTACCCTTGAGCCAATCCCAAATGCCCTTGACCTTACCCTTGACTTTGTCCTTTATTGACTTCGAATCATCGTCGTCATCGTCATCGTCCTTCTCATCATCATCATCTTCGTCTTCATCTTCATCTTTGTCCTCCTTGTCTCCTGACGACGGCTTGCTGCTGGGCTTCTCTACAACAAGCGTAGTTGTGTGAGGCTGCATCGACTGAATCGTCGTTGAGGGCTTTGCCGGAGCGGGGGGCACTGAGGGACGTGCCAGTTGCTTGGTTGCAGCAGGCTTGGGTGGATCATGCGGTATTTCAGGCGTATCCTCGGGTTTATGAGTGCCAATCGGTTTCAGGGGTAACCTCAGAGTCCCGTTATTCGGCTTCGGCACCATGCCTACCGAGTCACACAACAGGTTGTACACCTCAATGTTCTCTACGACTTTGTTAGCTTCACATTGGTGCAACGTGGCATCATCTAGATCAACTTACGAAAGGGCTTGATCTCGCTGTTCCCAGGGTGAGGAAAGGCTGGGCCCCTTGCAACGAATATTGCTCGCATCAGGGGGTGCTCATGGTCATACCCATGCAGGCCACGAGGGTGATAAATGGCGTTATTCTTCAACGCATCTTCGACGACCAGTTCCTTTTTAGAAACAATCGCCCAGCCCGTTTTGGGAACGATCCATAAGGGGGCGATGCGATTATTCTTGGAGAAGTGGTATCTCTCTGGCATATTGACATCCCGGAGATAAACCTCAAAGTTAGGGTTAGACTTTGATTTCTCCTCCAAACCTTTGTACAGCGATTGCAAGTCCTCGGGCTTCTTGGGTCGAAGTCCATACAATGGCCATCCATCAGTATGTTCAATCTTCGAGGTATCAACGAGGTCCTCAAGTTGCAAGAGACGTGATGTGTCAGTGGTAGCCATACCATGGTCGGACACGACGATGATGTTGACAATGTTGGTTAGGTTGCGAGCATCAAGTCCATTGAACAGTTGACCCAACATCGCATCGACACTCTCGATAGTGGAGCGTATTTCAGTACTGTTAGGGCCATATTTGTGCCCATCGCCATCTACATTCGGCACATATGCTGCGATCAACTGTGGTCTCATGGTTTTGGCATCAGCCGATTGATCTTCTCTGCCAGGCATGTCCAGGAGCTCAAGGATTCTCGACACCTTATTGTCCAGCGATTCCTTCCCATTATACTTGTCCAAGAAAGAAGGCTTGATCTGGAGAATATCGGCCTCGCTTCCTGGCCACATGTGAATCGCAGACCGCACGCCCTGCTTCTCGGCCGTCGCCCAGAATGGCTCCCCGCCCCACCACTTGGCATCTAGACTACGAGCCGGATCTGTATAATAGAATTCGGCCTTGAGTTCGGGGTCCCAGAACTTGTTGCTAACGATACCGTGGCTTTCGGGGTACAGGCCAGTAGCCAGCGTGTAGTGATTCGGAAAAGTTACGGAAGGAAACGAGGGGAGCATATACTTTGGCGACACACCCTCTTTGACCATGGAGTTGAGCTTGGGCGTGATGCCGCGTTGGAGGAAGTCGGCTCGGAAACCGTCTAGACTGATTATAATAGAGGTCGGTGCGAACAACGCCGTACCATTGCTAACCAGGTGCGGCTTCGGTACGGCAGATTTTCGGCCCTTGGAAAGCTTCCATGCCATCAAGACCAAGATGGAGAAGCCGATTGCAATAAGCGCATGTATGAAAAGCCAGCGACGCCATTTGCGCCCCCGTTCCAGTTTGGCAGTTGCAATCAAGTTCAGCCGGCGGCGATCGACCTCATCGCTATCGTCGCGTTCACTGCTATCTCCCGTCGAGCTCCCGTCTCTCATTCCGCCTTCTTCCATCTCATACATCAGCTGCCCGTCCTCGCCATGTTGGGCATCCTCCAACAGCCGCTTCCGCTTGTCCGATCGTCGTGTTCGTCGGCTCTGCCTCTTCTCAGAGACCAAAGACTCCTTTGACCTCCCAGCCAAAGACAGGTTACCTAAGCTGGGTCGGCGGCCGAGGATCTTGAGAGGGTTGGGGATGACCAGATTGGAACCCCGGCGTTGTCGCTCTTGTTGCTGTCTCGTATCGGTGACAAGTCGATCAGTCTCCTCTTCCTCCATCAAGACAATTCTGTCATGAGCGAGGAGCTCGCGACTGTTTCTTGCCCGCATCTGCAGCTGATCATCTTCACTGTCGCTTTCTTGATCGCTTCGACTGTGGAGGGAAGCCGCGTCGTCGTCGTACGCAATGGGCGAAAGGAGGGATGCATTGTCGCGCTCCCTTCTGGCCGAGCTGGTTTGGAGTTTTCGTAAAGACATCCTGTGGCAACCTCACGGAGGCTGTTGCAAGCCTTGCAAGATGCTCATCTAAACGGGGAGAAGCCAAGGCCAAACCACATCGGTCATCAAAGTTAGGTACACAGATATTAGGTCAGGAGCTGGAGACAAGGGTCCAACCGTTCAGAGTAAAGTTGTCGCACAGACCGGCGTCGGATCCACAATCAATCCTCCCCAAGCTCCCTCCTGAGACCCACCAATAATCGGGCTAAACATCCGCCGGTCCGGCACCTGCGCTTGCTTGCAAATTGTCTCTACCCTTACCCTGAAGGCGGGACAATATCAACAACAAAATGCCCCTATCATCAAAATATGGACTTTATGGGAGACAACACTAGATGATTATGGGAGAGATGGCAATAATTGAGTAGTCCTTAGAGGATTAATAGCATACCACATAACTGCACGCAAAGCTACGTAGCGCCTATACTGAGACTGTCTCAGCAAAGCAGCTTTAAGGTAATGCATCTGGGATCCAGGGACTATCTAGTCATCCAACAAACCATCCTATGCAGGGATGTTAGCGGGATTTAAGCCACTGGATTTTATACAGAGCCCTAGCAGAGACCCAATTAACATAGTAAACTTGAATACAGTATCTACGATTTCAACCACGCTTGCGAGGAAATGCTTTACTATTTACTGCATCTATAGACTCTTTATGGCCCTGATCTTAAAGAACCTCCACGAGATACGAACCAGCCTTCAGCCTCATCGATACCCAGCCACGATGAGATTAGAATACGGCCAAACCAATCGACGTCATGAGCCTGGGCTTTCTCCAGAATATCTTCAAACTCAGCATTTGTTACCACAAGATGATTCTTCTCCTTCCATGCCTCCGCAAATTCCACAGCCGTGCCGGCCTCCCAAAGATGTGCTGATACCGTCCAAGAGTGACAGAGTCCCAACTTCCCATCACATTGTAGACCCTTGTGCCCCGCAAGAATGCGATATATCTGTACAAAGTAAAACGTAAAAAGCAACGTCCGGCGGACCGACTCTTCGAATATCCAGTCCCTCCAAAAGGCTTTGGTTGGAGCGAGGGGGTAAAGCGGCAGCTCCAAGATCGAGGGGATGTCAATGTCAAAATTGGCGTAGGAGAGGAGGCCAATGGCAGAGGTCTCGAGCGTTGGGAGAGTGCGCTCTGCTGCCGCTCTAGCAGAGATATCGCCATCGAAGAGCAGTATGATGAGGTGTAGAAGAAGTGACTGGGTGTATGCGAGACTCTCTACTGCGGTTAGGGGTGGGGGTGACGCAGCGAGGGCGCAGGCGCGAGACGTGATGGAGCGCATTATGATGGTTGAGTTTGTTCTAGTTTTGGCTAGATATAACGCACAGGAAGCCAAAGTGTCTACGGTTTCTAATATTAGTAGGATAATTTTTGTAATTGAAGGATTGGAAGCTAGGGTACCTTCGATGAACTGTGGCATCTCATCTCTGTATAAGTGAGGATGACACCACGGTGTTTGGGTTTCTAGAACCATCGTAGCCGGAGTTCTCTTTATCTCATTTATTGCATACCGAAGTCTCTTCCCTGTAGCCTCGGACATACCATGCAACTCCTTGGAGATGGGTGCAGTCAATACAGCTACATCTGGACGAGCTAGGTCCATGCATGGCAAGTTATCTCCAATCATATCCAAGATTGAAGATCCGGAGAATTCCAAGTTTAGATCTTCTGTAACATAGCGGATCGAGTCCTCATTTTCAAGTAGATCATAGGATGCCACCATGTCACATTGATCCACCACATCATCCTGAGCTACATCACACTCAGACTGTGTCCGCGAACGGTCCTGCCGCTGTCCACGACGTCGCTGGGTAGTGACGTATTCACAAGGGATGTTTCGCTGGGCACAACGGAGACAAGATGGTAATGTCAAGTCGCATCGCCGCTTCGCTTTGATGCAGGCGCTGCATGCCTTGCGTCGGGGCGGCGGATTGAGGCGCTCTCTCGCCGAGAGAGACATGGCTCTAGCGGCGGACTTGGGTGAGTTGGTACGCACACACTACCGGCGGCGATTGTGTGTGATGATGTAAATGCGGTATAGCGGAGGTGGGATATTGAGGGGTGCTTTGGTTAAGTGAATGAAAACATGGGGGGTCAAGGGGGTTAAAGGGGACGGCACTGGGATTTGACGAGCGGAGTTGTATCGCTGCGCCGTGAAAGTGGAGCTGGCGGAGTTCCGCCAACGGCATAAACTATGGGTACGTACCCGGATCTCGGGCCCGGTCTACATTTGGCAGACACCGTTGGCTACCGTTGCTTCGTAGTTCAGCTGCCTGTATTCTGAGATGGCTTGAGAGGTGTTTAGATTATGAATTGTAATGTTTATAAAACATGACCACTTTCCGTTGCCTAGAATGGGACCAATTGCATAGATAACAACAGTTCTTCACCAATCCAACCTCGTCAAATCTTCAACAACCAAACTTCACAATGTCTCTACCTACAGTCTTTGTGTGTGGTGTTACGGGAACTCAGGGCGGCACTGTCGCCCGAAACCTACGTGTCAAAGGCGTCAAAGTCCATGCCGTTGTTAGGAGTCCTGGTTCTGCAAACGCCAAAGCAATGGAAACTCTCGGCGTCAAGCTTTGGACCGGCGATTATGACAACAAAGACGCACTTGAGTCTGCCATGAAGGACTGCTCCGCCGCGTTTCTCAACCTGAGTCCCGATTTCCAAGACCCTGGGGCAGAGCTACGCCGTGCCAAGTTGATCATCGACATTGCCAAAGCGGCTGGAGTGAAGCATTTCATTTACACGAGCGGTCCGGCCGTCAATGCCCTCGAAAGGCTCCAATACTGGGACCCTAACTCCATCGTCGGTCCTGTAATGTTATCCAAACATGCGATTGAGCACGAAACGCGCACTGCTGGCTTCAAAATCTGGACTATCCTGCGTCCATGCAACTTCATGGCCAATTACCTCAAACCACTCGTCAGTATGCAGACAGGCCTCGTAGAGCACGGTCGCTGGTCTACAGGTTTAGAAAGAACCTCTATTCTACCCATGGTCGATACCGAAACTATCGGCAGATTCGCTTGCGCCACGTTTCTCGAGCCCCAGGACAACGAGAACAACAAGTTTCACAGCCAAGAAATCGAAATCGCAGACGAGTTCCTCATACCCGACCAACTCTTAGAGAAGCTTTCAGCCGCCACGGGACGTGACTTGCAGGCTGTGTACTTGACCGATGATGAGATTAGTGCACAGAAGGTAACCAACCCGTTTGTTTCGGCGCAGGTGATGATGCGTGATATTGCGCAGTTTGTGGACTTGAATAGGGTTAGGAGCTGGGGGATTCCGCTGAGCAACTTTGATGCGTTCTTGGAGAGGGAGAAGGATCGTGTTGTGGATACGTATTTGAAGGCTGTTTAATGGTGTTAGGAGATGATGAAAAGGTAGAAAACGGACCAAGGGATATCGGGAGAATGATAACTGGGAGAATGATGTGTACTTCTATGCGAAAGCTTGGTCCATAGCCGAGGGCATTTTCGGATGTCAGAGAGATGGAGTGGTGAAGAAAATCATGGGTATATTTGGCGAATGCAGACTTTATTTCTCGCTGGTTACCTATCATTTGAATACAATGCTGCTTTGTCTCACGACAATGCTAGAGTGCTAGAGTTACGAAAATGTTGATATAGTAATGGCCCCCCCAAGTTGATGATATGGAATCAAGTACGCCCCTGTCATTATGATGCTAATAGTATAATCTATCATTCTATGCGTTCCCAAAATAAAACTGTTCTGTGCTCGCAATTGAAAAATAGGCTATGCATCAGCTGCATCATCATCAAACGCAACGCAAAATACGACAACCGTCTAATCCCGCCCATAATGACACGACAGCTTTTTGTGTAACGCTCGTTGAAACTCCCAAACTTTGCGTGAAAAGCAAAGATACATCATCGCAAACCTCCCGAATCGTTCCGCCAAGAAAAGAAAGTATGAACGATTTCTAAACAGTCCCGTATATCATAACGCCATCTCTCTTGGAATTTTCTCGCATAGTCTCAACCTCTTCTAGCTTAAACTTGGAGTCCTTTGCTAGAATGTGGTCTCTGTGCCACGGCCCAACAAACATACCCTCTGGATCGGCTCCGTCACGGACTGCTCTGAAATCGTCGAGATCTTTTCCATAAAAGGCTTCAATTTCTGGCCGAAGAGTCTCGAAATTCTTGGCCCAGTGGGGTCTTCCGCCTAAATCCTTCATGAGCCACTCGAAACCTTCATAGTACCGAGCTCTGCAGGGCGGATCTTGCCAGTAGGGTCGGTACAGCGTTGCGTTGAGATACAGTGTTGGCGCATCCTTGGCGGTTGGGTCAAGAAAAGGGCGGACGTTGGACGTAAGTCTCGTGTCGCTTACTCGGACCTCGACTGGCGCGTGGACGTGGAGGCCTTCAGCTGAGAATGGGATATTGTGTGGGACGTAATCAGGGTCTTTGGGGGATAGCTGGTTCAACCATGAGCTAAGTCTCCGCAGCGCCTCAGGGCCCTTGTCCAATGGAATAGCCCACTCGTTGACAAACTGAGAGTACAAACAGTTCATCAGCAGCGCCTTGCGGCTGGGCTGGATCGCGCTGGTCGTAGAGCCGTTCATAAATCCGTACTGCATCCCAAAGACGAACCATTCGACCCATGGCAGAATACGGGGGGTGTATTGAGCCAGATACAACAAGTTGTGATAGATGTAGTAACCCAGCGAACCGTCGTAGTAGCTTATATGGGGATCGACTTCGGGTTCGTTTGTCTTTTCCGCCTGCCACACCACTGCACGCCGCGTATATGGGAACCACCATACTCTGACGAATTCGCTTTGCGTCCAGAGATTATTCGACCATGATTTAAACATGCTGAGATCGGTGTCAACAGTTTGCTGCCATTTGAGGGTAAAGGCCGGCACAGCGCGGAATGTGACTTCGGTGATGATGCCTAGTGCGCCGAGCGACAACAGCGCAGCTCGGAAAAGATCGGGTTTCACGTCGGCGGAGCAGAACTCGGTCGTTCCGTTGGCGAGGGTGATTCGTAGCGACACAATGTCTTCGGAAACGAGCCCATGACGCAGGGTGCTTCCGTGAGTGCCCGTGGATATGGCACCTGCAATTGACTGCTCGTTGATGCTGCCCAGGTTCGGCATGGCAAGCCCATGACTCTCAAGCTCCTCACACAGAGCATACAGCCGAATTCCGCTCTGCATGGCCACCAGCCCCGTCTCCTTGTCTACCGAAAGGACCTTGTTGTAGTTATCCAGATTCACCAACCAGCTCGAAGTGCAGGTCAGATTGGAGGGCGAGTGCCCGCAGCCCGTGACGACCACACGGCGGCGACATGTCCGAGCTAAATTGACAAGCTTTTCGATCTCGGCGAGAGACTCGGGCTGGATGTAGAGCTCCGGCAGCGACGAAAAAGTGCGCGCCCAGGTCCGATGGACGTGGTTCGCCTGCGCCCGGAAGGGAACGTTATCATTGTCGAATTGCTTGAGCTCGGCGGCCACCAGCGAGCGATTGAACATTTGCACCCGTCAAAGTCCCCCCAAGGGAACGGGCCTCAGTTGTTGTCCTTTTTTTTGCTTTTGATATCAGGTGAGCGAGATGTGAGCCTTGGAGGGGCCGCCTTCTCGAATTTCCAGGTCTTTCCTTGCAGATCAAACCGACAAAGGCAACTTTTTCGGCCCCCCTGGTAGAAATCGATCGCCACTAAGCCCGATTGGAGGTGTCACGCAATCTGCAGTCATCAAGCGGCCGGTACAGCGAACGGCGTGTGCGCAGGAGTGGCTGCCTCAATGGAGAACGCTGCCTGCACGCTGATCAAAGCGAGATGTTTATCAATCGGAGAGCTTTCAACCTACAAGTACCAATTTATAAGATTCGAAAGGGGCTGTTGTTACCGTGACAGCAATGTTATCAATGCACGCTGTTGGGCGGATTTGGATTGGCCATTGGCAAATCAATGATGCGGTGACTACTACCAACAGCCAACAGTTTATTAATCCTCTGAGACCTACAGCTAATTGTCTGGACAATCCATTCTGGCCACCACCGATTTGTGCGTATCTCTAACGAAATAGCGTCGCAAACATTCATACACTCAAAGCCCCATTGGCTAAGCGGTATAGCGTGTCACTAGTAAACTACTTGACATGACAAGGTGATTGGTTCGACTCCAATATGGGGCATTACTTTTTGACTCTTTGTCTAGTTGGTAATAGGCTGGGTTTTTCTTTTGAGAATCATTTTTGTGTTCGGGTGGGATATCGAAGTGGTGTTAGAACATGGCGCAAGTTGTTGTTGGTACAAGAACTGGAATGTGTTGCGCCACAGCAACTCGGTGTCAGGAGTATTCACTATTGTGAAAAGGCGGCGGCTGTAGTATTTATTTATGGTTTTTCATCTTTTCCTAAAAGCTTTAAGATGTTAGTTGGTAGACGCCAATTGTTCTAATTTGTATGCCGTAGCTCCTTCAAGTTGTCATGTTGCGAACTCGGCGACCGGTGTGACTTGGAGAGTGAATCATGAAACTAATAGACATTGTGAGTCATGTAAAATCCTCATCATGGTGATCTTTCTATTTTTTCTGTGTATTCCATATTTATGTTCTCTTTCATGAGTCTTCGGCGATGATTAGTAACTGCTTGTGATTTTACAATAGGTTCACAGGCTCTGTTAATTAATATCTTCTCTACTCACGATAGGGTCCTGATAAGAGTTTCACCGATAAAGCCATGGAGGGGACCCGTGGCCCTTTTTGTCACCGACAGATTGCTGCTTATTTACCCCGCCAAAATTTACTTATCGGACCGCGTTTTGACTCACTGGATTGGGCATTGACCTAAAGACCCCTCCCCCTCCCTCGCCCGTGCCGCCAGTGGTGATAAGCAGCCAACGTCTGCCACTTCGGTCCCATCTTTTCTCCAACACGAAATATCTTTTTTATTTTCCGCTCACTGCGAGGCGTGTCAAGATGGCAATCATCTACATCGACGAGGAAAAGGGCATTGATGCCCCTGAGACCCAAGGCACCGAGGCCGCACCCTTCAAGACCCTTTCTGAGGCGTACATTATCCACGGCGCCGAGAGCGAGTACCAGGTCAAGAAGAAGGATGACGAAGAGTTCAAGCCTGCTGCAAAGGCAGCCATGAAGAAGGCAGTCAATTATGCCGACCAGCAGCGCAAGAAGAAGGAGGCCGCCGCCAAGCGTGCTGAGAAGGAATCCCAGGAGGAGGCAGCGCGCGAAGCCATTCTGGAGCAAGCCAAGAACATCAAGATCTCAGAAGATGCCGATTTGCCCAAGGCTGTTTTGATTAAACTCGCAGAGACGGATTCTAAGATTATTGGACAGCTGCGGAAGAAGAGCGACGAGCCTCAGGAGGGAGTTGTGCGAGTGCGGGTTCAGGGACGTGTGCAGCGTGTGGCCAAGCAAGGCGGACTCGTCTTTGTCACCCTGCGACGCGGACTCGATCTGATGCAGTGTCTTCTTTCTGGAACGCTCTCAAAAACATACGATGCGCTGACGCTGGCTCGAGAGACATCAATGGAGGTTGTCGGCGAGCTGTGGGAGGTTCCCGCTGGTGCGCATGCTCCGCTCAACCGCGAGCTGCACGCTGACTACTTCCGCATCATTGCCAAAGCCCCCGGCGGAGACGATGCCATGACCAACCGAGCGCCCGAGGACGGAGATGCCAACACACTGCTCAACCTTCGCCATCTGACGCTGCGTCACGACAAGCCCAGCGCTGTCATGTTTGTGCGCGATGTGCTCGAGTCGGCATTCCACACAGCATACCGGGAGCTCCATGTTACCAAAGTCAGCCCTCCAGCTCTGGTGCAGACCCAGGTAGAGGGTGGCTCTACCCTGTTCAAGTTTGACTATTACGGAGAGACGTCCTATTTGACGCAGTCCAGCCAGCTTTACCTTGAGACTGTTCTGCCTTCGCTGGGAGATGTCTACTGCATCGAGAAATCGTTCCGTGCGGAGAAGTCACTCACTCGTCGCCATGTAAGTGATGTCTCGATATGTTCAACATGTTTGAGAATTTGATCTAACTGTGACTAGCTTTCCGAGTATACCCACGTTGAGGCAGAACTCGACTTCATCACGTTTGACGATCTGCTTGGCCACCTTGAGCACATCATTTGCCGTGTTATCGACCTGACTCTCGAGGACCCTGTCGCTGGAGAGCTCGTCAAGAAGTATAACCCCGAATTTACGAAGCCTGCCCGGCCCTTTATGCGAATGCGATATGCGGACGCTATTGATTGGCTCCGGGAGAAGGGCATCAAGAACGAGGAGGACAAGGAACACACCTTTGGAGATGACATGTGAGTTTGGACTTTTATTCTTCGCTTGAAATTGTCGGGCTTTTTTTTTTGTGAAGATTCAGATTGCTGACAGAGAGGACGACAAAATAGTGCTGAAGCTGCGGAGCGAAAAATGACTGACGAAATCGGCCGTCCGATTTTCCTCACTCACTTCCCAGCAGAGATCAAGGCGTTCTACATGCAACGCGCTGAGGACGACAACCGCGTGACCGAGTCCGTCGATGTGCTGATGCCTGGTGTTGGAGAGGTTGTCGGCGGCAGCATGAGAATCTGGGACTACGAAGAGCTCATTGCTGCGTATCACCGCGAGGGTATCGACCCATCTGGTTATTTCTGGTATACGGACCAGCGCAAGTACGGTTCAACACCTCATGGTGGCTACGGCTTGGGCCAAGAGAGGTATGCATCAATTCATTTAACCGGATTCACTTGTCTTTCTTCCGAACCCCTATTTCCCTCGAGAGAGATGTATATTATGAATGCTAACCATGTTACCTTGCACCAGATTCTTGGCTTGGATTATGAAGCTGTGGACTGTCCGGGAAGCTTGCCTGTACCCCCGCTTCATGGGCAGATGCACTCCTTAGAGGAAGGAAGAAGATGGCTGTACAGAGAATAGAAACTGTATTTGTTGGAGCAACAAAGCAAGGCGATTACAAAGGGTTTCTTATTAGACACGGGTGGTTTTGAAGATATACCGAATTCAATGAGAGTATGAATTGGGCCTTGTCACGGTCCGTTTTGTTCAATCAGTTGGCGGTGCATCTAGGTCACTGTTGTGTCCCAAGGTATTGCATCTCACATCCGTTGACACAGATGATCGATTACTATATCAAGGAACGGCCGAACTGCCGATGCTAGTTCATGTCCAACCTGCATGCTGCCCCATGCAGCCATCGGTCTTGTTCCGGACCTTGCGATCTCGATATGTAGCTCGGGAACTATGCATGGTTTCACGGCAGTCCTATTCTCGGAGCATGACTCTTCTGTCAGTATGGAGTCATGTAGTTTGGTCCTCGTGCGTAATGGTTGGTGCAGTTCATCTTGATACGAGTGATGTAGCGGTGGGGAGATATTGATGAACCATAAGATAAACAGCTGAGACGGGGATAGGGCCGGATGTTACCTCGCTTTTTCGTGTGAGTATGGTAGACCGTCTCCTAGATAGCAATTGCGGTCGATCAAGGTCCGGATGACATCCATCATGGCATATCGTCTACAGTGCGTTCATCTCCAACGAATGTCTCACCAGGACACCCCTTCTGCCAGTTCTTAGTGAGTGCTGTCCCCCTATAACCAGGTACTCTCGGCGCTGTCACGGGGCCTTTAGCGGTCGGGTAATAGCCGCAAAGCTCGGCCGTGGCGGCAGCCGACCGCCCTGCACGAGGCCCGCACTAGCGACCGTCTTCTAAGTCTTCACCTCCAACACTTGTCCTCGTGCCCACCCCAAACACCTACTCTTCTGCATCCTTCACCTGGACCCCGTGACGAGAATGCCATTCATTACCCTTCAGTGCTACGCCATTCTGCGCTTGCAATTTCTCCATGGGCCACTGGATTCTAGTGCCCAGCCCTAGGCCGATTTGTCAGGCTGGTTTCGGTTTCTCTAAAGTTTGACTGTGTGATTGCTATTCCTAACTTTTAGTGTCGGATTTCGATCGTCAGAAACAGGAGCACCAGTGTCATGCCGATAAATTCAGGAGTAGCCCACCCGGGGTGTGGGGGATGTTTTAATCTGTACGGCTCTTACTGTGGAATATGGTTTGGTCCGCTGTCGACGGGTGACGTGCCAAGTGGTGCTTAGGACGGCAGATGGGTCCCCTTTTGTAGGTTCGTCGGTGTTTAGGATGCGTGTTTTGGTAGATACGAGACGGATGATACTTTGATATAACACCATTCTTCAATGTGACGACCGCATAGCTGTTTCTTGTTGTTATACCCTCCTCTTCGCCCAAACTTCCCTGTCCTACACGCAACATCTCTACCTTCTGAACACATCCATCTCGTACTGAATCCAGAAGCGAGAGATACGGCCGTGCTGTTGGTGTGTTTAATCATCATACAGTCCTTGTCATATCGGTCGGGCTGAGCTACTAAATACTACCCACTAGTCAGGGCGGCAGAGGAAGAAGCCAGATGGGAGTGATACTGGAGCTCAAACGACATCTGTGATATCTCAACATCACATCTTCTCTTCTTCACCCTTCCCCCCATTACCTTCTCACACTCGCCTCCATGGCTCAATTCACATCGACGGCGACAGCAGCGCTGCCTACTAATCCTCCTCAACTCTTCCCCTCACACCAGCCGTTCATCTCATCATGGACATCAACTCCAATCCCCAACCTCGCCCTCTCAGCTGGTGGTCTCCTCGCTCTCGCAGACCTTAACACCATCGCCCAGCGCACCGCCATCACAGGTGGCTCCTCATGGCTCGACGCCCTCGTCCTCGCCCCCGGCCTACATTACCAGCAGGCTGCCGATTCGCTCGACCAGCAATCTGCCCCAGCCCTGTCCGCAGAGCTGGGTCTCGTGGCCGCCATCGAGACCACCACAGGCGAGGTACGTCGTTACGTCATCAACAATATCGCAATGGTGAACTACCTCAAGAGGTTATGGCTCGACGGTGGTGAGGATAATGGCGTGGTGACACTGGGTGTTGGGTTGGTCGAGGATGGGGATCTAGATACGTTGCGGAGGAGGCTGACGGGCTTGCTGGGCCGGAAACAGAGGAGAAACCCGCTACCTCCAGCTCTCAGGGGGATATTCGAGATGGACTGGCTCAGCCATGTCTTGTATCTCTTCAGTCCGCTGTTAACGATAACGGCCATCACCTTCCAAGTCCTTCTGCAAGACTGGTGGGGGCTGGCCTTTATTGTCGCTCTCATGATCTCACGTATCCTCAACATATGGTGCATCAAAGAACGATCCAAGCTTCCTAAGCCATTAATGGCCTCTCTCAAGTCAAAGATAGCATCAGTCTCCAATCGGTTGCACCCGCCAACCCTCAAACGCGAAGACAGCCGTCTTACTCATTATACCATCGACCTCGGCAGCGGCCGCCGTGTCATAATGCGCGGCCTCGACGTGGACCTCCAGGCCGTCACCACACAGGCCTGGATGCGCAGCAAGACCAATTTCGACGGCTACCTCGAGGCCATGTCCAAGCTTATTGTCTATCTTGTCGCTGCTTTCAGCGGCAACCTCACACAGGCTGGCGCAATCGTTCTTATGGCGCTTTTGTTAGCGAGTGCTGGTCTTTTGGGACTCAGCAATGCGCACTCAAGACAGTTGCAGGTCCATGGTCGGCGGGTTGTGAGGCTGCGTGTGGATAATGGTACAGTGAAAGCGGCGGCAGCAGCGGCAGGGTTGAGTTTGGCGGTGGTGGATGGAGAGATGGGTGGGAATCCGGTGGAGGTCATGCTTCCTGTTGGAGATGCAAGTCAGTGAGACGTATTACATGGTGGTTCATGAATGGGAGTATAGGATACAGGCTGGGTTTGGATGTTTTTATGGGAGACGGGGGCGTTTTTGCTCACCAGATGTGGCATGTATACAACTCTTGTTGCACTTGACGGCGCTTTTGGTTCAGAATTGGCGGTTTTGCCTAGAATGCACACGGGTCGAATAGACATTGACATGTAAATAAAGATAGTGATTAATTATCCAACGTGCCCCATATGGAAACACCGTAACACCCTCCCGATATACACCAAAGGTAGGATCCACGCAATGCCTGTTAATCCAGAAGACTTTTTGCGGCATACTGCGTCATGCTTCAGCCTGATTGATCGTCGAGCGTTTCACAAATTGATCAGCCTTATTCTTACAACCTCTTATCGTCCGTTACTGTTGTCATGGTTTTTTTGTGTGGTGATCGTTTATTGGTGATGTCATCGATCTGACGAGTGAGAGGTCTAGGCGCTCGTAGGGGAAACCGATAGTCGATCGATCCCTTGCTGCATTCCACACCGTTGGCCAGGGCGATTAATCAACGAGAAAATTCATGGCCAGGCGGCCACTAATAACACCTTGTGCTTTAAATTTTGATTCGTTGCTGGAATGCGGGTACGAAATACGTAAAGCACACTTTAAACGCCTACGCTTTAATAGGTACCACCACACTCTCTGCTTAGCAAACCATCATGACTTCCAGCAAATTGGGCTCTATACTTACTGTCTGGTATCCGAATCACTTCCGTATCAGTGCCAAGAGAGCACATCTTCTCACTATGGGGCACCTCAATTCATCACCAATATAACATGATTGGGCTTTTTTTTCTTCCGATAAACCAATCTAAGGGGGAGTTTCCCGAACTTTTTCTGTGCGACATATGCAGCTAGGCAAGCCATTTCAGCTCCCAATCTGTTTTCACCCCAAACCTTGGTTCAACACCTGCAACACAAACGGGCGACTTTGTTTTCTCTTCTTTCCTTTGCTTTGTCTTTGCTTATCGGGTGGCACAGGACAAGGTTGTCCGTGTATCTTTTTAAGCAGGGGGGATGCCTTTTTTCGGAGCAAAACCTCCTGCACACGAAATCCATGGTTCCACGGTTCCACCCGTTCTGTCAATTCGCCAGGTTGATAGAAAACGTTAGACTGTGAATGAGGAAAACACCATTTGAACGTCATTGTTGCGCCACACCGTTTGTTTACCCCCGATGTTTGCCACGTGGAGGCTTAGAATAATGGGAAATGTTGGTTCTTTTGGGTGGTGTTCAGTAAGAAGATCTGGCGGCGGAGCTAATTGGCAGGTTCTGCACGGAATCAGGCTGTAAGCGTTTAGTTTCTCTATGCGAGCGGAGCTTTAAATAGCAACATATCTGCTGCCTACTATGTTTTGATTGATACCTTGATGTCTCTTTTGTTCCAAGTTACTTGATTCTCTCAATTGTGGTTATCAGACCTGCAAACACCTAGAAAAGACTGCCTCATATACGAGCATCATACACCCACACCAACATACACCATCAAGATTAATCAGATCCAGACCATGGGATATTCAGACTCGACTGAAGCGCGAGGTTCCGGACTGCGGCCATTCCTAGATCGTCATGAATCGCATTTACCTCCCCATCAACGCCAGAACGTCACAAGAATTCCAGTTACCCCAGGCTTTGCTCTAGGCACTTACGACCATCCGCCTGGCGCGAGACGAGGGTCAGATCAACAACAGAAACAGGGATATTTTGACGCCGCGAATACACACACATCAACATCCTCCTCTGACTTGTTTGGTGACGAGTTCAATGCGTCGGCAGAGGGGACTCCGGGAAGTGCAAAGTCTGGGCTCGATCCTGATATTCTGCAAGCAGCAGATGGTAAGCTTAGGTTGAGCGGGAAGGTTATATCTGCTACTTTTACTATTCCGCAGACTTTGCGATATCAAGGCGACGGAGGCAATTGGGTACGTTGACCCCCCCCCCCCCCCCAACCCCCCTACCCCCTGTATCGATGAATCGTCATAGTAGGTGCTAATGGCATGTAACTAGGAATTGAATCATCGTTTACATCAATCATCTCAGCTTTGTTCGCTCTACGTCCTTTCATCGAACGAAAGTCCTTGGGATCACACCGTCGTTGGATGGATAGGCGAGATTCCCGTTGAAGCCATGTCAACAACGACTACACCACCCGAAATCATTCCCACATCAACCGCAACCGGCCTAAGAGGTCAACCCAAGTCGAGCCACCCGCCTAAATCAGATGAGCTTCATATCAGTCATGAAGATCAAACCAATCTGGAGAGACAGCTTCTCAATGACAGGATTCGGACCATCCCCGTATGGCTGGCAGATGATGCCCAAACCTCCGAAACAGGGACACAACTGAAGAATCAAGCACGATGGAGGAAATTTGCAGAGCATGACCTTTGCGCTCTATTTCATTATAAGCAACACGCTCCGACTGACCGGTGGAAGGAAGATGACCGGTGGGCTGACTACGTCCGGATGAATGAAGCGTTTGCAGATAAGATTTGTGAAGAGTACAAACCGGGAGATGTGGTCTTAATTCACGATTATTACCTCATGATGTTGCCGAGTATACTTCGACAAAGACATCCAGACATGTATATTTGTCTCTTTTTGCACTCACCCTTCCCCACAAGCGAGCTGTTTAGATGCCTGCGCCGGCGAAAAGAGGTTCTACAAGGTGTCCTGGGCTCCAACCTCATTGGGTTCCAGGCCTTCCACCACGCACAGCACTTTGCAAGCTGCTGCACAAGACTTCTCGAACACCCAGCCAGCGTCGAAGTTGTGGACACTGGTCGAGGCCGTGCCCATATTGGAGTCTTCCCTGCGGGTATCGATGCCTCCATGATTACGTCTTTGGCCTGGACTCCTACTGTAGACGAAAAGTGCACGGCGTTGAGGAGACTCCACCGGGGAAAGGCCATTATTGTTGGGTGCGACACGATGAACCGAGTAGGCGGCGTGGATAAGAAACTTGTTGCGTTTGAGCGCTTCCTCGACCGGTATTCAGAGTGGAAAGGCAAAGTCGTGCTCCTGCAAATCACCAGCCCAACATCCATGGAAGATGACGACGGCGAAGAGGCCAAGTTCGCCAGCCACGTCAACGAGCTCGTCAGCTCCATCAACAGCACATACGGGTCCCTCGACTACGTGCCCGTCCACACATACGCCCAGCACCTCAGCCAAGACGAGTACTTTGCCCTGCTGCGCTGCGGTGACACCGCTCTCATCACCAGCGTGCGCGACGGCATGAGCGCCACGGGCCTCGAGTACGTCACCTGCCAGCGCGATGCTCACGGCCCGCTCATCATCTCAGAGTTCAGCGGCACGGCTAGCAGCCTCGAGGAGGCGATTCAGATTAACCCCTGGGATAGCAGCAGCGTGGCGGATGCGATCAACACGGCGCTGACGATGACGGCGGAGAGTAGGAAGACGATGCACGAGGCGTTGTATGCGCGTGTGACACAAGAGGATGTTGGGTTCTGGATTGATGGGCTACTGCGGCGGTTGGTTCATGTTCTTGGAGTTGGCGGAGTTGAGGAAAAGATTCCGGATGAAGACACTCCTGCAACATCTGTATGAAGGGGTATTCAGCGTCTTCACTTTTTGACATGTTTTTTTTCTTTCCTAGGATATAAGAGGCATCCACTTCCAAGATTCTTGGACTAGTTTTGCAACGAGTCTTAGGTGGATTGTTTCCAAGGTGGATATAATGGCTTGTTTTGAGGTGTTTCCTCGGGTTTTGGATATACATGTCTACAAAAGATAATTGATGAAAGAGGTGGCATTGCGGTCGGCTGACCTCTTGCTGGAAATGAAAAATAATGGGTCATATTGAGGTGACTATAGAGTTTATCTACAGATTAAAAGTAATATTACCAAAAGACGTACAAGATTAGTTCTTGTTGATGACGATGACGTTATCATTCGTGGTGATGACGATGTTTAGAGTAGGTACGTGTAGACTGATGTTTAACCTCAACAGCAATAACTAAAACTACACTCACTCTCGTAAATAGCCATCTACCCAGGATCACACTAATTCTGTAAAAAGAGCTGTGAATATTATGCCTTGTCCCCCGTATACAATTATTTTGTTTACAAGACTCTCAAAGGCATTGGGTCAAAATCATGGAGGCGAGACCCATCACTTTAGGGTAGGCATTTCCACAACCCAAACCCGATGAGACAGACTTACGACTCGTCACCTTTACACCAACCAACATAGACGGAGCTGAATGAAAGGGATGGCACGAGTAAAAACACATATAGCCAAGTTTACACTTTTTACTGTGTAGATGGAGTAATTGAACATACTGAAATGTATAGCGTGATACTTTAGTTGCACAGTTTACAACGGGCACAGCACATGGACCCCGATTGCCTCTGCCGAGTCTTTGGAGTGTCTCAAACATGTTGCTTTTTTTATTATTTTCATTTTGCTTCTCAAAGTCCCCCTTCCCCTTCCCTTGGCAAAAGGCCAGAGGCAATATGCAAAAATGGGCCACGCGATGTCTCAGACTTGGGCAGCGCAAGGGTCCTAGAGTTGACGTGGTGATTGGGGAGGGATATAAAACTCTACGTTTGTTTTTGTTGGGTTGGACTGTTGCTAATTAATATTTTTCTTCGAATTTTTGTCCTACCTGATACCGACGGAACGGATGTAAAACAAAAATAAATACGTTCAAGAGACAAAAAACAGGAAAAAAGGAAAAAAACAAACCTGGAAAGCAAGGAAATATGGAAAGGGGAGGAGATAAAACAAACTTTGGTTTTTTGGAATACCCGAAACAAGCAGCATTGAGCAATGGGTAATGCGCCCGTCCGCCCGCCTGTCCGTGCCGTTTCCCCCGGGTGAGGCGCAGTTTGCAGCGGGAGTTCCTCGAGGTGCATTCGTTGCATTCCTGAGGCAAGGCCTGGGTTTTTTTTTTGTAGTTACAGAACATTAGGTTTGACGGTGCTGACGTTGACTTGCATCTGCGTTGGGGGACTATTTTCCGGCGATTCATTCATGCACTTGAGAAGAGCATATTCTCAGGAGTAGCCTGGATCAATGATAAATATGGGAAATTCTATGGTGCTTCTTACACACACACACACACTCTCTCTCTCTGCGTGTATGTAGGCCTGAGTATCATCGTTGCTGGGCAGTCTATGGTCAAAGCTGCGAACATGTATCATATTTTGGGGTTTACATACGTACATACGTAGTAGGTGGAATCAGCCTTTGTCACTGGGTGATGCGATGGGACGACGAATGCCGATGTAAGGGGAGCGGGGGTAAAGGGGGGTTAAAGCGCCAAGTCTAGCTCTTGGTGGTTGTCTCAACTGCATGAGAAACGAACCCATCGGGCGACAAAACGAAACCGCAATATACACGGCTGGAGGTCCCACCAATGAGCACCGTACTCCCGTCACCTCCATGGAAGTGGCCTAATTAACCCCCTCTCCATCATGTGAGAGGCATACAAAGGGGGAAAGGACATGGAAAGAGGAAGCAAGCACCGCAAACAACAAAAACATCAATGCTTTGGCTTTCGTTTCTCCCGTGGACGGGAGACTAGGTAGGTATACTAGGATGTCTTTGTTTCAAAGGCAGTGGAAAGAGAGAGAGAGAGGCCAACCAGTGCTACCATCCGTACCCGGCATCGACGTTCAAGAGAGACAATCTCAAGCTTGGGGCATGTCTCGCTACGCACGGGGTTTTATTATTCTGGGAGAAAAGTTGTTCTAGGTCGTACCCTAAGAAGGGAAAAGACGGGCTTCGGTAAAAAAATCAAGGTCTAGGGGGTTTTTGAGACAGGAGCTTTTTTAGTACCAGTCGCATCAGAAGTGTCTAGAAGGGTGGGTGGTTGACCGGAACATGAAGCGATTTGAGCGGAGCGGAGGATCGTAATGCGTGGTTGAGCCTAATGTGAATGTGACTGGACTGGTGATGTGGGCTGTGGAGGGTGGGTGGGTAGTATTGGGTTAAGAAGAAGAAGGAGAATGGAGTAAAAGGCAGGTATTCATTTAGTTCACATGTCCACAAGGTGGGTGGTAGAAGGATTTGGTTCCTGAGAAGTGGTTTGTTTGAGTGACTGCTGCTTGATCATTTGATCTGCATACCCTATGCGGGGACAGAGCCAGTCAGGATGCTGGGGGGTGAACAAGGCGGCATCTTGAGCGGTTTGGTTTGTTTGACGGCATGTCTGGTGTGAAGGGTTATTACGGGTTTCGCATTGTATGAGTTGCCAGCGCATACCATGGACGCGCCTGTTGGATGTGATGTCTGCAGATGTTATCGGTCTGTCTGGATGAGCCTGTACGCGCCTTTGTACTGTATCTGGAACATGGAGTGGAGGCAGTTCGTACCAGAACCACGCATAGCCAGCACGTGGAATCCATCCAGTAATAGCTCCAGTGGCGTTCGAACAGCAAACCAAATCCATCCGCCATATTCACCAAATGTTTTGAACTGCACCAGCACAACCAACAAACACGACTATGAGCAGGCAAAGTAGCCATTAATTCTCCGTAGCAGCGTTTCGGTTTCGATAAGGAGAACAACCATCGATCACATCGATTCATTAGATCAGACACACTCAGATGAGGTGCCGAGCAGCGATCCAAGACTGCACTGCAACGGTGAGAGCCCTGTGACGAACGGACGTCTGAAGGACAGACAGAGAGTCATGTCATTGCGGCGACGGCGGCGGCCGACCTGAAGCAAGCGGGAAGAGGGTTGGAGTCGCACCTGTTGAGGTTACACTGCGGGCCCAGTCAGCCTGGGGGAAAGCATTTTTGGGAGCAAACAAGGACCACCACGATGGATGATGATGACAAGCAACTGACTCCCCCCAGCAGATGGGAAATTTTGGTGATATTAAAGGCCCAACGCCGAGCCAAGCTCGAGACACGCTAAGGCAGGTGGCGCCGCCGCCCATTGGCCCTGGCCGCTACTCGACGCCCACTGACCACTGAAGTGTCCACTGGAGCCCCTGGCGCCAGGGGTTTGCAGCCAGGGCCCTCTGCATCTGGCCAGCCACCAGCAACCTTCAAAGGCACTGACCAGGCCTGGAGTGTTTAGTAGAGGTCAATAGGATGGATGGCCTCCAGCACAGCACAGGCACAGATGCAGGCACAGGCGCAGGTACGGGTTAATTAGTGGTGATGACGGGCGATGGAGTCGGAATGGGGCATCTTGAGTCTTTGTCCTCTCACCAGGTTTTCTTTCCTTGTTAATTTCCACAATCTGGCGCAGCGGTGGATGGAGGATCGAATTATTGCTTAGCTTAGCTGAGCTGAACTGAGCTGATGAAGCATGCCCAGCATTTCAATATCTTCAACTGGAATCAAGGCAGGCACACGAAAGAACAGCACACACACACACACACACACACACACACACACAAGAATCAATGGTTCGCGCAATGGCCGCAGATATCGGCACAAGCATGCAGGAAATACAAGAAGCAATAAAAGTGCTTTGTTGGATGCAGTTGTGCTTCCCCGCGGCTATTTGGCCAATATTACAGGACTGTGCGCTCGCACCAAAAATCCTTGTTTTCCTCCCTCCTTGTGTAGCCCATTATTATGATTGTTGGTGGTTGGAGGATGCAAGTATTGGGTCCAAGTACCTACCTGCCTGCCTACCTACCCAAGGTGCATTTGGTGTCAAGTAGGTAATTACCGAGGCTGTTAACATGACTGGCACGCAGAACCGGAGTTTTTCTTACTTTGATAACACGGTTGAGCTATTATTAAGGTGGGTTGATTGATGGGTTTCCCCTACTCCACGTTGACAAGAGAAAAAGAAGAAAGTGGAAAAAAGGCAAGAGGTGCATGAATAATCAACCGGTTGATCGGCGGTGTCGTGACGTGACACGCATGGACGAAGAAGCGAAAAGAACAAAAAGAAAAAAGCTCGTCAACTCGATGCACGCCAAAGACGCCATGAACGAAAGCTTGCAGAGAGATCTTGTACCCAAGAACGGATAACCTGCAAAACGTGGAGCCAGCTTACCTTAGCGGCCGCACCAGAAGGCTATTGGGCAGCGCACTAATAAGGCGCAAGGGTTGTTGTGCTATTTAAAAAACCTCGAGGTACGTACCGCGTAGCGCCGTCGAAGGCCCCTCATGTAGCGTGGCCGAGAAACAGTCCTTAGCCAATGAGGTCTGCCTTGGTGGGGTTTCACTGTATTCCTGTGCCTGGTGCCTTGCGCCTCGTGCCTGGAATTGACAGCATTGTATGATGAAGAGCTTGCTTGACTAGTCTAGCGTTTGAGAGATACTTTGAGATGTTTGAGCTGCCGCGACCTTTCTGTCCTATTTCAACAAGGAAGAATAAGTCACTTGCTATGGTCTACCAAGTCTCGTTTATCTGTACGGTACACCCAATGGCATGGAGGAAAAAGGACCAGGCCCCCTAGAACGGCATTCACAGCCTCCTGCCAGGAACAAAGGTAATGGGATGGATGGACTGCCCACGGACCTTTGCCAGCTGTGAGCCGCCAGCAGCAACGCATGTCGATGTCGGGGCCCTGGACCAACCGCCCCAGGCACAAGACCGCTTTGAGCTGTTGCAATTTCCCAGAAGCTCGTCTCGCCTCGCCTCGCCTGGTCTGGCTCAAATCCCTCAACAACAAAGTCATAATAATAATACCCGGACAATTACGAGCCCGTTCCTACAACTACTATAGGTAATAATATGGGGCACAAGGCAAATCAGCCAAAATGAGGGAACGAGGATGACTTTGACTCCTCCTCCTCCTGTAAGATTCCTGAGATGCTGTCTCCTGTGCCCTTGGGACGTACGGGGCGTTGCTGGGCACCCCGTGTAGGCTGCCCTGCAATTTACAGGGCAGGATACTGCTGACGAGGAGAAGCAAAAGGCTCCTTACACCTAACAAGCAAGACTTGTCTGTCAAGTCTGTCTGTTGAGATCCAAGTCATCATCCCTCAGGCTCCGGGACGGGCGGCGCAGCTTGTATGTACGAAAAAGGGCATAGGCTGAGCATCCACGTCCTGTGCGCCGCATCTTTGTACGATATACAGGTGATGTGTGTGTGTGTGTTGTGTGTGTGGTGCAAAGGCAAGACAAGACGAGGGGCGCATTGATGGCTGCAGAGCACCGCCGGAAAGCAAGGCATAGGACTCAGGTGGAAATACGGTTAAGGGCGAGGAAGGGGTATTCGATGCTGTTGGAACATGTAGCCCAAGACTTGTACTGTCAACAGACGGTACTTGGAAATACGCTGGGTCACGCACGCTGGGCGGGAGTAGCTGCCCGTTGCGGCGGCTGTATCCGCACCGCTGTGCAGTACATGCAACGGTACCCAGTCATGTGCGTGCTGCAGTGTGCAAAGCGCGCCAGGCGTCCAACCGTTGAGTAACATTCGAGCCCACACGCACCGCCACCAGAATATGGGTGCATGGTGTTGACGAACGGGCCAAGCCCAGTCGGTCGCAGCCTCCCCCCCAGGCCAAGGGTTTCTTTGTTGTGCCAGGTCTCGCTGAGATAGGGAGATGAGAGAGAGAGATGGGAAGATGGGGGGAGAGAAGCCTGCCGTCTTGCTCGCCTGGGTGTGTGTGAGGTGGCTTCAGGTCGTCGTCGAACTGCCTGTTACAGTGCTACCCACCACTAACAGCCGCTAATACCTCGCAACCTATCTACCTGAGCTACTGTGAGATAGCCTACCAAGAATGGAGGTCAATAGTTGTAGGTGGCCGTTCACCCGCCGCCCGCCGCCGTCGCCGCCGCTTCTGCTGCTGCACGTCTCCAGCGCATGGATGCGCTAACCTCGTTCCTCCCACCCTTCCAGGTTCCATCTCTAGGTACAATCCCCTTCATTCTGAATCTCCGCTGCCTCGTTTTGCTGCCCCCCCCCCTGCCCTGCCACACCCACTCACACACACCCTTACACACTACTGGTTCCCCTTGTTGCTGTCGTGTTTCCCTCCCGCCGTCTCTCATTTCCATTTTCGTCTTTTCGTCCGTTTTCTAACCCCCCCTCCCCCCAATATCCCATCCACCACCACCACCCCCATCCTCTCGTTTTAACCATCTCCCACCCTCTTTTTCCTTCCCACCGCCGCCCCATCGCGTTCCTTCGACAGACGTGGTCTCTTTCTTTCTTTCCGACCCCCCTCTCAACAGCGCCCGTCTGCGCTCGTTGACGACCCTTCTTTTTTTGGATTTCACTTTTCGGTTTTCGAAGGTACACGTACCATTCTCCATGCGTGGACGACGACTCTAGAAGAAAGACGAAGAAGAAGAAAGAGGGCCCTCGACGACGTTCTTTTGCGACGGATGCGGAGCTTGAGCGATCATCACGACATCACGGTGAAGGAAACACATTGACGATTATTTATATCGAGTCACTCTTTTTTATTTCCGATTGCGATTATTCTTAAATTACAAAACTACGACAACACGTACAAAGTGAGTTTATCTATGGTGATTTACGTCAAGTGAGGGGAAATGTTGGGAGATACAAACCCGAGGCATCCGCCCGCGAGTTTCTGGCGCTCGTTAGCTGTGTGTCGGCTTGTCTTTCGACGACGCATAGCTAGTTATGCAGATTGGCAGTGTCTACAGGACAATAGTGCATCTGTAGAAAATGAAATAAGTAGCATAGACTAACTCGTCAACGCAAACAGGATCTACCCTCGTTGACATTATTGTCAATTACATTCGTTGCTCTTGCTTGAACAGTGAGTCTCACACCACAATTCTTGCATTATACACGAATCTCACTACAAAGCTAACCATTTAAAAGTATATACTGCTTTGCATTTATAACAAACATTTTTACCTTCACTTTTCTCGGACCGGCGATTACGAATCCGCACCTTCCTTCACGACGACAAATCAATTCATCACAATCATGTACGCCAAATCGTTGGCCGTCGCTGCGGCGTTGACCCTGGCTACGTCGGTTGTTGCCTCTGAACCCGAGCGACCTCGCATCTATTACCCGCACAAGGTCAAGCGCCAGTATTTCAACACAACAATTACCAGCGCAGACACTTTGCCAGTGCCGGAGAATACACCAGACAGCTCGTCAACATCAAGGAGGGGTCTGTTTGACGATCTCATTTCCGAAATCATTGGTGATGATACAGACAGCGCCACGACGACGACGACGACAAGGAAGCCCAGTGTGACGACCATTGTGAAGCACTTCACCGTCATTGTCACACCTACCCCGGGTAGCGGAAGCGGTCGTCCCAGGATCAACACGTCACCTAAATCGAGAATACCACCAACATCAACCGAAGAGCCGATTGTGATTGCCCCCACGGGCATCATTGTCCCTGAGACGAGTCCCACCGACTTTGAAACCAAGGCAACTACTAGTCCCGACACTGCTGTGGGAAACTCGACTGTTCCCGTCACCACGACTCCGGTCGAGTCAGACCCCATCACTACGACTGCCATTGATGAGACGACGACAAAACCTGGCGGTATCTTGGATCCTATCCTCACCTTGATTCTTCCGGATCCTGAGACAACGACTTCGCCTGTGTCTTCACCCGTGTCCACATCTGCACCGACAACTGAGTCTGCTGCGCCTGAGCCCACTACGCCTGAGTCGACACCAAGCAAACCGAGCTCAACAACCTCATCTGAGCTGGAAGAAACACCCGAGCCGACAGGCATACTACCTCCCTTGTTGCCCTCAACAATCCTTGGAACTGGTATTCTCTCGCCGAGCATTAGCGTCGAGATTCCTCCCGTTGCCACGGCTAATGTTACAACCACTGACACGGAGATCCCTACCACCCCCCCAACTTCATTGCCGACGGAAATTCCTACAGAGCCTCCTACAGAGTCTCCTACTGGGGTTCCTGTCACCACCAGCACTGAACTCCCGAGTATCCCCAATGGCAATTCCACAAGCATTGCTCCTCCCGTGACAACCGGTCCGCCCACGATAATCCCCACTGATATTCCTGTCACTAATATCACGTCTCCTGTTCCACCAACCACGACTTTGCCGTTGACGTCGGCCATTATCACAACCTCTACTGATAATGGAACCGCCACTGTCACCACTTCGTCAGTGGCACCCCCCACGCTTCCCGTGTCGACACCCACGACTACCGCCATCACCACATCTGAACCGACGACATCCCGGGCACCCGTGACTAGCCTTCGACCCACTGCCACATTTACCAATTCTCTAGACTGGCTACCTACGACGATTGTGATTGAGCCTACGACCATGACGTTCTCAGCACCGACGGAGCAGTCTACTGCCAGCAAGTCAAAGTCTCTGCCCACCAACATCCCCACGGTCATTCGGCCGGATGATCCCGACAAGCCTGCGCCCAAGGGTACGAAGCTCATCCAGATTGGTTTCCTCTCCCCTCTCAACTATGTCTTCGTAGCCGGCAACACACTCGCTGCCGCCCAGATTTTTGCATTCCTTCCTCAAGCCCTGGCTGATGCCGGTGGCTTTGATGCTGCCAAGGTTCAAATCTCCCAGCTGGAGCCGCTCGATACCCGGGAAGAGTGGGGCTACGTGACCACTATTGCGATGCTGCACTACCCTGAAACCCTTGTGGACAAGCTTCAGATGGATCTTTGGGCACCCAACTCGGCCATCTACAACAACGCCAACAAGCTTGTCCGAGATCTGACCAACTTGATCAACCCCAAGGTCGATATCTTGGGCAGGATCAAGGAGGGTGGTCCCACCAGTGGTGGAGGTGCGCCGCCAAAGGCTGATTCTGGTGACGATACCTTTGATTCAAATGATCAAGGTGGCCGAACCCCCAAGCAGAAGGCTACTGTAGCTGGCATTGCCGTTGGCGCCATTGGCCTCAGTGCCATGTATGGTGCGGCCATGTTCATCGTTGCTCGACGATACAAGCGCAAGAAGCAGTCTCACCGCCGCTCGAGCTCCGTCGTCGGCAGCGAGTCTTCGTCTGAGATGAGGTACAACGGTGCCAGCCCTCCCTTGATGGGCGGCGCCTTGCTCAGCCGTGACATGTCAAGCTATGGTGGCATGGCCGGAGGCCGCTACAGCCACGGTAGTGATGGCAGCCACGGCAGCTCTGCACGAACAGCCAATATTTCGGCCCCAATTGCCACTGAGAACTCTCTTGGCTGGAACTGATGATCTAAACGCCTTATATTTCCTTGCCATTTAAACCTTGCCATCTCTACCATTTCCTTTTTCCCACGTTTTTTTTCATTTATACACTTCGATACCCTCCGGGACGACTGTTTATGTTTTATTGGGATGGAGTCTGTTGCGATATTGTTGAAGCAGCAAGTCAACTCGGTCCATCTTGCGTTGACGTTCGCCTTCATCCGTTTCTGATCTCTTTTCCTAATACATAACACCTCGACGCGCGCCTTTTTGAAAACCCCTCTGCCGTTGGCTACTGAACCCCGCTATTTCTTTTTTCACCCTGATGCCCATGAACACTATGACTAGTGCTGGCCCGACTATTTCTTGCCATGTATATCTTGGGCCATCCACTCTTGGTGCAGTGGGGTGTTTTTTATCTTTAATATTCTTAACCTTTTTTGTTTGGAGATGTGGCTGGTTGCCGGGTCGTTTACCCCAAAACTGGCGTTGGTGTTTTCTATCCGGGATATTAGAACATATTGTTGGTAAAGAGTTGATGGAGTAGGTGTATGGATAGTTGTTCGTTATGAGGGTTCCAGTTGTGTACCAATGGCAAGATGGCGCCGTTCTCTTGTGCACCTCGAGCATTATGGCTGGTGGTTCATGGAGGTGGTTGATTGTCGTCCTATTTGTACATAGACAGCAATAAAAACAGTTGATAAAGAATACTAGAGCAAGCACTTGGCGTGTGAAGTTAATAATGTCCTCAATGTGTATTTTATATTGACGTGAAAGATATCCCTTGCTGAGTAGCGTGATATTCATTCTAGACCTAATATTAACTCCATCAAGATAATTTGCATCGCATTGTCGGGTCATTCATCTCCACCACAGTGGAAGCTCAACCCAATGTCCGCGCTTTGGTATACGTAGAACAATTTTGAGTGTTTTTATATAGCATTACATACTGATGCGGCCACAGCGGAGAATACGACGGCTACGTTTCGACATACATAGAGATAGATGATACGCTAGGAAACAAGGTTTACATAGGCAAAAAAATGTTTTTTAGAACCCCGTCAATGGGTATGTCTTGATGTTTACAACCTATCTTTCCACTCCCAACACTAACTTCTATGGGAAACGGTTTCTTCACATCCAAACTCACTTCATTCTGCACCCCCGTTGTCTGATGTGTTTGTTTGTTGGAGGAGGGCCACGTGGCCTTGCGGCTTTATGATGAGCCGTGTTAACCGTGATTCTTGTGTTTTACAAAGATGTTGCGTCAGAGGCGTTGGAGGTTTTTTTTTTTTGGTCTGTTTCATGAATATGAAACTCGGGGGGTTGCGCGTTATGATACGAGGGCTGAGGGTTTGTGAAGTATTATACGAAACTAACTATGATGGCATGTTTACTAGACCTGGGCTAGGTAGGTTAAAGTCTAGTTTTTTTTCTATGTATTGCATTGATGAGGACATTATTGATCAATCGATGCGGGAAAGCGATGGTGGCTGTTTTGTTTAATGTCGCTGTAAGTATGTGGTTGGTGGTGAAATGTGGCTGTTTTCATGGTGATTGGGCAACAGGAAAAAGTAAACTGCGTAGAACTGCAAGTGTGGTATTGAAGATTGGATCGAGATGAAATCGAGATGGCCTAATAATAAGTTGGCTCATTAATTTGGACCAACTAGAGTGTTTGTTCTGGACACTGGTCTTTGGGAGGGCACATTACAGGCACCGTCATGTTCCGAGAATAGCCGCAGCGTAATTACTGGTGGATGAACGGACTGGGGGATACGGATACGAAGTTCTGTAACAGCCTCAAGCTGTACCAAGGCCACTGGAGTTTTGACTACTGTGTCTTGCATAGATGGTTTTCTCTACATTATGTAGACATTGTAGTTACCCATTGCCATATTATGATTGTGGTTACTGAGTAGTTTGCGACGGAAAGTAAGTGCTAGCATTGCTCTTCATGGGGGGTTGTGGTGACCTTTGAAGGGCGATTGATTTGTGACATCTTAATTACACCATCTCGGATACAATTGTTTATTAAATTGAGGGATCGTCAAGCTACGGTCAATATAATAACAAACAAAGAATCATCAGTCTGAAATAGAATTGTGGGAAAGGTCCCTTATGCTTTGGGTCAGTGACATTGCGATTCCACCGTCAGGTACCCGCTGATTAATGTCCTACATCTTCAACAACTTAACACGGAGAGTCGGAGCCTCATGCGGGGTTTCGGATCGTGATTGGAAACCGTGAGATTGAACAGAGTGATGGGAGAGAGAGTGGGAGTGGAAGCAGTGAGATTGGGAGGCAAAATGCCAATCAGAGTCTGACTGTTTCTCTGTATTCGTAATTGATGGCAATGTGTCTGTCTGCTACTAGAATCTTACGTCAGTTCTCCCCCCATCTCGTCGGGTTTATTACGGTTATGGAGTAGGTAGTCGGTGCTGCCGCTGTAGGTCACTCTCTGCGACGCTGTTCTCATCGCCCTACAACACGCGTGAGGCGCTATGGAACGCTGTGCGGAGTGGCGACGCCCTCTGGGCCGAGCGACGCGCCCTCTGTAGACATCTGTTACAAGAAGGCGGCGTTTTCTACTGGCAGCTTGGTAGGTTTAGTGGGTGTGAGTGCTGTACTGTACTACTGTTACAGCAGGCAGTTGCATTGAGCCGTGGAAAAGTAATGGAAGCCCAAAAAGTAGTAATAGATGGAAAATTGCCCATTTGATCCTTCCTCATCTTGCTATTTTCTACAATCAATCCCAACAAACCTTCCTCCCAACTCTTTCCCCCTTATCGCAACACTCGTCGCAAAGAGAAAAAAAACAAGACGGAAGAAAGTTATAGTGATTTCGCAATGGCCCCTCCTACTGCCACGTCCACGCTCGAGGAGCAGACCCAGACGACGACTCTTCGGGTGAATCCCGCGCCCAAGGCGGTTGCGCCGGCGCCTGTGGAGGAGGAGAGCGAGGAGATGGAGTGCCAGTTGCCCAGCTTGAGCCGCGGGCCAAACCCTCTAACTGGTGCGATACCTTTTCCGTTTCCTTTTTCTGTTCTGATGGCTTTTGGCTTGATCTTCTTTTTGCTTGTCTTGGGGGGGGTTTCTTTCCCGTTGGCGTTGGTTGATGGTTTGGCGTGATTTCGGGGTGCTATTCATCTGCCTGGAGGGGCACCACTTCTCCAAATGGCGGGGTTTCGTGCTCCTCGCAGAAGTGGCGCCAGCAGTGGCTCCAAATCATCGTTCATCTTCACAGGAACACACACAGAGCCCGCAACATCATATACCTGTTGCTAACTTGACCCTCGTCGCGAACTTCTAGGCATCCCCAATTTCCCGTCTTTCCATGAGCACCGCAAGCACATTGTGCTGCACATGGCAGCCGTCTTCCGTAGCTGGGCTCGCAATGGCTACACCGAGGGTATCTCCGGCCACATCAGCGTGCGCGATCCCGAGTTTCCCGACCTGATCTGGATGAACCCCATTGGCAAGCACTTTGCTCTCATGAACGCTAGCGATATGCTGTGCTTGAGAATTAGCGACGGCGAGATTGTCGGCGGCAACCGGGTATGACATGACACACAAGAGCACCTCTCTACATTTGGAAAAACAACTTGTCGCTAATAACTGTCTAGACTCGTCCTGCCAACAACCCCGGCTACTATATTCACTCCGAGGTCCACAAGGCTCGCCATGACATCCACGCCATTTGCCACGCCCACACCATCGCTGGCCGCGCCTGGTGCGTTTTTGGCAAGCCCCTCGAAATGATTACACAGGACATCTGTGATGTCTACGGCGTTCTTGCCGTTGACACTGAGTACGCCGGTATCGTCACTGCCGAGCAGGAGGGTCAGCAGATTGCCCGCGCGCTGGGCCCCAAGGGCAAGGCTGCCCTGCTCCTCAACCACGGCCTCATCACCGTCGGCCACACTGTCGACGAAGCCTCTTTCCTTCTGGGTCTCGTCGAGCGCAGCTGCGAGATTCAGCTCAAGGTCGAGGCAGCCTGTGCTGGCAACCCTAACCTCAAGAAGAGTATCATTCCTCATGAGTTGGCTGTGAACAACTTTAAGATGGCTGGTGAGAAGCACTGGCTTTACGAGGAGGCTCAACCTGATATCCAGCTGGAGATTGAACTGGCCGGTCCCGTCATCTCTGCCAACATGGACGAGATCATCACTGTCGACCCCCAGTAACTGAGTTGAAGATATGACGAGAAGAAAAGAGGAGGGAATGTAGCCAAGCAAAAGCTAGGCTAGGATATGAATACTGTTTTCCCTCCTTTGGGAACAGAAAATTGGGAACAGCATCTTTTTACGATACCGAGATGAGAGCGAAGGTGACGCGCATCATGAATTCGCATCTATACGCCATTTTTTAGGGCAATGACATATACACTTATTTTTTCAAACAAACCTCCTGCATAGCCAAGACCTGTACGTCCGATTGGACCTATTTCTATCTTCCATAGCGATTCTGGTGTGTTGCGAAGCACGACGCTGACACCATGACGTAAGTGTTGGAGAGTCGAGCAGGACACCAACGTGAGGTCTGTTAGTCACCCTGACCCTCCTGTAAGCCTATCGTAAATTCGCCGTAAAATGTCCCGCAACTCATGACTTCTTTGTCGGTGACTCCTCTGATAAGGCTGTGTGCAGTTGGATATCGTATTTGGAAACAAACGAACGCCTAGAGTGACCGGAAAAAGATGAAGAGACCAGCGTAGCAGTTTTGCATGCGGCAAGTGGCTCAAAGTAGTGTGTGATGCAAGCATGTGTTAGATGTGGCACCTTGAACAGCGATATGGGCTAAACAAGCCTGTAAATATGCATGGGCCCTCTCTCTTTAAAGGTTTTTGCTAGCTCATACGTATACGTGAACCAAGAGACAACTTGGTAAGAAAAAGCGTGCAAAGTGCATCTTGGATTGTCTGACTGATTGATTGTGTGAAGGCTCACCTCATTGACCACAGCTACTAGTCCCATATAGGTAATCGGCTAGATTGAGATAAATGTATGGCCTGACCGTAAGAAGAAAGCGGGCAGGATGGGTGGGAATTTAACGACCCAGTCAATAACAAGCACATTATCAGAGACAGGGAGATTGCCAAGGCTCTTTTCTGACTCGCAATGAGTGAGGCTGGGAATTGATGGGCAAGGGTCATGTGTGGGGGGACCCATGATGGCATGGTATTCGAGTTGGTGATGGTTCAGTTCTACTTTAATCATGTGTTTGGTTCAGTAAGGATGTTTTTCATTTTGGGGTTGGCGCTTACTATGCTGTTACGTATGCTTCGACCTTTTCCATTTTGGATGGGTATAACAGAGAATTCCCAGCTTTGGATCGGATCGGATCGGCGTTGCAGAGGGCCAAGACTGGTGTGCTGTGTACGGTAGCCGTTAGCTCTAATATTTAGGTAGTTCGTGTTCTCTGGCGTGAAGGAATATCTGATCTCTCGGGTGAGCTATCCGGGGTGTATTATATCATGGACGGGTACCGTAACTGCAGGCTTCGTCGAGGAGGTCGGTAGGATCATATGCCTTGTTTGATGATGGGTATTGTACTGTAATTATGGGGGCAGTGAAACTGGATTATGTCACTGTATAAGGCTCTGGAATCGGCGCTAATTACTTTAATCAGTTTAGCACAATAAACAGTAGCCAGAATTCTTCTTTGGCATTTCGTTTGGGGGGTTTTGTTGTAAGATACCCCCACCCTTGTTGCTACGCTGACCTAGTAGGGAAAAAGTAGGTAGGCACTAAATAACGTTATGTTTCTTGTTGCGTAAATGGTGTTGCTGCACTGTTGCATGGATTAGCTGCCCTTGACAGGCAGAACTGCATTCATTGGAATCTAGAAGCTCCAAGTTCTCTGAGATGAGGAAATAAGAGGATGTAGAATGGATTTGTAGGTAGTAGCGGCAGCCGACGTAACTTCACTTTGTGGATAGACATAAACAAAGCTTGATCAGCAAACTAGTTGCTGTTGAAGGTTTTAAAAGGAAGTTATTGGGTGAGGACGGCCCCCAAAGATGGCGGATGGTTTCATAGGCTGCAGGCTTCAACTGTCAGGGATAGAAGCTAGATTCTAGACGGAATTATTTTACCATCTCCATTCTGCGTATCCGCCCACCCGACTTCCGGGCCCTCTCATCCCATACTTACGTCTTCTCTCCTTCTCTTTCATATCTTCTTCTTCTTCTTCATACCTAAATCATATTCTTGAATACTCTATTTTGTATTTATTTCAAATCTCCACCCCTTCAATCCCTCAATTTTTTCATCACATTGCATACACAACACACCGTAACCAGCCATGCCCTTCACGACACCCTCCTTCGTCCACAAGCTGCCCTTCGACCCTCCGGATTCCATCCCCATCCATGAATTCCTATTTAGCCATGGAGACAATAAATACGGCCGCTATCCGATTCAAGACTCGCTGCCGCCGTTTACGTGCGGAATCACAGGCAAGCAGCACTCGGCTGTAGAGGTGAAGCAGCGGATTGAGCATCTCGCGGCGGCGATTGCTGCGGAGCTGGGGTTTGAGGTGAACAGTGGGGAGGCGCTTGATAAAGTTGTTACGGTGTTTACGGTTAATGCGGTATGTGTGACTTGTTATTCTTGGGTTAAAAAGAGACTATGTCTACATAAAACGTTATTTATATGATTCAAGCGCTTACAAGAAATTATCGGAGAATAGATAGATACGCTGACCGTATCATGGGCTATTCATCGCCTCTCGGGAGTGTCATCCCCCGTTAGCCCGTCTTACTCGGTCCCAGAGCTCACGCACCAGCTTCAGGCGGTTAAGAGCAAGGCCATCTTTACATGTGCGACGCTGCTCCCCGTCGCGCTGGAAGCGGCTTCAGCGGCCGGCATTGCCCACAAACATGTGTATCTCATTGAGATGCCGGAGAAAGCCCTCAAGGGCGCCCAAGTGCCGGCCGAGTTCAAGACGGTCGATCAGCTCGTTGCCGAAGGCAAGGCTTTGTCACCCCTGCCCAAGTTAGAGTGGACTGAGGGCCAAGGAGCTCGTCAGATTGCGTTTTTGTGTACGTCGAGCGGGACGTCTGGACTTCCGGTAAGGATCTCATGAACAAAGGCTCAAAAAAAAAGATATAAACTGCCATGAATGGATGGTAAAAAAAAAATATGAGATGCTCAATTGCTAACTTGGAGGTTTGATTTGGGTGTAGAAAAACGTCATGATCTCTCACAAGAACATCATTGCCAACACAATGCAACTGACTACCTTTGAGTCAAATTACAAGAACAGCAAGCTCGATTCATCTCTCGGCGTGCTGCCCATGAGCCACAGCTATGCCTTGATTGTGACGGGCCACGCAAGCGTCTACCGTGGCTACAACCTCGTCGTCATGCCTGGATTCGACTTGGTCGATGTGCTGGAAGCTGTTCAAAAGTACCGCATCGACACACTTTGGATGGTGCCCCCCATGATTGTCGCCCTGATCAAGGCAACCTCCGTCACCTCACGTTACGACCTCACTCACGTCAAGACGACTGTTGTGGGCGCCTCCAATCTGACCAAGGAGGTCAACGAGCAGTTTTCCCGACTGTTTCCCAACTGCCAGCTTATCCAGGGTTATGGGCTGACGGAGGCAGCGGTGGTGGTGTCCATGCAAAACCGAGAGGACATGATGTTTGGCTCGTGTGGGCATCTCTTCCCCGGATACGAGGCTAGGTTGGTAAGTCGCGAGGGTGAGGAGGTTACGACGGTGGATACTCCAGGGGAGCTGCTGGTGCGTTCGCCGACGCTTATGCTTGGCTATATGGATAATGAGGTGGCGAGCAAGGATGCTTTTACGGATGATGGTTGGCTGCGTACAGGAGACTTGATGGAGTTTAGGAGGAGCGAGAAGGGTCACGAGCATCTCTTCATTGTGGATCGTGTCAAGGAATTGATCAAAGTCAGGGTAAGTTCTTCAAGCCCAGTTGTGAATCACTTTCGTCCCCACCCACAGGTTGAACGTCATAACAGCTAACATTCTATTAAAATCACACAGGGCATGCAAGTCTCCCCAACTGAACTCGAAGAACTCCTCAGCCGGCACCCTTGCATCGCCGACGTCACTGTGGTACCTATCCCCAACGACGCAGCAGGCGAGCTACCCATTGCCTTTATCGTACGCTCGCCCGAGGGCAAAGAAGAAAAGGATGAGCGGGCACTCAAGGACAAGATCCACGACTTTGTCAATAGCGAGCTGTCTGATTATAAGCGGCTAGGCGGCGGCATTGAGTTTTTGGATGCGCTACCCAAGTCAGTCAGCGGTAAGACGAAGAGGGGCGAGATGAAGGCTAGAGCGAAGGCGATTTATGAGGCGACCAAGGTGGAGCATGCGGCGCCGAAGATTTTGCAGACGTTTGAGTTTGATTCGGATGAGGGTTTGACGTCGGATGAGGATGAGTAGAAAGTTGGTGCAGGTGTAAGTGCAGGTGCAAAATAGGATGATGAGAATAGGAATAGATGTTGGGGAATACGGAAGGAAATGCTACGAAGTGAAGGGACTTTAAAAGGGACGATAGGAAGTATAGATGATACATGATCAACATACCTATGAAAGACTATTTGGAGAGTTTTCGTTCAATTGCCGCCATTTTAGTCGGTATCATACATTCCCATGATACGCTCCGGGATGACACCAGAACTGCTTTTAGATACAAGCCTTAATGTAAGTAGGAATGGTATTGGATGGTTACTGAGGGAAGTGTTTGAAATTCTTGTGATTCCATGATCTGGACGCTGCCTAGCTACTTATACAAGCTGATTCTTCCCAGAATGCATTTTCCCCGTAGCCCCATTCTGGGCACCAAGCACGGAATGTGTTCAGCTCCGTCATCAAACCAGTTCCACATATAGCAGCCAGCTACACTGGCTCTCTACCTACACATGAGCTAGGGGGTGGTTTATACTAGGTAGTTATGACCTCGAAAGGTACTTCTTGCAATTGCGACCAGGTGCGACTACACCGATCCGTTGAAACCCTTGATTGCCTATTACAGCCCACCCGGCGTCGCTGTTCAACAGATAACAATATTAGCTAGACTGTAACCATTTAAAACCTTTGTGGACTTTTAAAAGCTAAAAACATACCATAAACCATTGGGACAGCAGTCGCGAAGAATATAGAAGAGTCCGGCGGCAATATCTTGATAGAACATATTTTCTTTCCCTTTCCCACCAGGGATATAAAAACACACCTAGATAGGATAATATCCCTATTAAAAACGCTTACGTACGTCTCGATGTAGGAGGGAAATACTTACCTGCGCTCCGCCAAAGTTAATTGAGTACGGTCTACCAGTGTCGAAGGTATATTCTGACAGCCGATGCTGTAGGAGGAATTTTCTATAGTCACTCAGAGGGGCCCGCTGCACAAATCCCCAACCGTCTGTAGACGGTGAGCAACCATGCTTAGCTGTAGTTTGCTGAGGCAATAGAGCGAGAGTGCTGAGCAGGGCGGCGAGAGTGACGCGCATAATTGCAGTGTTTTGAGGTTGGATATGGTGAGATGATTTTTGATACCTGAAAGTGAGTTACCATAAATCAAGTCAAAAGGTGAGTAGAAATTCGATACAAAATTAACAGACAATATCTAAGGGGTATATATAATCATGGAAAGTATTAAACGTCATCTCTTATTGTATACACTTTTCATGATCGCTCAAAGTTAGACCCTCCACTGCTGGGATAGGTAAGCTGTTGGATAGGCTATCAGACGGGATGCACACTATAAATGGCCGCTGGTTTGATGACAGGGCTGAGCACACCTCCCCTTGCTTGGTTGCTAGGATAGGGCTGTAGCGGATGCACTTGGGAGCATAGAGCTTATATAAGGTAGAGTGAATAGCAAGGTAGCAAGTAGATTATTTGATCGAGGTATCATAGATTCCAGGCACTGTCCCCCTTCTTTGAAATTCCATTAAGAAATCTTAAAAAAAAAAAAAATCAGGAAACCGTCTTCTTTTCCTGATTAATTACATGATGATCATTTAAATCTTCATAGCCCGTTTTATCAGATCACTGCGTTGAGGCTTTTCTTGCTTAGTTTTATCCTTGTGCAGGCTTGGCTTGTTCAACTACCCTGGAGTTTTCCAGTTCTGTGGGTGGTGTTGGTGCTGCTGGTGCTGGTGCTGTCCATCAAACTGGGATAGGCTATCAGACGGGATGTGTAATGGGAGTTCAATCAAGCACGGCCAACCGTCAAGGTACCCGACTGTTTGACTTTTGGCTACTATATAAAGGGTGTTTGTCCACCTGATGGAGTAGTAAAGTCATGTTAGGCATATCGCAGTGAGAAAAGCACGTCGCGAGATTTTTAAATTTAATACATATTTTATCTTTTCGTTATATTTTTCCTCTTTATAAAAGATGACATCTAAAAAGATGATTTACGTCTAAATAAATAACACATGTTTGTTTCTAAATAAAATATATTAATATTTATCCATCTAATATATATAAGCAACGAAATGGTAGTTGGCCCCAAAGCGCGGACGGGTACGGCACCCTGTGCATGGCCAAAACGGGAGAGCTTATTACTCAGTCTGGTGCGTGAATCGTATTCCTTCTGGAAAAGATGGGGATAATGATGGGCATCATCTTGGCAAACGGGAACAACAGCCGAGAAATCGGAAAAGGTTGAAACGGGAAAAAGCATGTAATATTGGACCCCGGTGGGGGGGTTTTATCCCCTTTGGCCACGGAAAACCAGTATTAGAGGAGGGGATGGATGGTGGTGTGGCGATTGCTGGAGGCTCTGAAACGACAATGGCGGTTGCGCCCGTGGGATATCTATCTACTGTCTAACGTATCTAATTTGAAGTGTTTGTAAGATAACATTGAGCGTCATCTCTGGTCCGCGATGATGAGGGAAAAGAAAAGCACCCACCCGTCCACGGAGTCCAAGCCGAGCCCACACGTGCCCCCGTGAAACCCGGAGCGGGTGGAGTATCCTGCAACACCTCATACACGGGTACGGGCCCGGCTTCTGTGCCACTAATAGTAACTTTCTTTAACTTGTTTTGGTCCACACACGAATGTTATATCCATTCATGTACTGTACCACAAAAGTACGCGTAGGCTTCTAATCCCTCTCTCTCTCACTCTTACGCCTTATGACACCACCACCTTATATCCAGCCAGGGGTGAGCTTGAAAGCTAAACCTGCAAGCGTACCTACCCCCCCCCCCCCCCCCCCCCCCCCGGTCTGGTGCAGGCTGTGCAGAAGACGTGGTAGCGATTCCAAATGTTTTCTTTCGCAATATCACTAGAAGGAATCCGTGATTTGGCTCTTACAGCTTTGACGAGCAGATTGCTGACAGAAGCTTGCGTGGACCCCCCCGCAAAACGCCGACTCGACTTTTGTTGGGAAGAGGAAATGGAACAAGGGGTCGGATGGGACTGTAGCATTCTGTATGTTCTTCGACGAGTTTAACCACAGTAAGAATAGAGTGGGCAATACTGGAGATCGTCATAAGGTCATCCATCTTGTAGGTGCGTGTACATGTGCAGGCAGTCACATCGGGGCACAATTTTGGGGGTGGGAAGATCTTCAAATGCACATCGCGTGGAGCGTGTGGGATAGACAGGCCATGGTTGCTAATCTGCAGGACTAGACAATGAAATAAGGCTGGATTGGGGTTCCAAATGCCGCTCCTTCTCGGGAATGGATGAAAGAAGGATCATAATACAAAGACAAGCCTGGTGGTGGGGTCCAAAGAGTCACCGACAGAAAACTTATTAAACGGTTTCCTTACCTACCTGGCTTTGATACTACTCTTCCAGTATATCCCTTTGCTTTGCCTAGCAACCCTTTGCCTCGAAGGAAGACATCTTATTTCCATTAAAATCTGCATTGATACACAGCACCTCTTGGCAATTGATTAAGCATTGGTGCTTTTTACTCTTGATCTTGCTGTCACTGAGATCCATCACATACCACCAGATCGAGTAGTACACTACGCACAGGGATACTCAACACCTCTCATATTCCAAGCGATACTCTAGAGCTTTTATATTACTCTTCATCTTTCAGATTCTCAGATTGAGTAGACGAAACATACAATAGGTGGTTTGAAATGGCTCCCCACGCAATTGGGATGAGCGAGGAGTTGAGCAACAGCAACACCACGGACAGTGCCACTAGTCACACGACATCTCATCAGTCACAGTTGCAACCACAACCGCAATCACAATCACAAACCCAAACACAGCCCCAATCATATATATCGCAAAACAGGACCGGGAAAGGCATTGCAGTACAAGTCAATGAAGCTAGCAGCGGGAGCAATGACCTACAAACACCCAGCATTGAAGCCTCCGAAGGTGCCCCGCCGGCAATTGCCATTGTGGGAATCGGCTTGAAACTCCCCGGAGGCATCACATCAACCGACGAGTACTGGGATGTGCTCGTCAATAAGAAAACCACAAGAAGTCAGATACCCGAGAGTAGATACGGCGCACATGCCTTTGAAAGCAAACTAGGCACGCCTGGCACGCTCAAGAGCACGTTTGGGCACTACCTAGACCGCGATCTCGAGAAATGGGATGCGTCCTTCTTCTCGATGAGCAAGGCCGAGGTCGAGAAGCTCGACCCTCAACACAGATTGCTTCTAGAAGTCATCTGGGAGTGCATGGAGAACGGCGGTCAAAAGAATTGGCGAGGTCGTAATATGGGCTGCTATGTGGGTGTCTTTGGTGAGGACTGGCTGGACCTGAACGCCAAGGATCCTCAGCATTTAGGCATGCACCGTATCCTCACTGGCGGTGACTTTGCTCTGTCGAACCGCGCATCTTATGAATACGATCTGAAAGGGCCAAGGTAAGTTGTCTTCCTTCCCGTGGAACATGCCGTCTCTTTTCACGAATATAATAGGCTCCCATCTAACAAAGTGCCTCGTTTTCAGTATGACTATTCGAACAGCGTGCTCTTCATCATTAGTAGCTTTACACGAGGCCTGTCAGGCCCTGTACACAGGAGAATGCGAGTCAGCCGTAGTGGCAGGCACAAGCCTATTCCTCTCTCCAACCATGACCATCGCCCTCTCCGAGCAAGGCGTTCTATCCCCAACGGGTTCCTGCAAGTCGTTTGATGCAAAAGCTGACGGCTACGCCCGAGGCGAGGCCATCAACGCCATTTACATCAAGAAGCTAGATGACGCGCTGCGGGATGGCGACCCGATCCGGGGTGTCATCAAGGCGACGGCGGCTAACTTTGACGGCAAGACGATTGGCATTACGAATCCTAACCAGGAGGCTCATGTGGCCCTGATGCGCAGGGCGTATAACGTAGCTAGAATTAAGAATATTAGTGATACGGCGTTTGTGGAGTGTCATGGTACGGGCACGGCGGTGGGTGATCCGATGGAGACGGGCGCCGTTGGTAGGGTCTTTGGGGATCACGGCATATATATTGGGTCGGTGAGTTGAATACCTATGAACTGCTGACGAATTCAATCACACATCAAACATTCTGGCTGTGTTTACTGACACTTTCTCTCAGGTGAAACCGAATGTCGGCCATGGTGAAGGTGCCTCTGGTCTCAATAGCCTCATCAAGGCTGTTTTGGCTCTGGAACATGAGACCATTCCTCCTCAAATCAACTTTGATACGCCGAGTCCCAAGAGTGAGTAGTCGCCCTTCTATTCACCTTCCACATCAACTTGCTAGAAAGAAGACACTTGGCTAACATGTCGTCTCTCCCTCGATTTTCAGTCGAATGGGACAAATACAAATTCAAAGTTCCCACAGAGCCTACGCCTTGGCCAAAAGATCGGCTTGGCCGTGTATCCGTCAACTGCTTCGGCGTTGGAGGCGCCAATGCCCATGTAAGTTGCACTCTTTACATAAGTAATAATCTATACGGCAGCTTTGAATACTGACTGTCATCAGGTCATCGTAGACTCTGCTAAGCCGTATGTGAAGTCACAAGGGGTAATACCAGTTACCACAAATGAAGCAAGTCCTCAACTGTTGGTATTCTCAGCACATCACGGCGAGGCACTTAAGCAGAGATCCGAGATGATCCTGGAATATGCCAAGGCTCATCCAGATCGTCTATCAAATCTTGCTTATACACTCGGTGCTCGGCGGGATGTTTTGGCGCAGCGCGCTTTCGCCGTTGTTGATGGAGTCAACGCCCCTGAGCTGTCGCCGATCGTCAAACCCAAGGACGCTCCGCAGGTCAATTTTGTTTTCACCGGCCAGGGCGCCCAGTGGGGAGGTATGGGAGCAGACTTGCTTTCGCAGTATCCATCGTTCCAGAAAGATATCAGAGATATGGATGCATCGTTGCAGAGACTGCCGCACCCGCCTAAATGGACTATCGAGGGTGAGTTATAAAAGAATATGTCGAACACCAAGTTGAGCGAGTTAGTAGACTGACCAATGTGAAATGTATGCAAAAACAGAAGAGTTATTGAGACCTAAAGAGGAGAGCAACATTCAGCAACCAGAGTTTTCGCAACCCATCTGCACGGCTATCCAGATCGGTCTTGTCAATCTACTCAAGGGATGGGGCATCCGTCCGTCTGCTGTTGTCGGCCACTCCAGCGGCGAAATCGGCGCTGCTTATGCAACTGGATCATTGACACTGGAAATGGCCATCGCAATCGCTTACTATAGAGGTCAAGTTACCCAGCAACACGGCCGCATTGGTGGCATGGCCGCCGTCGGACTCGGCCGTGTCGATGCCACTTCCTATCTCCAGCAGGGTGTTGTCATCGCTTGCGAGAACAGTCCCAAGAGCGTCACATTGTCGGGAGATGTGGAGAAACTTGATGAAGTCATTGCCAAGATCAAGGAGGACATTCCAGACTGCTTCGCCCGCAAGCTGCGTGTTGAGCGTGCCTACCACTCTCACCACATGAAGGACATTGGTGACATGTATGAGAAGTTATTGACAGGCATCGTCAAAGACTCGCGGCCCTCTGTGCCCTTTTTCTCTACTGTCATGGCGAAACAGATCAAGAGAGCGGGTCATCTTGGTCCTGCTTACTGGAGAGAGAATCTAGAGAACCCGGTATTGTTCTATCCCGCGGTGCAGCTAATGATGTACGCTGCTACCAAGGATACTGTTTTCCTCGAGGTAGGCCCTCATGCTGCTCTGGCTGGTCCTCTGCGAGATGTTTTCAAGTCGGTCAATGTTCCTACTACATCTACCTATGTTGGCACACTCATCCGAGGCGAAAGCGGAGTGAAGTCCATGCTCAGTTCACTTGGACGTCTCTTTCAGGAGGCAGTGCCCGTCGACTTGGCAGCGACGACGACCGGTCGTACTGTTTTGACCGATCTACCCAACTACGCATGGCAGCATGAAAACACGTATTGGTACGAGAGCCGTGTGTCGCGCGAATGGCGTTTGCGCAAGTTTCCTCCACACGAGCTACTGGGAAATAGATTGATGGAATCTGATGACCTTGAGCCTGCGTGGAGAAACATGTTCAGGCTGGATGAGGTGCCTTGGGCTCGTGATCACAAGATCCAGGAGGATATTGTGCTGCCTGCAGCGGCGTACATCGCCATGGCTATTGAAGCTGTTCGTCAACTCAATGGTGGTGGCAAGACGGATGCCTCTCTCAAACAAGTGGACATTCAGAATGCTCTGGTCTTGCGGGAACAGCAGGCTCATGAGATTGTAACACATCTCCGCCCCGTACGCTTGACATCAAAGCTCGACTCTGTCTGGTATGAGTTTTCCATTTCCTCATTCACGGGCACCACCTGGGTGAAACATTGCACTGGGCGGGTTCGACCTGGCAAGGAGATCAGCACTGGGCTTGAGGATGTTGGTGAGCAGCCTCGCCTTGTGTCGACTGCTGGCTGGTATCGTATCATGAAAAAGGTTGGTCTGAACTATGGTACTGAATTTCAGGGCATGTCAGACATCTCCGCCTACCCGGGGCAAAACAAGGGGGCAGCTACCATCAAGAACCGTGATCCATCGCTGGGTCCGTACTATACCATGCACCCGAGTGTTCTAGATTTGGTACTGCAAAGCTTCACAGTCGCCATGGCAGATGGGTTGACGCGGCAGCTGAATAAGCTCTGTGTTCCGACCTACATCGATGAGCTCTATATAGATAACTCGGACGAATCCAGTATGCGACTAGGAGCTTCTGCTGTCTCTAGCACCACTGGAGCAGCCAAGGGGTCTGCTACCATTATGTCTAGTGACAAGCTTGTGCTGAGTCTGAAAGGGGGAGAGTTTAGCCCCTTGGAGAGCGGAGATGACGAGGTTGGCCCTATGCCCGCTGCTCATCTTCACTGGAGACCAGATGTCGATTTCATTGCTCCTGTTAATCTCATCCAAGCAAAGAGAAGTAGTGGAGTTGATCTTGCCAAGCTTGAGAGGTTCTCGCTCATGTGCCAGTTGGAGATCTTACATAGGGTGAACGAGATTGAACCTGCGTCTGAGTCCATCGCCAAGTTCCGCTGCTGGCTTGTTGAGCAACGCACAAATGCTGCCAATGGTCAATATGATCACGTCAAGGACAGCGCAAAGCTGGCAGGACTAAACCAAGAAGCTCTCGCTACAGAGATTGAATCTGTCCGAGACGAGGTTTTCAACATGATAGAATGTTCTTCGATTAGCAAACTCTTGTCACGTATTGCATCCAATGCTGAGGGCATCTTCCGGGGCGATCAAGATGCCGCAACCATTCTCGAGCAGGACGGTGGCCTGCGACAAGTTTTGAAGTATATAAGCGCCCAATGCGACTATAAGCCATTCCTAGAGCTTCTGGGCCACTCAAATCCCACAATGAAGGTTTTGGAAATCGGCGCCGGCGCCGCTGGGCTCACTGCCGACATATTGCGCGGCTTGACTAACAAGGCTGGCGACCGCACATATTCCCAGTACGTGTATTCTGACATGACCAATTACACGTTTGAGTCTGCAAAAGAAGCACTCAAGGGCCATGAAAATATCGAGTTCAAGATTCTCAATGTGAGCAAAGATCCTCTGGCGCAGGACTTTGACGCCGAGTCCTTTGACCTCATCATAGCACCAAACGCAATCCATACAGCGCCGAGCATAAAGGAGGCGCTTTCTCATGTCCGCAAGCTGCTCAAGCCCAGTGGGAGATTGATTCTGCAGGAGTTAAGTCCAAGTCTGCAAATGTTTAGTTTTCTTATACGCTTCTACCTGACGTCGGCTGTTTGCGCTGGCGATGGTGTTTACGATGTCAATGCCAAATCCCTATATCTCTCTGCATCCGAATGGAACTCGGAGCTGCTCGCGGCTGGCTTTTCGGGTAACGAAGCTGTCGTGTTAGACGGTAGTGACTTTTGCCACATCAACGTCAACATCGTTTCCAACGCCGTCGCGCCTGTAACTCAGCCGCGAGGCAAAATCACCATTCTTGGCAGACCAATGTCCAAGGCTGCTACCGAACTGCATGATTTGCTAATAGAGCTTGGATTTGACGTCGTATTCAGCACACCTCTCGATATCCCTTGCCCCCATGCGGATGTCATTTCTCTCCTAGATCTAGAGGACACGATGTTCTTCCAAATGACAGAGAGTACATTTAAGTCATGGCAGCGCTATCTTACTAGATTCCCCCCCAACCGTGGGATGCTGTGGGTTACTGGCCATGCGCAAGTTGGTTCTGAGGACCCGCGGTTCGCGACCTCTATTGGTGCGACTCGAAATATTCGATCTGAGCTGTCTTTGGACTTTGCCACTTTGGAGATGGATCTCAGCGCTTTTGAAGCGGAAGATGTGGCTTCTGTGTATGAAAAGTTCCGCAACAGGGTGAAAACGGACGAGTTTGATCCCGAGTGGGAGTATGCGATCCTCGACAGCAAGGTCATGATTCCTCGATACCAGTGGATTGATATTGATCAACACGCCGCCACTGATAATACCGAAGCTGGTGTACCCCGAAAACTTGAGATTTCCCGCATGGGCCAGCTTCAGACTCTGCAATGGGTTGAAGATACGGCAGCTGTTCTGCAGGATGATGAGGTTGAGATTACTCCTCGCGCCGTGGGCTTGAACTTCAAAGTAAGTAGCGCAATATATCTTGCGGTAGCGGCACTTTTACTAATTCTTGTTACTAAAAAATATTAGGACGTCCTTGTCGCCATGGGTATCGTCGAAGGTTACAAGCCCGGCCTGGGCATTGAGTGCTCAGGCACCATTCGCAGTGTCGGCAAGAATGTAACAAATGTGGCCCCCGGCGACCGCGTCATGACAATCGGCCATGGCTGTTTCACAAGCAGCTTCGTTACGGATGCAAGCCTCGTGATCAAGATGCCAGACAATCTTAGCTTCGAAGAGGCCGCTACGGTACCTTGTGTGTACGCCACAGCTATCCATGCCTTGATCAACCTTGGCGGCTTGTGTGAGGGAATGGTAAGAATCATCATACATCTAAAACTTCCATTAATGCGAGGTTTTACTTACAAAAGTGATGTAGTCTGTTCTTGTGCATTCAGCTTGCGGTGGTGTTGGTATTGCCGCTCTCAACATTTGCCAAATGATGCGCGCCAAGGTAAGAGTGAAGCCCCATCCGAAACAAAACAAAGAACTACAGCTCACATACCTTTCCCCCCCTGTTATAGATATTTGCAACTGTGGGTAATCCAGATAAGGTGCAGTACTTAGTAGACAACTTTGGTCTACAGCGTGAACACATCTTCAACTCACGCGATGCCTCGTTTTATGGCGACCTCATGGCCGTCACAGATGGACATGGCGCAGACCTGGTTCTCAACTCCCTCTCTGGAGAGCTTCTCCACGCTTCGTGGAAGTGCGTTGCTCCCTTTGGCAAGATGCTAGAGATTGGAAAGCGTGACTTTATCGGTAGAGGCCAGCTAGGGATGGAAGTCTTTGAGTCTAACCGCTCGTTCTGCGGCATCGACATGTCCCAAATGGCTGTAGAGAGACCGATTATGTGCCAGCGGTAAGTCCATCTATAATCATTCATCATGTATTCTTATCTAACGTCAAGGTTCTTCTCTATGTAGCGTGCTTGCCCAGTTCAACAAGTATTTCGAGAGCGGGCTCATCAAACCCATAGCTCCTCTCAAATCATTCGCAGCTACAGAAGTCATCGACGCTTTTCGGTACATGCAAAAGGGCCAACACATTGGTAAAATTGTTGTCACTATGCCTGAAGACATCAATGAGCTTGAGATTGCAGCCAAACCCCAAGGTGCCAAGTTCCGAGCAGACAAGTCTTACCTTTTGGTTGGCGGTTTAGGTGGTTTGGGCAAGTCTGTGTCCAACTGGATGGTGCAGAATGGTGCACGCCACATGATGTACCTATCCCGGTCTGCTGGTGATTCAGAAAATGACCGGCAATTCGTCAGGGAGATTGAAGCACAAGGATGTGCTGTGCAAGCGATCAGGGGGAGCGTTACTAACTGCGAGGATGTCACCCGGGCTGTTAAGAGCGCAACCAAGCCCATTGCTGGCGTATTCTTGATGACAATGGTTCTTAGGGTAGGTCAATCCCTTTCCCCCCGTCTCAGAAGCGTTGTTAAAGTAAACATTTTGGCTAACTTTGTTGTGAAAAAGGATCGTAATATTTTGCAACTCACTCATGATGACTGGTTCGCCGCGGCTGGTCCCAAAGTTGAAGGTGCTATCAACCTCCACCACGCACTGGAGCAGGTTGACTTGGACTTTTTCACAATGTTCAGCTCCATCTCCTATGTCGTAGGTCAAGTCGGCCAAGCCAACTACTCCGCAGCCAACGCCTATTTAGCTGCATTTGCGCAGTTCCGCCATTCCCAAGGCTTACCCGCAGCCGTGCTGAACGTTGGCGTCATGGACGATGTCGGCTACGTTGTCGAGAACCGGGCTCTGCTGGACCAGTTCCGAGCCATGAGCTTCTACACTCTAGGAGAGACAGAACTCTTGGATTCGCTAACCTATACGCTGTCTCACCAAAGACCATCATCATCATCATCATCACCCAGCCACTCTGAAGATGGATTCTTCAACCCTGCCGAGCTAGCCATTGGTTTGAAGAGCACCAAGGCTCTCTCTGATCCCAACAACCGCAGCATCTGGAGACGCGACAGACGCATGGCGCACGCCCATCTCAAGGACACTGAAACCTCAACGGATAGCTCGGGAAGTGTAGACTTTAGCCAGTTCATGAAAAGCGTCAACGCGGACCCGTCTATGCTAGATACGCCTAGCAACATGCAGTTCCTGACCCAGCAGATTGGCGAGTGTATATACAACCTCATGTCACGGGACGTCAAGGAGCTGGACGTTGGTCTGACACTTTTGCAATTGGGCGTGGATTCCCTCGTCGCCATTGAGATTCGAAATTGGTGGCGTCGCACGTTGGGTGTGAATCTCAGCGTGCTTGAGTTTATGGGTGCTGGAAGCATTCTGAATCTTGGGAAACTAGCTGCCGGGGGGATTAAGAAAGCGCGAACAGTTGCTTGATTAGTTGTTTGAAAGTATATTTTACTTTTACTACTATATCCATTTTGTTCTTGATGCATTCCGCATTGGTCCTGTTTTCTTTACATCAGTTCGGAGCCAGGTGTCTCACAGCGTCATGGCACAGATGTCTAGTAGAGTTTCAACTTTAGTTATATCTTGCGTTATTTACAGAGTTTCTGTATTTATTCATCTGATAGTTACTTGGTCTGCTCAAGTGTACGGCTCTTCTTTCGGTGTACATAATTGTGAATACAACCTGAAGTTTCTTCATCATCATCGGTGCATAGTGAGGCAACATAGAAACTAGATGCCTATGGGTCTTGTAATTATAATACAGTAACTATATAGAAACAAAACAATCCCGTCTCAGATCATTTGAGTACACACAAGCAATAGGGTGAACCCCGGAGACGGCATGCTCTGGTCGAGTAGGGCACCGGCACCAGCTCCGCGTCGGTATGCTTGTCGTCTCCGCCATACTCGGATCGTCAAGGAACTGATTTACAATGTGCATACTCATCATCCGTTATGCCAGCTACCAGCTCCTTCCGCTTACCGTATGTCTCCCGCTTTTGGGGATGGAAATATACGTACTCATAAGAACGAGCAGGCAATGCTACATGCGCTGAGAACCTTCATGTCCCAGCGTCCTCACCTCTTACACACAGGCAAGATGCTCGAGCCGCTTCTCCCCTGAGAAGCTACTCCATTGTAGCATGCCAAAAACAAGAACAAGTAATATGTCGTTTAGCTATTGGTGGCCTTTCATCTTTCCAGTATTGCTGCCCTCCACTCCTCTGTGGATCTCGTTTGCGTCAAATGTCTCTGCCGCAACTGCGGGTGTAGATTGGTCGTCGGCAATCCGGAAACGACGAGACATCCGACGACGCCGAGTATCCTATCTGGGATCATTGGACTTCAAGTGTTGGGAGGAACAAGGGATGAGGGGCTCTTGTTGTTGAATGAGACCGCATTGGGAAAATAGTGGTGTAGCAGTAGGTTTGAGAATGACTGTTCAAACGCCAACCTTTCTTGGTGCGACATGACGAGGTTGAAATCGTACGATGATCCTTGTCGTCGATGCAATCAATATGCCGTATCCAGACATACGTGAAGGATTCTGCTCCTGCAGCCTCGCGCAGGGTAAATAATATCCAGATGAGAATCCTATTTTCATCATCTAGTCGCCGATTAATATCTACATCTCACACATCCTTCCAAAAGGAGACCCCCCCTCCCCTAACATCCCTCCTCCTCTTCATTTGACACGACTTTGACAGGGCTGAAGATGCAAACACCCCCCAACCATAAGCCGCTAATAGGTGGGTGTCTTCATATGTTCTCTTGCACCATGCCAATAGAGAAACGGCGTGCACATTAATTTTGACGTGTAGCCTGCAGGTTGCAGTTGTGCATTAGGAGTTTTGTTCCGCAGCATCTTCAGCCGCTGTTGGTGTTGACCTGCTTTCTGCGCATCTGGGCATCATGCCAGTAATAACAATATAATAATAATGTGGAATTGTTGGATTGCCTACCATCGTACCATCCAGGTCCACTCAACCACTGTAATTGTGCGCTGCTGCAGGTGCAGGCAGCCCGGAATGCAACGGGTATAAGCCCCCTGAGACACCAGAGCTACAGCGGCTGCTGAGTGCTGTGTCAAGTTGACTGTACTCGGATACCCTGCCATGGACAGTTGTTCATCCCATCACGTCGACATCGTCAGCGTATCGCATCGCGTCCCGTTGATCTGTCTCATCTCTGTGCGTTTCCATGCGAGTGTGTTTCCTCTACCTACCTGAATAATAATAAACATCGGTCTATTGTCAGGAACAGAACCCTGCTTGCCTAGGTAACAACCACTCCACGCCCCCCTCGTCTTCCCAGCCACACACACACGCACACACACGCACACACACACACACACACACCCTATATGCGTGTACTTGTATTTACCTGTCTCAGCACGCAAGCACAACGCCATTCCCAATCACAGACATGTCAAATAATAAAAACGAAGAGCGCATTTTGCTATTTATTTTAATATTTTGAATTCAATTTGTTTTTTTGTCTGTAGTAAAAGAAATAATCATATCCGTCTATATACAGCTTTATCAAAGTTGTAATCCACCCCCTCTCCTCACATTGTATCTGCTCACACCCCCTCCAGTTGAGGGAACAAGATGGTGGGTGCAGAGTTAGACAACATGGGAAATAAATAAAAAATCTCACATACAACCGCCCAAGCAAAATTTTGTGTAGAACCGTCTTTGGGAATAGAAAGATTTGAAATGAAAACAAAAAAAGAAGAATGCACGCCAGGGCAAAAAAAAAAACTCAGAAGCAACCATTGTCCCAGGGCAGCATTTCTGTAATGTGCCCGCTGTAAAATAGCAAAAGGTCGTCAAAAGAGGAACATAAATCGAGTTCCCAACCGTCTCGTGAAAATAAATATGCTGGAGAAAATAAAGAAAAAAAGAAAAAGAATAAAGGAAAAAAAGATGAAATAGAAAACACCGATATGCAAGTTTCAGTGCGCGTGTGCGACTTGCAGAGAAAATGGCACGTCGGTGTACGTTTCCCCTTTGAAGGCGAAGATGGACAACAAAAGCCTCCCCCGTCTCTTATTGGTCTTGTAAGATAATACGCCCCCTCCCTTCCCGCTTCTTCATCACCTTCCCGCTGCACGTCATGCATGGGGGGGAGGGATGAATGGCTGCACCCCGCATCGCATACCACCTCAGCGGCCAGTGAGAAGATGCAGCTGCAGAAGAGAAAAGGGACGACGACGACAGATGAGTGTGTGTGCAAAAGGATAACCGAAAGAGTACAATCACACACACACACACACACACACAAGTCTTAGACTTTTTGAGCAAAGACGTAAGAGAGGAGGGGGCCGTTGTTGTCACTTGCACCCCCAAGGAGGGGAGGGGGCGTGGCGTCAGCGGCCCGAGCCCGGTCCCGGTGCCGGCCCCGGACCCAACACACATATTTCCCCTTTAGGCCATTCTATGTATCTTTTTACCAATTCTTTTGAGTTTAAAAAAGAAAAAGGGTGGTGTGTGTATGGATGGAAATGTGGCTTACTGCTGGCCAGGCACAAAGATGGGGACCTCCATGGGCAGCTCCTTGTGGGGCGTCAGGGAGTCGATGGAACCAGAGATGTGCGTCTTCTCGACAGGCTTGCGGGTGAAGAAGATGAGCATGTCGCGCGTGGCCTCCTGGGTCTTGTCGATGGGGTACACGGGGGACAGGCTGTGCTTGCGCTCGTGGTCGACAATCATGAGGGTGTCGAGGAAGTTCTTGTGCTGGACGCGGGTGAGCAGGTGCTTGGGGTTGATCTCCTCGAGCGGGATGCCCGTGGTCTCGCCCATGCCGTGCATAAAGGTGGCGGCGCTGTTGGGCGCCATGTTGTTGCTGCTGAGGTAGGTCGTCATGGTGTGGTCGACGCCGTCCGAGTGCACGCCCTCGAGCGCGGGCTCGCCCAGGATGTCCGGGGTGGTGACGGTGCGCAGGTTAAAGAGCGTGCACACCCACTTGTTGATGCCGTACTCGAGCTTGGGGCGCGGCGCCGTGGGCACGCCGTGCAGCATCATGGCCTTAAAGGCCAGCAGCGCCTGGAAGATGGAGTTGAGCTGCAGCTCGTTTTGCACCTCGTCGAAGCGGCGGATCTGGCCAGAGTCGTAGCGCTTAAAGTCCTCCTCGACAGAGAGGGCAAAGGGCTGGAACTCGAGACGGCGCATCGACTGCGTGTCAAAGTCGATGCAGAACCGGCAGTTGCGCGACCGGCGGAAGGGCAGCGTGGGGTCGTGGTACAGGTTGTTGCTGACCACCTCCATCTTGGGGATGTCCTCCTTGCGGGCACCGAGTCCGAGCATCAGGGGCACCATGTCACGCGACTCAATGAAGACGGAGCGGTCCTCGATGTACTTTTCGCGGATCTTCATGATCTTGCCCACCGTCTCATAGAACTCGGGCTTGTGCGCCTGCTCCAGGATGTTAAGCTGGGCAAACCCTTCGGGCTGGGCCACGGGCTGGTACTTTTGCTCCTCGCGGAACTGCTGTGCCATCATGGACGGGGGGGGAGGGGGCTGGTGGCTGTTGATGGTGGCCTGGGTGGCAGCCGCCTCGACGGCCTTGGCCTTGCTGGACTCATGGAACAGACGGCGACCGTGGACGGACGAGACGGGGAGAGTGGTGGGACGGAGCAGAGATGCGGAAGCACGCACTGCCCGCTGAGCTGATCTGACAGAAGACATTGTGGGGAAATATGGTGATGATGAGAAGGACGATGATGATGATGGTATGGTATGTGTGTTGTTATTGTGTGAGAGGTTTTTGTTCTTTTTGATTTGATTTTGATTTCACTACTGATAGTGGAACAAGAAAGCGGGCTCAGGAACAGCCTTTTCTTTGATTTTGTATCAGGTATCAAGCAAGATCAGGAGTCAGTTTTTGAGAGTGGCTCAGGGTAGCCCTCTATCAGGAGTTTTGTTAAGAGTAGCTCAGGGTAGCTCTCTATCAGGAGTATTGAGTTTGGTATGGCTCAGGATAGCCCTCAAGAAAAGTGTAACAAAAGTTTTTGTGGGGGGATTTTGGTCAAGAAAAAAAAGCGATCTCTCAGAGATTGTTTTTTTATCTGCTCTTATATACCAAAGAAGAGAGGAGAGGAGAAAAAAAAGAGGGAGTAGTTGTGGGGGATGTGCCTGGCTCTTATCCTTTGTCGGACGAAGGAGAGTAAGGGGTGTGTGGTGTGAGTGTGAGTGTGAGTGGTATGATGTTGCTTTGCCTGATGTGACAGAAAAGGGAAAGACGCCCTACATTGTTTTGACTTACAGGGCTGGCCTTTCTATAGGCCAGCGGATTGGTCGCCTACATGCGCATGTTTCGCCTACCTGGATGGGCTGCCTACAGGGCTGTCTGTAGGGAAGTTTGGGGGGGAAAGGTACCAGCTGTCGCCGAGGGTTATTGCTGGAGCCGGGCGGTACCTTGTGGCATTTTTTTTTTCTGATGTCAGCCAGGGTCGGGTGTGAAAGCGGAAAATTTTCCATCGCAGCGCGATCTTACTTGTGTCGATATGCAGCTTACTACATGGGTGTGTGTGAAGTGTGTGTGTGTGTGTGAGTGAGTGTACCAAAGTAGGTTTTGTGTGTGGGCGAAGGAATGGATTGGATGATGCAAGTGACGATCGGACTCGTCGATTAGCCCGGAGCTAAGCGTCAGTCAACTGGTAGCGAATCAATTCACCCAGGAGCCCTCGTATAGTTAGGTGTATGTCATAAAAAGAAGAACCAGCGTAGAGCCGAAGAAGAATACTTCTCAATGCGGCCAGGGATCGTAGAGAAAAGAGCCGGCAGTGCAAGATGGCGGAATTTCTAGTTGCATGACGCGCAAGCCCCAGCTGCTGTAACTTTACAGGTCACTACAGGCAGCCATTGTCATAGAACCGCAGAAGTCTTCAGAGCCAAGTCCAAGCCCACACACCATTTGGAAACCAAAACAGTGGAAAAAAAACACCTCCCCGCATGACGCACCGTCTCTCTACAACGAATAGGGACGCCAGCCGGGGAAAATTGCGCAATGGAAAACAGCATAAAGGGTGGTTGCATTGGGGCATTTCTTCCCACCATCACCAGCTCCTTAGGAAGGATTGGGTTAGTGTACCTAACGTGCTATAATAGTGGTCGGTAAAATACAGCGGCACTTGGGATTACCATGATGGATGCATGCAGGGCTAGTGTGTTGTGTTTTTCCTTGTGCCGGAGACACCAGACATCATGGTAATTCCTACGCTGCTCTGGATGCGATATAACTCCGGTCAAAAAGGCCAGGGCAGACATTGGTCCAGTAAAATAGCTAGTTAAGAAAAAAAAAGTGCAATGTGTCTTGTCATGGGGAATCTAACAAAGATCACATGCAGACTATTACGGAAACCTTTTGCCCCGAATGTGTTGTCAACTATTTTTGTTTTTCCCTGCTTTTCCTCTCTACTGCCGTCGCTTGGCCTTTTTTCAAAATGCAAATTTCTCTCCTTGCATAGGTACCTTACGTCTTTTTCTCCGTCTGCTTTTTTTTTTCAACTGATCCTTTTCGATCGGCAATATTTGGCCCTTCTCTGTTCTTAGTCTCTCCCTCTTAGGGTTTCATTGCATCTTCTCAGAAACGGTTTGTAACAAGACTTTTACCTACCTAGTATTCATGAACGAACACCTTTTTACTTTCTTTCTGAATTTTTCTTTTTTTGTTGGTTTCTGGCCCGGCAGGCAGGCAGAACAGCCTGCATTTCATCCTTTCATAGGGTTGCGTCATTGGAGAAACTAGCCTCCTCGCACTAGAGGGGAAAAAAGGGCAGACACGGCACATTTGCTGCAGCCACATACACAGGTACTTTACTCACTCAACATGTGTGCATGTATGTTTGATTTTACATCTGATAAGGTGCATCACTATGGGATATTGTGTGAAGTAATAAATATCCAGAAAATATCAAGACGGAGAAAATGGAAATGACATGTGGCTGTTTGTGTACCCCCACTGCAAAGAGAAGACGACGACGGTGAAACCCCACGTCTTCACCGTTGCTTTTTGATGGAGAAGTTCAGTCTCCCGTGGGTCAAACGTATCGAGATCTGGGGGGGCACGGAACACAAAAAAACATGGGGGGTTTCTGTGGCATCTTTCCAGCTTGGGTAATCTTTCAAGACTATCAAATTTATCCACCACGGTATAAGACAAACTGTGCAATTGAAAGTGCTGCAATATATAATTAAATAACTAGCAATCTCACTCAAATCGCTGCGGAGCTACTACCCTCTCCCCCCCCTAAAGCATGTGAGGATGATGAGTTACACAGGCCTTTCCCACTGCATCCGGAACAACCCATAGGTCGTCCCCATGTAGCCGTCCATCGAGATTCTTAACATTTGATTATCATTTTTTTTATTAAAATAGAAACCGAATAAAAAAGTGCGTTCACTGCATCGCATCAACCCACAAACAAAGAAACATCGGTGAAAGAAAGGAAAGGCCAAATGGGTATATCAAACGCAACTCAAAGTTCCGGTGAAACGCGAGGCATAGTAATTTTTTCGAATGCATAAGTGATGGGCAGCATTGCAGATGGAGGACAGCGGTTATTTCCCTGCTTGCATTTATTTTGATTGGCTTTCATGTTCAGCCTCAGTTTGGGCGAACGCCACTTTTCTCTCTCCCATGTCTTTTGGATGTGTTTTTTGGGGAGTATTCTGAGTGATTGTCTTGTGTATGAACGTATCACGAAATGCGGCTCACCAAGGCAGAAAGAAACATTAAAAATGACAAATAAAAGAGCAAAAGACAGCTTCCGTAGAGTTGCACGCATACAACATCAGGGGGACTGTCAAAAGTAAAAAAAAAAAACTGCGTTACACAACACATCACATATGCAGTTATCACCACTTCTGGCCATTCGACCCCCATATCCGTGGCCCCTCTGCCGCATTTACATCGAAATGTATTGACATCCCATTCATGTTAAATCTGGGTTATCCTCCGGCGCCGTGGCTGGCTGAACTCGGTGCTGTCCCCTTTTCATCCTACCTTGCCCAACATCTCTCCCTCCCCCTTTCTCTTTCTCACCGGCAAATGTTAAGTTGGACTGACTGACTGCCTGCCTGCAGATCAATGGATGGATAAGAATACAAACTTGGCCCAATGAACATACATACATTGCCACCCTCTCCCCCCCGTCCCCCCGTCACGCAGCCGCTGCGTTTGCGGATATGCCCGCATTCATGGCCTTTTGCATCTGCAGCTGCCATATGCGCACAAACGAGACGGCAGCCATAAGCATCCACGTCTGACCGAGCTGCTGCTCACGCGTCTTTGCCCCGCCTTCGATACCGCCATCACCGCTGCTGTCGTCGTCGTGGTCGTCATTATCGTTAACAAAGGAGAATTTGGCCGCTTTCTTGAAACTCATTGACGAGTCTGCCCATACAGCTAGCACCTCGCCGTGATTATCAGGCCTCACCAGCTTCCAGCCTCGGTTCCATTCGCCCAAGCTACGCACTTCATCGCCCTTGGACGATACCCACTCGAACCGCTCTATCCGCCTCTGCTGCTGCTGTCGCTGCAGCCCCGCGTTACCGGCCGTCCCCGGACCGGGCTCGCCGGCCGCCTCACTGCAGGAGCTGATGCCAAGAGCCGCATCTGAACCGCCATCCACAGCCACTGCAAAAGAATACTTTTCAAGTAGTCTGTTCTGGGTAGTCGTCATCGTCTCTTCGATGGGCTCTTGGCCAGGCCCCAGCGGCGGGAGGGTAATAACACTGTGTTGCCAGCCCGATTTGCGAACGGCCGCCAGCGGAGCACAGTCGACCGTGGCACCGTTGTAGATGAGGAGATCGCCCCACCAGCCGGAGGGGAGGCTGCAAGTGTAGAGCGGGTGTTCAAGATCTTGGCCGATCAGAAGTCGCAGCTTGGACCATGAGGAGTCGTAGAAGAGGGTGAATGTGTGGGGGAAGTGCACCCCGGCGGCGGACGCCTGATGCAGTTTGCCGTGAACGGCCTTGGACTCAGAGGAGCCCATGGTGATTGATTGCGCTGTGTGTCTGTGATATGTTTTGCAACGTAATTCGGCTGTATTATCGATGTGTGTGTTTGTTTTCTTTTCTTCTCTGTGACTTGAAATTATGATGAATCATCGATGGCTGATGTTTTGCTGATCTTTTAAAATCAATACTACTGGAGCTGTTGCTCGGAATCTGTTACTGCGAGACAGGTATTGCGAATTGATTCATGGATAGAAAGTCCTCAGTTCTAACAAATAAGAAGAAATAACCAAGACAAATCCCCATACTTATCAATTTTCGCATTCCACATTACAGCCGTTCATAACTTTCTGCCTGTTCCAAAACTTCCAAATGTGGGAATACGCACCGCTAGACGTTTGGTTTGACGCCTCAGCCGCCTCCGCACGGGGTCAGTCAGCTGTGTCTTTGACGTAGCGTAGGGCTGTGGGGGCGGAAAGTGAGTTTCACAGCCACATCTTGATGATATGCTTGCGCCACATGTCCCCAGTGGGGGTAGAATTTGACCCCTCCATTGATGTAAACGCGGGGCAGAGATGAGGGACAGGGCAATCACCGTGAGAGGAACCCTTTTGTATGTGGATAAACTCAATTAACTGGCTTTACATGTCTCGTAGCAGAATTTACACTGGCTCTCGCATTGCTCCCATAAAGCCCAATACCACGTTTCCCTTCTCTTGCTGCTTTTTTAGTCTATGCAGATTTGGCAGCCTCGGCATCCACAGCATCCGCCATCTCCCCCATCGTCTTGTAGTGCCACGAAAACGAAGTCTTGTCCTTGTACTCCGTCAAATACCCGCCCATCACCAGCCCCTCGCGGTCGATAAACGCTCCCGCCAGACCAATCTGCGTCGCGGGCACATGGTCGTGGTGCAAGCTCTGCGCCGTGTGGATAATGTCCTCCTTGGCAACACCCAAATCGGTCTTGCAGTGGTCAATCAGGTAGTGGAAGTTGTTGAGGTCCGGCTTGTATGAGCCAATCTCCTCGGCCGTGTAGATGGCGTCGAAGTCAACACCCGTAAGCCGCGTGGCCAGCGTGCGCCCAAACGAGTCGCGGTCGACGTTGGAGAGGATCACGAGCTTGAAGTGCTTCTTCAGTCGCTGCAGCGCCTCCACCGTGTCTGGGTAGACGGGCCAGTCGCCCACGCCGCCGCCAAACGCGCGCTTCTCGTCCTCGGACACGGACACGCCCAGCTCGGCCGCGAGGTTGCCAAAGGCGGCGGCCAGCACCGTTTGGTACAGATAGTCCGGGTGTGCGCGCTGCACGAGGCCCTCGTGTCGTGTAAACTCTTTAAGAAGGCCGATCCGGTTACTGCGGAGGTTGTGAGACTCGGGAAGCTGCGAGTAGATGGGCGCCAATGCACTGTAGATGCCCTGCTCCCAGTCGACGAGCGTGCCGTAGCAGTCAAAAGTGAGGCACTTGAACGAGGTGATGGATCGCGTTGTCGCCATTGCTGCTGCGGGTTGGTGGTGTGAATGTGTGTTTCTTTCCTTTCCAAGTCTGTACTGGTAGATATCGTATTAATTGGAAAGTTTACAGTAAGTGGAATGATAAGACTCCAGATGGTAGATGATGCGAATGGGTTTATGGGTGCTTGGTATTCCTTCTCTAGCTTTCCGCCATGTTCCTCCATGTCAAAATCTCCCGCCCTTTCCCCGCCACATTGACATCCCAACATGACGATGTACGCTGCAAGGCGCGCCACATCTAGTAAAACACGCCTTAAAGGGCTATTACCTATTCTTTTGTCTTTGATGACCCTTATCGATAATCGAAAAAAAGACGTGGGGTATTATTCGGGATTTCGGCTAGTCTGCCTTTTGATATCCACGGCAGGTAGTTGTACGTACCAAGTTCATCACTCCTAGGTGCCAAATCAAGCAATTCTCACGAGAGGGACAAGACTTGTCTCACGTAATTTCGCCGGCTCAGGAACAGTTCCAGGAACCGCCCAAGTTTCAGGTACCACTCTGAGAAAAGCCACCAAAAGTTAGCAAAGTCGCAGTGGGAACAAAAAAAATCAGTTTAATGCATTCCATGGATCTACGAAAAAGCTGGGCGAAGACAATTCCGCCTATTTCCCCAACAGGTTGATGCCGAAGCAGTGCGTCGGGTGCTTTTCGTCGTGATTTCCCCGTATGTGTAATACAGGATACACTTCACACGGCGACTTATTACCCATTTTCTTTTTTTACAACACCCCCCTTCAATTAATTGCCGACAATACCCTCTTGTTAACTACTAGGGCGTAGTGAGCTTTCCACACTCTTCCATGTTGACGGAAATATCTACAAGGTCACTCACACGCCCTTTATGATGTGTCAACCGCATGAACAGGATCCACTCGTTCCATGTTCTAGCACACTCCACGTGAAAGCGAGCGGATGTTACGAGCTAGTGTGGGAGAAGAATGAAGAGTAGGATAAGAAAATACGAGCTCGGCACTTGAGAAGGACACCTCTCGGCTGTTCATGGCTGGACGCGGGAGATGTCTTTTTGTTCGCATTAGCAGCATGCCAACAACTTGCTTATGCAACTTAGCATCTAGCACCTGGAATGAGCGGTTATTCCCATCATCACATAGAAATGCGGATGGATGATCGACTCTGCATTGCCTCGCATCGGGGGGAATGAGAGAGTGGGGGGCTTTTGGGATACGATCGTCGCTTTGCAGGGCGATGTGGATGCAAAGGCGACAAAACCCCGGTAACTGGACGGCCAAGGCAGCCAAAGGAGACTAATTCAACTGGTTTTTGATGAACCCAGTATCTATCTATACCTAGCCGGGCCAGTAAGCTGGAGGCAACCCCACGAAGGGCAATGGAAAGGAAAGCATCGGCTCGGAGAGGACTCCCTTTTTCTCCATCTCGGCTCGGCCGTTGCGTGCCGTGTGTCTCGGAGAACGTCTCGGCGGAGGCGACAAAACAGGTGAAACAAGTGAAAGGAAGCAGAGAAAGAAAGGAAAGTAAAGACTGACTGCAAAGTAATCAAAAACCCCGAATGGTTGATTTACTCAAGAAAATAGATACCGGTACTGGTAATAGTAAGCCAATGGTCAGGCAACAAATGTACCCCATCCATCCCAACTCTTCAACACCTATTTTTACATGTTGTAGCAATAAAGACCTAGTGACCACGAAACAACCCTGCGTGTTCTAACAAACCATAAAAGCACATCATAATAAAGTAGCAAGGGAGGGGGGGTTGTTGGAGAGAAAGCAGATTCCGCTCGATTCCGTAATTTTGTGGATTCCTCGGTTGCTCGTTTTGGCATTACAAAGTCAATGCATACGCTGTAGTAACCCCAATTAGCCGAAACACAGTAAAACCTCGTAAGAAAATGCTCCTTGTTTGGAATAAATAAATTGAAAACTACTTCTAAAATAAAACGTAAATCAGAGAATGACAGAGGATAATACTGACTGTGTTTATGGGACTGTGCCTGCCTAAGGAGGGAAGGGGGAACTTCTCGGGGTCCTACAACAGCCCGCATTCCGGGGAACACCACAATTGAGTCTTTTTCTTTCTTCTAGACGATCCTGATTAGGCTACCCAGATGTTCTATGATCTCCACATTAAAACACGCCGTCTACTGATTACGCCAAACGAAAGAGGAACAGCCGTCTGAATTCTATAAAACTGGGCGAATTCAAGCCCCCCTCCCCCTGTTCCGGTGTCATCTGACTACAGTCATATGCTGATGATCCGCTTCCAAAGGGCACGTCAGCTTTTTCTTGTTTCTTTATTTCCCGATATTCTAGAACAAAGAATGGTTTGAGACAAAAACGGAGAAGGGCCCTTGTTTTCCCCTTAGCTTCAGAAGGGGCGGCGCATACGTACATACATAAGATACTAAGCCCTTAACTTACTGTCAGTGGGGGATGACGTACGGGGCGGAAAGTACGCCAAGATAGGCATTTGAATTCTTACATGTCAGCCTTCCCTTCTGGGGGGACTTCCAATAAACGTAAGATGTAAGGCTAGTTTTCTGTCCCCTTGGCCGGCGTACTCCGGGGGAGCAGCGTCTAAACTCTTTCGAATATGAATGATACGTCTCACTATTGTCGTTAGACCTTTGAGATAATATCGAGCGCGAGGAATGTCCTGTCTTATTGAAAAGGAAGCTTGGCATTGAATGCGTAACAATTTGTTTGGTTTAGTATGGCTAATGGCTTTTCGCATAACCCGTCTCGTGAAATGCTGCTTAGTCGAGACTCTAGACAAACACCTCAGCTTTTGTTCGTGAATGCAATTTCACCTTTCTTCCTCTAGAGAAACTAACGTAGAAGACCTCGTGAATCGAAACTCGGTAATATTATGATCACGCTTAATACAACCAAAATTCATCAATCTTTTCATAAGCCATCGGTGAATGTCACACTGTTACAACCTCACGTCCGTCTCTGGAATCCCCGTAAAGAGGTTGATGCCCACCACGTTTTAGGACGATATTGGCCATGGCAAAGATTGGGGCACGTCCTGTCATGCATTTCTCTACTCACGAAACATCACCTCATATTACCAGCGTTCAACTAATAACCAGGATTAACCAAAAAAGCCGTTGAATTCTGCAAGCGAACAAACAGCCGGAGTTCCACATGCCCCCGATGTAAATCCCCGACAGCCCGTTGAAACTCAATCGCTCCGAACTTCGGCAGAAAACAAATGCTTCTATAAGCAGTGTAGTAACGTTTGAACAGTGTGTACAGTGTGCCTAGCACAAGTGACTACTATTACGCGGGTTTTAGCAAATATAATTTTATCCAATATAGTAGTATATGTTTAAAATCATTGTTTGTTTTTTAAAATCCCCTTCCATCTCTTTATCCATTTTCTAGCACTGCGTTTGCAGGCGTCTATATGATGTCATTTCCAGCTCCCATGCTTTAATTTTCCCAATTGGCAAACGCTTTGCCCGCGATGAATCAAAAAAATCTACGAAGAAAAGAAGAGAAAACAAGAGAACAACCAAAACCCAAACTCGGCTCATCTAGACCGGTGCAGACATTCTAGAAATAGTCCATCGGGGGCTTGGTAATTCTCGCGCTGGCCCCTAGACCCATCACTGGGCCCCTCATGCTGTCAATGATCTCCATGGCCGCGTTGATCTGCGATGTCAGATACTTCATCTGGAAAGTGTTTGAAAAACACACGGTTAGCTAATCTTGATCTTTTTCACGCTTTCTTGAGAGCTATCTTTGCTGGAAAACCCCCCATCAATGGGATTAGAATTGCTTACCTTGGTGTGGTCTGACTTGTCAAACATGGAGTAGTGGGTTGTGTCGACGTCAATGACGGCCTTGATAAAGTCTGGATAGGTTTCCTCCCAGCCCAGCAACGGCTCATTTCGGTACTTGTCAATCAGATAGGGCGTCGTCCTGTCGGCGGGCAAAGGCATGCTCTGTCCGCAGCGGATCAGCACCGCAGGCGGCGGACGCAGAGGCTTGGCTGGAGGCGCCGTGCTTGCTGTGCTCGCCGCATGCTTGTGCGTCTTGGTGTCAATGGTCTGCCAGATGCCCTGCAGCGGCTTGTAGAGCACTTTGCCGGGTGGCACGTTGTGCCTCTTGCCGCCGACATTGAAGCTCACATGCTTGCCCTCCATTGTCGGCGCCTCCCACTGGGGAAGATCCCAGTCCTTGAGCATCGTGTCGCAGTGGTCGAAGCACTTTTGGATGAGATCTGGTATATCTTCAAGGGTTGGGTCTTCGGTGCTGTCCTGAATCTTGGAGTAGGCGATGTGGTACGGTGAGTCCATAATGACCATGCCGGTCACCCTGATCTTGGCTTCGGGATCATCCGCGAGCATGCGTGCGATGGCCAAAGACAAGTATCCGCCAAGAGACCATCCTGCACAATGAAAAAAAGTGTCAGTTCGAATTCATGCCTCAACCGAATGTCCCTTGGAGCTTCTCTACAACATTCACAGCTACCCCAGTTGCGTCCATTACAATGGCCAAGCATAAGGCAGCCATCCGCCATAGAGCCCATATCCAAAGATTGAATAAAAAAAGAAAAAACGTACCTCCCAGCACAATAGGGCCCTTGAGGCCAGACTCGTACATGTTGGCAATGTACAGGCGCGCCATCTCATCCATACCACCCTCAAAGGCCGTCGAGTCCCAGTATCGCGGGTTATGCATCGCCCAGACCTCGCGGTACAGGCTGCCCAGGATAAAGTATCCAAACGTCGTGCCGCCTCCATCGTGAATGAGCACCAGCGGCGCAGGCGGATTGCTCCGTTTGTAGGCCGGCGTGAGCTGAACCTTGGACGGGTTGGGGCCGTCGACGTACATGGTGGCTTCTTCTTATCTTTTTCGTGCTTCTTATGTGTGCGCGCGCGAGCGGAAAGTCTCGTAGAATGATGCGTAAGTGAACTCTAAAAAAGAAAAACGAAGCTCAAGGTGCCTGCTTAGGAAAATAGTAAAGATGCTTGATTCACGCTACAAAAAACGGTTACTAGGAAGAAGAGGAAGAAGTTGAAACGTCGCATCAATTATGTCGTATCTTTCTCTTTTTTTCTGCTTGGGCGCGCCTCTAAAAAAGGAACAGCTCACCCCGCCTTCGCCATCCCACCATAAAAGCGAAACGCGCGATTCTGACTTGCTGCTCATTCAACGGACGAAACCTGTTCCAGCACCGAAGGGAAGGCTGTCTGTCAGCCAAGCCCCCTTTGCCACCTAGTAATCATACTTGACATTATGTAGGTATTGCCGGCGGCGGGCATCATCCCATGACGTTTGATTACGTTGGCCGACACCGGGCTGGGACGGACGATCAGGCACGTTTTTTTTTCTTTCTAATCAAGGTGGGGGGGAGAGAAGACGCTTGGGCACGCAGCGGATGCGCAGCGAGGATCCTGTCAGCTTTTCATGCATCCTCTTCCGTTCTAGATCTAGAATGCAAGAGATGGTCAGCGACAGATTTTCCGCCTTCAAATTCAGATCCGGATCGTCTTTACCCCAGACGCCTCGCTCGCTGCCGGGCTGCTGGTAGGGCTGACCAGGTGTGTCGCTCCCCAACCTTGAGGATGGTGAATAAACGACACCCGAGGTTGCTATCGAGGCTTTTGTTGCCCGGGACCCAAGTCAATCAGCGTGCTTGGTCTATTTACCCGGTTGATTACCCCAAAGCCACAGCCAACGCCCCATTCAGGCAAAAAAAAAAAAAAAAAAAAAAGACGTCCATATCCTGTTCCCATGCGGTAAAGAGGGAACTTTGTGTGATGCTGTAATCTCTGTCAAACTCGTACGATACGACAATAGCCTGACGCTGTCCCTTGGACACGCCCAGTAAGCACTGGTGGCACATGAGTTGTGGCGGGGGAGACAAGCACAGGCTCAAACGCCACTTGCTTTGTGCACATTGTGTCTTGTGCGCCGCCTCATCTCAGCACAGACTCTCAACCCGCACTCTGCGACGAGGTCCTGCTTGGCTCCTCGGTTATACTCTCGGTATCTCTCCTACGCCATGTCTTTGTTTGATTCAATGCTCGATATTGAGGCCCAGTTTGGGGTGCTTACATCAAGGGTGTGCAAAAATACCAGCCACAGCTGCCAGTCTAACCCCCCACTTCGCACCATCAGCCACAGCCGCTGAGAAGTGGCGCAACAGCATGGCGGCCCGCCAACCCGCCTTCCACTGTGACCTTCCCGTTACCAAGCCGCTCCAATTTCCACCATGATCTCCATTGATGGTTGCTCCACTGTAGCGTGGAGGATTCATCGGCAAAATGGATGGCCCCTCCCCGAGATCGCTGGTATTACTCAGATCCCACACCCCTCATGAGTAATAGCCCTACGGCTCGCTGTGTAGTGGGTTTCCGAGGTCTAGCCGAGCACATAACCAATTCTCTTCTCACTGTTCATTGTGCGGCCTGCACGTGACGGTGACGACATTGTTGTCGAGTTGCAGAGGGTTGTCTTGGCGTATTAGGAATACTTCTGGTAAAATCAATAACTACGTATCAATAGTCCTCTGAAGAAATCCACAAGTATCCATCAAGTCAGCGATGTATATGCTACGTGATTTTCACATGCATTTTCACGAGAGGCTCGGAGGCACAAAATTGTGGACTTCACGCGGATGTAGTCAGTTTATGGTTGGAGATCCTCTAATCAGTGTGCTATGGAATGGACTTGACAACCCCCCAACGTCATCGTCGGCGATTAAGAGCCATTGAGATGCTCGTTAAGCTGAGGGAAGACTAACAGAATTTCCAATCATTGCCCGCAAACCCTCCTATCTTTATGACTCCGAAATGTTCTCGAAGACGGAGATAAGCTGCGGGTGCCGGCCGAGTTTCAGTGTGCACCTACGGAGTAATCTTTTGGCCATCCCTCACGGCAGTCAACTGCCGTCAGCCCATTACGGCAAGCAGACAAGAAGAGTTCAACTGTTCATGCCATGAGCCGCAACGGATAGGCATTGTCGATCGCCGTAGCGTCCGTTCGTCAGCTGGAAGGAAGGAAGCTCTCAGACCCATTATTAGATGTTTTCGCGAGGCGCAAACCTTTTTGTAGTTGCAAATTTATGATACAACATGGCAACCCCATCATTTTTCTTACTACATGGCTATGGCTATGGAGTGTAGGATGGTCAGTCTGTGTTGCATCGTGACGTCGCCGGACCATCAATGCATGGGTTTTCTCCTTGGCTGTGCAGTGCCGTATGGGCAGTGGGTTCATCGGCCCCCCCAGGTACTCTTGGCAGGACACCGAACGAGGGGAATTGGCGGAGAAAAAGAACCAGCAGGTGTTAAAAGGAGTAGGAGTAGAAAAAAGAAGAGAAAAAAAAAAGAAACAAGGGACGACTGGATATGTGCGTTGAGGTGCAGGAGCGAACGTGCCTGCCTGTGCATCATTGACCTGCGACTTCCCATCAGCAACAACCCCCCACGGCCAAAAAAAAAAACTCCACCAAAGAGGCTTTCCCACATCGCCATTTTCTCTATTTCCCCATTTTCTTGAATAAAAAGAAGAAATATATCAACTACGTGGAGGTTCCCCCGCAAAGGGACGTTAGCTATGCCCGAGTCCGCCGCTCATGGCCGCCAGCATGTTCAGACGATCCATCGGCGATCGATCGCTTACGCAGACTGAGTAACTCGGTTGGTCGGCCGCGCTGCAGCGGGTCGGAGTTTGCTGCCAACGGGCACAAACCAGTCTTCCAAGTTTACCAAGTCTACCAACAACACTTGCCGCTTGATATTATAGCCAGGGCTCTCTCTTCTCGCTCGCTGTCTTCCCCTCCTTCCCTAATTTCTACGTGCAGTTGGTCGAATGAAGTGGGAAACAACTATAAACATCAACATCAAAAATCGTGGGAGGCATCCGCAGTTGGCCATTTGATCGGTAGGCACAACTAATCGAGGGAAGTTGTGGTTCGAAGACTCGGCTGGAAATATTATGAGAATGGTACCGGCATGCCGCAATCGACCGACAACCGCCACTCTATGACAACTTCCACGACGCTCTACCTTACCTACCTATCAACCTCTTCAATCGGTCATCTCTGCCTTGGTACCTAGAAGTAAACAACGAAACCAATCGATAGAAGCAGTTGCTGGTCCATCAACGAAGTGCACCTGTACTGTTGCGAACCCAGCTAGTTAGTAGCACTGCCGGATGCTTCCATGACCTCGAACCGAATTCATCGTCATCGAAACTCGATCGACTCCAGGATCGACAAGAACACCGACGACAATTGCATTCAAGTTACAGTCGCCTTTGCAAATTGGATGTTAAAGACGACGATGTACCTCCAAATCCTTGTCCCAAATTGATTTCAAGCGAGGTTGACTTTGAGTTGCCAGTCTGCAACTCTGTTGAGCAAACATGTCCCTTGGTACTTACATGATATTAGCATCTCTAACACAGTCGACAACTGTGGGCTTGCAATTATTTCAGGAATCGCAGAGTTTGGAAGTTTTTCTTCTGAGTTCAGAGAGAGTAAAATCGGTTGGGGTTTTTGACCATGTTGGTGGAAGTTTCTTGTTGCCTCGGCCAACCACGTCCTGGAATCCATGAAGTCGAACAGCCCTGCGATGCCTCAGTCTAAGACGGTGCTTGGTGTTACCGCAAACACTCCGAAAGATAATGTAGCAGGCACACGCCATGCGATTATACAGGGATGAGAGTGCGCATCCCAAACACCCGACTTATCAGCAGTGTCTGAGTCTTCTTTCAGTGTTGAAGAGTTGATGAGACTCAAACACGATAAAATTATGATTTGACAAGCCGGTGTCACCCTCAAGAGATATCCTTAAATATATCAGCTCAAACTTTGCCCCAACAGACTGCAAAGCCTCAGAAGTGCAGACGACCACTCGAATAACTATATCATCACGTACGTTTACCAGCCTGATTTACATTCAACTGCATTCGCGCTTATTTTTTGCTCAAAATGTCATGGCTCAAGCGTCACATGAATGGAACATCGACGTTGGGGTTTACAACAGAGTCGTTTCTTCAGGGTTTCCACAGCTGCTAGTTGAACTGCTAAGATTTTCGAACAGTCATGCAAGGACAATGAAATGTCTTCAAGCATAGAATCGATCAAGCATATGTTCGTTTCGTCTTTTTTAAATGTATTTTGGCAGACGGATAGATTTGTTTGTGTTATGACGGTTCTTTTCGAGGAAAATGCAATTGGACTCAAGACCGATACAATCAACATAGATCTGTAATCCTCACCACTCTTTTTAGTCCTTCGTTAACTTAAAAGCGCCAATGCCACCAAATAGAACTCGGAATATCACAAGCCCACCACCAACATCAACCAACAGCACTCACGTCTCGAATTTTGAAATGTGTAAAGTCTTGGACAGACACACGAAGGAAGGAAAATGACAAGTTGGATTTACGGCATTCAGCCCAACATCAATCAATCAGCGATTATCCGACATTATCCGACATTCACCGAGTGCAAACGACAGAGAACTGGCACAGCGCAATATCAGACTTTTGGCAAGTGACAATGCGACAACCAGACGCGGCGAACTCAATATATTGTACAGCGACCTTACCCAAACTGGAACGGAATGTTTAATCCCGAAATGCGAGCCTCTATCTACTCTCCTCGACCGGCCCGGCAAACGCACGGGATGCCGAAAGTGCGGAGCCGCTATGGGCTATTTCACTTCTGCCGATACTATGCGGCCCGTATTCCCGGATGCAAATATCGGGCGCCGGGCGCTTGGAGTCAGAAGCTCCGTGTTTCAAAACTTGCATGTCAATTTTCCAGCAATCAGGCATGCCGAAGTTGTTTAGCATTATACTCAATCAAACACCAGAGTCCAGACCCTCTTGTTTGATGAGAACCTTGCGCATGAAAACAACACTGCCGCATCTGGCACCCGTCATGGGTAACAGCGCGGTCACTGGGACAAAACACAGCCCTCGCGGGATGAGGTTGCGTCATGCGTTTATTCCACATTCTGGATACTCTAATTCAGAGTTAAGATGATGCTACCACAGCTAACGTAAAGCGGCAGTCGCCAAGGACTGCTTATCCATGGCCTGATCTTGCCAGGTAGCTTCGACTGTGTTTGGTCAAGACATTTCAGCCTAAGCTTTCTGAAGTCTTCTGATCGTTGGACGAACTGTACACTCGCGTCGTCTGGTCCCTCTCAAATCCATCGACATGATGCACACACCCACCCCTATGCTGGACTTCCAGGGACCACATATATGGCCGGGGGGGGGGGGGGGGGGGGGAGGACTTGGACAGCTTACCCCACGGTGGCTACTGATCATGACTTTGAAGATGACGATGATTAGAACTTCCCGTATCGTGAAGCGTTGTAACTGATTCAAGTTGCCCGTTCCACACTTGGTTTGAGGGAGTCTGCATGAAGGACCCGCAGCGCCAACGCTTCGAACATGGGCCCCCCTCCGACAGGTCACCTGTTGTGAGGGGAGTGAAAATGATGGAATGTCCTGATTGATATGCGAAACTCGTAGCCGAATTGGGGTCAAATGCGGAAATAGAACCACTGTCAATCCTGGTCAATTAGGAGGGAGCCCTTGTACTCTGGTGCAGGACTCGCCACATTTCACACATGTAAGTTGGAAGCAAAATACAACACAACACCAAGTTTGCCGTGCGAACTGCCAGAGGCTTACGCTAGGTGTTGCCTACGACTTCAGTGTGCTTATTATTATCCCCGCCGTTTTCCGCTTTCCTCTATACAGCGCGACGCTGCATAGATAGTCAGCCCGAAATGGGTTAAGCCCATGATGCCAAGGCAGACAAAGTCATATGTATTGCTGTTTGCCTGTTTCCCTTGACCGTGGAGAACGAAAGACTAATTGAAACGGCATCCATTGAACGAGAAAAGAAGGCGTTGATGGCGTTGATCAGCCCCGCAATCACTGAATCGCTTCGAAGTGGACGTCTATCCTAATCGGTCGAAATACCTGACCCTCGCCTCACCTCGACTCAACTCACACGACCTCCCTTGTTGGCGGTGCGTTTGTTTGACCAGGGGGATCATTATCAGCCAACCTGCATATCGAACAATCTCCCTGACGATCGCGTCAAGTGGCTGGTCATCGGCCACGCCGTGGTCCTTGCACGCTGCACTCCACAACCTCGAATCCTGCCATGGCTTCAAATGCTGCAACTAGCCCCCAGGAACTGGCCCCTGCCCTTTGCTGACCAGACCTAGCCTCCTGCAGAGCCGGATCTCCAGTGCTCGCGAGGATCGGCAAACGTGGGCGTCTTGAACTCATCTCCTCGGCATGATCATCGTCAATTCAACCAACTACGACGCTCCCATGGGTAGATAGTACAGGCTTCTACATTAAAACAATCACAAAATACGACCTATACTGTTTATCCACGCCATTGCACCCAGAACTCCGCATAAGCCAACTCAACACAGATGGAGCGCCAACAACCGACACGCCCATGTTCACGTCAGGCTATCGGTTATCTTTTCATCTCTCCACATTTGTTACGGCCGTGGTCTTCCATCTCCGACGCCCCGGTACACAACTTTCTGCCATGCCAGGCATGTCAAGGGGCTCAAGCAAGCTGGGGTTGACTGGGCCAAGGTTCTAGATGACGGACAGGGCAGAATAGATCAAAAACACCGTTTTACCGATCCTGCTATGCTTAACACCGCCCATGGCCAGCTGCCGACCCCCCTTCCTTCCCTCATCCTCGGCAATTAGTCCGACCAGTTGGGAGGGGGGTGATGGGCCCCATCATAATGGAATCAACTCTCTACGGTGGCGTCTCGTGGCATTGGCAATCGCCTCACTTTCCTTTGTGTAGTGTGGCCCCGTAGCTTAGTACCTTCTTTCCCTTGTCATGTTCTCAAGGATCACCAAGCCTTCGACGTCAGTGCGTCTGGCATCTGGCAACCTCCACAAAGCCATATTTGCCGTGCTTGATCCTCTTCCCTCCGCGATGAAGGTGGACTGGAGTTGAGGCGGAGCGCGCCCATCACTCAGCCGTCCAATGAGCGCTTTGTTGGCGGTTTGCTTCTAGTTTGCTGGACGGTCAAGCGCCCCCCGGAACTCGGGGTAAAGATAACCAGACAATGGCGCTGACTTGACATGGCGATTTATGCTAACATGGTTGGCCCTGCTCGCTCCCCGGCTATCGCTAGGCGGTCCATGCCTTGCCAATGCATGTACGTTACGTACGAACGAGCCAGCGAAAGTTGCACACACACACACACACACAAACGCTTACTCACACAAGTCCTGTACTCCGTATACGAGGGACAAATGCCTATTTCGTCAAATGCTTGTAACATGTATATTTCCCTGTGCCTCGATGACCATGCGCTCGCTCTCTCTTGGATCAATGGATTTATTTCACTCACTTGTTAGTAGTGGTAGTAGTAGTGTGTAGCTCTGCACGCACCGCAGCCGCCGTGGTCATCCAAGGTGGAAATAATCTGCGCAGCGATGAAAAGCTGTGGAAGAGTTCCAAGACAGATCAAGTGGCAGCGATTCTCCCGCCCCACGTGGCAGACTGACTATCGCTGTTGATCGCTGGCCGTTGCGCACCAATCACTTTGGTAGTGGTGGGGTCCCTGGTGTTGTGAAGATTGGCCAAATACGGACAGGACTGAGAGGTCAGCACACTGGGCACGACCCCTGCTGGTCTGGTGGTGTTTGTGTTGGTAGTGTCAAGCATGAAATGCATGGGAGATTGGGAGAGGGAGAAAGACCTGTTGATGAATGTCAGAATGAATGCACATCACCATCCCTTCTCGGCAGAGGACAACCAAATTGGACCCAGCGTCCACCCCAGCTTATTCTTTTGAATCCATGCTGTTTTGGTCCGTTCTCTACAGGAACTAGGCAAAAAGCTCTCTGGTTCATTTCAGCCAGTTTGACTCACTTCCCCACACATAGCAACAAGGACGGAAGGGGGAAGGGGGGCTTCTAGCACGGCGCCCATGATGCTCCCGGCAGAGAACAGAAACAGACACCAAACGCAAAGAGAAGAAGCTGCGTCGGACAGTTACCGCTGCTAGCTGGTTGGCTGGCTCACAATCGCGTACCTCCGTTACCAGGCCTTCCCGCTAACAAATGGTGGTGGGAGGTGGAGATGGGAGCTAAGAAGCGCAGATCCTACGCTGAATGAGAGCGCCGCCAAGGGGGGGGGAGAGAGGGCGACATGGGATGGATGTTTTTTTGGGTTGACCTTGCTCTCGCTGCCGAACCCCATCTCCAATTGCCCTCTGCAACAGCCACCACCCGCACCGTCGCCGCTGCTCACCCCTCCCACCCCTCCTCCTCCTCCTCCTCCTCTCCAGCTAGGCCATCCAGGTCAATGCTTGAAGTTGTTAGCCATGGTTGAGATGATCCCTCGCTCTCTCTCTCTTCTGTGCCGTACAATACATTACTGGGCAAAAGGCGCAACAGCCTCTCGACGCCAACACTAAAAACATCGTGTGGTTTGACGATCAAAGGCATTGGATGGATGACCACAACCTACCTATTCCACAAATTGTCTCCCTCCCCCCCCCTCTTCTCTACTACCCTCCACCACCACTACCACTACAATGACCCTCCACCATCATCATGAAGGGCTTATCCCGCAGCCCCGTAGTCTGTAGATTAATTTACCTACATTGCTCTCTTTGTCCAGTTTGTTTCTGCTTTGGGATAGAAGCAGGCAAACTATCTACCTAGGCAACGGGGATCTTTTGACGGGATGACGTCGCAAAAACACGTGGTGCAGAACCTTGTTCCAGTACCACGGTGTACACCGAAAGCGCTGTCCTAATCATGCCTGCCCTGTCCTGTCCCCCGTTCTGTGTAACGTTGGGTTCCCCCTTCGTCACCCAAGTCTCTCGCCATGCGATTCGTGCCAAGTACGAAATATGCGAGGTCATCCTCGGCACAATTCTACCCCAGATTCCACCATCATGTACGTACAGTGTCCGTTACTAGTGTTTCGTCAATGTGGTCGGTCATTGGTGTTGTAAATGGCACAATACTGCAAATAAACTCAAGGTACTCAAGGCTGTGAATGTGAAAAAATTGTTCTGTGGCCGTAGCCAGTCTCTCTGATATATATGAGAGGAAGAAGAAAACTGGTCTTAAAGTACACCAGTGCCTGTAATGCCGAGCCTATTTTTAGTTCCCACACACACAAAATCCAACACGTGTGGGAAACCAGATATCCTAGCCAACAAAACTCCAGTCACTCCACATTCGCTACCAAGAAATAACATATCATGGCCGTAGCATGAACGGCACAAATCATCTTGGGAAGCCCATTGAAATTGGCTTCACCACAGTAAAAAAGACAAAAAAAGACACAATAACCTCCCAACCTCTTCCCAATTGCCATCCTGGCATGCGTAGTCATGTGTCGGCGCCCAATGGCCCCCCACACACTGTTGAGCGTGCAAGGTAGTATTCCATAATCAGAAAAAAAAACTTCAGATGAAGCGGAGCCATATCAAGCATGTTGAAGTGATGCACGCCCCACCCGACCGTTGCTGTAGCCGGCAATTGACCCATTTGTAGGCCAAAGCCGAAAAGAGCTCTTCAGAACGGTGGGTGGCTGAAACGACGTCTGTGAACAGCAGCAGAGCATAGCTAAAACTGCATAACACAGACGATCCCTTAGCGCTGGCTCGTGGACCCTGCATGGAAGAAACTGACAGGTGTGTTTCGGTGTCGGCTCAGTTCCCTATTGTAGAGCGGTATGTGTGCATGTGGAGGGGGGGCCGTGCCATTGCTACAGGGCCATTATTCTTCATTTCCTCAACTGGAGGTCCCGGGCCTGGGCTCCGTCAATGTGTGTCGTATGCGACAAAGACATATCTTCTTGTCTCTGTGCAAACGGCGGTATAAAAAAAACAACCGGTCTTGTATGTTTGTTCATCGCACTTCGTAAAGCATTCCCGCGAAGGCGAGAAAGAAAAAGAAATGTACAGGGCATCAAAATAAGTTGCAACGAACAGGGCATAAACAGCTAGGCTCGTGGTAAATAAGGCGTGAAGATGGGATAGAGAATAGAAGAAAGAGATTAATCATCAAAATGCGTCAAATAGAACATGTTCCCAAGGAGCTCGGTGCTCATCATAAACAGGTGCCAAGCAGGCGGAGGAGCTGGTCATTGGGTATCCGCCCAGAGAAGTTGAGCAGAAGTGTTGTTGCCAGGGCAGTATTGGAGCGGTCTCGCTGCCATGAGTTCCGGCTATCTGCGGCCAGGGCCATTGTGAGGGCCCATGAGTTTGGCAACTAAATTGAGAAAGCATTGTCAGCACACACTATCGTAGTGAATATTGGATATTAATGCAGGGCAAGAACCCACCTCATTCTGGATGGCCCGTTTTACTGCCAGCAGGGCCTCGGCGGTGGCAATGGGGTTGACACCATCTTGCGACTCGATCAGGGGGCCAATTTTGGACAGCAGAGCGGGCCTAGCGCCGGTACCTTCCGAGGTCAACATGGACTCGGCGGTTTTTAGAATCTCTTCGTGAAAGCCACGGCGCTCCCAAGCTGTCCACTGCTCGGCAGCCTCAAAGACATCGCCGATGACGCGGGGCAGCCGGCGGTTGCGGCTTAGGCGCTGTTCATTGGCTAAGGGGGAAGCGTCACCAAAGGTTCCGTTGTAGTAGGCAGTAACAAGGTCGTCAAAGCTATCGAATCCCGCAGCCTGAACATGCTCCATGATGCCCTCGAAGCGGTCGTCCAGCGTTGAGCTTTTGCAGCCGCCCATGTGTGAAGGGTCGGGTCCCATGCCGGGATGGGGCTCCATCATAGAAGGTCCCATAGAAGCGCCGGTGGGGGTGGCGCCGGCAAGAGACGGGAAGTTGACAACATCAGCGGTAGATGCCGACGATGATCTCATCTTTTCGGTCATTGCAGCGTCCGTCTTCCACATGTCGACGGAAGCATCAAAGGCAAATTCCATCGCCTCTTGGTTGGTTGGTGTGAATGCGTTGACGCAGTGGACCTGCTCCGCTTGGGTCATGCCATCCAGCACTAAGAAAAAAGTTAGCATCACCATCCGTATTCCCAGCATGGGTCCAAACTTGTAGGAGGTCAACTTACTAGGTGGCACACCGTCTGCACCTGGATAAGGATGTGGGTAGTTTGGGTCCTGCTGGAGGTTGTTAAGCCTGTTTAATAACTGTGTCTGGAAACGCAGACAGTCGAGCACAAAGTCCTGAGGTACCTTGGCGCCACGTTCTGATCCAGGCTGACCCGGAGGAGAGAGCAACCCGTGCTCCCCGGGTGAAGGATGTGATTGCGGGGGGCTGTTGAGCAGCCTTGAGGGTTGCTGGAACATTGCGTTTTCTGAGCCATCGGTGGGTTGGTGATCATAGATGCCAGGCTGCATCATGGACATCTGAGCGGTGGGTGTTGGGGCGTTGGCCATAGGTGAGGGTGATGAGTCGTCACCAGCACAGCTGCTGCCAGGAGCGTGGTGCATGTTTGCGGGTGTGCTTGTGTAGGGAGGGACGATGCCGTTTGATGTGGCAGTATCGCTGTTGTCAGGCGTAGCTTGCTGGAGCCTGCGGCGTTCGTGGCTGTCAAGTCTGGCTTGAAGTTCGCCAAGTCGTGCCTTCATGCGATGGCCTGTTTTCCAATTCTTGTTAGTATAATGCAATTGGGTTGCATACAAGCACAGCTGTGGGGGAGTCCATAAAGGGTCGGAAGGACAGAACAGAATCAAAAGGGGGCGCCGTACGGTATGTGCGCTGGGCAACGCGGTTCTGGATTCTCTTCTTCTCCTTGGGGTCCTTGACCTTGGTCCAGTCGTCTTCACGGCTGAGTTCTGTGGTGTTGAGCGTCATTGAGGGCCGCTTCTTTTTGATGCCGTTGTTGCTGTTGGGTGATGTGCTGTTGGCGCTAGGGCCGGCGGCGGCAGCGGCAGTGTTCGTCGGTGAAGGAGCTGTTGTCATGGCCGCCTGGTGTTGGATTTGCATGGACTGGTGGTGCAGGTGATTCAGGAAGGCCGAAGTATCTGGAGGAGAGGCGGATGGAGAGGCAATGGCTGTAGAGGCGATGGTGGGAGTGGTATTTGTAGGCGACGGATAAGTCCAAGCCGCGGTGGTGAAGGACATGATCCCCAAGATATGGTGACAGCACGGGGCAGCAGCCAGATCTTATTGACGATTGGGGGGAATGGTGAAGATTGAAGATGGTGGTGAGAGGATGACAGAGCTCAGGAGAAGGTTTCTTGGAAGAGCAGCAGAAAGAAGAGGGCAGGAGCAAGATGAAGACGAAGGGGGAAGGGTGAGGGTATATATGAAGTAGAGGAAGGAGCTGTCGACGAGGTTGACGTGGGAAGCAATAAGTTTGAGGCAAAGCAGGAAGCAGCGCTGCGGATGCGAAGCCCACTTGTATGTATATGTACGCTACCTACCTACAGACCTGCCTCGCACCTACCTGTACAAGCCCTGCCACGGGCCCTGCCAGGTAGGTACGGGAGGTACTTCTTACCTCGCTCCCCACGAGGCGTGTGTGAATTGGCGCAGGGCCACTCATCCATCGACGTCCCCCATCTCACCAGCACAAGCCAGGCCAAGAAATGCTCCCGCAGCGCCCCCGCTAAGCGTGCTGGCAGACCCTGGCCCAGGTGTGCAGACACCACTGTAGGTGTGCAAAAATAAAAACAGGTGTACAGATAACAAGGGAGGGGGGTCTGCCTTTTCCCGGGGGTGGGAGGGGGGTGGTTCAGAAGTTGTGAAGAAACGAAAGAACATCAGAGGGGGGGTGTGTCTGGCCAGGCAGTTGGCGCACTCCCCCCAAAGTTTGTGTCCCAGTGTTCCAGGGTCGAGGTACGTACCGTAGACTCCAACCCTTTCGTTCCCAAGGTGCTACAGGTACGTACCCTCCAGACACCAGGACAGGCACCGCATTCTGCCAACAGGAGGATCCGGCCGAAGGAATCCATGAGGCTACACCCCCCCTTCCCCTTGTTTGCACACGTTCGGTTTTTCTTACAGGCACGAAGAACTGTAACCAAGGTACTCCGTACACAGAACGCACTCCTCGCCCATTCTTCTTCTTCGCCTTGTCGCTCTTGGGCTCGCACTCAGAAACAGAAAACTGGGGGGGACAAACCACCACCACCACCACCACCACCATTACATGGCATGGCCTTGACCCTCCCCATGTGGCTGTCAGACAGGCTAGAGTGAAAGCAGGAACAGTTACGTAGGGAAAGTAAGAAAATGGGCAAGACGGCGATGGGGGAGAAGATAGGCCGCATCTTGATTCTGTATCTCTGTGTCTGTGTCTGTCTCCAATGTCATGAGAAGCATACATGAACTGTACGGATCTCGATGAGTAGCAGGATGGGCTATTCCCACCGCCACGAGATGGATTAGTTGAGCCAAATACTTGCTAACCTACTTTTCACGGAGTTGCTACTGCTGCTGCTGCTGCTGCTGCTGCTAGTCAAAAGGCCCGTCCGGGTCGTCAAAGAGGGAGTGGGTGAGTGAGTTTGTGTGTGCTGGCCCCATAGGCCCCAACTCCGGACTCCCAAAGAGCCGTGCCAGAAGATGCCGCGTCCCTACGTAGGTGCCGCAAGCTAGTAGTCAAGTACAGAGTAGAGAGAGTAGGTAAGGTATGTATAGGTGGCCATGTTGCCTGGACGGGGGGGGGAAGCAGCAAAATAGGCGTAGTAGTCCAAAAGTGTCAATAGGTATTTGAATCCGAGTGACATCCTTCGTAGTGCGCGCGTGCGTTACAGTAGTAGGTTTACCAAGCGGCAGTCTGAGCAACCTAGCCTGCCCAGGGATGGATCACAGACTGGAGGTTGTTGTTCGCTAAAACGGCCGAACACCCGTTTCGGTCTGATTCCGCTAACAAAAAAGAAGAAGAAGATCCCCAGGCTCGACCTTGAGGGCTGGGAAACTTGTCACGATGGGCCTTTGGTGGTTTATGGATCCCCCCTCCCCGCCTTCATATGGATCCCACTACTATGCCTCGCCCTTCTGATACCGCTATTATGGGGGGAGGGGGGGGAAGTATGGTGGATCTTGGAGACGGAAAGTCTCCCTCCATTGAGCGACTGCTAATATTACCTCCTACAGCACGTTTACACGGCACAATGTCCATGTGGGTGCTTGGGTCCCCTAATACAAGAGAGAGAGAGAGAGAGAGAGAGAGAGAGAGAAAGAGAAATACGCTAAAACTAACCAGAACACTGCCGCCCATAGAAACTTACGCTTGGCAACCTCGTGCGCCCGAGCAAAGCGGCGCTTGGCCGTCTCGCTCGTTCCCCTCCCCTCCTCCTCCCCCAATCCACGACCTCTAATTTATCACGGTCCATGCAAGGTTGCTTACAGGTAAGTTCTACCCTCCAGCCGCCCCATCATCTCCCCAATTTCGTAGGTACCTTTCGCTCTCGCTTACGCACTTTCTTTTAGCCACCCAATTCTTCCATCTCCAGGGAAAGTTCTTATCCATGGCACCGGTAAGCCGTTTTTTCTCATGTTTTAAACTAAAAAAGATTATGGACAGGTTAGGTAGGTGGTAGTTTTGAAACGCCAGCTCGTGTAAAAAAACCTGTCACGTCATTACAGAAAGGCAGTGTGCACTAAATGACCCTAACCCTTTTGGCCTTTTCCTCTCTAAAAACGCACGAAACATCTCTCACGGAGCCTTGTCAAAGTAATGTGCTGCTGCTGCTGCTACCTTACCCAGGGGCTACCTAAATACATACCATACGTCTGGCAGTATGACAGCCAACCAACTAGATTTTACTGGGTTCGTCTAATCAACTTGGCCGGTGGGTAAAATGCACACGCTGGCTGGCTGGTTGGTAAGAGATGCTGATGCTCGCCCCAATGTAAGGCGTGAGAGTGGACAGATGGAGCCTCTTGATTACTACTACTACTACCTTGCTACCTTTCCCTTAACTCACTAAGCAGTCTTTGACACTCCGCCCGGGCGTCTAGCAAAGTGCTTTGCTGCGCCTTTTCTACCTGTTTCTGGGATGGACGATGGGACGATGGCCGGCTTTTTCGTCTTTTACAACCAAAGCACCATGCTCATCCAAGATTACGCCCCTCCCTCCCTCCCCTTACCCTTCTCTCTCTCTCTCTCTTTTGTCAAAACATGTGGGAGGGGGGGGGGGAGGGGTGTGTCACTCATTATATGTCTAGATAGAGGCAAACGTTGGGGAGATCAATGGGGCCGTAGGCGTGTATATGAGAAGTGAGTCTGTATGTCTGGGCTGTTCTCCATTGTTGAGGTAGGCAAGCAAGCAAGCCATGCAAGTGTGTCCATATATGGGCAGGTATGAAATCGCCACCCCATGGGAAAAAGTGTGTGTATGCGTAAGATCATATGAGAAAAAAAATATGGGAATTTCTCAGAGCAAGAATATTGACCATGTCAGCTAGACGAGATGGGGGATGGATTTGACATACATACATTTGATCTTTCGTACATGGGCCGCTGCGCCTACGGGCTTGGTTTTTCAATGTCTTGTCCCGTGTCTTTTTGTCTGCACCAAAAAGAACCAAGCACCGTCGTCATAACCTGGCTGAAGAACTGAGATCATTTTCTAGATCCGTACACCGGCGGCCGGAATAAGAGGCAGGCAGGGCAGGAAGATGCAAGCAATATTCCATGTAAGTGAGTGACCCCCCCCTGGACCCCCAGGCGTAAGAGGCTCTTAGGACCGGGAAAATCAAGAACCTGGGCATTACACCCCCTCCACCAGTCGCTCGTACTTGTCATCCTCGCCCGAAATAATACCTGTCTGTCCACACACACACACTCATTCACTCACATACACGCACATACACACACCATCATCTCCCAGCTAGCATCAGCAGCACCATCAGCACCATCATCATCATCACCACCACCACCACTACAATTAGCCGCGCTCTCTCGCGCTCCCATTCTCTTCTCTCTATCCCTATATACACAAGTGCACTCTTTTTCTGCCCCTGCCCAGACGCTCTCGCCATCTCTCACACCCACCTCTAACCGCCCAAGCCCCATGTCTCTTTTGGGGGGGGAGCCCAAGATGATGAATACATACTTTACTATGTAGGTAGGTAGGTATGCAAGGTCCGTAGGTGAGGTAGGTAGGTTAGTAGGTAGACACGGAGGATACGGACTCAACACATGTGCGAGACATTGCGTGGATGTGAATCGCATCATATCCTCCGCTGTCCCAATAAGCGTCGTCCCAAGAAAAAGTGAAGACCATCATGTCCCACATATGGGCCAACCAGCGTCTTTCTTTCCCTAATTCTTTTCTTGTCTAGGCTTACTGTATTTGCTCCCTATGATGAAATAAAACTCTCCAAATTATAGATTTATATATATTTACATCGACATATATAAAAGAAGCTTATCTCAATTCTTCTCATATGTCTCAACATGCGGCATCAACCCCCCCCCCCCCCCTCCATCCCTCCACTCTTACCCGTCCCATTGCTGTGCTCCTCACGCCCCACAGGCCAGCTCTAAGTTGCCCATGTAGTTCTCAATATCACCATTTATGTTATACCTCCCAGGATACACTGTTTCCAAGACACAAAGCGAGAGTTTTTTTTTCCTCTTTCTTGTCATATCCTTGATCTCATACTCTTTTTTCCTTTTTATTTTGTGGCCCTTTCTCCATTTCCCGTCTTTGGCAGATATGCAGCCTACCCACACCCACCACCATTTCCGCATGCCTGTGTCACCAATTGCTGCATCCGCTTCTGCATCCGTCTGCTCTGGCCTTGCCACACACACTCACACACACTCACACACACACTGCCTGCGAGCTTGGCGGGCTTCGGTTTCTGCGTCGTTTTAACCGTCCGAGTCTCCGAAAAGTAAGGTACCTGCGCGAGGTGGTGGCGGCGGGTGCTGGCGCATATAACGGACATACATACATGACCACATTCAGGTAGGTGTAGGTAGGTATACACGCTTGTCTTTGTGCGGATCATTATTATCAAACTTGGCTGGCTGGGCATCTCAACGACCTCGTTCGTTGCATGCACTCATTGTAGACGTTCACAACACATCGTTGTGTCTCCGTAGCCAATTCTACTCACATCCCACTACCTATTGTAAAAGAAAATAAAAAATAAAAATAAAATACATGTAATTGCAGTATCCATCGCCTCCAGTATGCCCCACCAACAACCATGGGTTCCAAACCAGATCCGATCCTCTGTCCGTTCCGAGCCAACAAAGGTCACATCTAGCATCCCTTCAGAGGTGATCCAGATTCCATCCCGTTGACACACCTTTACCGGGCTTCTGGCCCCCGCTCCCTTTCTCACTCTTTGTTTTTGTCATTGTGTAGCATTGGTAACCCATCCAGGATCCGACAAAGTGGCCATTGACAAGGAATAAATCCAGTGACAGCCCATCCAGCAAGCCTTTTTTTTCTTCTCCTTGTATCACTCGGGCTTCGGGCAACATCAATTGACCCTCCTGTCCGATCCCATCATGTCCCCCCCACTCTCACGATCCCGGACACCCGATGTAGTGTAATACAGCAAATCCAATCCTTAGTCATCCCGATTGTTGTAATTCCTTTCTGCATCTTAGATTAACACTAATACAGCTACACTTTGTGCCATGTGTGGCTTCCCGCTCGGTGTCTCGGGCATCTAGATCTTGTAAGTTTATAAAGATGATTGTGGTGGTGGTGGTGGTGGTAGTGGGGGAGGGGGGGATCAACATTGCATCTGCCGTAGGCGCCAGTCATGTCGCTCTCCCGGGTTCGTCACATGTAGACGTGTCGTGCTTAAGAGGCAGGGCAAGATGTGCCCGAGTTGCGTGCGGCTGTGTGTTTTGACACCTCGGGGAGTAAAAACGGGACAAAAGGAAATAAAAAAAAAAACATTTGTGTTCAGACGGCATGTGGAACGAAAAACATTATTACATACGCTGTTGTCTCGCCTTTGGTCATACAACGTGTGCTCAGTACCTGATGTAGGTTAGTACCTCAGCTGCCTGCCTCACATTACCCGTCCACCAACGCACGCCTCTACCCAGTAATAATCACGAGATGAGACGATATTGGACAGTTGGGTCCTCTATAAAAGTTGGTGGTGGTGGTGGCAGGCTGGCTGGCTGGCCGCGCCGGGGGGGAGGGTTCTTGAGTTGCACGGCATCATGCATGTTTGGGATGATGGGGGGAGGGGTTTCTCTCTCTGCTCTCTGGCAAATCTGCAAGGCAGCGAAAGCATACCAACTACCAAACGTATCTGGATCTATGCCTCTCCAAGATCAAAACCATGACCCTAAAAAGAAGCGTCATTACCATATTGGGCCCAATATCAGATCCGTAAAAGCCCATCGAGATTTCGCCATCTCCTAGCACACACACACACACACATTCACACACATACAGCAGCCAAGTTTACCGGATGCACTCAAGCCAGCGCCGCGGCCGCGCGCGCGCCCACATGTCCGGCTCTTCCCCCTCCGAGTTGGGGATTTCGGTGTGTGTGTTTTTTTTTGATGATCTGATCTGATCTCTACCCCCCGAATTGGAAACAACTGAGGAGGAGGAGATGGCAGAAAAAGGAAACAAACAAACAAACAATAGCAGCACCAACAGCACCGGCTACAGCCATGTTTCGGGAGGACGGATGCGGCGCGCAATGCGACGACATTAGTTGCCGGCAGACACATGCACATGCAAGTGTTTTTTTTTCTCTATAGTGGCAAACCCATACCGATGGTGAAGGCTTTTCAGCAATGGTGAAATGAAGATTTACATGGTACCTCAGTCAGTAAGTCAGTCAGTCATCGAATCCAGTCAGTCTTGCTTCAACATTATGGGGCTGTGACGACACAATGTCTCTTCACCAGGCCCCACGACCCCCAATAACGCCATCCGAGGAGTCTCCTCTCCGCATCGCCGCCGCGGTTTACTCCCCCTGTCTCTTTTTCTCTCTTTTCAACAACACTCGCTCCACTCTTGCGTCTCTCGGCGGTCCAGATTGTCGATCCGGTAGAACATCTAAAACAGCAAGCCCCGTGACCTGGCCAGCCGTGATCCGAACACCAATGGGGCGTCTCTTTAGTTGGGCTTTTTTCCCCACCACCTCCTCCTCCCCCTCCATTCACGCAACTGTTGTATCCAGCCCTTTTCCACCTACTGGAACTCGGTATTCACTCGGGAGGTGCTCCGGCTCGCCACCGCTTGTTTTGTACTCTGTCATATGCAGGAATGGGTTTAGGGCGTCTTCACAGGGCTGGCTGGCTAGGCTGGGCTGGCTAGGCTGGGCTGGGCTGGGTTGGCTAATTGGACTCTTCTCTCTCCCCCACCCGGTGAATAGCAAGCCAAAGACAGCCAGAGAGAGCGAAGCACCCACAATCATGCTCGGCTAGTCGGCATTTACACCAATAGCGTCTGCTCATAGGGCTAAGACGTATCTGTTGAGGAACGATCATGTAAATGTACAGGTAGGTAGGCACGCACGCACAGATCCAGGGATTGCAGAACCCCAAAAAATCTCCAACCTAGCCTTACGAATTGCGGCGGTACTGCATGTAGGTAACCCATCCATAGGGCATGCATATTTAAGGTACCTACCTACATACGTACTACCCACCCAGTAGGCTGCTAGACTTGCTTTGAGTCACATTGGAGATGCATCCTTCGCCCTTGGCCAAGCTCCATAGGGCAGAGTGCACAGCCTCTCGCTCCACCAGACAGACACCTCAGCTTGTGTCCAAGGCAAGCGCTCCTTGGTTTGCCCCCATCAAGAGACTGCCGAGAAACGAACCTTGCAGGAATGTAACAAATACCTTTTGTTCTCCAAAATTCTTCATTATTGTGTTGTTCCGCCAACTGTGATCACAGCAAGACCTAAAAGAATCCTCCTACCTAAGGTAGGAACCACAAGCCTGGCTCGGATGCTCGTCTACCTCATCTTCAGTAGGTACATGTGCGTGACACTGCCGTCGGGACACGCACAAATCCTACCACCCTCTGCCCGAAAAGAAAATAATGGGGCAGAAATGATTCAACAAATAAAGCGGGTTCCTCTCAATTTTTGGGGGGAAAACGAGAGAACAAGACGAGAAAAGAGAAATGGCATTTGTCATTAGGGAAATCCAAATACCAGTATCAAAATATTCATATGAGGAGGGAAAAAACAGAAGGGTTCGTTCTTCTTTCAAATACGTGGACAAGCATTATGACGATAGAAATGATAATGTTTCAGCATGGTGCACCACTAAGGCAAAGATCAGACCATAGACGATAGCGACGGCTTTCGCATTCTGGTTAAGCGCAAAGAGACAGACGTGAAAAGAAAAAAGGAAAGAAAAAGACATCATATTCAGAGACTGTCGCTCGCTAGGGCATATTTTCGAGACATTCTAGGTGGACAGGGTCCGTCAATGTCTGTCTGGCTGGCTGTTTGGCTGTCTGGCTATCTGAATGTCTCACAACAGCTGCCATCTTGCACCCGGCCGTTCCCCAATCCATCCATTTAACCAGCCTCCGGCATGAAAAGGCTTCGGCAGCGGATGTGGGTCCCGACAATGCCCGAATCCGGACGCCATCTGTTGCCTCTTTTATCTTCTTCTAGTCCCCCTCGGGTCACCGTTCTTCCCCTTTCGTGTGCCGATCATAGCCCCAAGGGATCGAACCACATATTTACACACACACACACACACAATTGAATACATGCCAGCCCAATGTACCATGATATCCCATAGGTACGCATCACAGGCCACACACAACAGCCTCCCCGGAGTCTCGGACACACAGCAGAGACACGCAGAACCACATCCACAGACCAGTGAGCAGCGAATCCGCACCAGCTTGGGGAGCATCAAAGACGTAGCAATACTATCATATCTCTCTGTGCCTTAATACCATGTCTTGTATACCTATATGTGGGCTGACAGGATTGACACCACCGCTGCGCATGCGCCGCCCTGTACCTGTGCATTTTGCCGTGCATCTTGGCTGGCCGTTTTTGTCTGTACTAATATACGCCGCCACATCTCAATGCAGAGTAGGAGTGCCCCCATCTATGTCTAATTCTCCGTTTCTGGTCGCTCTCTGGTTCCCATTACGGACGAACATCTTTTCACGGGGGAGCGAATCGACCATCCCCCACCGAGAATGTTGTCCAAAAAAAAAAAACATTAAAATTTGGCAAACGCAAGCGTACAAGAGGGGGGCCACAAATGGCATCCCGGATATGTACCGCCAATGATTGACATGGCCATGACATGACATGCATAACACGCCCTCTTCCAACAAACATCACACCTTCCAACTCTCTTCCCACCCTCCCCCTTAGATGCCGCCAGCTTGATGGGCCATTTGAAAAGGGAATGGAGGGGTTTAGTTGTTGAGCAAGTAAACTCCCAGGCAACTCACTAAATCTATACGGAGTACGTACACGACCGCAAGTAGAAGCTACGTAGTGGGATCGCGTGCGTGGGCTCTCCGGGGCGGGTGCGGTATCCGGCGGCCTTGAACGGCGCCCCGAGCCAGCCATACCATATGGAACATGCCCGTTGCAAGATTCTTCTTCTTAATTCGATACAGGATCGATGCATTGGAGGGGGAGGAACCAGCCTCTGATTCCTCCCAGGCAACAATCAGACCATCTAACTTTTTTCACCCTGAAAAAACAGGAGGGACCCTGTTTGGACTTTTTGGCAAACCGCTGTAGTGATAGACATTAAAGGTGCAGCAGGTAATCTCTCTTTCTGGTGCCCCCCCAGCTCTTTCTGCCAAGGCACGGAGGAATACTGAAGGCTTGCAAATTATTGGTATTTTCTCATATGTGGACTCCAACTCGTAATCACGGCAGCAACGGCAGACGTGAAAAGTGATGTGCATCTCCGGATCGGCCCACCAAAAATGAGATAAAAAAACTCTGGCCCCCAAGAAGCTAATGCTTTTAGAATTCCTTGGAGAACAAAATCCTTTAGAATCATCATTTAAAATGATTTGCCAGCCGTGTCCAGCCACCAGCTTGTCCAGCGTTCCCGTAGCGGGTTCGGGAAATAAAACTACCCTAGGCCATACTGTGGAAACTATTTTTTTTTTTAGGGGGGGGTCCTCTCTCCACATCAGGCAGATAGTGCTTCAGCTCTTGGGAGGGGCTGTTCTCGGCGTTGACAGGGAGAGAGAGGGGGGGGGTTGAGAAACGCTCTCTTCTTAGAAAGCGTGATTCCATTGTGAACTACGGTGGAAGGGGAGGGGGGAGGGGGACTTGGGAGATCGGAGTGGCCGGCGCCAGGGTAAAATAGTATCAAGATGGTGTGTGGAATCCATTATCGCCCTTTTGAAATGGATTGATCAGCTAGAACATCGCAATGTGCCGCAAGGGAAATACAACCAATTACAGGTATTAGCTCTTCAGATTGCCCAGTATTAGTTCTTCGTATCATAGAGTGTGAAGCGTTGGTGTTGCGCTGCTGACCTAAACCCGAGCCAGATTGCAGGGCTGCCCAGTAACAACTAGAAAAGGTTATATTTTTATCACGGGTGGATTTCGGACAATACGTGATTAAAATTCCTAGGTAGCCAGCCAATGGTAGTACAATTGGCCATGGTCGGAACTTTTGAAGTGAATTACGAATCACTTTTGGCTTGCTACTGGTACGAGGCCACTGAAACTGGGCTGAACATGGTGGTCAGCACGTACGCTTGATAATTAATGATACGAATACAGCCTCACTTCATCTCGTTCTTGTTGTTGTTGTTGTTGTTGGGCCCTCAAAGATCGATCACCCGAGGCCGCCTCTCCCGCTCTCTCGCGTGCGCGCCGCCCACCCTCATCGCCCGGCACTTTCAAGCCTGCAGCCCAACAACGATCAAAAATGACCAGTTGACGGCCCCCATTCACACTCCCACTCCCACTCCCACTCCCATTGATTTCCCCTTTTCTTGTCCCTCCATTCTTTTCAATCCGGCCCTTTGTTAGTCCTTGCCGGCGCCGCCCCCCCCCCCCCCCCCCTCCTCCGGCAATCCATTGCCGTAGAACTGATGTCCCGACGGGCATACTAATAAATGGGCTTGCTCTTACCGTCAAACTGTTACTGGTTGGTAGCAAGCAGCCCCTCGGTTCTGGTGAGCAGGCGTAGAGGGGAGGGGGGGGAAGGCTCTCAAGCAAAACAAGGGCATTGGATTGGATGAGATGGCCTAGAAAAGGCTGAGACAGACAAGAGACTGAAGAGGAAGGGGTCAAGACCTGGGCGGCTGAAGAGAGACAAAGGTGAGGAGGTGAAGAGACAGACATATACAATGTGTGTCTGTTTCTTCTGTTACCTGATGAATTTACATGGTTGTTGTAGTTGTAGAGAGATGCCAGCCGGTCTGGTAACGTGCTTGGGGTGCAATGACACACACACACTCGCACACTTACTTACCTGGGCTCGCTCGCGTAAAACCCCCCATCATTTGTCCGTCTATACCACCATACCTACTCGCTACAGCAAATCAGCATCAGCCAGCCATGGGTGGTCCCATCAGCCTCGAGTCTTAAGTGCATGCAGGCACGCCTCTATCACGGCGACCAAAAAAAAAAAAAAAAAAAAGCCCTTGGTGGGCAGAAGCGCATTTAGGGGTCTCTTTACCAGTCCCAGGGTCGCTGAAGATGCACAGGTACAGGCACAGGAACAGGCACAGGTGCAGGGCATATAGGGCGATTAGGGGTCTGGTCCTTTGTTCCAACAGTTTGCACGCCCTGCGACAGTGGGTGGTCGAAGTTGCAGGTCTGGTGTGCGCCCTCCCAATCACCCCCGTATGAGGTGCTTGCCTAATACAGGGCCCTCCTCCCCTTGGCCTGTCCTGGGCTTTCAGGGGCCCCCCTCCGCCACACACACACCCAACCAAGCCCTGGCTGGTGCTGGCTGGCATCTGCACATACGGCGAATGCATGTAACCACTAGGTTCAGCTCGCCGAGAAGGAGAAACGATTAAAAAAAAAAAGCCTGGCCGATTCGTGGGTCCTAGACCGGGTCATCTTTAACATTAGCAGGTACACAGTTATCAGACTCTCTCAAGGTGGGTGGGTGCTGCCTGATATACGGCGAGGATGGATAATTGAAGATGGAAAAAACAGCTAAACCACATACACACACCCCGTTAGCAGTGTCTGTCTGTGAGATAATTTCTCCATGACTGTGTTCGTTTCTATCAACCCTTCTCTCTCCCCCTCCCTCTCTCTTATTTGTTTATTCAAACCGTTGAAATATCATAATCACGTACCCCAAGGAGCATATCCACTCTTTCCGTTAGGATGAACCAGGCCCATGCGCCGCCTACCTCCTCTCTCATTTCACACACGAAGCCGAAAGGAATAATGACACCATTTCTGCATTGATTATGAGAATGGAGTTTTTTTTTTCTTCACGTAAAACTAAAACTAAAACTAAGCGAGAAGATGAGAAACAGCTGTGTTTAGATTAAAGCGGATTGCTGCCAATTAGAATCTTCAATTACAAATGCCAAAGGTCTGAGTGTGATATACAGACTAGTAGTCAGGTACAATATTTGGCCAGAAAAGCCGCTACCTATATCACAGAACCATGTCATATACCAAAGCTCTTGTAGATAAAATCACCTATCTGCTTTATTCCCTTATTGAAAAGGTGCGTACTATAATAAAGAACAAAATCTGTATGAAATCCCCCGTACCAAGCCATACGACTATTTTGATACAGTTTTGTAGATAGAGAGAAAGAATATCTTATTGCTTCATCCGGGAGGAAGCAAAGCTCCGGACATTGTTTCCTATTCCTGTCCCGTTCCTGCTCCTGTTCCTCCTATGACTCGCAGTCCTTTCTGCATTCGTTTGATAAGTAAAAAAAATATCCATTTACTAGGGGGGGTGTGACAAAGTGTCTGCTATTACAGGCACGTAAGGTATGTAAGGTAAGGTAGGCAAGTCCCAGAACGGAGTGGAACCACGGGGAGGGTGGAGACGGAAGCGCTGCGGGCAAGAGGCGGGGGAGGGCAAGCATGTTTAGTACTGTAGATGGAGGGGCAAAAAAGGGACCCTTGGACTTGGGATTGTTATGAATGTTTCTTTCGGATATGAGTGTATGAACTGAGTACTAGCGTATATCTTGTAGTTTGTATCTATGGATTTTGGCAAGCCCAGACCGTCGGCCTTCCTTTTTTACTTTTGGGTGCAGATATGTAGGTAAAAAAGCGCAGTCAACCCTAATAGAGCCGGGGTGTCATCTTTTTTTTCTCCCCGGCTTATACTGGCTTCAGTGGGACGGAGGATACGCAGGTCTCGCATCCTGCATCTCTCTGAGCTGTCAGTTTTTTTTATTAACCAGTTTACAGCTGCTGCTCCAGGACTGAGTTCTCTCCGACTAACACGATAAGAAAAAAAGCGTAGGCATAGTAAGTACGTGTTGAAGAGCCCCAAAGTACGCGCACGCATCCTCAACTCCTACCTACAACTAGCCCTTATGTGACCCCTGGCCCCCCATGTCCGAGGGTGTGTGCTTTTTGCACAGGCGCTGTAATCTATCAAAATAGCCAGGCAAACGCAAACGCAAACGCAACGCAACACGACGCAACTTTAACCCACGTGCTGCCGTTGCTGCCGCTTGCCGTCCGCCCGGCGCCGATGTGCGTTGCTGGCTTTTCCCAATAAATAAGTGCCCTTGATTTGCACCAACACCAGGCGCGCCCCAGTTTGCCTAGAAAAGTGATGACCAAATCGAGCAATGCCCACATTCAGGGCTTTCCCCTCCCTCTACTCACTTCTTGTCTATATCTCTCTTGACTCTCCAGTTCTAATCAACAATTACATAGAGATATCAGTACTGGTTGCCATTGTACACATGATCGTCAGTCATTCGGCCGAGCCTAGAAGACAACCCCCTCCCCTTAGTATAACCCAATGTTAGTGCGGCGCCTCTAGTTCAAGTTGCATCGCTCTCCAAGAACAGGACGGTGCCATGTATCCTGTCGGTTTCGTCCAGAAGGCTAACTCAATAGCTCGTCTCTGCTAACTCGTCGAGATGCATGACATGGTTGCCGCCAGCGCTGCACCGTTCCTTGACAGACACCCTTGTCATTCTCATGTCCCTCGCCTCTGCTGCCCTGCTTCTGCCTGCCCCAAAGGAGAGTGTGCCAGAAGGCAGGTGTGGCGGCCACATAGCAAAGCCATAGCCGCGGCGGTGCAGCGGGAAGCACAGAAACTATTTGCTGTACGAGGACGCTTTTGGCTGGGGCAGAATAATAATGTGATATCCCCCCCAGTGCACCAGGGGGGGGGAGGCGAGCGCCGTCTACGACATACCTACCTGCCTACCTGTATAATATGCATACAAACTAGGTAGTTTTGAAGCAAGCCTGTGACCTATGCTGGGCGGTTGCGAAAAGACAGCACACACACACACACACTCACATCAGTCCGATGATATCACACAAAGTCCCCTACTATGATGGCTGCATTTGTTCGATCCGCCGGCCGCCGCCCCCTCCAAAACCAAAAAGCCCCCTCCTTCCACCCCTCTCCACCACGCCTAAATATAAGGTACTGTATTATATGATACGATCTTCGCCCCGATGGCGTGTGACCAGGGCGGCAGAGCACGCAAAAGGAAGAAAAAGGAGGGGGGGAGGCGACAGCGGGTCGGCAATTAACCCGCGAGATTCGCCCTCGGGCCCGCAGCGGGTACGGCTCTTTTTTATTTGTTTTACAAGTAATACCCATCACATTGTTATGCTTGTTTTAACAACCACCGTGTTTGTTTGATAAATGTGAGCTCTCACTTTCCTTCATGTGACAACGGCAGCAAAAAAAACGGTCCGTATAATATAAGACAGCATGATGCGGTAAGAATCCAAGACATCGGTGAGTGTGCGGTTTATTTTTTCTCTTCTAAACATGCTTTGCGACTCTCTTAGCCTTCCCGTGTTTCTACTACAAAACAGGGGATGGAGGCACTACACACAACGTCAGGACGACACCTTTCACGGGTGGCCAGAGTTTGGCTTACTCTATTAGTGTCTCTTCTGGCTCATTCTAGCGGGGAAGGTAACAAAAAGTGGCTGCCGCTTCGAGTTGTAGTAACATTCTGGTATGCAAGCCATTCTTTTTGGGGCTCAGCCTGCTACCTGTCAAGGAAAAGCTGATACCACTCTCATGACAGATAAACTTTTTATGGGTTTCTTTAATGTTTACTCTTATCAATCTAAAGCAAAGCACAAAGCATCCGTACAGGAGAGAGAGGGGGAGAGGTGGAGGAAGAGGGGCACTACTGTATCGGGATATCGGGGTAAATGACCTGGCACACCGAATCCAGTAGCCGGAGCTACACCCACCCACTCACTGTAAATAGCCGGTCCCGGCACCCGCGCTCAAGGTCTCTCCGCTTATATGTCAGGCACCCTCCGATCTACGTGGTACAAACCCGCATACGTAGTATCTCCGGCCTGTCAAAACTACCTACACTTGGAAGGGGAGGGGTGGGTAGAGAGAATGGGAGAGAGAAAAATTAAAATGCAACCTGCAGAAGAAGGGCGAGCATGGTAGGACGAGCACGTTTTCCTATAGTCTGTTTGCGAACCACCTTCTTGGTGTGTGTGTTATATGGTATGGCGTGGTTCAGGTGATGCAGGTGTGTAGGGAGTTGGCAAGGGGACCTAAAGAGGGAAAGGTAATAAGAGAGAAAAAACTCTTCGTTCAAGATATTGATGCGCCGGTCTGCTGCCGTGATGGGGTAATAGACAGGAGAAGAAAGAACACTAACTTCTCGGAGTCGGCCGGACCAGCCAATACGGTAGTAGTTTGAAGTCCGGGGGGCAGCATGGTGATGCGGGGGTGGGTAATAAAGGGTCGTTCCCTCTTCAAAACCCGAGTGCCTAGAACCTATGCTATTTGTCTTAGCAATCGCCTCCCCCCGGTCCGACTATTCGAATGCTGTATAGCGCTGTCTGGGGGAAAGGCGGGGGGGAGGAGGCTTGAAAGATCAATACTTGGTGGAACGTGGGATAAAGCTAGGTTTAAGCGCTGTGATGTTTTAGTTGCGTTGATTCTTTTCTTAGTGTAGACTGCTAATCCATGGACGTAAGACGGGAATGCTTTTAACTCAAAACTAGTAGGCGTTTTTTGTTCAAACTCTGGGGGCCATCTAATTAGTTGTACCTAGCCCGAGGCAGTTGGGGATGGAGCCCCACTATCAATTTATTCAGCGCCTCAGCTACACATCCCTTGTTCAAGGCACGATGAGTGGGATTGAGAACTGATCAACGGGCATCTGAAAACAAGCCGAATGCTTACGGAGGATATCAATCGGACGCCCCCCTCCCCTTGTCAGGATCAAAATGATCACTAACTACTACGGTAGAGAGTGCTTCGTTACCCTGTTTTCGAATCTCTTGGCTGCGGTTGCAAGTTACAAGGGGTCATGCAGATGAATGGTATATAGTGTCTTTGTTTCTTATAGGACAGGAAGAGTGAAGCCGAGCGGCAACGGCAGCGGTAAAGGAGTATGCTAATATAGCGTCGTGGATACACTTTTCAAGAAGACGAAAGTGAAAAAAAAAGAAACCAGCGCGCAAGTGATACCAATCTGGGGGCGATTTCGCGCGCGCGAGGGATCGAACGCTTCGTTACATTAGGGTAACCCTTGGTGGTAGATGATGGCGCATAATATGCACGTAGGGAGGATAGGCTGGTAGTGGAGGCAGGACGACAAGGAAGGTCCGGCGGCTACCGGGCAGCAAAGTGTGTGTGTGTGTGTGGTGGTGTGAGTAGTAGTATTCCTTCATTTTATTGGGTTTTGGTATGCTTGTGCATTGCGTCTTCCTTTATTGCCGTGTGACTTGGAGAATACATTAAGTAGCCTTTGTAATAGATGATGCCAAATTCTAGAAAAACGTCCCTTGCGGGAGAGCGCGCGCGCGCGCGTGCAGAGTAGGTTCCCAAAGGAAGAAAGGAGCAGAGCAGGAAGAGTACCTAAGGTACAAGGGGATGGGCGGAAGGAGCACACACCTACGTACATTTGAGGATCGAGGCCAAGTGTTACATGAGCTTGCATCATCTCGGATCCCATCTCCTTACGCAGATTTAACAAGCATCGATGAGAGAAGAGAGAAAGAGGTATTGTTGTCTTTGCCATGATTGGACCTTATGGAGAATAATGGAGTAAGGTACCTAAGCTACGATGTTCCTACTGGCCCTTGTTTAACATAACCGAGAAGTTCAAGAAAGCCAACAGAGACATCAGGCGGAGGCAGGCGACCGGTGCCGTGTGGGTGTTGTCTCAGAGCTTAGGTTCACTGCCGAGCTGGGCCAAGACAGGATTGCACTAGATGAGGTACAATCTACATTCCATACCTCTGTCCAGTCACCACTGCGCGGTTGATATGTCCCACCACACCCTCAATTTGTTCGACCAGAAGAACGAAGATGCATGACGAAATAACGTCACCGCCAGATGGATTCATGTACCTTGGGTGTTTTGGGGTGGGTGTCGGAAAACTACAATATCGCAGTCTGTCAACGACATCCGAAAAGGAGCGCTCGTATTTGGGGATCGTAGAAAAAAGCGTACGTGTACTGTTTTCACATCATCTAGGGTAATAGTACTTAGGTACGGTGCTTGTAAGAAGTGAGGTGTGTGAAAAAAGAAAAGATCCTCTGCCTGGTAACACATGGATTTACCTTGAGCGAAAATCTCATGACCTGCATGGCGCGTGGGAAAATACTCGATCGCCAAGGATCAAAAGCAGGACCTACAAAATTTGTAGATGCAGGCGCCCCGGCAGGATTGCCATCCGCCGCCTCAACTTGATTCTACCTGGGCGGCATTAAAGACCCCCCCCCCCCCCCCCCTCCCTCCTCCACCGTATCAGAACCCGAGTGCGAGGGATGAAGAGGAGGGGGGCCTGACCTTGTTTTCATGTCATCTTCCATCATCATCCATCATTACCATCGTCATCATCGTCCCCTCCTGGCAATCACAATGAGTTGAGATGCTGCAGATTTGCCCGGATGAGGTATACAGTTCGCCAGCCTTGCGTTTCAGCACCAATGATAGCAAAATCCTCTTATAGCCATCGCCTGGCGATCTACTATGGGAGGATTGATTAATTAATTGATTGATTGATGGATTTGGATGGGGTGTTTACCCTCTTCTCCAAACTATACTGTGTCTTTTGGCGATAGCCGAGAGAAACGTGCCAAACAGTCTATGGTAGTACTAGGTAGGTAGGGTTACCATCATACCATCCTTCTACCAAGTGTTCAATATCCACCCGTTCCCCACTTAAGGGAATATGCATACCGCGGAAAACTAGAGACGAGTCCAACTATAATAAAGGACGATCTATTATCCCGTTGACAGTTTTTTTTTTAGATTTACCTAGGTAAGAATCAAAGCTCCCAAGTGAAAAAGGTGAAGACCAAGCCAAGCCAAGCCCAAAAAAAAAAGGGAGGTGAAAAAATATGAGACGTAGCCAGGGTTCCTGGCGACGCTTTGAACCAGCTCGCCCAGACATTCGGAGAAACCTCTGTCAGGGCTGCATCTGTGCTACAGCGTGGGGGTTTGAAGATGGAAGATTGGCTGAGAGCTGGTTGGAGAGCGGGATGCCCGTAGTATCTAGGTGCACAGGTTGACACACCTCTCTCGGGCTCTCCCTCTCTCTTCCCAGACGGGTTGACAGGGCCTATTTCTCCACGTCGTAACAGTACCTAGGGTCGCACCAGGGCTGTCTGTTGACGCAGTGCGATTGGTGTGGGCATTCCCAAGCAGGCAGAACGAAAGAACCAAAAAAAGCGAGGAGGGGGTGTGTGTCTAGAACGGTGGTGACTGGGGCTCGGCACATCGAGCCGGACTCGGCCCCCGTATCTGAATCTGTGACTTTGCCCACCGCCCCCCGTGGCTGCTCCGGTCCGATCAGTCTTTTGCCCCCATCTGTTGAGCTTATTCGATAGACTGAATATTAGACGAGTTTAGACAGATTTACAAGAAAACACACAGAGAATAAGATAATATGACTTTTTATTTATTTATAACAGAGACTTGATATAACTGCTGTGTTGGTTTACATCCAAGCAACTCTGTTACCTAATCTGATCAGACACAGAGAGCGGGGCTCAATGCCGAGGAGACAAGACAAATCACATGCGCTTCGGGCACGCTGCGTTCAACAACGACCTCTCGTACTCGTCGTACAAAAGTAGAGGCAGCACGGCGGAGGATTCGCTACGGGGTAGCAAGGGGATTCTTACTTGTTTGACACATCGTCACGAGTCTACATACATACATACAATACATACCTAGAAGAAGGAGGGGGATATAAGACGATAACTGACCGCGTGTGTTGCACGACAGACGCCGCAGAGGGCCCGCAGCGGATCAGCAGAGGGGGGGGAGGGGCGCGAGGAGCAGCTAAGCCCCAAATGCACAGCACGGCCATCTTGGGGTAAGCGTGACGATTTCCCGATATGAACGTAGTGCCAGATTGCCCCAAGGCAGACTAAATAGGCAAGTAGAGAAGTTGTTTTGGAGTAGGTAGTGATCCATGATTGGGTGGGATTGGCAGAGATAGGGTTGTGTATCTGTACAATGTGAGCGCTGCTCTGAGCTCTAGAAGAGACGGTCGCGATTATAAAGGAGAATAGCTAGCACCAGCCAAGCCAAGCCCCAGCCCAGCTATACTATACCATACCAAGCTTAAGTCAAGAAGGTAAGCAGTAATTAGTAGAGCAAGTTCTTCTAGTTTCTTTCCTTCTGATTCTGATTCGTGAGAGAAGAACAAATAAACGGTTCGCTCTTGGCTCTTGTCATTCCCGGTGCATTCGCTATAGGCAGTACGCCTTACGGGAGGGTTAGTTACCTAGTTAGTTTAGTGGGAACAACGCCCACTAAAAGAACGGCCTAATTCGTCGCCATTTTGCGAGATGGGCAGGGCATCTGTTCTTTTTTTCGGGGCGGACCCGTGGCGTATCCATACCTATCCATTCCCTAGCTAGGCGGGCAGGCCTTTCGGCACCTTGAAGTCCGACCCCCATGATTTGATCGTCAGCCCAGGTAGCGTTAATATCAACTTGGTGCCGGCTGTCGTTCAATTTTGTGGAGGTGGGCGTGTGTGTGTGTGTGTATGTTTGGCTGGTGAATGAATGCTTGAGTTTTTGAGGCTGGCCCTAGTGTGTGAGTGGGCGACAATGGGGGTTATGGAACCGCCGAGAGAAGCATGGAGAGGGCGCATGCTAGGACAAACGGCTCTGTGTAGACTGGTGTCGGGTCGATTAATAAGAAAGCCAAGCCAAGCCGCTGACGCTGATGATGGCGATGTTTGTTCTATGGTTGGTATGGCAGAGATGCGATGGAGTTCGGGTGGTGCTTCGTCTTGTTGGTGTCCCGTGTGTTGCATGTGCGGATAGTGCTGGCAGGCAGTCTTTCGGGTTGTAGCGGTGAACGGCTGGCTGGTGTTGTTTAGACATGTCCCGGCATGCTCATCTCATCTCAACTCCAAAACCTCGCTCGGAGACTCGTCGAAAGAGACACCATCCTCCGAGAGAGCAAGCAAGATTGTTGTAGGAATGAAAAAGGATGGTGCGCAGCCCACCAACGATGTCCACTTTTTTAGGAGGGGTGTTGTTCGGATGAGCGGTCCTGGGAGCCTTTTTCTATGGATGTAGATGCAACGATGAAGGGATATATATATATCTATATCTACATCTTGGGTATAAATGTATCTGAATAATTGGCCCGGGCGGGAAGCGGTCAATAATAATAAAAAAACACAAACATAAAATTGGAGATTATTACGGGAACCGCTTACTTGGCAGAGGGAAGGGTGTTGGTTCCGTAAGTTGAGTACAGTAAAGCGGAATTCCGAATATTTGGTAACAACACTTTCAAAAGGGAAGAAGCCGAGAGGAACATGATCTTGTCATACCAAAAAAAAAAAACACGAAATGAAATCACACAAATGTCAGAATGCTACGGAGAGGTCCTTGCACGAACATGGAAGAGGTTCCTCCTGACGTAATTTTTTCCAACTTCCATTTAGTGAGACGGGGGCAAAATGTCAAGCAGGGAGACGAGGGCGGGAAATGAGGCTTTTCATCGGCGCTGTTGGTTCACCATCATTCATGTCATTTTCTTTTTCTTGTCCCTCCCTCCTTCTTATTTTTCTCTTATTGGGTCTACTACTTTTGAACAAAAACCCCCAAGGCGACTGACTGACATGTGTTGGTTGTATGTAGGAGCGGCTGCAGTGCAGTGCAGTGCCGTGTGTGCTGTTGTCTCTTGTCAGCCAGCGTTTGTGCCGTGACGTAGTAGCACCCGCATTCGTCGGATATGCCTTGATGTGGCTGGCGGATTTTCGCCGCCGAGCAGGTGGACTTTCGTCACCAGAAGAGGAAGAGGAAATGATGAGAGATTGGAGTGTCAGAGTAAAAGAGATTAGTAGTAATGGAGCTTCCGAAACAACGGGAAAACGAAGAAGAATGTAGTAGTATTCATTCATGTAAGAATAAGCGAAGGCAGAAAAGCCCGCTTGTTTCACTTTGAGTATGATTTGGCGCAGATGCTTTTTCGTGGAATGCAAGCCTCTCGAGATCAAACTCGACTGAATAGAGAGGGGGGGGGAGGGACGTCACATTGCAGAGTTAGGGGGGGATGGAAACTCGTGGATGGCTTCATTTACTTGACGGGACACACATTGGGGATATTAGCGTCGCCTTCCAGCACAACCTTGAAGCGCCTAGGAAAAAAGAGCCCGCTAAGAAACAAAGCCATGATCAGCAAAACCTCTGGCTGTTTTCTGAGTGCGGCTGGGCTGGCTGGGCTTCCTGGCTGACACATCAGCCTTGACAGCGAACCCCCCTCCACATTTGTTGTTTTTTTGTTATTGGTTTCACACCACCCACAACAACGTGGGCTGTTAGTTAGGTATAGCTTCTGTACCTCGTTTAAAGGTAGGTGGGCAACCTGGCAGTTGCATCGAGATCGGCAGAAGCTGAGGCAGAAGACCACGAGGCAAGGACGGAGTGGTGTTGTCGATCAGGGTTGCCGGCATCTTTCAGGTTGAATTTGCATTCTCCATTTTACAAATTCCCGGTGGATACGACATTCACGATCCTTACGGTCGCAGAAGACGGGCATTGCTGTGTTTTACGACACGTTCTTTTTCCCTTTTTCTTTTGAATTACCCGGATTTAAAAGTGCACAAAGTGTCGATTATCGCCGAGGTTCTAGAAGAGCGTAGAACATGCTCGTGAAAGTCCCAGGCAAGCTACTACGTTTCGTTCGGCGCAGAAAGAGGACAGAATGAGTTGAGGTAGAAACGAGGTGTGGGAACCACCACCACCACCAACCAGTAACACCACCAGTCCACCACACCAACTCTTTAAACGGTGGGAACCGGAGCCTCCTCCTCAGCCTAGCGATCGGCAATTCGGACCCATGATGGCTGTGCAGATCTTTGAAGCCCACCCACCTGAACAAGCGTGAGATGTATCCGTAATAGTGCACAAGTGCCAGACAAGGGAAGGGGAGCATGTTGATTTGCTCGCATACTGACACACACCACACACACACACACTTTGCTTACCCGTCTCCTCCGAGTCTTGGCTCCGAGTAAACACACACTTCTCGGCTAAAGCAGACAACGCCAAAGCGTTACCCAATCACGGCGACAGCGCAATTGCACCCACGTTGTGGAGCAGATCCCCCTTCCTTCCCTCCCCCCCCCTTGTTTTAAGCTTTTTTTGCGTTGTTGGGCCTGTTATATCGTTTGCCGCAGCCCCCATCTTCGGGAGGGCGTTCAGTTGAGGCGCTCCGTGTATGTATGCGTGTTCGTTAATTCTCCGGTGCGATTCCGCTGAGGAACACAAGAGACAAAAATGTTGATATTAAAAAAATCTGCCAAGAATACTAGAATATGTACGGAACTCCTAAAGGTCACAACATGCTGCCATGATAAGGCACCATGTTCTTTGACAAGCACACTGGATAGTGTAGATGATGTGAGTGGGTTATTTCGCCGGCTACTGTCGGAGCACGCCGTCAATCGTTTGAAGATAGCTATAATAAGAAGAAAATAGTAACAACTACAATATGAAAACTCCCTGCGATATGTGTGTTTCGGTAAGCGCCTGTGAGAATGCTTGACTTTGTTCCGTATTATTACTCCGTAATGTATCTGTGCAATTTGCGAAACCGAAAAATATGGATCTAGCACTATGGTATGTTACTTGCCTTACCGCCGCCGCCACGCCTTTGTCTCTCTGAATAATACACACAGAGCGGCATTTTTTTGGGCACGGGCAATGGACACGAGGTTTGAATACGAAGGAAGAGATGAGATAATCTGGTGTGTTATGGGCGTTGTGACTGTGGGGGATCGAGGCGAAGCAAAGGGTACAACATAATCGTGTTTTTTACAGTTATCCGCTGTATTGTCTGTATTTTCTGCAAATTCATAGCCTAATTGAGTATTCATTAGATCCTAACAAAGAAAAAGTCACTTAAATCATCTTAACAATCCGTTATTTCTTCTTTCCGCACCTTCAGAGCTAACAGGCAACACCAGCTCAAAATTGTACATCATATCACCGATCGCCAGTCTTCACACAAGCGCCTACCAATCAAGGCTGTCTTTCGTTCTCTGGTCCTCATCCAGATCGGGATATTCGTAGTCGTTCTTTACATACCTTATTTCAAGAGTTCATTTTCGGTACATCCGTCTGGCTTTCCATGGCCTGCCAAACCTGGTGTGGTGTTGCTGCCTCGGAGATGTACCTCCCTCCACCACCCACCAGTGTATTAGCCCACGTTTCTATAGGCGTCCCCCCCTGCCATTCTCAAGTTATAGTTCTCTTCGGGTTATTTTAGCGTAAAGGTGCCGAACAGATCGGCTCCGAGGGAGACACACCCGTTTACGATCGGAGAAAAAAAAAAAAGAAAACGACGAGGAAGAAGGAAGCCCACTCACCCAACTTCAAAAAAACGGCCTACGTTTTAATTTTAAAAAGAGTGCCACTTTGATATAATGGTGCATAGAGGACCTGCCGGTAAAACTAGGCCGCAGGTGAAGTAAGGTAAGAAAGATACACACGAAACGACAAGAAAGAGAAGAAAAATGCAACAGGTGGAAATCGGACAATCCATCCATCATCCCCCATACCTGTACTCACTCGTTGCCGCGCCTTACCCACGCTAGCAAACAGACACACATACACATGAGATGGAATCCGGCAGGAGAAAAAGACCTGGCTTTCCCCCCCCCCCCCCGAAACCTGAAGATGCAAAACAAAGGCGACGGTGAAAATAGCTCCAGTTCAGGGGGAAACGCATCATGCACGCCAAAAATGACATTCTTGCTGGGCGCTTTTTTCTCGCTTGGGACTTCCATTTTCTATTCATTCCTTTCTTTCCCCTAGATCATTGCATTACTTAACACGGGCTAATAAGGCAGAGTAGACAAAAAAAAAAGAAAATCACCCCAGCATTCTCGAAGTCACCAAAGTCGAGAGAGAGAGAGTGAGAGGGAGGAATGACACTTTTGTCGTTTTTGAGACTCGTGGCATGCATAGCATCCACCTCCTATACTCCTACATTTTTTGGCCATCCCCACAAAAAGCGTTTGGCTTACCTTATCACAAAATTGAGGCTCAATCGAATTGGGCACGTAATAGTGAGTAGTGCTCATCCTGTTCTTTTTAGCAACGAAAAGGAAAGATCAGGAGGAGGGGACAATCCATCCAAAATGGTGATTGATTGGTAGGTTGGTGGTGGTGGCGGTGGGGGGGAAGAGGCAGAACAGAGAAACGGGCTCGCACTCTCGGGGCGCCGGAAGCCTCCGAACAGGCCGCAAACCCCGCCGGCAGCCCGTCCGTTGCCGGCTTTTGTGACCCGACTCGGCGGACGGGGGCGGGCGGACAGGCAGATACAATGCGTGAAGTGAGTCTTTTTTGCAAGCCCAATGTTTTTTTTATTTATCTTTGGGCTGCAGGACAGACAGAACGGATGCCTGAATAACGTGATATTTTTTTGGATGTTGATCATTTCCTTGCAGAGCGAGAAAAAATAGCCCCCCCCCCCGCTCCAGATTACCTAGATGATTGCTTGCATCTGCATCCCTCTCTGCCCAACGTGCAACCCGTTCCTACATTGAGGGCCATATTTTTGTGGTGTCTTGTTGGGAAAGTTGAAAGCCGGATACATCTTCATCCTCTCACTTTTACTGACATCAGATCTATGATGGACCAATTTTATCATCTTTCACTTCTGCTATCATACTTGGCATGATGTAAATGGCTTTTTTCTTGAGTTTATCCCTTTTACCAACATTCCAGCCCACGGCTGTGTATGTGTCAATGGGTTACCATCGCAGGAAAACCCTCCCCCCAAAAAAAGCCCACATGGGAAAGGCGCAGGTGGTCCCCACGTTTCGAGTTGCGTGCTGCTGGCCAGCGCAGCGCCCATAAGAAAAGATAAAACAAAAATCTCACCTAATAAAGTTGGGCCCCCCCCTCCTTCGTTGGTGTTGTTCAAAAGTAAGCTGTGTCTTTGAGTGTTTTTGTTTTTTTTTCTTGTGTAAGGAGCTATGACAAGAATGTCACTCTCTTGCCCGGGTAATAAACCGTACATACATAGGTAAAACGCATGTCTGATCACGTAGCTTAAACACAACACAACATAACATAATTAACCAGCCAACCAACCAACCAATATGCACACACGCGTTATGTATGTTTTACATTGAACGTATTTCAAAATTCAACCTCTTTTTAAAATTTTGGCCTTTTTTTCCCCCATCCGAGTTTTCTTTTACTCCCGCTGCATGAGAAACAAACGGGAAATGACTGTGTGAAAAGAGTCCCCGTCTCCGGATCTCGTGAACTCCTCCTGTCCGGTATCCCCCCCCCCCCCTCCCCACCCCTTCTTTTTCTCTTTGCAGCAAGTTACTCGGCATTCTCGTCTCATTACTACCTCGTTCTCATACTGCTTGGACTTATTACAAGAGTCACACACACACACACAAGACACACACATTATTGTTTATTATTATTCGTCCTTTTCTCTTTTTCCACATCGAGCCAGTCAGTTTCACATGTGCTACTAGGAGGCTATTACAATCTGAGCCCCCAGAGAATTAGAAGACAAGCTTTTCGACAGGCACAAAACGACCCCCACCATCACAACCCACCACATGATACAGACTCAGCGTGCAATTCATCGTTGCTGATAGGCTGGAGAGAACAATTATTCGTATCTTATACTGTTTTGGCCCTGGGATTGGATTTCACTACACTGCTTAGGGGTTTGGCTGCGCATCCCATCCCTACGCAGATCCCGAAGCCCATCCTTCACACGCTCTCCGCACGACAAGACTGCAGGCTTACCTTCCATGCGACGACACCTTGTTATAGAAGTGCCCGCACGACAAAAACATCTGCAACCAACCAACCCAGCAACAACAAACAGCATCACACGGTTCAGCATCTCTCTCTCTCCCTCTCTCTCCCTGGTCAATCTTGCCTTTTTTCTTCCTCTTTCATCCTCCAGATCTGCCCATCTGACCAACCACCCAACAGCCCGCAGAGGAAGCGCAGCGGTTCCCCCCCCTTGTCATCATCACCAGCATCACCACCACCCCTTCTTCGCCTTACCTTGTCTTGGAGACCTTTGCAAGATAGGAAAAGTTTATACACCTGCAAGATATCCTCTCAAGGCACGCTGCAGCAGGTGTGGTGTCTGACCTGCTCTTCTCATTGGGAGGCACATAACGAATCCTTTTTTTTTTCTTTTTGTGCTGTTCTCCCAACTGGGGGGGGCTCTATTTCGTCTTCCCTGGGCCTGCAAGTGAGCTGCCCATGCCACCACACACGACAATGCACGCGAGGATGCGGTAAGCCCACACACCACCACTACCACACCCCAATTTTTTTGTCCTCCTCCTCTGCGAATACGCTGCGTCACCGGTGCGGCTGAGACTTGTCCTGCATCCAAAGCAGCCCTTGTCTACGATTCTAAGAAGACCGTTGGCCTATTTCTCCGATCTCGAGATCTCACGATCTGCCGTTGCGAGATAGGCTTCCCAAGCTCTTTCGAACAAAGACGACTGCCAGCACAGGCAGAGAGACAGACAACTTGAGGATTGGGATTTTCGAGCTTCCAAGACCAGACAGAGCATCCGAGTGTATACAGCTTCAAGGAAAGGAGGAGGCCTCTGCAGCAACAGCTATCGTCCATCTCCTCGGTGTTTTTGGAGCCTTGTTACTTAAACCCCTTGCTGTGTCGCCTTTTCTAGGAGGTGTGGAGCCCTGCCCTCCTCCCATGTGCTCCTCTTCTCCACGGACGTATTTACGTGCCTGCCCTACGCCTGATCCGTCCAGTGTGCTGCCAAAGCTCGAGGCAGGCGCTAATATTACGATCGCTGCAACCGCTACAGCCACCACTGCCACCACCGCCGCCAGCAGACCCCCAGCGGCTGTGGCAGCGGCGGCGGCTACTGCTACCTCCACAGCTACAGGCACTACTACTACTACAAGTACCGCTACTACAACGACTGCGACGACGCCGGCGACACAAACACCACTATTAGCAGCATCATCAGCAGCATCATCATCACGACGCTTGTCACCACACCTAATCACGCAACCCACGCTGCCTGTTGCACCAGCTTCGCCCAGCCCTCCCCCATCGCCTGTGTCGCTTCCGCCCCCAGCCTCATCACCACGTTCTTCTCAGATCGAAATCCCGAAAGAGGCGGCGCCCCCCGCTCCCCACCAGGCTCTAGCCCCATCCCTCGCCTACAACTATAGCGGAGGACGTCCGCCACCACCGTCATCGCCCATTGTGAGTTTTTGTTTGGTGTTTTTGTGGCTGCTTCTACAATAAGATGCCTGCCTGCCTACCTGCTCGCCAATACTATACTATACCTTCTAGGCTACTCTCCGTTTGAGTTATTCTTGATTCTTCTATGAAAAGAAGCCCACCCACACACACACACACACACAGACACGCTAGTGGTTGGTTTGGCCCTGACGAACTGGATAGCTGATTGACATGTTGCCACGTGTAGATGCCTCGCCGAAAGCCAAGCACATCATCAGCCGAACCCCCTGCTGTGAGCGATCCCCCCCCCCCCCCTCTAGATCACTTGCATGCATGCAATCATCTCGCGCCAAAAACGGCCAAAGTGCGCCGCTTTACGAGACACCGTCTTGGGAATGGCTTCTTTCTATCCATCTCTCTCTCAGTCTGTTGTCCTGCAGCAACTGCAAACCAGTTCGCTAACCAGAATGATACTGCTCTCGTGGAATAGAAAAGAGGTCCAATCTGGGCTACACCATGCCGCCCGTGCGCCGGCCGCATGATCAAGAACCCCGGCCATCTTTGCCGTGGACAGGGTGGTACGTCGATGCTCTTGATGATTCCATCTGTCGTCATCCCATCTCCAACTCCTATCCCCCACCACCACCCCCCTCTCTGTTCCTTCGTTCGCTGTGTGCCCCCCTTTTGTGCGGGGCCGAAGCGTATCCGCTGCGAGGCTCCCCAGGCTAACAAGCAACCCTTTTTTCCGGGGGTGGCGTTGATGCAGAAAAGAGTGCCAAGTGTGCTCATTGTGTGGCTGGGCATCACAAGTGCGAGGACGTACGTGCGACTACCCTCTTGTCAGGCTCGCCATCTTCGCTGTTGCTGTCATGGCAGACATGGCGGCGATGGCGGGTGCTGTCCTTCTGTTCGTGGCTATAAAGAAAAACTCCTGCTGAAACCGCGCCGTCCTGTATATAGCTTCTCGTAGACAAGGATGGCAAGATCAAGCCTGCCGCTCGCGCCGTCGCTGCCGCATCACTCAAGGTATCCCGGGGTGACGAGGTAAGTTTTTTCTTGCTCGTTTAATTGATATCCCCCCAGGGCTTCAAAGGAGCGAGCGGCCTTGCTAACTGGTCGGCCGTGTCTCTGATTCTTGCCGCGATTGGATATAGGTTCCCGACTACGAAACCTTGGCAACGAGGTACAACTTACTTGCCCGCCGAGAGGCCAAACGAAGGGCTCCGTCAGCATCCGGGGGTCCCGCTGCCGCCGTTGTGAGCTCCGAGGCACTGGCCGGGCTCATGCGCCGACAAAACGAGATCCTGCTCGACATCCGCGCCGAATTGAGTGCCATGCGTGAGCGCGCAGGGGCAGGGACTCCGCCTGCAGTGGACTCTGAGGATCATGAGGATGATTTCGGCTTCGACGGGCAGGAGGAGGATGACGACTAATATCGAAAACGGCCAACAAGACGAAGAAGAAAAATTAAATAAAACAACAAGGGTATGGTGATGCATGTCGTCAGCATTGGCTTGAACAATACAACTTCTCGGAGACTCGCCGAGCAAATGGCTACGACGCCTGGAGCCGCCCAGCCTCGGTCGGAGCAATGAAGAAGAAAAGGAAAGGCTCCGATGGAAGGATAGCGCGAGCATCCTGAATTGTTATGACCTAAATGGGAGGGAGAGACGGACAGATGCTATTTGCATGGATATTAACGACTTTCTCATTCTCGCTACTCTATTTCCTTTATCAGGTTTTTTTTCCCCTTTCTTGATTTGTCATGTTCCTTCTATGTTTTGTCTTCTTTTTTTTTTTTTGCGACTACCCTTGAGCATCGCAGGAGCGAAAGCGGGTAGGGAAAGCTTCAGTTGGCAGACAGATAGTATTATATGATACCAAAGCATCATTACACCATGTAGTATTTATTGTATTCACACATGCACCTCGATAAACCCCTATTTGTAGATGATAGATGCACACCAATTGATGGCAATTGATTTTTTTGGGTATGAGAATAACTCTGGCCGTGCACGCGATGAGCTGTGTAAGCCGTTGTTGAAGAAAGTAGCATTTTTTTGGGTTACACTCGCTCGCTGTTTACATCCCCAAGTAGAAGATTTCACCGCCAAACACCCATGACAAACCAACATTGCATTTCTCGTATCGGATATCCCACCTTACACATCGACAGCGTTGGGAATCCCCATCATGCACGAAAAGCCCCATTGTCTAGTGGTAAGTGGGTTTTTTTTGATATTCGATCAACCAGCCCCCCCCCCCAAAAAAACAATTGCGTCATGTCGCAGACCCTTGTGGGATAATGTTCCCTCGCCCCAGGGCCAAGGCCCATGTTTCCTTTTTCTTCTTCTCTTTTTCTTACCAATGCCGAGTCAATTGGGATCCTGAACTCCCTCCCCCCGGGTACTGCATCCTTTTAGTTTTTGTTGCGTTGCGTTGCAGTGATGCATTGCGTTGAAGTTCGAAACGGGAGAAGCGGCTTCCAGAACGAGGGTTTAACCAGGGGGGTGGGGGGGGGTTAATAAATGTAAAGGAATGGGCAGCATGTACATATGCTTTCAAAGCATGGGCTCGTATTTAATGTGATTTTTTTTTTTGCAGGTATACACGGTTTCATGCGAGTCAAGCATACCAAGGGAGTTGATAGACATGGTTTTTGATGCAAAAAAAGGGTATAATAAAATCCTGAATCCGACAAGGTACGATATGAGCTTGTGAAAGGGGGGGGGGGGGCATGTACAGTATGCAAGATCCTGTTGCTTTCTTTAAAGCCAAGCGGCACGGCAAGTGGAGAGGGGGGAGGGTGTGTGAACTGTTCACCTACTGTATTTACTTAGCACATACATACGCAAACATGTACGTGTATGAAAAGCCAAAACACTGGTCCCATTTGTTCCTCATTCCACTGCGTGTCAGATTACCCAGCAGGTGTTGTTTTACTCACTCCCCTATGACTTGACTGATTGGAATTGTGATGTGCCTGACAGCCGGGACATCCCTGTGGGTGGTGAACTTTTACGTGGGGGTGGGGGGGACCTAATGCGTAGGTAGTAGTTTTTTACTGTTGTACTAGGTTTTTACTGTTGTACTGAAGCAAGTGTTGCCCATTTATGCCATTTTGAGAAATATGGAGTTGATTCATTCATTCAACATCTGTCAAACGTCTGCATCATGGTGGAGTTTTTATGTTGGTAAGTAATTTAAACGGGCAGGACTCTTGATTCACAGGGCTAGTATTCCCGCGGATAATCTAGGTATATTACCGCTGTCTTAGATTAGAGACAGTTGCTTTATTTATTTTCTGGGGTGTCCACTAATCTTTTATTTTATTTTCCAAGCCATCTTTATAGCAACTTATGTTTCATTATTTCATCTTATTTCCAGCAACGCCCCTCCTCCGGTTTCACCGGTCTCTGTGATATTTGTTATCATCATGATTATGAATTGTGCTGCAAAAATGTTGACGAATGAGAAACACCCTCGTCCATCATCAATGTGCGTTATGTAGTGAATTTGCCTATTAAAGTTTGGTTGGTGATGGTGGCGGGACGTTTTGGATGTCTGTCTCGGAAAACACCCATTCTTATTTCATAATCAACATGCATACACGTATCAAATCCTGCATGTTTGAAGAGGCAGGCAGACGGGTTGCGTTGGCTTTGTTATCAATGTTCCCTTGAGAAGGTGGGAGTGCCGGGACTCGTAAGACCTGCCAGAGAGAGTGTTCCATTCAGGTCTATCACAATACCTACATTTACCCAAAACAGCTGTAGCAAGATCTGCCTACCTATCATGTTTCACTGAGGTGAACTTGTCCCGGAGTTGCAATAGGAGCCTGTTGGGGGTCATAATTTCGATGGGCCGTATGGTGGAAATGGTGCATCGGCGTGCGATGTTACACTCGGATGGTGCGTCCCGTCTATACACTGCACCGCATTCCAACTCACCCCCCCCCCCCCCCCCCCCTCCTTTAGGTAGGACTCTTCGATCCCGTGCCGAGTAATCAGCTAAGCTTACATATATGAATCTGGTTAAAAACTCTCCGTGTCAGCATTCGTACTATAAAGTACGGTACGGTAGTGCCTGCTTATTTGGCCAAAAACAAATAAAAAAGAAAACGGAGTATTTTGTGGTGTGGATTACATATAAGGGAGAACGAAAGGGGGGGAGTGTTCTGTTGATCACTGCAGCCAAGCACCAACACGTGGGCAGGAATCTTGAAGGCGGATGGAGGTGAGACAAATGTAGGCGGCACGAGAGGTAGTTACCTACCTACCTAATGTTTTTCCCACCCACAGTTTTGGGACGCTGATCGTCTTGTTCTGTCAGGTTTCAATAGCTTGCAAAAAAACGCACAGGCACAAGTCTGCTTGTCAGTGTCATTGTCGCCGACGGATAAAAGAGGATGCTACCACACCCGGATCCCTCTGCCTTGTCATTATTACTCTGTCGATCTGTGCCCGTTTCGCGAGGTGCCTTGTCCTTGTAATAAGCATGCTGCTCGTACGATTCCAATGACACACCCAGCTATCAAATGTATATATATCTATATATATGTGTGTGTGTGTGTGAATGTGTGTGTCATGTTTAGCCAAGGTTGGTCTTTATTGACGAGGACATAGCCTCATCCTTTCTAGCCATAAATTGCAAAACGGCCTACATCGTGCGTGAGCCTGAACTGCCTCCCCAAGAATAGAAATGATGACGTCTGTGGGGGTCCCGCATTGGGAAATGAGATCGGCGATCGGATGGGTGTGTCCCGTCCGTCCCACGTCGATGAGGCTCTCGCGGCAGTGGGTGAATGGATGAATGGATGGATGCGATGGAAGGATGCTGACTCGATGTTGGCCAAGTTTTTGACAAGATACTAGTCAACCGAATGCTGCGCAATGCACGTATGAAATGTGACCATTGTGTATGCCTTTTTCTTCTACTGATTGAGCGTCATTGGCTCTTTCTGGTTAATGTGTCAGAATGAATGGTTCTATAGTGGGGAGGAAACCAAGGCTTGGCTACGTCTTAATTATGCTGCCCCCCACGGCACACACAATTCGGGCCTACAACTAAATTGCTTATGAAACCGAGATTAGAAAACAAAAACACGGGGGGGGCTTCATGTTTTGGGGATAGTATTCCAAGAAACTTGCACCGCGGCGCCTCGGCACTGATTGAATTGATTTAGAAGAGGCAACGCACACACTTGAGTGGTCAAAGGAGCGAGGCTCGCTTAGCTTCTCTCGCTCTTTGCCTTTTCGCGCATGGTTATTGCTGACGAAAACGGGCTGGGGTGACGGAATGGATTCCTTGGATGGATGGATGGATGGATGGATCACAGACTGCCACCGCTTGCTTTTGTTGTGCATAAGTGGGATCGCACACACTTGGAGAAAATGGTCAAACCATTCGCTGGCTCGTTTTCCACGTTTGAGACTCGCAACGATCATTGGGGGGGTGAGGCACGACGGCTTGAAGGATGAGCCCCCCCCCCCCCCCAACCAACCAACCAACCAAAAGGGTAATTAGCAAAGCAAGGCGGCAAGTTGAGAGCGATCGTCTCGCGTTTAACAGTTCTCGGAATCGCGGCGCTCCTGGGCCCAATGAGTTGTGTGGTGTGTGCCCGAGATTGGGTAACATTTGCTCATCCATTCTGCTACCTGCTGTGCGCACGCATTCCTCCCAAGCGACGTCGCCAACAACTGAAGGATCAAGCGTTTAGACAATCACACACACACAGACACAGACACATACGCGCGCGTGTTTTGCGTTTAGTGGCTCGAATTGCAAAGCTCGTCCGTCCGTCCGTCGCACCCCTAGCCATGTTCATGGGAAGGCGTGTACTGTAGCCGTAGCTACCTACATATGTGCAGAGGACGATGCAGTGTGATTTATGGAGTGGTTTGGGTAATTTTAAAACAACATCCATGACAAGACGTGTAGGTAGCACTGTAGCGGTAGATGGGTTCCATGTTCAAATGGGATTTACGATGCGGCTTTTGATCAACTGCACCTAGCGTCCGTTTATTTGTCCCGGAATCTTGTACATTTTCACAGTATGAAAAACTCCTTGGACAACAATTCACAGGGTCTTTTTGATGGTCGATAATCTTGCTGTATTCGGGCTAAGTGTTTCCTGGGGTAAGATGCACTATTATCAGGAAACTATTCTACACCATACCCCCTTTGTATGTGTATGGAAGATGATCTTCGTTCGAGGGGTGGGTGATGTTTCCGGAGACACCGGACGGAGCCCTGGGGTGCGGGATGATGGCGATCTTCCTTGCCTTCACGGCAAGAAAAACTGCATACATCCTGGCAGACGTGATCCTTGACGTTTCTCTATTTACATGTACTAATTATATAGTGATTAATGCGTATTCAGGGTTCAAGTCCATGAAAAGCCGTTCTTTTTTGAGCAAGGTGAATGAAGGAGGAGGCGACTCCTCGTACTGCGTAGGTATGTATGTACACCACTGTACATCACTGTACGTAGGTACACCTATAGTGACCCAGCAGCACTAACCACCTGAGCCCTTGTCCGCGAGGCAATCCATGGTGGGATTTGTCCGACGAGGATCAATTCGCATGCACACCCCAATGATGGACTTGTTGATTATCGTGACACACGTACGGCGCCCTCTAGTGCTTTGATATTGTCTCACTTTAGTTCCTTCCTCCATCTTCAAAGCAAAGGTTCAGGATTCCATGGAGAGGGACTTTCTTTCAGTTTCAACATGTATGACAGCGGCGAAGACTGATGGGCTCATTGTGTAGTAGCCCTTATTTTTCTTTAGCCTCGGATATGTTCCGTCAAGAACGTTACATGAGATTAAATGCTTCGGATGATTCACTTTTAGGAAAATGTAGACAAAGGCAACATAGACCGAAAGAGCGATGTGCGTGCAGGAGGAAATGAACCCCGGAAAAGGACTAACTTAACAAAAGCAACAGATCCCCCGGCCTGTCTCTATTATTATTTATCCGTAATCCCAGCCAAACAGACGGAGCCTGTAGCGATGGAGGATCACGGCTATCGGCCGTTGCAAGTAAAAAGGACGCGTTGCAGTGGCACAGCACAAACGAAAGCGAGGTTATCAATCTATGTGGACTGGCTCATGTACTTTAGGTAGATAGTTTTAGTTGCATACGCGGACGTTACATAATGGGTATCATTGAAGCTAATTGATGCCTTTGGGGCATGGATATACCTTGACAAAAGAGAGAGAGAGGGATGATTGCCTAAATAGGAAATTATGCAGCACAGAAGGCGGGCGGCTATTGGCTGACTGTTAGCCGTGCCGCTGAGAGGCGTTGGCCAACGAAACACACGAATTTCAATTGGAGGGCGGGTGAGTCAGTGTTTGGATTAAAGTTATATTTTTAAGTAGGCTATAAAACAAAAGGCAAGGATATATAACAAATTGATATACTAGTTTACGTTTCTTTTTTTGGTTGGTTCTGCAAAGCACGACAGTAATCATGCAGAAGCTCAACATTAATTATGATCACGAGCTGGTCCTCATGCACCTCGCGCTGCGCATGAGCTGCGCCTACAGGCCTCTTCCCCTCTTTCTCTCTCTCTCTCTCAATTCTTTCCTGCATGCACCCCACGAAATGACTCTTTCCCTTTGGCTTTGACACATTTTCCTGGGGGAGGGAGGGGGGGCAAATTAGAGCCTGGAATTGGAATATCCCGCATAAGCAGGCTGATGTAGAGACAGGGGAAGAAGGGGAGGGGGGGGGATTTGGGAGATTCGGCGTGTATACAACTAGCGGCGCTGCACTGGGATACCGATGTCGTACTTTGCGCACACGGACGGCAATTGCATATTCCTCCGGCAGCCCATCGGGTTGGTAATAAATGTCCGTATTCAATACAGGGTGTGTGTGTGTGTGTTTTTGTTTGCCAGCGCCAGTGCAAGATAAACAGTTGGGTTGGCGTATCTAGCAGCAGGCAAGGTCTTACTACATACCAAGGTAGGGAAAGAGCAGAATAGAGAGTGTCCATGTTTGCTGGCAAGACTCTCGACGGGGGCAATTGCACAATCACCGAGCAGCAAAGAGACAGACAGATACACCTTCACCCCTTCTCTCCGGGGCTACTCCTCCTCTAGCTAGATAAAATGGACACCGGAGGAAGTAATACTACACATGCAGCAGAGAAAACCCGGAAACTTTGAACTTCCCGAATACCAGACCCCCCTCCCTGGTCCAGTCTGTTGCTGAACTTCTTTTCTGTTCTTTGCTCTTATATATTAGCCTTCTATTTTTCTCTCTCCACCTGCATCTATTAAGTTCCCATTTTTTATAGTCTGGGGTAAATCTGGCCTCTGTACAGCAGGACCCAAGAGACCGTTGAGACTGAGGGAGAATGACAGCAAAAGCATTGAAAAAAGCAGGACAGAAATGCATGTCCGGACTCTGTAAACAACTAAAAACCCTTGCTTTACTTTACATATTACGTTGCTGTTGTGTACCATACCTAAAAAGACAAAAACAGGGGGGCGTGGCTTTGCATTTTCTTTCTCATTTTCGGGAAAACTTCCCCACGCCGCCGTGTTTGACCCCAGCCAGCAGTTGCATTATCATCTTTTTTTCTTACCCTCTACACCTAGGTAGGTGCATACCTTGCCTTGTCTGCCCGCCGCCTTTGAATCTACACCTATCTCGGTTACTTTACTTACATACATACCTGCTCGATTACTACCTAGGTAGTCTAGCCGGACATGCAGCATACCTGACCTTGCTCGCTCGCATGCTTTTCGCTTTCTGGTGTCGTCTTGCTTGGCCAGTGCGTGGTCTGGGCTTTACTTTTGGCTTATCTGGCCCAAGCCAAGAGTAGGTAGGTAGAGAAACGCACCCTGGGCGGTTTTACCCCAGGGTAGGGTGCAGAAGCGCATCGGATCAAAATTGGCCAACCAAACCTGGCCAAACCAAAACAATGATACGATCGAAAGACGCCATCCATCATCATCAGCATCATCATCATCCTCACTGTGGCCCACACCCCTTGGCATCAGGGATTGGCGCTCACCTCCCTTATACGTAGGCAGTGAGTGTATGACACCACCACGTGTGGTTCCGGTGTAGGCGTGGCGCTTCGGTCCACCTCGTCGCGATTGGCCCCTCCCCCCTTTCACAGCAGGCGACTTTAGGGCTGTGCGGGCGCTGCGAGGCGTTGAGGCGTTGAGGCGTGGGCGATCCTTGGACGGCTTTTGCTATAGTTGTAACGGCTAAAAAGCCTTGATATTGAGACGTGGGCAGAACGGCACTGCAAAGGGGCCAAATCTGGTGCCTCGTGAGTGCCTACCTACCTATATTAAAGCAAGCCATCCGTCCCATCAGTCCAACACGGAACATGGAAGCTACTACCATGTAGCATCTGTCAACGAGCTCAACTAGTGCTAGAGGCTGCTGTACGAAGTAGGCAAGGTAGTATCAGTATACCTGTATAGTATAGGTGTAGTATAGTATAGCGCATCTATTTTTGTGCCTGGCCGCTGCCCATGTTTTGAAAGGCGTCAGTGTGGAAGATAAGGCGCTATAATGGGATTTGGGAAAGGTCTTGTGGGGAGACCTTGCTACTGCCGTGCAAGGGCCATGAGCGCTGGAGCAAAACCCCATAGGAAGCGCTGTGCGGAGCGCATCGGACTCCGGAATGTTTCCAAAGCGTACAAGTAGTTCTCACTGAGGGAGCCTAGGCGCTAGCTATGGATGGATAAGTAGGTATTCCTAGATATCTTGGCTGTCATACGATTCTCATCCTCATTTTTCTGGGGTAGAGGTGTCTTTTGGGGGGGGGGGGAACGAGGTGCTGACAGGGCAGGTATTCTGTGGTACGGTGCTACCCTGTGTTCAGTGGCTAACTAGTGGTTGGTTGTATTACGGGCCTGGGGACTTGTACTAATGTATGGTCGCCTGTGCCATGCCTGCCGGCGCGTGTCTCTGCCTGTAAACTGCACTGAGAATGAGAACACGCCCAGAAATAGCGTGAGGTGCAGCAGGGTTCGATTGTCAGGCCAATTGATGGGGAGCAGGGGGGGCGGACGGACAAGCGGCCAGTGGCGTCCGACGTTCAGCACCAGAGGGAATGGACCAATTTGCCGGGTGATGGAGCCAGCGGGTTTTCACGGTGCCGGTAGGGGTGGTGTGTGTGCTGGGGGCTGCTGGCAGTGGCTGGTAGTGGCTGGCATTTGGGCGGGAGCTAGAAGGCTAGCACCAGGCGGTAGAAGGAAGATTACAGGGGGTGATGGTCCAGGGGGGGGTGGCTGTTTAGGGGTCCAGTGAGTGCTGTCTGGGGGTTGTTTAGGGATGTTTGGCAGCCCCCCCCCCACAGACCAACAGAGTTGGGGTGTTCTATTTCCTCACGTGTCTCTCTTCAAGACGGCCAAGCAGCAACACCTTCACTCTACAATGACGCGGACGAATCCCTCAGCAGCGCCTCCGCAGCGGTACCCCTCCTTTTCCTCTTCCCCCTTTGTGTCCGAGGGAGTGACGGTGTCAAGGCGAGGCGAGGCCAGAGAGGGCTGTCTGTCTGGGAGTGGGGGGCAGCATGTGGCAGATGCATCGTCGATGAGATGGTGGCGCCATCGCGATCCTTCCCTTGCCGGACAGATATGAAAGTAAGACGTGAGCCGCGTTCAATGTCTGACGGGAACGGGAACGCGGCAGCGGAGAGCAGCAGCAGCAGCAGCAGCAAAGATGACGACGACGCGCTGTTATCAAGTCCCCCAAGGGGGAACATGATGATAAACTCGCATTTGGGGAATGGGGCCCAACTTGAGAAGTGTGCATCTACATAGTAGAGGGAGGATCTTGTGGGGCGCTCAATGTGTCCCAATATGGGATGATATAGGCGAGAGACCAGTCAATGGATAAGGTAGGCAAGCACTACGTAGTCAAGGAAGAGAGATGGAAAACAATGACTGCCAAGGAACCATGCTGTGTAGGTGGTATTGCAGCAAAACGAACACATGGCCTAGCCAGTGGCGGTGTTTCGTGCAAGTAGGTACAGAAGCCCGAGATGAGCGATGCTTGTTTGCTTGCTCATTGGAGGGGGGTCCGCGAGAAGCAATCTTCACAACCCGTCGCTCGGCTCCGGACTACACCCTGCATAACCTGCCTGCCTGCCTGCCAACCTGTACCGAATGGCCAAACAGAAGTCGATAGTAATTGATGGCTAGGGGGGCCCAAGGCAGCCACGGAGCAGAATCCATCAAGAAAAGGAAAAATAGAAAAAAAAAGGGACCAGCCTTGCTCGGAGCTCCCGAAGCGCCCTGCGCTACGGGAGTGGGTGTGCATGGATTATAGGCAATGATGTGTGTGTGTGTACCTTCCCACCAATAGATACAGATTGAAGACTGCTTTCACCTACCCAATTTGCGAATAGGTGTAGGTACTGACGATACAACACACACACCAGAGGGACAAACGCACATGGCAGGCAAGGTATATGGGGCCCTTGTTCTCTTTTTGGGGGCTGCTGCACACCACCAGATGAGAGATGAGATAGATACCACGCGTGGCTCAGAGAACCCTTGCGCAACGCAGGTTGATCTAATAAGTAGTCTTGTTATTGTGATGGATCCCGGATTTTCTTGGGTAATTACAAGGCAACGGGATCTCAAGCTTGGGAGAGACTGAGTCTCCAAAACCCCCCCGGGAGATGTTGTTAATGCCCTGAATTTATCCAGCAAGCAAGTGAAACAGCAAAACAGCAAAACATTGATCCCTGAAATGAACCAAACGACAGACAGGGTCAAGTGCCGCACGTGTTGTTATGCTCATCGCTGGGTATAATTCCAGGGTGTCAGGGGTTAGAGGCCGTCAAGTATGTAGCATATGGAAGGGCCAAAACAGGGACAAGCAAAGTCCAGCCGGCGGAAAGTTCTCGGATTGGTCGACTTTACCGAATTTTGGACTTTGAAGATGCAATGTTACCCTCCAAGCCAGTAAGCGCGCCCCCTCCCCCCATCTCCGTCTTGACTTTTGAACATCAATGTTGTACATCATCTTCATCATCATCAGCAATCGTTGGCACCCATGTCTATAGTACGGGAGACATGGGCGGCGTGGATAATAGAGACAGAGAGAGAGGGGACTAACAAGTTCAAGCTGGGAAGGTGTATGATGACAGAGTGGATGAATTGCTACTCTTCGTACCTACATACACCTACAGTCTCATTCATGCAAGGGGAGGACCAAAGACGGGACGGACACCATGTTTGACAAGCATCAAAAGTTTTTCATCCATCAACCTGCGGGGGGGGGGGGAACGGCTTGGAATGTTCTTTTTTCGCAATCCTTCTCCATGGCTGAGACATTGATGTATGATGTAAAAAGGGGAGAGAAGACGAATAGAAGACTGAATGGAAGGCCATGTGTCCTAGCACCCACACATATGACAACGCCACTATTACCGCCACCACCACCACCACAAGGCACAAGACACACAAGACACAACAAACCATGAGACTACCAACCAAACAAAGCCTCGTTGACCTAAGTTGCCTCGGAGTAAGCAGGCATGCAGATCCCGTTGCCTTGCAGGCGTGCGCGGGTCCTTCTATTGGAGAACAACCACTGCCCATCTGCACCTACGTAGATCTGGCGAAACAGGCTGGCATAAGGAAGTTAAACAACGTCAGAGCCTGATGCATGTACCTACAGATACATGGCATGAGATGGATGCGCAGTAATGCATGAGAGAAACAAACAAACAAGGCATAATAGTATGTCAAACATACAGTACAGTACTCCGTACAGCTCAGCGCAACACATCCAGCCTCAGCGCAATTGAGGATGGACGTGCTCAACTTTCGTTAGCGAGCTGTACATACATGCTTGGGGGGGGGGGGGGGGGATGCAAAGCGCCATCTTACATACATATCTGAGATTTTTGTCTCTTTGCCTTATCAACCTCAAGCACGGACTCTCCTTTCCTCTAACACCTATTCCTATGTCTAGTAATCGAGCGCGCGGTTCGCCGTGTGCATCTGCATGTTACATACGTAGGTAGACGTGGGTAAATCGAACGCATTTACCACATGGAAAGAACACCGCCCGACCAGCGACTAGGGATTGATTTTCCTCGCATGGCTATCGGCATTGTGGCTCCCTCCCCGGATCCATGGCCCGCGAGTGCCGGATGTGGTATTTTTGATTTTTTTGGTGTTGTTGCTGATATGGCATGAAACACACATGAACAGGAATGACGAGCCTTTCCTTTTTCTGTCTCAGAATCATGGGGGGGGGGGGGGGGGGGGGACGATGCCCCCGGGAGAGACATCTACTACGTAGTACGTACACAAGCTAGTTGGATGAGCTCTTGCAAGCATGTCATTGCCAAAGGTCACACACACTTAAACAACAAAAAACGTGGGCATGAATCTGAAAAATTGAAGGCCTTTTCACTACAACCTCAACTTACCATAACAGGGAATCGAATGACATCTTTTGATGCGGCACATAAGACAAAAGAAAGCTGACGACGGTTGTCTCATGTAAAGTGCTAGACATCCATCCCATCCCATCCCTTCCCATCCCATTCTAGAAGTTCCAAGTGGCGCATGAACAAACACACACATTTTGCTTGTTTGATGCTGGCTGTTTTTGTTGGGTTAGTGGATAAGAAAATCATCAATCAGCCCAGCCAAAAAAAGCAACGTGCAAAAGGGGGAAAAAAAGAAGAGGGGGAGGAGGGGGGGGGGGGGTGTGGGGGTTGGGTTCATGGGAAAACGTGGGAAGATTTTCGTTTTCGGCAATAGAGGCATCCTCCCCGGAATCTGTCCGGCACGCCCTCGTGGCCTTTTGGTCGAGCTAGCTCCCAACGCTGTCTAGCTCAAGCTCGCTTTTCTCGCTCTCTCTGTCTCTGTCTCTGGTTTGAACTGGCTGAGCCGGGCCAGGCTAGGCTGGGCTGGCTAAATCTACCACACGTACCCAGGCCACACACACACACCCTCCCCGGCATTCCCTAGTGTCAGCTTGTTTAGCTCCTTTTTTGCCCTTCTTCTTGGGCGTGTGTCTTTCTTATTGGGCGGCGGTTTGCGCCAATTCTTTTGGTTTGTTTCCCAACGGCGTAGGGCTAGACGTGGTGGAGAAAAAAGCCAGAGGTAATGTTGTACACCTCAAAAGGGGAAAAGCCCTAGTACTGATGAATGCTTACAAACACACGGACGACTAAGAGAGCAGTAGCAATTGCCGGCCGAGATGGAGGACTTGGCAAACACATCTTGGGCTGCCTTGGGTTTGCTTATCATCCATTCACTAACCAACTGCCCCCGTCTTTCACCTCGCGTTACATTTTTCTGCCCCAGGATTGCTAAAACCCTTTTAGCTAGGGCGCAAATCGGGCGTGGAGAAAAGATGGGGTTTTGGTTCCAAATCCGGGTGACATCGTCTCTGTGGCCTTGCGCGCTGCGCTTTCCTATCGCACTCGATGCGTGTGCGCACAGGGCGCGCTGCAAACCCGTCGGCGACACACACCATGTGCATGAATCCATCGTACGTGGGTATCACAGACATCAATCTGGTCTGTTTTGTACCAGTACATGATGGGAGAGTATAGTAACTTCACAGTTGGTGTGTGTATGTGTGTGAGAGAGAGAGAGAGCTTGTGGCCTGGGTTTTCTGCCTTACATACCATGTAAACGAGAAAGCATACGAGTTCAAGGAAACCTGATGCGAGGTGACTGACGATCCTACCCCACTACACTACACTACACTACACTACAAGCTTCGACCCCGGATTTCGTTTTCTTTGGGGGTTTGTTCGTATTGGAGGATGGGGAAACCGCATTGAGGACCAGGGGGGGGATGGTGGATAGAACCACGCGAGGTTCTGTCAGGTTGGGTTGGTTAACTGGCGAATGTAACTTCATGCTGCAGACAGGCGCTTGTTTGAGGCGAACAAGATGGGATGCGATTATGCATTTCGCATCCGGACCCAATCCCGACCAGATAATGCAAAGCAGAGGGTGTGTGTATGGTGTGAAAGCTCTATGGAAAAGTTACCTGCGCCGATGCTCCGGCCGGTTCCTCCGTATCTAGACCGCGACATCAATTCCCAAGATTCTTTGTTTAGAGTTGATGCAACGTGCCAGACCCCTTGAGAAGATGAAAAGAGGGGGGGGGGTCCTGATGGGAACGTGCTTGCTGATGGGTATAGCATCATCTCCATTATCGTCATCGTCATCATTCTCAACAACGGACTTGTAGCCGATGCTCCCCGCTTGAGCTTTGGTCAGAATAGGAGATCGAGACGCCGCAGCAATCAGGCATAACGTAGAGCGAGCGGGGGAAATGCCTTCTTGGCAGGGCTTGTCTCACCCTCCGACATCCGGATGCTACAGAACGCGTAACTTTCGAGTGGAGGAGGCACCGTCACGGCTGGGCGGGCGCTCAATTTTTGTGTTTTACCAACGGGAATTGCTGCTCCCACAGCAAGTCACCCAACCAGTCTTGATTAGGGAACATTAAACGCAACACTACCACACCAAAAACCGTTCTTGGCGGGTTTCTCTATCTCTCTTTCTCCCAACTAGTCGACGCCCGCCCCACGATGCCTTCATTCTGTTTTCGCTAAAAAAAACCCCCAGAACAGAAAAGAACGCGCTCTCTTGGCAGTGCTGACTCGGCAGATTGAGAGATGATGTCGATCCGGGGGCAGGGAGAAGAACGGCGGTCGGACCCTGATAAACTCACATGGCTCTCGCTGCTGCTTACCGACCCTGGAGCGTTGTCCGCCCATTAAGCCGGCCGGGCCGTGGAAAAGTGAAACTAGGGGGGGGGGGGGGGTTCGCTACTTGCTTGCTCCGTGCTTTCCGTGCAAAACGACGCAGGTGACAAATCATCAAATCACAAAAATGGGCGGGCTCACGGTCCCTGTCAGCAATTCAAGAAAAAAAGGGAAACAGGTAATAAATAGAGGTGCGTGGCGCAACTCGTGGTCAGGCCGAAACAATCATCCTCATCCTCACCAGCAAATGAGCACGGCTGGATTTTGGATGGTTACTGCAGTTGCCATTTGATTCCCGAATTGCCGTGAGGAAATTCCCCCCCAGCCATGGATAACTAAAAAGAAAGGCGGTAGGTAGGGCAGATAGATACAACTATGTGTGGGAGGGCGGTTCACACACATCTCGGCACGTTGGCTGGGTGCAAGGATGACAAGGCTCCTCAAAAGTCTCAGCCTTTTTTTGGGATTTTCTGCGAGGTTGGCGTGAACTTGGCGTGAAGTAGGGTCAACAGGACACACACGCACACCCTTAGGGCTGACGGTGTCATTGGCATGGCATGGCATGGCATGGCATGGCATCGCCACAACAAGGCTCGCTCGTACAGCAGAAGTAGCAGCAATAACGGTCCGGGCTAGCAATTTGAGGGCACAAGGCGCCACGACGAGCGGATCTCCGTGGAATAGCGGTAACCCGGCAGATCATCATCTACTTGCGTGTTCGAGAATAGCTTGGCTAACATGCGTGCGTGCTGACGTGCATCTGCCTATCCAGGTCATGTTCACATGGTTGTGATCCATAGGATACCGTACGTCGCATTGGTTTGATGAAGAGCTTACTTCTTAATTTACATACTGTGCAATAGGCGTACCAATATCTGTGTTACCCACAGGGCTGAGCATTGTGTTGTTGGTTGGATGCCCCCTCCCCCCTATATTGGAGCCCCCCCCCCCCAGTCTACTATAGTACGGGATTGTTCATCTCGGCATTCACAAACCGTTATTACTGGCTGCCTGATTTCGGGAGAAGGATGAACTGCCCTACCTTGTTATCCTAATGAGGCTGAATAGGGTTTCTGTGGCCCATTTATTTCCCAGCGAGCCAATTGATCAGAGGAAACGGTTGTCCAATGCCGACAATAGCCAAAATCTCGTTTGTAATAAAAATAAAAACTCTGCATTCCAGTCATAGCTTGCCCATAAGGATCACAGGGGTTTGACTCACACCGACCTCGCGTAACGGTTTTTTTTGTGCATGTATGTATGTAACAACTGACCTGTCTTGTCTGTTGGGAAGGCAGGCAGGCTGCGTGGGGTCAACAAACGACGAAAAAAAGCTGGAAACCCTTGGGAAAACTCGGACGTAGCCGAAGACGGCTGGGCAGTTAGTTTGTGGCGAGACTTTTGAATGGGGCGAAGGCGTAATTTGCTTATGGGGATTCGTAGACTGATAAACTGAGCTCACTACGTCGTATGCTTATTATTCAAATGGGGAAATTATGCAAACTTATCTTGTATAGTTTTATACGGTTGTTTTCCAACTAGCCAAGTTGACAAAAGTTCTTTGGGGTCTCTATTGAAACTATGATCAGCACTTTGTAAAATAAACTATTTTCTTATAAACCCAGCCGTTGGTCTGGTATGTCCGTCCATGTCCATATAACACTAAATCAAGACATCCCAGAAGGGCTTATCCATGGTTCAGCACAAGGGTGTAGACTCTATTTCCCCATTAGTTGGCCCAAAGAAGACTTATTTTTCACACACCTGACCCCAGGTTGGTGAGACCCCCCTCCCCCCCGGGTTCTCCAAGACCAAGGAAAGGAAAAGGATAGAGAGACAGACAACAAGATTGGGATAGACGGGAAAGACCAAAAACGGAAGAAACCCTCCTCTTTTGGCCCCACTCAACAAAAAACATGTCCCAAAATATCTACGACCAGCCCGGCTTTTTCGAGGCTTACATGGGAGCCTATGACAGGTCCAATGCCGACCTAGACAGGGACCCGGCTTGGAACCGCCTGCACAAACTCGTCCCGGACGTCAGAGGCCTAGATGTCCTCGACCTGGGGTGTGGTTCGGGTTGGTTCGCTCGTTGGGCCGTAGATCAGGGCGCCAGGTCTGTCCTTGCGCTGGATTTGTCCGAGAACATGCTCCGTGAGGCACGGAAGCGCTCTGCAGAGGAAAGTTACAGGGTGATTGAATATCGACGGGCGGACCTTGATGCCCTCGAGCCCATCACTGACGCCACCGCCATCGCCGTCGCCGCCACTAATGCCACTTCCCCTGACGATGCCTACCGATTCGGGCTTGTATTCAGCTCTCTCGTGCTTCACTACCTTGTCAACCTGTCAGACTTGCTAGCCGAAGTACACAGGGTTCTCAAACCAGGGTGTCTTTTTGTCTTCAACGTTGAGCATCCCATCTACACGGCACCGTCGAACCAGACAATCCTATCTGGCCCCAGTGGCTTAGGCGATGATGACAAAACTACTACTAGATACTGGGCCTTTAACAACTATTACAAGGAGGGCGAGCGAATTACCAACTGGCTGGCGCCGGGTGTGAGAAAGCAACACCGCACTTTGACGGGATACATGAACGCGTTCCTGGATGCTGGGTTTGATATTGCAGGGTTTATGGAGTGGCTGCCTACGGCAGAGGAGTTGGAGGCGGGTACGGTGGCGGAAGAGGATCAGCTGAGACCGGTTTTCCTTATGATGAGCATTAGAAAACGCGGATGATCGGCTCAGGGGGGAAGAAGCAAACATTTGATATGTGTCAAATGCAGTATAGAACTATGAGAGATATGTCTTGACTTCTTTGTTTCTAGGCTCCGCGTGACGATTTACAAGGACTGAACCAAACATGTGAGCGATAATTGAATGCTACTTACTAGATTCCGTGGGTTGTAATAGACAACTTTCAAGAGAATGAGATGAGAAAGGTGTATGGGTTTACTACTAACTATACTAAAGAGCATCAGAAGACTAGCCACGTAGTCTAAAATCTAAACCACATCCCGTTTCTTGAACAAATGACCACATCCATAAGACATTAATCGCGTACTCGAAACAACTAGGCTGCACCCTCAAATTATCACTCCCGCGATCACCGCCTGATGGTTATGCCGCGATAGCCGGCTCCATAAGAGACGAATGGCAGACAACCGGGTCCATCAAAATGGAGACAATAGTCTTCCGTATATGCATATTGCAAGCTCACGTGTCTCACAAAGCACATAATCTTGCTCTCTTAGTCGCCCAAATCGATGGATGGCATGCATGCGCGCCCAACAAAAACCCATTATCAAATGTCTCAACTGTGCCGTGTCTGAGGGTTGGTTTTTCTCCCGTTGCATCACATGCTCACTACATAGTAACTTTATCAATCTTTTTTTTTTTTTTTGAAACTAAGCAGGTTCGGCTCTCCCCATTTGGGCCTTGAGTTGACAGTCCTCATTATACCCCCTCCCCTGTTTCTTTTGTCTCTGAGATAGCCGGAAACCGGGTATTCAATATAAGTTCACGTGCTGGAGAAAAAAAGAAAAAGTCTTTTGAATGTGTGTTTGACGGAAAACCGAGACACACCCTGAGCAACGATAAGATTAGGCTATTTGTGAACAGCCTACCTTGTGCTACCTACGAACTGATGTTTTTTTGAAGCACCTCCTGCATGCGGCACGGAAGAACAGCATGGACAATGTTGCCTTTCAGTAAGCTTCATTTGAGATGCAGTATGGACCCGTCAAATAAACTCATCTTACCGAAAATCAGCACGTTACTTGCACTGCATTACATGTGTTATACCCTGTTCTTTATGCGGATATCTGTTGAAGCCACATTGATTCATCAAACAGCGGTGTAAGTCCTGATACATTCAAGAGACTAGTTAATTCCAATGTGTATATACAACTCAATAAGTCAATTTAAGAGCTGGAATATGTTTCAACACTGTTGTAAAGCCTATGTAACATTTGCCTATATAATTAAAGTATTGAGAGTTCAAAAGGAAGACAGACTACAGATCAGAGTTTCGTACACCTAACCAAGTATTCAACAAAAGACAAGTTGAGCATACGATCAAAAGGGTTTTTTACTGCTCTGATTACATTTTCAAATGGCCATCTGCTTATCTTATTACTGTTCCCTTCACACATGGGAGTTCCATACATCACAGTCGGACTGCTACCCAGACACTGTGCACACAGAACAGTCACAACCATCTAGCATATATAACCAAGTCAAACGGAGAACAAGTTTCCACCAAAAAATAATACATAATGCATACCAAATATGTGCAAAAATAACGACACGAGCCGGATTTGAACCGACGCCTCCTAGGAGATAAGATTTCGAGTCTCACGCTTTAGACCACTCAGCCATCGTGCCTCATGAGGATTTTCGCTTCTACCGTTGGTTCTATGAGCGAAACGAGACTCGGGAAACCCGCCGAGTAATAACACTGCCGCGGCTGGTGAAATGGGGGATGTACCGGCGATGTAGGGTCTTATGTAGTGGTAAGATATGGTGGAGAAGTACGTTTGAGATGTGTGATGATACGGTCGACGTATTGTAGCATAGTTCAGGGAGTTCCCAAACCTCGATTAAGACTTGACTCTGTACAACTTAGTGACAATTATTCGCTACTCTATGCCTCGTTGAGGAATTCTCATAAGCTTGCTCTGTTAATTCATCATAATCCCTAGCTTAAAGAAAACTACTGGCTGGATCATAACTCAACCTGTCTTGTCAAGGCCAAATTCCTGCACTCAAACGGAGACTATTTACAAAGTGAATTAAGAACTCAAGAAACATGTTGGAAGCAGGCACGTGAACTTTACTCTGTCTTGGAACGATTGACATCTGCAGTCCAATTTATCTAGATTGGAACCAGCAGCTCGATAACAGCGAGGACAGATTTGTATCGCCATCTGGGACTGTGGTGGCAGGCAAAGGCTGAATATGCCTCGTTAGGTTCTTGAGCCTATATGAATGACAACTATTTACACTTCTGATCCATGACATGGAGAAAACACAATACATCCTAGAAGGTGATGTAGATTTTACTTCTATCGGACGTCTTCAATGAGGATTTGTTTACTTAATTTATCAATAATTTAAAGATTGAATCAAGAAGCTAGATCCACAGAACTGAAGTTTCCTCACTTGTCTTGACTGTACAACAATGCAACGACACATTAGTGAATCAGTTCCATGATCAAAATAATGAGAATTAATCTGACAAACAGCATCCTGAACAAAGACACTCTTTGCTCTCCACTTCTGATGGCTGAGTGTAAATAATCTGCATGAATAGATTGGTGTCAGCCTGAACAAACACAGGGGTTACTGATTTGAGTCGCAATCCATTTGCTAAAAATAATCCATACTACTGTGTCTACCAAACGAAATGCTTACAGCTATAACCGCACAGATAGAGTTCAGAGAGAGATCAATGAAATGCCAGCAGCGAATGGAAATATGAAGCAACGAAACGTATTGTGCTGGCTTGTTACAGTCTCAGATGGAATGTGGAGATGAAAGACATGGCCAACTTGCGTTCTCACAGGCAAAGACACGAGTCTACTGTGAATTAGAACATACTGGAATAGTTGTCAAACTTCATAATTAACTATGACATGATTAGAATGCCCAACCCTATATCCTCGACTCGGCCTTTGCTGCAAAGTAGCTGTGGCAATCAGATGGACCGCGCTCAATGGCAGTCTCGACAATCAGAAACAACAAGTTATGTATGGATGAAGTTTAAAAAGACAAATTTCCTATTAACGGTCGGGCCCGTACACATGTAGCTTGTTTAAAAGTGTTGACGGTATTATCTTTCAGTTTGCAATGAACGACAATCTGGCCAGCCGCATCTGTTGAATAGGCTTCATTTAGAAGATCATGAGCCTCACCTTGATTCGTTAACTTGGGCACAGTTGTGAATATAGGTAAGATTTCATCACGTCGGTCCTTCCTCTTAAACAACCTACTATAGACACACTTTTCATTCATTTGTATCATATAACCTGGCGCTAACAACCCACCTACGCGATATATAAACCATTCGCTTCAAGATGTATCTACCGGCACAGCATAGCCAATGTTGGACCATCTGCGGATTCAACTAGTCGCATAATTGTGGTACCATCTGGTTCTACTGCGAGGAACAAAAACTCTGCCTGGTATGCAGCAGCCCCGCACAAGGTGCCAATAACGGTGGTGGACGCTGTGGATGCGATGAAGACGCCCTTCATTATTTTCCTTTCTGTTTACATCGGGTCATATAACCAATACACCTCATTTCTCCGGACTCGTTGCTTGCCCTAGATGTGTCCTTGATATATACCCACGATTAACTGGGCTGTGCTATTTCATCTACAGCAATTCTTGTGTAGGTGACTCTGGGAAGATCAGTTGACACCGAAGTAGTTTGCTGCAGCTAGTTGATTATGTATTTGCCTACTATGGCTGTGCTACCTACTATCTAAAGTTCTCTTTCATCACCTCTCTGGTTATCTGTTAACATCTTGATAGTTCGAGCTATAGTGGCCCCCATGCCTAAGATGAAGGTATACTTTTGGTTAGACTCAGGAAAACGAAAGCTTGGAATGGAAACATGGGATGATTATGATCAAACAACTCTGTCGCATGCCGCGTTTAAAAGGTAAGAGTCAATCTCAGGATGTTTCTAGACACAAGCAATGTGGATATAGATTCCAGTGATATCAATGGTCGAAAATCACTGTCGGATGCAGCATCAATGGAATCTGAGCCCATCGTCAATCGTCTGCTTCATATGGTAAACAACAGGTTGGATTCAACGATACGTACAGCCAGACATCACTTTCAAATGTCGTGCCCATGGGTCATAGATCTATTGTTGGGCTACTACAGTAGATACAGGAAAGGTTGGCCTCGATTCAAGGGACAGGTATGGCCGAATGCAGCTTTCGAAAGCCAGGTCCGTGGGGTATTAGTCTGCGGTCAGAATGACACTAGACATGCGAAAGACTCGATCTGATCAAGGCCATGATTAAGCACATCGCTTTGAACTGACTAGATTACAATGGAAAGCCAGCGCTACGGTATTTCAAACCCTAGATTAATACAAGGACATCGAACCTTTTATGTTTTCGAGGGCCTTTCTCTGCTCAGTTAACAGACTGTCAAGATCTCTATAGTAATTGCTACTTCAAGCCAGTAATTATTTAGACTGATTGTGAACAACCTCCGTTTGTAAGGGTCTTTGTAACCAAAGAGTTGAGGGGGCGTGGGTGGCTTTGAAGAATTAGGATCAATTTGTTTCTTAGGCAAGTTCATATGAACCTAGAAAGAAGTATGGAGGTAGCATGACAAAAGGTGAGCTGAAGATGCAAAGGACCTTGTCTATCTTGAATCTGAATATGTGGTCGTGATTGCTATGTTGTATGGAACTGTTCAACGAAGAAGACGGAGTAAAGCAATGGCTGGGAGGGGGGACGCTGCAGCGTGACCTTGATGACCAAAGCTAGTGATGGCTGAGGTGACCAGGTGACCAGCCAGTGAGGCTGCTACAGTGGGGTATTGCGCTGTAACAATAGCGTCCAGGCTGCTGCACCCTGATGTCACAGCTGTGGCCCAGGCTACACCCTGATGGATGGCACTTCACGTGTGCATGTTTGCGACGTCGGAGGACTCAAGCCAGCCTTGCCAGCCTCCCAGCCTCCAAGCTTCAGCTTCAGCTTCAAGCTTCATCTTCATCTCCATTGCCAAACCAAGCACCCAAACTGCCAGCTTAAAAACACTACACTGTGCACCACCACGCATTTATAGGTAGAGGCCTTGCTCTCCTCGCAGAAGCTTGGCTCGACGACGCCCACCATGATGCTCCGAAACGCCCTCCTCAGCGGTTCCCTTGCCGCCAGCGTCGTCAGGGCGGCCCAGCCTGAAGCCGCGAAACCTGTCGCTGCACCCATGCGAGACCTGGTCTGGGGGCAGCTCAACTTCCTACACACGACCGATACTCACGCGTGGCTCAGCGGGCACCTCCAAGAGTCAGTTCTAGATCCAGAAACCATATATGCCTGTTCCAGGAAACCTGAGTCAGTACGCTAACAGCAGTGAAGACCGCAGTATTCCGCCGATTGGGGCGATTACATCTCCTTTTCCGAGCACATTCGAAAGCAGGCTGACGATAAAGGCGCCGATCTCCTCATCATCGACACCGGCGACCGCATTGAAGGCACTGGGCTCTATGATAGCTCAACCCCCAAGGGCCGCTACCAGTACGACATCTACGCTGAGCATGGGGTTGACATTATTAGCACCGGTAACCACGAGCTCTATAAGGCATACTCTGTCGACTGTGAGCACAACACAACTGTGCCAAATTTCAAGGGCAATTACCTTGCATCCAACTTAGACTACATTGACGGCAAGACCGGCGAGCGTGTGCCTCAAGCTCAGCGCTATCGCAAGTTCAAGACCAAGAACCTGGGTCTCGAAATCGTCGCCTTTGGCTTTCTATTTGACTTCACCGGCAACGCCAACAACAGTGTGGTCCAGCCGGTAGCTGAGACCATCAAAGAAGAATGGTTCCAAAAGGCGATTCGGGAGAAGCCCGACCTCTTCGTCGTCACAGGCCATGTTGGCCTGCGGATGGAAGAATTCAAGACCATTTTCACCGCCATAAGGAAGCAGAATTGGCACATTCCCATTGTCTTCTTTGGTGGCCACTTTCATGTGCGAGACGCGCTGCGCTATGATGATCGATCTTTTGCTATTGCGTCGGGCCGCTATCTGGAAACAATTGGCTGGATGTCGATAGACGGAATCAAGCCCAAGAAGACTGAAGGCCAGAAAGAGCTTTCGGCTGATGCTAGCCTCTCCTTCAGTCGCAAATACATCGATAATAATCTCTACGGCATGTACTATCATACCGGGTTGAATGAGACGACCTTCCCCACCAAGCGCGGCCAGAAGACAAGCCAGATGATCACAAAAGCTCGCAAGGCGCTGAACCTCAACCATGTATATGGATGCGCGCCACGCGATTTGTGGATGAGCAAGGCCAAGTACCCAGGGCCCGATAGTGTCTACACGTGGATTGAGGAGGAGGTCTTGCCCGACATTGTTACCAAAGAGGACAGAAAGGGGAAGCCTAGACTCGCTATTGTGAACACTGGAGGTATTAGATTCGACGTCGTCAAGGGTCCTTTCACCAGAGACAGCACCTACACGGTTAGCCCCTTCAGCAGTGGCTGGAATTATATCCCTGATGTGCCATACAAAGTTGCACGCAAGGTGATTGAAATCCTCAACAGCGCGAGCAAGATCTTGGATGTACATAATGTGGAAACCAAATTCTTGAACGACCCTCAGCAGCGGTTCCACATTGACCGGTTATTGGCGGCCAAGGCAAAAGAGGAGGAAGAGGAAGTCCGACTTGAGTTGCGTGACCTCAAAGCGCCTCACACTGACGCCAAGAGAAGAAGCAGCGACAGCAAGCTCTTGGCCGGATATACGACCGTAGATGATATCGGCAACGATGGCGACGACACTGTCCGCAAGCCACTTGAGTTTTACGCTACACCAAACTGTATTCAAGCAGAGATTGGGTTTCCAGAGAACGGCACGCCAGATACGGTGGATCTCGTGTTTTTGGACTTTGTTCAGCCATTCCTCATCCTAGCACTCAGGTTCAGCGGAAGAGACTTTGATAACAAGGATGTCAAGTTGTATATGGAGGGGACGCTGGCAGACAAGTTGGTAGAATGGGTCACCAACAACTGGAAGGGGGAGTGCTGATTTTTTTGAGTTTGTTTTGGAAATTTGGTGTATTTCTTTTCTTCTTCTGCATTTCTCTGCACTTGAATAGGCAGGCGTCCGTCTTGAATTTTTCTTCTTCTTTTCTTGGGGAGTAATTACATCGGAAGATGTTGCATGGCCAAGTTGGCCCAATCTTTTGTTAAAGCCGGGAATGATATTTGTCATGAATGCACTATTTTGGTACAAGGAGCAAGTCTGGGTGTATGTAGTGGTTTAGGCGAGCGTTGTTATGTGCAGTATGATGGATACTCTCTGGAATGCTCTTCAATGCCGGTTTTATTGTCCCAAACCCTGTCAACTATTGTTTGTGCATGCATTCTTATTAAGAACAACAAAAGTTGCACGGTCCTGTCAATGCAGCAGTAGTAGCAGCAGCGTATTCTTTTAATTTGCGACAGGGGAGTAAGTATTCGTGTTCGCATTGGAACCCAACACCTAAAACAACTTGGCAATGACTATCATATGACGCTTGTGGGGGTTGGTTCCCCTCCGGCCCGGAGCCATCAACGGATCCGGAGTCCCGGGCGCAAAGTTCGTTGTCGGCAGACCGGACAGTTGTAAGAGAGAATAAATAAGCTTTTTTAGCTTGTTGTGGTGACTCAGATCTTGATGCAGGTGTTTTGTGTACATGCGAATCGGGCAACTCAGTGTAGCAGGGTGTCTCAGCGGATGATGCTGCTGTTGGGTGGTGATGGGTTGGGTGGTGTTGTGTTGTGGCAGATTTGGACACTATGACTGGCAATTGTGACTCGTGAGTGGGTGGGTGCTTATTGTAAAAAATAAAAAATAAAAATAAAAAAAAACACTAGAATGGTTGTTGGGATCCCGAGGAGATGGATTGCAACTCTAGCCTAATTCCGGTACACACACTGGCAAATGGTTGGTTATGGTTTTTATCCACACAGTTGACAATACTAGGCAATGTATAGACTAGCAAACTTGGCAAGGCTGCTCAAAACTCCCAGACATGGTCCCAACAACGCTCCCTCTTTTTCCGCCTTGTCCCCCAAACTTAGAACTCGAGAATCAGGCTCTCAGCCTTGATATGAAAAAGCGCCCGATCTCTTCGTTTTCGGGTCCATTCTCAAACCAGCACACAGCCGTAACGAGTCATATCGTATCATCTGCATCTCATTTGACTTTCACCTTTATCTCCGGTGAGATGGGGCGTAGGGCTGGGCTGGGGAAGGGGGAGTCTCGTGCTCTCGGCTTTTGCGGGATGGGAACGGCTACCAACTCCATGATACCGGAAATAGACACGAATACGGGTCCGTGTATTTTCTATTATATATTACCAACGTGTAGTCAGGCATTTTATAATAGTCGCGAGGCGCGGTATCTCAAAGAGGTAGCCTGTTGTAGGATGCCGATGGTGGTGATAGTGGCAACGGGAGTTGGTTGTTTATCACGAGGGCTTGGGTAAGGCTGAAGAGGAAAGAGTAAAAAAGACCGGGCTCGATACAAATCTTGTTTGTTAGTTGGTCCCGATACACCGACGATCATGAGGACGATCGGTGAGTACAGACAAAGCGATTTGCGGGCAATATCTGTCTCAGGGAGTGGTATATTTCGGACCAACAACCTACAACCACACAACCACAACAACAACAACAACAACAACAACAACAACACAGGGCCGTCGCATAGCTAAGGGAAGTTTGTCATTGCAGAGGAGAGTTGCCTTGTTCGGATGTAGGATTGAGACACATTTGTATCCCCAACTCTTACGTATTCATACCTACAAGGAACTTTGGAGAAAACTAACTCCTGGGCTACTCATCACATATCCCAGTTTTAGTATATATATGCCAGTTCAGAGCCTCAATTTCTCATCCTGTCCCTCATCAGACTTCAAGCAGTCAACTTGAAGATATAATAAAACAAAATTCAACAACAACATCAAACAACAAACAACAAACCACCCCCATTCTCCCACAAACATCATGTCCCACACCGGCAAAACCATCCTCATCACCGGCGCTGCTGGCGGTCTCGGCCGCACCATTGCCGAAACCTTCCTCTCCAAGGGCGCCAACGTCGTCATATGCGACATCAACCGCAAGCGCCTCGCCGCCGCAAGCCAAGACCTCCTCCTCGCCGGAGCGAGCAACAACAACGACAGCAACAAGTACCACGCAGACCGCGCCCTCCTGCTCGAGGCTGACGTCACTGACGAAGAGTCCGTCCGAGAACTCGTCGCCGCAGCCGTGGCCAAGTTTGGGCGGCTTGATGTTGTGGTGAACAATGCGGGTATCATGGATCGGCTAGATCCGGCGGGTTCGTGTGATGCGGCGTTGTGGGATAGGGTCATGGCGGTGAATACTCGTGGGCCGTTTTTGGTGACGAAGCATGTTGTGCCGTATATGGAGGCTCAGGCGAAGGCTCGGACGAAGGCTGTGAATGGTGGTGATGGCCATGTCGAGAGCAATGGCCATACCAATGGTAACAGCAACGGCCACACCAATTGTAACAGCAACGGCACCAGCAATGGAAACAACAGCAGCCACCACAACGATGGCGGCCTCATCGTCAACATCGCCTCCGTCGCCTCCTCCCGCGGCATCCTCGCCGGCGCAGCATACACCACCTCCAAGCACGCCATCCTGGGACTCACACGCCACACGGCCAGCTACTATGGCCGCAAGGGCATCTACGCCGTAGCACTACAGCTAGGCGGCATGGATACAAACATCGCAGACGCCATGCGCAACGGCGTCAACGAAGAAGGGCTAAGCGCTCAAATGGGTGTCTTGCCAGATTACGAGCTCGTACCGACGGAACAAATCGCTCGGTATATATGCTTCCTTAGTGAAAACGGGTTTGCAAGGACGGCTAATGGAGGCTGTGTTCTGTTAAGTAGCAATTGTCCGTTAGTATAGAAGAAGGGGGGGGGGGGGTTCAAGGATGAAAAAAAAATTGAAAGCAATAATCATCTACATTTAATTCCTCTTTTTGATTCATAAGTGCATGTACAAACCGGCTCCAAAATTCCCAGCACATTGTTTTTTCCGCGTAAAACCCGATCCCTACCCGCCATCTCGCCAAACCTGTCTTACAAGAATGCCTCCCATCGCCTGTTGATTTGCTTCTTACGGACCTAATTTTCATATACCCGTTAGCAAACGAAGAAGCCCTTTAATGAAGAGGATAAACGGGGGGGTAGGGTAAACTCACCAAGGGCGCCAAAAACGCCACTCCCCAAGTAAGAGCAACCACTGTTGCCAGCAACGAAACTTTGTTGAATCCCTTGTCCAGGATGTCAAATGTCCCGCTGGGCGTCACCCGCGAGCCAAACACATCAATGCCATACGACACCATGAGCGTTGTGCTCTCGACAATAGTAGGCGTAGCCAGGATCCCCCTGACGCCAATCACATCTCTTTCGTGAGTAATGTAATTTCGGGCGTCAATCTCAATGGCTGGGGTATACCTCATGATGGCCTCGGCTTCCATCTCCGCTGCGGTTGGGTCTCTGTCAACCGGCCGGCGTGGGTCCAGGACATGTCGAGCAAGACCCAGAATAGCGTGCGATTCTGGGAGGTAGGCCACGACCTGGCGCATGCTGATACCCTGGCGAGTTTGGGTAACAACGAGGTTTGTGAGAGGCTCCGAGATGATCCATGCCTGCGAAACAACGTGGGGCAGTGGTAATCCGCTTGGCGTATCCACGGGGTTCAAGGGTGAAAAGTTGTCGGCGTCGCCCAAGGGACCCCGATCATCTGGCGTGGCAGACTCGTACAGATCCGACATGGCGATTTGGTATCCCTTGAGGGAGCGCTTTGTGCCATCGTCAACAGTATACTGTCCGAAGAAGGAGCAGCTGTGCCAGTTCTCAGACATTGTGCAGGAAATAGACTTATCCGCGTCAACGCCTTCGTAAACCTGAGAGGCGAGAATCTGGCCTGAAACAGTGTCCACCAGCCGAACAGAGAGCGAAGACGCCGCCGCATCAATAGCCGCCACGACAATGGTGTTGGGGTTGAGATACTTGTAATTGACGCGACGGTCTCCCAGCACGCGACCAATGGACGCAATCGGGTCATGGGAGGGCGGTGTTGCGATATCCACAATCTTCTGTCCGGGGAGCATCTGCAGCTGCCAGACCTCGGTCTTCTCAACCTTGTCTCCCTCCTTACTGAACTTGATACCCTTGATAATATCTCCATCGCCACGAACAACAACGGTCTGGTCCAGGTTGCGCTCAGCAAACGTCTCGTCGACGACTGTTCCATCCGGGCCCAAAGCGAGCAGCCAATTGCCAGAGTCGCTGGTGATGGTAGCCGTGCTAGCGATAGGTGGATCGTTTTGGCCGTCTCGCAACTCGAGAACATCACCGTTGTCAGCCTTGAGGAGAACGTATTCGCCTCTGGCGCCACGCACAGTGACTACTCCCGTGACGTCATTTGACAGGATTCCCTTGATATTCAGAAATTCCCCAGGGGCTTGTGGGAGAATCGTCTTGGACCATGCCACTTCGCCTTTGTTTCCCGTGTTCAGTCCATAAAAGCGGCCACGCTGGGTCACCAAGACAATAATCTTGTTGAAACCAAAAGAATCGTGGTGCAACCCACTGGCTGGGATTGACCCAACGGCGCCGCCGGTTATGCTGTTCATAATACGAGTAGGGAGGGAGATGAGATACTCGGGAAGATACTGCAAATCGTTCACGTGGCGGTTGACGCGATGAATATACGCAGCCAAGGGATTCCTGTGTGCCTCCTCAGCCAGAACCTTTGCGAGGGTCTCGGTTTCTGGGATTTCAGCCCACGCAGCTGCAACGGCGCCGCTCAGGCCCTCGGGTCGGGACCAGTCCAGCTCTCCATTCCGAATGAGAATCCAGTCTTCAGATTCAGTGACAACAGCGGATCGGACAGCAAAGTCTTTTCCATTGGCCTTCTTCACAACTTCCGATACACTGTGCAGTGGTTCAAAGGCCGGGTTGACCTTGAGCGGCCATCGAGCAAGAACACTGTGGGAGTCTGACGACACAACCAAAACCTCTTCCTCAGTAATTCGAGTAAAGTAGACGTTGGCACCTTCGGAGCTTGTGGAGACAGCACCGAGCCCGGGAACGTGGGGCAATTCGTACGCCTTGGATACCTGGCTGGACTTGAGGTCGGTATGATAGATCTCGGCCTTGTTTCCCTTCTTAGTGCGGGTGTGTACAAGGAAATGAGGCTGTGATTGCAGCAGATGTGGGGCGTGGATGTCGACGGACACGGCATCGGCAGGGAGCGCAAACTCCTGCTTTGTTTTTGTTCCAAGAACTTGCACATTCAGCTTCGTCAAGCCGCTGTTTGCCCAAGCAAGGATTGGCGCAGCCGAATTGGCGCCAACGAACTTGACATCCTGGGGACCATGAACTTCGCCCTTGGTGCCAACAGTCCAGTGGTCAACGCGACCTCCGGTTGCTGTGTCAAGAGAGGTGAGTCTCAGGCTATATGATGACGGGGAGCCGTGCAGCGTAATGACATAGATGTTGGCAATATTTGTCGAAACCTGAAGAGGAATATCCTTGCTGGTCTCACGAAATTCCCAAACCACTGTCCCCAGTGTTCCGTGAAGCCTGCGAAGCACGGTCACACCATCCTCCTCAAACAAGGCCAGAACATCCTTTCTTGAGCTCTCAGTCAACTCCATTATCTCCAGATCCCTGACCTCGCCTTTAAACTCCGTCTGCCAGGTGCTCCGACCCGTCAGCGCATTCCACGCCTGCACACGTCGCCCATGTGCGACCGCAACCCAGTTCTCCCCCTCTGGGGCTCTCAGATGGCCCCCTCCAGTTGTGAGATCATCGGCAATCTGCTGGCGCCACACCAAAGCGCCCGTGCTGGGGTTCACGGCACCGAGGATGCCAACATCACTGAGAGTGTAGAGAAGGCTCGCCTTGTCGTCTTTTCGCGGCCGGTGGAAAAATGTGGTTTCGACCTGCGGGACACCCACGAGGGCATGGTGGAAGTCGATATTGTCAACCTCGTCCTGGAAGATGGCTGCTACCAGCGACGACAGGCCCAGCAAAAGGGCCGATTGAATCGCGCGCCGCATGTTTAGGAAATGGTTGAGCTGCAATGGCGATGTGCGCTCTTTGACTGCATCAAGTCTTGTTGAGTGTCTGGAGCTTGTTGGTCGCGCTGGCAGCTTCACGCTGACTAAGGCATCTTTGCGGGGTGACGACGCGGGTCACCTTATTGATTAGTGTGGGCTACTTTAACGTTGGAAAACAAACGTCAATGCGGTCATCTCAGTCGAGGTCAAAGCTCACATTATTACTACGCAATGTTGGAGTGCCTAGGCTGGTTCGACTTCGAACTGGCGGATGTTATGGCACATTTACGGTACATAAGTTTGTGAAATAGCTTCTAATTCAGCGTTTGGTTTACAGTTACGGTCTAGATGGCATAGCATTCTATTTAGAGCCACCTTTTCGGCCGGCTTCCTTGGCCTTCTCACTACCAGGCTCAAAGGATCCTGAAGATGCCTGCCCACCCTTGGAAGCAATCTCTCGCTAGAAACATGTTAAACGACATTCAACTCTCAAAACTCACCATAAAGTTTACTTGGTGCTTACCTGCTTGTCTGGGTCCATATTTGCAAATACGCCCCCATGGCTCGCCTTTCCGCCCTTGGAAGCGATCTCTTGAACCTCCTCCTTCGGACTGTACATACTCATCAGCATTTCCACAACAAATCGACGTACTGGATTTCTGTTCACGACATACCGATTGGCAAAGTTGCCGGGATTGGTGTTGTCAGTCATTGTTTTGTGGATCTAGTTTTGGTTGCGATTTAGAATGCCAATAAACGCAGTATACGTATGAGAATGAGATCGGGTTGTTGACGTGAATCAGGCAAGGCATCGGGTCATATAAGTTTAGTCGTGAACGTCATCTAGGCCACTCTGCGCCCTCGATCCTAAATCGAGAGGATGACAATGCCAACTCTAGAGACGGCATCTGTCGACACAGTCCCGAGTCCCTGCTGCTTGGATCAATATGTCGAGCAAGCATTCCTACAAGCCAATAATAAGATCGACTATTCAAATGCCTTTGTACCTAGTTATTACAGCCGTTTCCATCAAGGTGATATATGATGATGACGACACTTGGGTGTACTCGCAGTGCCATTTGACATTCACAACAAGAGTTTCATCGACTCATGGATTCGGCATCCAAAGACCAGGTTGGCCCAATTGATGAAGATCATTGCAAGTCTTCCCGTTGCAGCACCACCCTGGAACATATTATTCTATGACGTTTCACTGAGAATAAGCCACCTTTCAACCTTTGCCATGTTTCATCCAGGGAGCCATTCACTCCAATACACCCGACGGCGTTCAATCAGAATCATTGTAATAAAGCATATTCCGAGTAAGCAAGTCGCTAGGACTACTCTCAACGGTATATCAGCCATAGTGGGGCGACTTCCATTCCGCAAATACATCCTCGGAGGTTTAAGTCCGCCCCTGATCTGATGCACCAGTCACCACTTACATGTATACAGTTTGGAAGTCGTACCAGCATTGAATGATGTCATAGAATTGTTCAGCGCAGAAACGGAAAAAGAAAAGGTCAATTAAGTGCTCAGCAAGAATATCGTAATGTGCAGGTAAGGCTCAATTAGCACATTGAGCGTTTGCAACTAGGACAGCGAATTCCTCAAGAATAATATGCTTTACATTATTGCTAGAACTTGTACCTGTATGGCAGGCAATATTAATATCAATATCATCATTATTTCAGAAACTTACTCAACTTAGATCACACCATGCAGAATGAAGCTTTTCAATAATCCTCCCACCACCTTTGATGATTTTGTCCCTTTCAGATATGCTTATTCTATCATGTAACCATACCTGCAGTTCCCATGTATCTCTTCTATCAATATCATGACACCTCAATGACTCATGCAAAAATATCACATACCCTGTGGAGCAACTAACGCATTCTAGACGGCATCATGACTACCAGCATCTTTACAACAACAATCCTACCATCGTCAACGCTCAATCATTAGCCCCCTTGTTTCCATGTGAAACCCAATAGTGATTCATCATTACAATAAGAAGCACTCTCATTTGCTCCTGGACTTTTCAAACCCCCAGATCATAATGTCATACTCCCTGCACAACGGGATGAACTTGCATGACGCCCCCCAATCGCACGTCACCATTACTACAACACCGATATGATTCGCTCACAAACTTCCAAGTATCATGAACAGATTCAGAAAGAATCACTTATAACATTTACAAAACACTTCACACTTATATCTTGAAACTACTTAAAGATCAAGAAAACAAAACACTTCAACTATTTTTTAAAAAGTCATCACAATGCGGTTTGGCCGAACTCTTTTTACCATTCAACAGACAACCTCCAAAGCCATTGTTGCCCCATCTTCACGCCGTCCGTTTTCCGTCTCAGCTTTCAACATGTCTCGAGTCTCAGACCCCATCAAGCGCGATCATCGCGAGTTGGAAGAATACTACTCTCGCATCGTCTCCTCAAGCGACAATGATGAGCAGACGAGATACCAGAACCAGTTCGTCTGGGAGCTTGCCCGCCACTCTATCGGCGAGGAGTTGGTCGTCTACCCCATGATTGAGAAGTACCTCCCGAATGGTGTAGCAATGGCGGAGAAGGATCGTAGAGAGCATCAAAAGGTACGACCTCTTGCGAACCCATCAACAGGTTGCAATCTCCAACTAACACTTCTTGATTTTATTCTAGGTCAAGGAGATGCTCTACGAGTTTCAGAGCATGTCCTCACGTCAGCCAGAGTTTCTTCCCACTATCAAGAACCTCATGTCAACTCTTCAGCAACACATCAAGGAAGAGGAGGAGGTGGATCTTCCTAGGCTCGAGGACGCCATGGCGCCAGAAGAGTCTGAGCAATTGGCCAAAAGCTTCACACGCACAAAGAAATTTGTACCAACTAAAAGCCATCCGTGGGCACCAGATAAGCCTCCATTTGAGACAGTGGCTGGGTTGATGGCGGCCCCACTGGACAAACTTATGGATGTCTTCAAAATATTTCCAAAGGATTAGGGCCATTTCTTCGGCAATGCTCAAATGACTCCGTTGATCATCATAGGTGAATCACAGAGTTGGGAGATCAAGTAGCATAAGCTCAAGATTATACAATAATTTAATAAAAGCACATCAAACATGTCATACAGCTGTGTATTGCTAGCTTTGTTCTTTCATAAACCTACAAACTTGAAAACTGCACTCAATTCATGAAACGCCAAAAGCGGAATTGCACATGTTCTCGGGAAGGTAAACCTACGTAAAAGTCAAAGTCCGTCAACGGGTGTAGCCTTCCTTGTCCTCCTCTTAATACCACAAACCAGAATGAATCCAAAAACACCCAAGGGATTAACGCCATCTCAAAAAGGCCATATAAACGTGAACAGTATTGAATGTTACAGATATCATGACCAGCCGCCAAGACGACCTACGCATTGGTCTGCAGATCATCTTCCTTTTTCTCCTCTCTTGGAGTGTCTTCCGTGATTGGTGCTGGTGCTGGTGCCAGTGGCTCAACAGTTGGAATTTCTGCTGGAGCAGCCATCAACTCATCCTTTGACTCTTCTATCGATTCCTCTTTCAACTCCGGCGTAAGCACTGACGCTGGATCTGCTATAGGCTCTACCAAAGGTTCTACCAAAGGCTCTTGCACAGCTTCTGGCATAGATTCTGGGACAGCTTCTGGCATAGACTCCGGCATAGACTCTGGCATAGACTCAGGCATCGCCTCTGACACAGGCTCTGGTGTAGGATCAGGAATAGGCTCTGGCACATGCTCTGACACAGGCTCTAGTGCAAGTTCTTGTGTAGGCTCTAGAATAGACTCTGACACAGGCTCTGACACAGGTTCTGGAATGGGGTCTGGCACATGCTCTGGTGCAGGCTCTGGTGTCTTTGAGAATGGCTCCGGTGTTGGCTCCAGCACTGGTTCTGGTAGTAGCTCCCGTTTCAGCTCTGGCTCCACTTCGAAATCGAGAGCTGCCTCAGTATCGGAAGTGGAAGGTAGCTCAACGATGCTGGTAGGATTCGCATCAACAGCAGGTGCGGAGACTGGAGCAAGCTCAGCCTCTCGAGTTGGCGTAGACTCCACCACTGGTTCTTCTTGCTGCACTGTTTCTAGACTGGCAACAGGCTCTGTGACAGCAGCTGCAGTGATCGGTTCAGGCTCAATGGCCGGTTCTGACGGCTCAGCGATAGAGTCTTGACCACTGGCATTAGCTTGCCGATCCAATTCACTTAACAGGCCACCAATCAAATCCGGCTCATCCTCATCCATGGGAGTTGTTTCCTTGCCAGGAAAAGCCGGTTTGGGCTCTTCAACCAATGGCTCCATAGCGGTAGATAGAATCTCTTTCATCTCATCCACAGAACCCGTCCCAACCTCAGAAGCTGCCTCGGAACCAGTCAGTGTGAACCGTACGGAGGCAGAATCATCAGGCTTAATAGTATCTTCAGTCATGATAGAGTCGTAATGGTTCAAGACAGGTTTTTGGGGTGCGCTGCCGCCGTCTTCGGACTGGTGATCGCTCTGAACATTATCTCCAGCATCAAAGAACTTTTCTGACGCATCGTCTGCCTTCGGACTGGCAATGTTGCCCACTTGTTCTGGCGGGGGAGGTAATAAAGCTTCTTCGTGGGATGGTTGAAGTACGGGAACATCCCGCTCTGTAGCCTGTTCCGGTGCCTCCCCTACAACAGCCGAAGGAGGCTCCGCAACTGTCGAAGCTACTGTCATGTCGGTGTCATTGACCTGAGGCGATTCTGGATCTCGCCGCAGCTCAGATGTGAACGGGTTTGAAGATGATGGCTCGGTGGGTGACGGTATAACAACATTCTTGAGAGGGCTGCCCTCTGGTTTTGGTGACCCAGCCAGGAGGTTGCTGGTAAAAGGTGCGAGATTCACAACAGGGTTTGCTGGGAGTAAGGGCTCGCCTGAAATTGGTTCTTCCTTCATTCCAACAACATCCTGCGAAGCAGACCAAGGGGGTTCCACGGTCACATGGGCGTCGGTCATCTCTTCGTCCTGGTCTTTACCGGAGTCATTGCCCACGTTGCTCTGGTCATGATCAACCGTTTCATCACCTTCACCTTCCTCGCCATCGTCGCCATCATCACCATCGTCGCCGTCATCGTCGTCGTCATCCTCATCCCCATCAGCCATTTCGCTATCCTGGTTCGGAGTTTGATTGTCCACTTGTGAAATGCTCTAAAAACATTATTAGTCATTATGCACAACGCCCACGCCCCATGCAGCACGTATATTCTTACTGTCTCGCTCTGTCCCTCTGTCTTGACCGCTGTAGGAACACCAACTGTTGCAGGCGCAACTATCCCCATCGGCTGAGGTATCGCGTGCCTGGCCTTTTTCTTTCCTCGCCCAGGCCCAGCTTTTGATTTCCTCTTTGGTGGAGGTGGTCGCCTCCTCTGTGCCGATGACGCTTGTGGTAGGGCAGCGACCTTCGGAGCAGGCGCTGCTTCAATCCGAGTAGCGATAATCTCACCATCAGGCTGCTGGCCTTCGGCCAGCATAACCTCTTCTGTGTAGGGATTCCCAGCCGCATCAACCCGCCTGACAGTCGCTTTCGTCACTGTTGGGCCCTGGACTTTATCCTCGACAGTCTTGCTCGAGATAGTGACGGTGTTTTTTCTTCGTTTGGCCAAATGAGAGATGGCAGACGCTTCAATGCTCTTAGGAATCTGTTTCCAGATTTTGATGGGATAGCCGTCTTCAGCGGAATCTTCTTCCTTCTTCTCCTGCTTTTCTGGCTGGGCGGCTTCAGCATCAGCATCGTCGTCTTCGGGGGCCGGTCGCTTGTAAAGATGTCCTGATCGAGCGGCGCGAAGTAGTTCCTGGGTGTGAGGAGGCAACAACGTCGCGTCCTTTGGCATTCCATGCAATAATTCAATTGACCAGATATCATTCTGCTGTTGCTGCTCCTGTTGGATGGGAGGCGCTACCGTGACCCAGTCGTGTCGCCATTGTCGCACGGGAAGACCTGCACAAAGTCAGTAGCTGTCGCGTGGCAAAGAAAAATCAGCCAATCCGCCTCGTATACCTTCAAAGTCATCGTGCTCGACATATCCGCTACGATTGGCGCGTCTGGTCTGAAGGCAATTGGTCAGTCATGGCAACCCCAGGGAAACAAGTAGATAACAGGCAAGGAAAAACATACTCCTGGCGCCATTGCGCCTGGGTTTGAAGTCTAACAAACAAGGTCTTCGATAGGACGCAGGGTTGGGTGGCGTCTAGCAAAGAGATGATGTCGAGTTCTCAAGCTACCTCCGTACTGTACAAGGTCGCGGGCGGGCGGTAGGCATTCAGTTCAAATGATTGCAATGGAATTGCGATGCGCCAGGCTGAGAGACACGCTCACACGTCGACCGAATTCGTCAGATCGTGAGGCTAACCAATTAGGAGGGTTGGTCGATGATGACATAAGCCAAGGTGGGCTGTCAGAACACAACAGTGTGATATGATTTGAAACAGAGCGTCCAATGAAAACAAGATAATAATGAATATATACTAGGCAAGTCTGTAAACTTATTGAAGATGGGAGATGTAATTAGCAAACTCAGTCAAAATGAGGTTATAAAGGGAGTGATTTCTCCTACAAGGAAAGATACTACTCAGTAGGTACTTACATCGGTAGGTAGTCACGTATGAGATACCTTGGACAGGTGAAAGAAGGAGCTCCTATCTACATGTCCCAGAAGCTCCGTGGATTCAAAGTGAGTCAAAAATCTAATCGTGAATCATTGGCACGCCGGCGATCTTCCATATTCCGACAGAGTAGTAATTGATTACATGAAAAACAAGAGATTTGAGATGTCGTGGTCTAAGATGCCAAAAAGTTTCCCGCAATACTCCCAAGCCAAAAAAAAAAAGAGCTGGCGGCTGATGATGCTTCACGTGTGGTATCCGTTTTGTTTCATATACACAGCCTTTTTTTCCAATCCTACTGTACAGCACAACGTTTCCTTTTTTTTATTTCATAAGCTCACTGTCATGAGGTCATATCGGTAGCGCTACCTTTCTAGGCCCATCTGTTACGCGGTTTAGTCAGAATGATCTGCTATTTTAAGAGGCACGCAGCCATCGAGAGGGAAGAATGCATAAACTCACCCTTGTTCCTTCTGTCGTGCGATTGCTCCTGTGCGTCCAGTTTCCTTGCCCTATCGAAACTGTCAATATCTGACCCTTGGTTTCTGTGGAAGGATCGCCTCAACATACCGAGATGCCTCCCTCGACAACTAATCGGTCCAGCTGGTAGAACTGGCTAACAACTGTTTGTCGCTGTTTCCCATCGATCATTAGCAACATGCACAGAGGTAGGGATTCATCAGAGTGCTCTCTTCCCGCATACCTTCATGACTTGCAGCTCATGTAAACCCTTTTGTACCAGCTCCTGGATCTTTCGGGGATCCTCTACCACCTTGTTCTCCCGAAATGCATCTCTCGTCCGTCGCTTGGCATACTCGCGGAAGTTATACGCACTAAACTGTTCGCCTTGCCGTAATAGTTGTCGATACTAATATAAAACAATTCCGTTAGCGATCTGTCTTGACCTGGAAAAAAACAGAGAACCCATTGCGCGACAAGCAAACTGTGTCGTTTTGCCAAATCTCCGCTCCATCGGAGCTTTGTAATGTCCAGTGGTTTTGATCACCACCCATTCCCCAGACGCCTCTCTCCAAACCTGCATCACCATGATTGTCGGAAGAATGCGCATTGCTTACCAGTGATCGCACTTGTTGCGGCGTTTCGCCTCTCAGTGTACCAACAACAGACATTCTGTGGCGGCTGGTTAAACGGCTGTGCAGGATATCGCCAGATGGAATTTCGATTCTCGCGCTATGATGCCCGGCTTTGATGATGCAAACGTGCTGCGAGGTTCGGTGTTAGTCGGACCGGAGAATTAGAGCTCCGGAGTACGGACTTGTGAATAGTGCGCACGTATAATGCTACTGTATTTGTGTGGCCAATATCTTTGTCTGTACAGTGTTAGTCATCATTCAGTGCTATATGTCCGTATCTGCACTGTCCTTCCATATTCCGAGCTCATCATCACGCACCTACCCTAAAGTGCACGAAGATGCCGAGAAAGTTCGACATCAATCCTAGATTTCTTTTCCATGTCGCAAATGTCTTTGTTAAAAAGTGTCATCTGAGCAGAATGATCTGCTCTGTTTCAACTGCCCTCGCATTATGCCTTTTCCATGCTGTTTCATCACATCAACATTTGCGCATCACTGCATACATACCACATGAGTGAAATCTACATCGTACTAGTCCAAAATATAACACCATTGCATTTGCCATTGAGACAGGAAAACCTCAGACTTGCATACAGAAACAATAAAAAACATAACTTCAGTAGAATGCATGTCACTTGTCCGAATGAAACATACAGCCAGTCCGGTGATGAGACGTTTCTCTTCATCTTTCTGCACCAGCACGCGTCGTGGCGCTCGGCAAGCGGACCTCCATCGTGATTTCAAACCAACACAAAGTAAGAGACAGATTTAGCTAGAGTATACTGTACATGTATCAACATCCTTGATAATCTAGGCAGGGTAGATTGGGTGTTACAGACTATTTGATTGTTCATGTTTATGTTAATGATTTTTTTCTTTTTTCTGTTCCTTAATAGTCAACTATGGCGTTTGAAATTGAATAAAAACAGCGCCATTTTCATGGTTCACAAGCCCTCAGGTATTGATGACCTTCGTCTCGCATAGAGGCAATTAACGATGATGGAAACAGACTAGCAGTTTCAAGCAGCGAGGTTTTCACTCCTCGTTTGACTCGCATCTCCCAATCTCCAGTCTATTCCTGCTTTCCTCTCCACCCCCATGTCGGGTGTCCCCCCATGTCCGGCCTCTGGGCCTCCCGTGGATTACCGCAACGAGGGTCCTGGCCTGGGCTCCGCCAGCAGGGTTGGCCAATTAATAACCCATCGATGTATATGATAGGTAGTATTTGAAGAATTGCTGTGGACCCGATCATATATTCTGGGGAATAAAAATAATGACAAAGCTCCCCAGCCTGTGTTGACAGCGCCGCTGAGGCTGCGGGTGGCCGACTTTTGTTCCCAATTTAGGTATTATGGCTTATTCAGTCGCCACGCTCAAGCCTCCCAGGAATGTGGATGAAACGGGTAACTGCAGAGATCCTTTCCGAGCCCAGGTAGAACATAGGCTAGAAGTTTTGATTGCAAACTGCGATAAACAGTGCTTTTGGCACGGGGACGGGGAAGCGAGATATATGAGGAAGGGTCCGTTCACAAGAGTAAAGTAAACAATATTGCCAATATATGGAGATACTACGGATTCTTATTGGCCTCGGCGTGACGCTCTAACGTGGCTTTATGTAAAGCCTTTTGCTCGTTGATAATTTCTTGCAGCTCGTCGTTCTGTTTTCGAAGCTCCGATTCGACATCGCCGCTGCTGGGTTCTGGGGAAGAGAATGATTCTAGAGCCTGCGCAATTGTCCCAGCTGAAAATCCTTTGCTGTTGAGCATCTGGTTGAATCTTGTGTTTGAATCAAGGTCACCTTCTAACTGTGCGGATAGGGTATACTGGCGTTGCGCCTGGTTTGGTTTGACCACATTAATAGCCTGGCAGAACTCCTTGTCAGAAAGCAGAGGCGTGAATATCAGGTTCGTCACAGAGGCATTAAGATTTGCCAACTCAGTTGGGTGGCTATTATCGGCAAGAGTCCAGCGGAAGATCTTGCCCTTGGTATGGCCGGTCACAACGGCCGTTCCATCGTAGGTCAGAGCCATGCAGGATGCTGGCCCGGCGTCTGCATCAGCAACGCCCAGGGGCGAGTTTACCTGGACCACAATCGATGCCAGCTCAGCACTGTGAGGGCCGAGTAGGGGTTTCTCTCCAAAGAAATCGACGAGAAAAACGCCTCCATCTTCACAGGAAACTAGAAGAGCTCGCGCACAAGGGTCCAAAGAGATACACAGGGGTGCTGTAGGGAAGAGCAACGTCCGTAGAACCTGGCCGGACTGATAGTTCCAGACGATACAGGTCTTGTCCTTGCTGGCCGAGACACAGATACACGTCTCCGGATTGGTGCTGGGACCGACAACAAGATCAGTGATGGCAGCCCGGTGATTGGACAAAGTCAGCTCGGGTTCAAGACCGATATCCTGACCAGGTTCAAGCAACCTGGCAAGGGACCAGACGTTGATGTTTGAGTCGTCTGAAGCCGAGAGCACATGGTAAGGGGAGGTGGCAATGCAACTCACAGCCTGCACATGGCAGGGCGGCGTGGTGATTTGCCGTCCAGTAGAAACCTATGTGGCTTGACTATCAGCATGAATTCTCACAACCTCACCACACCACCACGACATCAAGGCAGGCCTGAATCAGAACCCCATCCCTGGTGGAACAAGAAGGAAGAAAAAAAAAAGCAAAGCTCACCTCCCAGAGAATCAGGCGTCCCTCGGCAGTTCCCAGGACCAGAACCTGGCCAGCGAGAGCCAAGCTGCGTATCTTCTCCTGGAACGGGACGAGAGCCTCCTGGTTCCCACGCTGACGGGAGTAGACATGTACATGGGCCTTTTGATCCTGGGCAGCAAATATGTGAGTTTCACTCAAGGCTAGACAGTGGACTGGCGCAGAGCTCTTCTTGAAAGTTGCCTTGACGGCCCAAGAAGGCGTAAGCGAGTGTGCGTATATTCCCACGTCCTTGGAGACGGCGGTGTTGGCAGCTACGGGTGGCCCGCACACGGACGAGAAGAGCTCGTCGGCGATCATCGCGTGGGAAAACAATAAAAAAAGCTCGTGCCTGTTTGTGATGGGCTGGTAGCTTCGCAGCAGAGGCAACAAATGGTTGCAAACAATAATTTCCTCCTAGTCTGCCATAACGGCTTTTTCTCGGGACGCTCGGACGTGTTCAACCGGTTTTTTTTTTGGTGGTGTGTCCGTCTGTCTGTCTTGCTAGCCGCAATGAGAACAGGCAGAAGTGACAAGACGCCCAATTGGATGCCAATGGTCTCGCAACGAGATTGATGTCAAGCCTGGGCTACAACGCCGTCGCTCTTGGCTCGAGGGATAATTTGTTCTCGAGAGGCAGTGTTCACACTGGAAGCGGATGTTTGGTGGCACTGATCTACCCCAACTACGCCTAGTGCTAGTCCACGTGTGGGATATCAAGCGTTGCAACCATCTCAGTCTCATGTAACACCCATCAGTTCTCACAATGAGAGGGAAAACATGATTGTTCTGAGGTATCAGAAACACTGGAAAAAAGAAGCAAAAAAAAAGGAAAAGAATAAAACAGCGTCGGTGAGGGAGGGCCCCAACCTAACAACAACAGCCCACCACGCGCGACCAAACCGTAATTATTACCTATTGATAATGGGAAAAAGAAAGGAAAAAGAAACGCCTGCGATTGATTGATTAATTGAAACCAATGTGCATAACTAACTCGCACGTTTTATATACTACTGCATACCACCACAGCAAAAAGCATGTCACTTGGCTTGCATGCTTTTTTGCTCCCCACGAGTTGCATCGCTTCCCATGATTACGCGCATGTATCAGATGTACACCCACTGTACTCCTCTATACCTCTATGACGGCGGCTCATCCTCCGCATCAATGTCCGTTCGTATTATATTGCCGCATTAAACCCATGTGGGCTGCACAGTACCAGGTAGGTGGGTATGTACAACGGCAGGTACCGTAGATCCAGCCGCCTGCAGATTCGCAGGCGCCGACCAACGCAAGTTACACGGTGCCAGATACGACGGCATAACCCTCACTGTCCACCTGGTCCATACCTCTTTTGCATCTTCACAGAGTACCTAGTATATTAGTACAGTACAGTACCTACCTACACATCAAGTGTCCGAGATGGCGGCTTGGCTAGACCGTCCAGTAGTTGGGTTAGTAGGTACTAATTTATTAGTTTGCTTCATTCAACTTCATACCCATCAACTCCATGAATCGCAGGACTTGACCAGTCAACACTGTATCCAGGATTCCGAAAGCTAGCCTCGGACTATGATAGGTACTATCGCATATGATTTCGATTTGCCCAGGCTGTATCGTCTTGGCTCACTTTCTCCGCAAGTCGCCAAAGCGCACGACCTGGATGTGCGTCTGTACTCCAGGTATCCCAAGCTGTAATGAATAGCATCTAATGATACAGTACCTAGTCGTCCATCATATCAATGCCGAGCGGTAGGGGTGGAAGTACTGGGGAGATATCTCGCCACGGGAACTCGACATGTCAAGACGCCCACACTTTCCACCTCTCCCACTGATCAACCACTGTAAATCGGCATCATGCTCAGGAGACAGGAGGCGAGTTAGTGTGCGGCGCTCGCAGCTCCCGGCCCACAGACCCCTAAATGGCCCCAGCGTCCCCTATGACAGCCGCCCAAGCACCTAGGGTCCAGCGCCCGTTGGAGCTTTTTCCCCTGTCACCCTCAGCCCAGCTCCAGGGCCATCAACCGCTAAAAACGGCGCATCATCAATCTCCTCCCGTGTTGACCTTGCTTTTCACAATCTTGCCCTTGTCATCATCACCACCATCTCCACTGCCCTAGACGCTTCTGAACGTTAGCTGACAACCTGCTTGGCCAATGTCTTGCCACGCGCCCAGGGTTTGCCCACCAAGTCGCCCAAGTAGGTATTCTGCTCTGGACGTGTGTGTCTTCTTTTCTTATTTTGTTTTGCTCGCCTCTGCGCTTCTTTGCCCCCCCCTGGCGAGGCCATCATAATGGGCTACCCAAACTCCTTCCCACCACCCCTTGCGTTTCTCGCCCGCCCGTAAATGGAGGGAGACGCGCTCTCCCTGCCTCGGACGAGTCGGAGCCGTGGCTGACCGATCCACAGAAAATCGCCCTTCTGCTATTCTTTCTGGCATAGGCAAAGCCATGTGGTGGCATATCCGGCCGCGTCGTTCCCATGGCAGAGAAGACGGCAGGTCGACGGCACAAATCTATGACCAGTCAGCATCACTAGCCCACAACCACCCGTACACACGAGCACAAGCACAAGCACAGCACCAGCACAGCACAGTACAGCGGCTCTCGCCCCTTAGTCCGTGCTTCCCATGTATACCTCGTACGAGACGTAGGACAGCCCAAGAGTCCAGGATAGAGAAGTGACATGCGAATGATCCCTGTCCAATCCAATAGAACCTGGGAGGCGCGATATGCCATATCACACACAGACTCGACTGCGAACGGACTCCCGCGTTGCCCCGTTCATCAGGACAAGATTGTATGAGCAAGTAGCTCCCGGTGCAAGAGCTAATCAGGTATTAGTGCTAGGTTTTTGTGCCACAGTCCACACAGGTCCAGTTGGGGATCTGGAGCTCAAAAAAAGCCACGTTATTAGCCCCTGGTGCACATCTTCCCGGTTTGGAGGCTCTAATTGAGGATTGAGAGACATCATCCGTCTTCCGAATGCTTCGCTCTTTGCACCAGTCTCAGCCGCCACTAGCATGCTTAACGGGGCATCATCACACGGGGATAAATGCACCGAATACTGACATACACGGCTCACAGTGCTTAGAATGCCATCGTCTGTGTTCGCAATACGCTATCTTTTCGCATGTTGCTGGTGATACCCAGACTCCTCTTCTATTCACTCTAAAACAGGTCCTAGCGATACCGTTTCTGGGGGACAAGTCTAATACATGCATGGACGGCCGAGAACTGGGGTTCCACAGGTCTCCGACCTCCAGCTGCTCATGGCACCATGAAATGCCAGTATCCGCGCTCCTTGGCTCCTTCATTAAACGTGCCGCTTGAATTGTCGCATAAGCCGGACCTTGTCACTCATGTCACAGTTCGTATGCAATGTGTATAGAGTGATTGTGCTCAATGCGTCACACAGCCAGCCAGCCAGCCAGCCAGCCAGCCAGTGGAGGAATCTTTTCATTCTTCCATTAGCCCCTTTTTCATTCAAACTACTACACCGGCTGGAATTGGACAACACATCACAGAAGGGTTCACAATGAGACGTATCGTACGCATGCGAATGCAATGCAAATGCTGGCCGACGAGGCCGGGTTGCTGCTGCAAGCCTCGTCGACACCTCGCCCACAAGAGCATCGCCCTCCATCGCAAGGCTACGCACAAAACAAACATGCATGCTTACACCATAAATGCATCTGACATTGCCAGTGCTAGCTTGTGCATGCCGCTCCGGACGGAGTCAACACCACCCACACGCCCACATACCGGTACAGATTTTCTGTACCCCATGCCGGTACGCACAGTATTGTACATGACATACAACGGCAGACATACATACCATAGGTGTAGAGAAGCGGCATGTTGACGGCTCACCTCCCGAAGACGCATGGCCTTACATGATGATACTTGCAATATAGCAGCGTTACATACGGAGAATCCAGGTACTGCCGGTACTTGCTGTCATGTATGAGAGTATCCCATTTCAAAAGCATTGGCCACGAGCACAAGCAGGGCTTCGTCCAGCTGGCCCATCAACTTTGCTTTTCCTGGCCATTGTCGCTGATGGTTCGTCACCCATTGCGGGCAGCAAGTCACAACCTAGCAACGACCCTTGTCGCGGGCTAAGATGTGCTTGTTTCTTTTGGCACATTTTGGTTTTGCTTCTTCGGTAGTGCAACCAACCACGACTGTCGTCCCCCCCCATCTCACAAACCCCATCGCAGCCACCAGTATTGATAGCCCACCCATCCTCGGCGAACAGTAAAACTACTGTGCTTGTGTCTCCTTTACGAGACGGGCTCTGTCAACGTGCTAGTGGTAGGACAGTCGTAAAGCAAGTAGGTACCTGGTGTCAGGCTGACATTGCCACATCTCTTGGTGGTACCTCGATCCGCATCCAAGTATCAAGGCGGCCTTTGCTCCCTCGTCGCTGGTGCGACACGTCTTTGAAGCTTGTTACCACTTTGTCTCGCCCACCCACGCGGCCATTTTGCTTCTCATTTTCTTTTCGCAACACACCTTTTTCTCTTTCTCCTCCCCTGAGGCTTTCGCGCAACACACCTACACACTCCTACTAATAACCACTCTGCCCTGTTGTCTGACCATATTCTTGGCCTCCGCTCCCCATTGCCAAATGCTCCGCCGCCGCCGCTGCTGCTCCCCGCCAGCAGCTGCTTCTTGGAAAGCTATATCTCGGACGGTCTCCCACCGGAGCCTGCTTGCTCAGGCCCCCATCTCGTCCTACCCTTCATGCCCCCAACTGGCCCCGAGGGTGTCTCCATGTCCGCGGCCAACTTACGCACAGCGACACCATCTCCGACACGACTGCAGGACTATATCATCGAGGCACCCAGGTTGAACGTACCATCATCGAAGACAGGAACACCTCTATACAGCCGGAGATCAGTTTCGAGTATGAAAGGCCTCCTGCCGCTTACGCTCTCAACATCTTGTTCGAGTTCCCGCAGCTATCTGCCCCTTGAAGAGGGTATGGAAGACCGAGTTGACGAATACTTTCCCGAAGTCCTTGCCAGAGACTTGGAGCTCTGCAAGGCTGTCTTTGAGTCTAGAAGTATGACAGCCGGCAGCCCTATTTCCGCCACTACCCCCGACTACATGATGAAATCACGGGCGGTTGTGTTCCCCGGCAGGCTGAGCATGACGTCTCCTTATCACACTGCCTCTGCTCGGGTACAGTCACTGGGCGCCATTGAAGAACGAAGCTCAATTGTCTCATTTCTGGATCAGCGAGACCAGGCACTCAAGTCGGATGATGCAATGTCCGACTTGTCCTCTCTCACAGGCACCGACGCATCAGACAGCCACATGCCACCATCTTTCCGCACACGGGAACAGTCAATTGTCACGGCAGCAACGTCCCTTACTTCCTCATCCAACTGGAGGCCTTCTTCGTCCAAGGGCTCGCCCTCACCAGACCTGCTGCGACAGGAGTGCAGCTGGATTGAGGGCGACTCTGACGGAGAGGACGAGAATGATGTGTCTGATGAAAGTGTTGAACGATCTCTATCACCACGACCACCCACCCCACGAGTTCGAGATGATGAGCTGGAAGCTACTCTAGAAAGCCAGATTCACGTCTCGAGGTACGGCAATGGCATATTGCATCGGAAATCACATTCAGTCAGCGGTGACACGCCGTTGCCATCATTACGGAGACATTCGTCAGGCAGATCCATGACTGATTCATGGCGGCCAGCATCCGTGCAGTCTAGAAGGCGACAGGACATCACTCTGATTCACCCTTCATCCCCGCTAGACATAGACAGCTTCCCACCTTCCATTAAATCACACCGACCTTCGACCTCGTATACAAGGTCTATGTCTATGGCGTCACAACCCGCCAAGCTTAATACTAATCTCAGCTTTCATAGCCGTGGCAGCTCTACCACCAAGGTGCCAAGCAAAATCAGCATCGCCGATATGGACATGGATATGGATGATGATAGCCTGGCATCCCCTATTGAGCCCACTGCTCGTTCCAAGCCACGCTCTGGCTCCATCTTCGTCCGCCCAACCCCACCTCCTTCACCACTTCCCAGCGTTCAAACCTGGCTTAACGGCAACACATCACCCTGCCCCGTATCATTCGGATCCGAGGATCTCGCCAAGGTAGTGCCTCTTCCCCCAGATGTTATTGAGACATTACGAGTGTCTACAGCATGTTTCCCAGAAACCATGCTACTCTCTTCAAGCTTGACTGTGGAAACAATCAGAACCTACTCCAAGAAGATGAGACAACCCAGTGTGGATTACTCACGGATGTCACCGCCACAGTCACCAGTGCATGGAACTAGAAAATCTATTTGGCGGAGAGTCGTCAAGAAGGGATCACTGTCCGGGCAGACACCTCGCGGTGCGCAAGGCAACAGTAACTTGCAGTCTGCAAGCTCAGTCTCGATTGAATCACCAAAGCCATGGGCGCCTATCAAGAATGTATTTGGCAGCTGCTCTGACTACATTTGTGACGCTCTTTACGCACACATTGTTGCTTATAACTACATCTCAGCTCTTGTTGCACGCAACCCTGCACCTGCAGCGTCCGCGCGGACACGCACCTCAGGCGGAGAGTCACAACATGAAGACATTCCCAAGAAAGCCGCATCTCTGCTTGGGCTTAGCCAGATGCCCAACATTGGTGCCGCTTCTGGACCTAATCGCCTTACCAAGAGGCGCAGCACATCTCTCCCATCATGGGCCAGGGAGGAGATGATTACTAGCCAGCCGGCAACGTCAGCTAATCATGACGTAGCCATCCGGGCTATTCAGGGCGAACTACTCCGATGCATCTCGCGACTAATGGCTACTGCGAGATTGATGGCCGAGAGTGGGTCTGTGGAGGAGACAATGGTGGAGATGAATGCCGAGGAGCCAGATAAGCTGTTTATGCGCAGCCTCTGCGAGATTGTGAGGATATCTGAGGAGGCCAGTTAGGACAAGCTCTTTGCTGATACGTGGAACCCAACCAATACGGCTGCACAATTCTGTACCTGAACTTGCTCTCTCCCTCTCACTATCTTTCCTTTCTTTGCACTCGCAATCCCTTTTTTTTCCTTCCTTTTCTCCACTTGGCCTTTTTACTGGTTTTTTTTCTTCTCTTTTCTACTGTTGTCCGCACCGTCCGCAGTGCGTCACAAGCCTGTCATCGCATATACTACCAACCTTTTTTCTATGTCTTTGTCTATTTATTGGTGTGTTTCTGCTTTTGTTTTTATTTACTTTTTTCTGCATGCAAGGAAGAAAATACCCCTCATCAGCAAGGAGCTAGGTTCTTTATTATGTTTTTATAGTTTTTTTTACCCCAAAATGGCGAGACATTTGGGAGGGAGGCGAGCATCCACTCGGAGACACTCCTCCCTCTTCTCACCAACACACACCCACACAAATGCACTACCTACATACATACATAGCTACATCAAAAACCCAATACAAGTCTTTTTTTAAAGACGAATGACATCAGCAGTGATTCAGAAACGTCGAAGCGAAATCTTTCGGAAGCAGGCAAAATGTGAAATGTTGTTTAGGAAATGATCTCAGTGAAGTGAAACTTTGGATGTCGCGATTCCCCACACACGATGCGGGTATGTAAGTCAGTGTCCAACTTCCTTCTTTTTGTTATTTACTCCAGCTCGGCAGGGTATCCGAAGGCCAGCTGGGCTGTGCTAATTGACTTTTTACATTTCTTATTTCTTTAAATTGAATTGCTTGCGTCCCCCCCCCCCCCCCACCTTGTCTGTGCTAACTTCTCGTGTTCCAGATTCCAATTTAGATGCGGAATGGCACGCGTCTGCATGGTGAAGGCAAATTGGACTGGTGCTTGGCTAGCCTGCTTACTTTTCTTCTCCCTCTGCCCAACTAACTATTAATTACTGTTCAAGTGCAAGTCGCCACAATTCCGGGCTATTCCAAAGTGGTCTGGATCAACCAACAACGCCTTACAGCTATGGTGTGTGTGTGGGGAATACTTGCATCCTCCATCTGAGTCTGCAGATCGCCATCGCCAAGTCAACCGTGTACACGTAGCCATGTAAGTATACACTTTTCTTTCCTTTTTTTTTTTTTTTTTTTTTTGGCTGCATCCTCCGGTCTTCTTATGTTGGCTCACGTGAATTTGATGACTCTGAATTTCTCATGGGTGGACTGAATCAAATGCAGGTCCTGGACATGCAGGACAGACCGTTCTTTCGAGATGAAGACATGTACGTGAACAGGTGAGTCAAAAACTGTGTGTGAGTCGTGCATGTTGTGTTGGCTCTGACTACACTCGTGACTCTTTTTTGGTGTATTTCTCCCCCATCTTTTTTTCTTTCCTTTTTTCTTTTTCCTTTTTTATGCTTGGCTGTGTGTCAGTTTTCATGTAGTTTAATGCCGGTGTACTTCATTTTGGTTACTGCATATGTGTATGTGTGTGTGTGCGAGTGTCTTGGGGGTTTTTGTTTGTGTGTTCATTTAAGGTATGGCGTTGGATTCTTGGGGGGGCTGGATAAGATGATGTTGGTGTGATTTGCGGCGTTTTTGTCATGTTGGTAGTTTTCATTGTCCTGGCGGTGGACTAATTACAAGTAAGACCAGGATCACTGAGTAATGCATACACAAGACAGTGACTACAATGAATTTAAGTTGATGAAAGAGGATCGTTTATCCATTTCCCATGATATGTAATGATGAAACTTGGGATTACTTCCATCAGATCGTTGAAAAGACAAAATGGAATACACAGTAGAGCGGTCTTTTGTGTAAAAGAGGGACGAGTAGGAAATAGAGATGAGGACTTATTTAAAAGAAATACAAGATTGGTTTGTAAATGGAGGAGAAACTGACTTCATTATGTGAACATGATAGTCAGAGTGATGGGGAATGAGAACAATGAGGTGACATTTAGCTTGTCTGGGGTCTATAGAGACAGGATGGGCTAGACGGAAGATGATTGATTTGCCACCGCAGCAATTGCTGGTATTTTCTGGCAATTGCAGAAATCACTAGCGATTACAAAAATTGCCAGAGATTATTTGCATGTCTGTAAACATTTCCCAGTGTAGCGAGATCACTACTTGAGGACAACTGCCCATCCAAAAGTCTATAAATGCACATATACCTGCCAATCGTCGACCCATCATTCGCTCCGCCGTCTCTTGCTAGCCCTTCCATTCTCTTCATTACCATACAACCAATCTTCCGTCCTAACCCGTACCGAAACCCCGCAGGATTTGTCACTATCATCATCATCATCACAATTACCGTCACCACCGTAATCATCGTCGCTGTGTGGTTGAATCGCCAGTGCAGCGCCAGACATGGCTGCTATTTTAACAATCGCCCATTGCGTATCAATCACGAGTTTCATATTATTTGCTTTATCCTCGTTTTCCATATTGATATTAAAGATGTGGCCCGTATATAGTTGACGACATGAGCCAGATCGACAAGCATTAGTTGATTCAATGGCGTGCTGACTTCTAGTGGCGCTCAACATCTCTCGAATATCCTCAATCTGGACTTTAATCTTGTCTGATGGTTTGCCGGTATGGAAATCGAGCCAGTGAAACTGGAGTTGTACCTGCCATGTGTTGGTCTCTTCATCTTTCAAGATGCCTAGGCACTATAGTCCGAAATATGCCTTGCCCCACCAATCATGGAGCTGCATGTTCATGGAGATCATATTCCAGTCTTTGTCGGAGACTGCAATATGTTTGGCACAGAGAGAATAGAATAGGGCATCACGATCTGTTCCAATCAAACGACCAATAAGGAGGATATACTCTCCCCTGAGTGTGAAGTGATTCCTGCCTGATGAATTGACGGCGAAAGGCAAGATATGGCACACCTCTGGATTTTTGGTACCAAGGAACACACATTTTCCCTGATCTCGGTTCAAAGCCTACACATTTTCTTGTTGGAAATCTCTATGATCAAATATTGAACAAGGCCAACTTACCAGATTCCTCTGTGTCTCACTTCGATTGACATGATCTGAACTTCTAGAGCTATAGTAACTCCCTTCGGATACCTCTGAAGAACTGCGCATGCGCTTTCGTGGTGCTGAATTCTCTCTTCGTCCAGCGACTAGACCGTTCAGGACTGCCACATGTCAGATTTCTCCCCCGTCTTTCATCGGAATTCCATGACCGATTGACTATACTGGAGGCATGCTTACTGAAAGAAACAAGATCATCAGCGGAATATATTTCTCTTGCCGTCTCTGAAAGCCTTTTCACATTTGCGGAAGCTTCGAGTTCTTTCAGCGGCATGACAAGGTACGTCGCCATCTGTCCTTTGGTAAACTCTAACGTGGGATCCCCATGTCTAATCCTCAATCGGGATAGTATTAATTCGAGATGTTCCAGTCGTTCCTCAAGAGTATCTACTGGGGTCGAGTTGACGACGGGACGGAATAGAGGCCTCAATCGTAGGTAGTTCGAAAGTGCTGCCTTATCCTCGGGTCGCGTGGATTCATCGTCCAGGAAGTCATTGAGATCTGAGTGGTATGTCTGTCTCATCTCTGGAGTAGTCATGATGAAATTTGGTGCCGAAGAAGATGAAATGAACACGGCGTGGAAAAGGAAGGGGGGAGGGTAGATCCTTGGTCACAACGCCAAATTTGCCGAATTTTCATTGCGTCGTGTTATGGCTGTTGCGAAGAGGAACTAAGACACCAAGATGGAGAATGATGACGGCGATGAAGGAAAAAAGAAAAGAGAAAACAGAGTTTTGCAGAGGAGTATTTGAACTGCATGCAGGCTGCCGGCCGCCTCATGAAAAATCCACGACTGTTACAGCTGTCAAACCCTAAAACAGATGAAGGTGGCCGCCAGCTGCCAACTGCCGCCTGTGTCAGCGCCGTAAAGGCCATTCCATTGCAGTAGCAATGATGACGAAGACGGCCAAGAGCATGAAAGAAGCATCTTAACCGTGTTTATTAATCGATGAATAGCCATGAATATTCTCGTTGTATGCTTGTCCACATGATCTGACATGTATTCACACGCATCATGGCGGCGTCCTCTCGTGAGAGAGTAGGGTCGTACACTCGGAAATCTTGCTGGTTTTGTCTACCCAGGTAAATATTAGACTCGAATATTCACCAGGTACTGAATGCGTAGGGAGGCAACAAGTTACCATAGAAAGGGAGAGGAGTGTTGCTATTTATTGTTCTTTTTTTCTTTTATAGTGCAAGATTCACTCGTATGCAACAACTTGAAACATCATCCGACTATCACGGAGACTAGGTTTGTACAGAAATCATCCGATGGCGGGAACTTGCAGCTGTATATATCCATCAAAGCCGTATGTAGATATCCCAGGTACGCGCGCAGCCAACAGGATGAAACGAAGAGAATCATGTTTGTTCAAAGCCCGTCGGATAGAAGAAATACAATATAATCCAGCTCTCACACGGTTACAAAACAATCGAGGACCGCCGGAACGGGGCCGATGTTGTTCGGCCCTCAACATGGATGGCCCCTGTTCGCTTCCCGTCCTACATATATATGCTAGAGTGAATCTAAGTAGGACGTGGAAACACCAATGCTTCTAGTGACTGAATAAACGTATTTAATAAGCAGACAGAAAGGCTGACCAGTAGCAGCAGCGGCGATGATGATGATTTGTCGTCTATACCCTGCCCAAACATCTGCCCCCATCTTGCCGCTCTGAGTCAAAACGTTGGGGGCCATTTCCACGATCCACCATCAAAATGCATGGAAGCAGACGACTTTGTAAGGTATTGGTCTGCAAGACGCCACATCTCTACATGATTTGCATCTAATAATACGCCGCTTGCAAAGTCGTCCCCACGTTGCAGGCCGATTGCTTACTCCGAACCGGCGCGTGCATCCGAAGGGGGGCGCCGCGTAGTATGGGTAAATAAGCAATTAGGCCACCACCTGGCATCTCTTTTTTCATAAAATGGCCCTGACCTGTCATGTTGCCAATCAGGCCCGACATCCGAGAGTAGTTGGAATGTGTTATTTAGCTACCACAGTGAGGGGCGAATCCGATCGGTACGGATGTCACGGGAAGGGTTCTCGTACTGGTCGTATATCGGACGACGGATGACGGGGAACCAGGATCCGAGGGCTGGCGATTGCATCAAGGGTGTGTGTGTGGAATGGCGCTAACAAAACGGCACAAGAACGCATAGTAACTATCAAAAATCGTCCGCCGGCCAGGCCCAATCTGGCAAAACAGGAACCAGCCCACGCAATCCTTTTCCCTCCCCCCCCTAGCTGCTTACCCAGAGTCGACCGTGTAAAGACCAGGGCCAAATGAACCGGTACGAGAGATACGGCGTGCGGCGAACTCGGAGGATCCACGCACAGGACACATGCAGTATCGTTTCATTGCCTCTTTGGACTTGGACTTGGACTTTGCATGGGTAGGTAGTGAAAAATCGTCTCTGCATATGTTGTGATTTGGGGGCGCCACGAAAAGAAAACACCGACTGGGCTCTTGTATATATATCTAGTCCATGGGGGCCATGTCTTTGTTAGGCAATATGATCTAGCCTTGTCTTCTAGCACCGTTCTCTTAAACCATCCATCCACTTATACTGTTCTGTGTATTTCCTCTTCTTTCATCGCTAGATGTATTCTTGAAATATATACGACTTAAGAGATAGATATATTACGAAAATAAGAGCTACCGAAAGACTACGAGCATATCCAGCACGACATCCATCGCCTGATAAACATTCACTTTGTCAAATTGAGTCATGCCTTCGAGTCCCAGTAAGACATCTCTTCCCTTTTCTCCCATGAAATGCATGTCTCGTGTGCTTGACACGAGAGTGTTCCTCCTAATGCTCCTCTCTTCTGCAACATCCCATGCTAACATAACCCTCGTTTGTTCTGTTTAGTCCCTGGAATCTCAAACATCATGGTCGCCAAGTCAGAACAGGACTGCCTCAACATGCTCTCCAAAGAGATAGCTTCCATCCCGGATCGGGAGCTTCCACAAATGGAAACCGCCGAGGACTCGTCAGGGAGACAGCTTCCAGCATCGTCATGTATGTTTCTTGGTGGATTTCTTTCAATAGCATTCGACAAGCCTCTGTTTCGTGTCTTTAAAGAAAGGAACGAAAAATGTTGACCTAATTGTGTACAGTAATGACATCTTATCAGAATCACAGCCGCTCGACCGATGCAGTCATCACCAAGACCATCCGCGCTGCCATGATAGATACCATCAGACCGAGATCATGATACCCTCGATTCTATCTGCGAAAATGCGAAAAAGATTACCCAAGTCAAGTTTAATTCTCAATTAACTCGTCGGGGAAAGTTTGACGCATCAAAGCTCCCGGGCTACGACAACCCAGGCTACCCGCTTCAAGTCCCTTGCCAAGACAGACAACCATCAAACTAAGCGAAACAGAGGAGTCACATCATAATTTCAGCTCTAAATTCTATCATTCAAAAGAGTGGATTGAATACCTCCTACTCATACCATGCCTACAATCCCAGCTGATCCTACCACGCCGCTCCTCCGATGCGCAAACCCATTAGCGCCAAACTCGGCAACCCAGCCGGACAGTTTCTGGCTCCGGCTTACCATTGGCGTTTTTTTTTGTCTTTTCTTCGGAAACGTCCAAGCGGGTTTATCTCTCCGAAGGAAACCCAAACGCTTATTTTAACCTAATCACCTATCCATTATTTTTGAGGCGCAATGTATACCCGATTTTGATTGGGCAAGTTTCAGCTTGAACTTAAACAGGGGCGTTGGGGGATGATGATGATGATGATGATGATGATGATGATGATGCATAATAATTGGAGTTTTATGAATTCACGGTCGCGAAATTTCACTGTTCTGTGCACACATTGGGGAAACATGATTTTTTTAAACGATTGGACATGTCGAGCTGAAAATAATGACTCTGTCCAAAATATTGTATATTTGGAAATGCAGTGCATTAGGTACGGCCATGGATTGGCCTAGTTACTCCTCTTACAGTTATGTATTCAAAACACCTCTTAATTGTCTGCATTATAACAAATTGGTAAAGACATGTACATCATCTCGACTTAATAATGCCATGAGCTACCATTGTAGAACTAGATTCTATCATTCGCATTCATGTTATCACTCGTAGGACTCTGGCCAGCAGTTCGAATTAGGCATTGGCAAAATGATACTGTGGAGAGCATGAGTTCACATGACCGAATTCGTTCTTTTAACCACATCTTTATTACGCATCCCCTACTACACACTTCAACGTTGTTATCCAAAAGGCGTCAACGTGAATTCTCTCACACACAACCCCCTCTACTACAGACTGCCAACGGTGATATATCTCCCGTCAACCTCTTTGCTTCCCAGAGCTATCAACCTTGAACCACCATTCTCCTACACATCCCGCCGCACCCCTTCACATCCACATCGTGTTTCAACAATCATCCATACCCTAACCTAGATAAGATCTATACCCCCCTCAGCCACCTCCGCCGTTTCAGGGCTGCTGTTACTCCCACTTCCCTGAGCTTTCCGAGAAGCATTAAGAGCCTTGAGCTTCGCGGTACCAAATCCTGCCACACCATCCTCCTGGTTTGCGCCCAGCCATGGTTTCTTAGAGTCACCAAGCATGCTACCGGACAGAAAGTAGATGACGAGACCAATGATGATGCAGACAAAGGCAATCGGGTAAAGGAAGTGGATTTTGTAGCCAAACACCCTGATGCCGATGATGACGCCCCAGAAGTTGGCCGTCAGTAGCGAAATGTCAAAGAAGGCAGCACTACCCATACGTAGGATCAAGGGCGCAAGGGTGTAAAAGACAAAGAGACACAAGGTATACCCAGCAATCCAGCCAGGCACAGAGCTAGTCCAGTTAGCATCCTGAAAGGACTGGCGATCAAAAATAGCCGCCTGCACACCGTTGATGATGACACCAAAAAACCCAATAAAGGCGAGGACATGGTGCATCGGTCTCTTGGAAACCAACCACTCCTCAAACACGTTACTAGCGCCGTACAGAGTAGCACCCAGCAGCCCAAAAAGATCACCTTTCAGTAAATCAACACCAGGCCCTCCGTTGGTGCCGTTGATGTGATCTGAAGCGAGAAGAATCCCCATGCCACCACAACAAACAAGGATACCAGCAACCTGAAAGGGCTTATATCGCACGCGTAGTAAGAAAAACGAGATGATGACCACACAGACAATCGACCAAAAGTTGAGTAACTGCGCCGACAGCAAATTCGTATACCGGTACGCAAGAACAGTGAAGTAATTGCCCTCGACGTCAAGAAACGCCATGATGAGGTACCTCCAGCCATCTGTACATGCGATACGCCACCACTCGCGGGGTCCATCGCGGAATAGGAGGATAGTAGTGTAAACAAGCCCAAGAAGCGCATAGTTGAACATGGTCTGGAAAGCAGGGATATTGGTCTTGTTGTTGGAGAGAAAACTACTAAACGTGTTTGTGCCCGTGATACAGAGCGCGAGAATCTGCCCAACGCCGACGATGAGCCAGAAGTCGGCGGTGGCGAGGTAGCTCCACCAGTGGGCGGACTGGGCCTCAAGGATCTGGATACCCTGCCCAACGGCGGCGTTTTCATCTTCGCTGTAGCGAGGGTGTTGGTCACCATCGCCGTTGACGCTGTTACTGCGAGGACGCGACGACTGCGCAGGGGTTTCATCAGTGTTGGACGAGGGCACAGTTGTCGTCGTCGTCGTGCCGTAGCCTGCCTTGGCGAGATCATCGCTAGTGGTGTGATGAGCAGCCATGGTGTTGTTACTGCCGTCGTCGGTTTCGCTTTGGAGCAGTCGTTGCTCTTCTTGCTCGTCTATATGAGGGCGGCTTGCGGTTCTGTAACCGTCGTGATTTGCGTCACGCTGAGGAACAAATGACAGAATACTGCTGCGCAAATAGTTGGTAATCCTAATGAACGTGGAGGTGGTGGAGGTAGCGGTTTCAACGTCCGAGGTCATTCAAGCTGTTGAACTCTGAACCGAACGATATTGGCAAAGTTTCTATACTCTCAAGTCAATACCAAGTATCGCGTACAAGCACCCATCAAGATATCCATACCTTTTTGCGCTTATATCCACAAAGCTTTCAAAATCCGATGAGCGTGTCGGTCATCAACCTTGCCGTGATACCTCTAAAGGGATAATTTCCCTCTTGTTTCGCCCAATTTAAAAAAAAATAATCTCTAAAAACTGAGAATATAATAATGAATTCTTGTTCTCTCTCCGAGTCTTTCTTCGTCTCCTTTGTCTGCAGCAAGCGCAAAGACTTTTAAGTCGCCTGCTGGAATATCTACGCTATCGCGATCCGACACACACAACAACGGTGTATTGTTATTATCGACGAGAGGCTGTTGAGGAAAAGACTCTGGCGGGCGCACGTCGACATGTGTAGGTGTGGTGGTTGTCGTAGAAGCTCCAGCGTGTTCTGGAGGGGTGGTAGTGTTCCCTTTGGGGCACAGGTTCGTCTTCGTGTTGCTCCTTCAAGCTGTTCCGGATGTAGATCGATGGATGAAAGAGAGGAGGGGTAGAAAGAAAGAAAGAAAGAAAGAGGCAAGGGGGAGTTAGGAAACGGTATGTATGGCGTATATATGTATGTTCGCTCGCTATGGGCGAATGAGGGCAGCAGGTGTTGCTTGGATGGTTGCGTCAGCTGCAGCGCGGGGGCCAGAGTTAATATCCTATCGAATGCAATCCTCTGTCGTGTCGCACACAATCTCGATGATCTGCTACCTACACAGCAAAGTCAAGAACGGGCGTCGGTCTTGTGACTTGTAAAAGCCGAGAAAATAAAAAAGGGCGCTGTGCATCAGCCTGTTTGGAAATTTCTATCCTGGACGAGTTGGCATCTGACGCGATGCTTAGTGGTGGGGTTTGTTGTGAGTGTGGGTGGGGTAGGGTACTGAGCTGGTGAGAGTGGCTTCAGGGTTCTGCATGCGCTGAATGGGCGGCCGGGTCCAGCCGCTAATGCCGCTAATATAGAGCTTCTAATATAGCTTCTATAGCTGCGTTTATGGCACGTGGGTGGTTATCAATTTAATTACAATTTATGTACAACGAAATTACTACTGGATGCCATTAATGCTGTTGATTGATGATAATTATCGATTACTGGATATCACTACCGCAGAGATCTATCAAAATAGCAAGGCAAGGCAAGACTGAACAGAAACATCACATCACCTGCATATGGACCCGAGAAACTCCACCGATTATGTCTCACCCCCACACCAACATCTTCCAACAGAGACACAAGCAAGGTACACGCCATTCCTACACCTAACAAGAAAGATTTAACAATCCTCGCTTAAAACCATACTTCATCAAACTTATTAATTGCTTAATCCTTCCCTAATCCCCTCCTCCATAATCGTGTACCAACTACTACATACATCCATCCATCTCATCCTTACAAGTCCACCTAGCTCATTAACATCCCAAATCATGCCTATGCAAAAAATCCCACAAGCAAATCCAACACTCAACTAAACATATCCATCCAAAAAAAAAAAAGAACCTAGGTTTTTGAAAAAACGCTACCCCCACAATGTCCTTGTATCCCCTCCCCCAAAAGTTAGATTTTGCGCCTGACCAAGATAGCTTCAACCCCTTGAACAAACATTCCAATCGCCTTGCCAGTTAAATACCCAGTTTCATACATAAAAGTCCATTTTCCTTGCGAATATAAATCATGTTTATCAATCCATCTCCGATTTGCCAGGTCTGCCATTAGCACCACCACTACTATGGCTTCCTGATGACGACGGCCGGCCGTCCTCCTTCAAGATTCCAAGCTGCCGGTCATGCTCGCTCCGAAGCTGCTTTTGACCCGCCACCACTAGCGTCTTCTCTTCTCTACCCTCCGTGAAAGACATGTCGCCCATCCGGAATTTCTCCCGTAGACCTTCCACAGGAGGGGTAACAACAGTCGGGGCCAGCACAGGAGGGTATATGTCGTCGGGCCACAAAATCCTGCGAGCTTCTTCATCCGTCATCGGCGGTTCGTAAATGTCTTCCGTCATAATCACGCTTGGTTCTTTTGGGGACGCAGGCATATTGGAGTAAACTTGGTTGAGAATAGTTGGTTGTTGTGGTGTGATGGGCGATGCTACCGGTTGGTGTATGGTATCCGGAAGGTGGTCACCTCGGGGTGGAGACCGATGTCTCTCCGTGACAATTTGAATTGGTGGCGGCTGTGGGGCCGTATCCCGCGGCCGGAAGGGAGGTGGTGGGTCACGTAAATAGAGATCTTCATCATCAGTCTCAGCATCATCAGTCGACGCGTGCCGAAGTGCATGTGGTCTCGAACCCCCATGGCCCAATGGTGTAGATGGTGTATCGTCGCTCAAGTCATCATCCGAGTACAGTTCATCTTCGTCCTCGTCATCGCTTCGGAGCGTGACAGCATCGGCACCATCACCGATACCCCTCTCCTTCAATAAGTCTGACTCGGACTTTAGGACCTTGCCTTCCGTCTCAGCTTCGTTCAAAGATGCCAGCCGACGAAGAGAACCATATCTGATACGGTCTGCGCGAAGTATATTTCGCATGAGAAACAGCTCGTGTCTTTTATAGGTTTCATAAAACGCCTTGTTGATCCTTGCCGCAGAATGAAGATCCTCCAGACTTGCAATATCCCCCAGAATTCGTAGGCGAATAATCTCTGGGAACTCGGTCACCACACTGTGAACTTCTTCGTGTGTAGCCATTCCACCTGCCAAGCCGGACGTCAGAAGCATCTGTGGCTCAGCCATTCTGTGCCTCGACAGTGCCCAGCCATGGCTTTTGCCACTAATGTCGTACAAAGTCAGACCGGTAACGCTGTTGTAGACATCAGCCACCGCTCTCCGGAACGCTGGCCCGGGGTCGCAAACACTGCCAGGATGGACTGGTGTTGGAGGACTTGGCACTAATCGCAGGGCCTCCATCATTTGTGCTAGGCTCTTTGGCGACGGCTGGGTTTCTGGCATATGAGACACAACATCTGGCTGCACAATGCGCGAGAGCAGACCCATTTCGTTGTATACCAGCATCATCCAGCCCAAGTTCGAGGCGTCGCACCAGTGGCTTCCCTTGGGGCATCTTGGTGTGCTCGTCAATACCGTTGTTGCTTGTACGGGTGAATAGAGGTCGCTTTGAAGCTCATTTATAGGAATCGGATGATTAAACTCCGAAGCCAGGTCACGGGCTGGTGGGCGGATATACTCCTGGATGGTTTCCGTGCAACTTGCAAAAAGCTGCGCAACCTTGGCACCCCGAACAGCCCATATCTTGTCCCGGATTTTCTGTGGCCAAGGCTTGCTTTGCAAATCTTTCTCGTCGGTAAGGTTTAAAATCGCACTCTTGGACATGCGAGTGAAGAGCTGTCGAAGCCCAAAAGCGTAGCTAATAATAAGGAGCCCGTCTGGCATGTCGTCGGCACCTTTATGCATCCATTGGGGAAGCCACCTGTGCTCGACAATAAGTTCTAGCGGTGATGTGCTCTTGTACCTCATTGAACACTCTGCTATGGCAACAAACTGTTCAAAGCTAACCTCCCGCGGGACCTTTTCGTTTTGCATGTGTGCAGCCTGGAAGAGAGTCTCCAGAGAGCTGAGGCTATTCATTTCCAACTGCGGCATACGGTACAGTCTGGCCTCAGATCCGTCCTCGCAAGGGTATTGAACAGGCGGTGGTGGAAGCTGGTCGGTAATATCTTCGGCTTCGTGAATATGGAGACTGCTAGAGTGGCCTGAAAACATGCGCGCGAAGATTGGCGATGTCTCTGCGAGCAGATATGATGAAACGCGGAAGCGGAATACGGGCTCGCTTCCAGTGGAATCAGCGGTGATGTTGGCAAACTCGAGGATAGCATCACCGCGCGGGGCGATGACAAACTCCTCGATGTGTCGGCTGGGAGATATACCCGACTCGCCGGCATGGAGGAGGCGACGAATATCAAAGTGGTCCTGCTTGACCTTTTCGTAATTCCGGAATCGAATCTCGTAGCGTGGGAACTGTTACATTGTTAGAGAAGAACTGACTGCTGTGGTTACCATCCGGGCTTGAGAACTTACAAACTGAGGGTCAGCAGATAGAACCCTCGTGACGCTTGCGTTGCGCATTCGATTGACTGCCTCCCTCCGAAACTTCTTACTTGAAAACAAAGCCTCAATCATTTCTGGAGAGGCGTCCCGTTCGTAGCTCTTGTAGGTCTCCGCAAGGCTCGTCTTGAATGCTTCCGTGAGATTTTCCAGACACATCTTCCAGTCGCGAATGGGTCTCAACCACGGCTCAGACCCGTATGCGCCAACTCTGGTACCACTTCCCGTCACCACCTCGGCTAGACTCTGGCCGCTGAAGGAGCTCCTATGATCGAACAGACCCCCGGCACTCCGAGGGGGGTCCATGGAAGAGTCGCGACGAAGAAGAGGAACCTCTGTCGAGCCACGGCCAGGCATAGACCGCGGTGGCCGGATCTCCTCCTGGAGGATGGCAGCGCAAAGGCTGGCGCATCGCTCCCTGATCTTGTTAAACTCTTTGAATGCGGCATCGACGTGGCTTGGACCAACAGGAGCGGCGCGCATGCGCACAACAAGAGCCTGTAGTTGTCGGGTGCTGCTTTCTGCGCTTTCGTGTATAGAGTTGACATCGGCTATGGAAGGCTCGCGGGAATCGTTATCGATGGATGAGCTATGTAACCTATGCTATGGAGAACATTAGTGGCTGCAGCATGTTGGTTCGACAGAGTGTGTGTGCTGCCAATTGCGACATTGGGACTGATGCGAAAGTGGAACTCTATGCATCGAAATGGTAGGTTTGATAACGGCCACATCAGAGGGTTGTGGATTCATGCAAGGTACGGCCAGTTGGGGGGGGGGGGGGGGGGGGGGGGTGCATAGGAAACATACTGCATAAGCCTTCTCTTCGCGACTGTTGGAGCTCATGCTCTGAAACTTCCTCAAAGCAGACCCGAGCCGCCACATTTTGGCGGTTGAGCTGCCAGAGGAGGCGCCGCCTTCACTGTTGGTCCTGTGAATCATGATGGCGGTTATTCGAGGTTGAGGCTGGATGCGGGGATGCTTCAACGCCTGGTCCTAAGGCGCACTCTCGTTGTCTGCCTCAATTCTCTCCCTCTCTCTCTTGTTTGCTTGCTTACGCGCGCGCGCGTGTTGTCGGATGTAGAGATGGAAATGCAATGGGCTGTTCCATCAAGCCTCGTGGTCCAAGGCGGCGTGAATGCCTGCATCCGACGGCGGCATTGTTTCCGAGCCGCGACCTCAATGACGGCGGACTGGTCGGAACCGGGAGTAGAATTCGGTTTGCTACTTCCGGCGGGGTAGACGATGCTGTGGGAAAAAGTGAGAGTCCAAGTCAAAGGGAAGAGGGGAAGCAGAGTGTATTTGGGTAGAATAGAAGTGCTCGTTGGAGGTGTGTGTGTGTATGTGTGAGTGTGTATGTTGCGTGGATGTTCGTGGCCTTACATCCGCCGCCTTGCGATGGTGTCTTGGCAGCTCGGTCGGGACGGCTGGGATCCGATCAGTGGCCGCGGGCAGCGCTGTTTGCTTGGATCGGTCAGGCCACAGGGCGACTTGAGCCCACTAGCGGCCACTAGACAGAGTCAATCTGGTCAATGTCTGTCCGTCCGTCGATTGTGGGGGAAAAGCAGCACAGCATAGCACTCGAAGCACTGTTGTGACTTGTGAGCGGCCTGTGGTAATATTAGGTGTCAAGATGTTTGGTTGCAAGTCGTCTTCCAACTCGCCCGCGCCAGGTTCATCAGGCCATCATGGTTGCGCCAAGCACAGGCGAAAAGAACCGTAGCTCTGTGGTTGCCAATACGGCGAACCCGAGGCCGTTATTGGGCGCTACGAGCTCCCCAGCTCAGCCGTCCATTCAGTGTCGAGGCCACGTGAGATGGGAGGTCTAGAACCCAACCAGGCGCAAGGGGCGCACGGGGGCTTTTCCCAGGCAGAAAGACCAACAAATACGTCCCAATTGAATGGGGGGGGGTTTCAAAACGAGAGAGCTGGTCACAGGAGTTTGGAAAATAAAGGTTGGCTAACAACAACAAGATGCAGGGCACGGGGAAAAAGAAAAGAAGATTTGGCTGCAGAGTTGCACGCTTCTAATACCACCACATTAGGTGGATAAACAGAGAGATTGCCGTGATTGGAAGACAGACGGGAGTGTGGAGCGCTGTGATGGGTGGCCTGGGCCTACGGTTTGCACTAAACTTGTACGTGCCTACTGTATGGACTAAATAAAATCAACTATGCAATTACTTTTGGAGCTGGCAAACGCTTGTTCTGTGTATGTTAATCAAAGAGCCAAAAAAAACACACAAAATGAACAGTAGTAGGTATACCGGCGATTGAAAAGAAAGGATTTTCCAAGTTACAGCCGCCGATGGTAGGTACTGTCAGATGATGGTTGCATCCGTACCTCTTAACTTCTAGGCACCAACCATTGCGGACACGAGAATCAGGTTTTTTTATTAAGCTTCTTCATAGCCACACATGTATGTCTCGGGACTGCAGAACCACTCAGAAAAGCCCCGGTCCTGAAACGGTGAACTGGCCGTTTTCTTTGATTCGTCTGCCTACCGTTGGACGATGCTGCATTGCTCTATATTTTCATTTTTATAATTAGATGTTCGTATTGTCAGACATCTATTAATGGACACCAGACTTGGGGGAGTTGTTGAATGTCAGATATTGCTAATTCATTTGCCTTGTTAACAGCCCAAGGCTAGTTGCGGGTTAATCCATGACCTATTACACATTCACCAGCATAGCGACATCTAGAGTTCATACGCTGGCCTCAGCGCGGAGTTTCCCACTGATGTTGACATGAGACCATAGCAAACTGACCCTTCACAACAAGGGCACTGACATATATGCTAGATAATATATTAGGTAGGCGACCATGCGACGCCAATCAACCTTTATTGGGCACAGGCATACCAATAATTTGTCTGATTCCTCAATCCCAAAAAGTACCAGGTGATTTAGCAAACACTAATTTCTCTTGCCATCTGTATGGTTGTACTCCGGTGGCCATCAGCGATGAAAAGAAATTACAGCGTATATATATATATATATATATATTCTACAAGCCTGTAAACATACATCCATATTTCCCAAAATAAGCATGCCTGCTATGCCAACACTTCAACCTTTTCTGCCTACCCCAACTCTGCAAGTGAGGACGCATTAGCCCATTGGCCAATTCCATGCCAACGCTTCATCTAGTGTCACATCGCCATTCTCCTACATGACGTGCTAAGGGGGACTGACTGCACCCTAGACTGCCTTACTCGAGCAACACACACAAACAACTTAAAAAGGCGCACAAAGTAACTTCGCCATGATACTACAGTAGCGCTCGCTCGCTCGCATCGCACTGACAGGTGGCCCACCCCGCTGGCTGGCAGGTCCCGACTCTACGTCCTCGGGACTGGTAAAGTATTATTTGGCCTGCATATAGAGTAGCCCTACCAGGTAGCTAGTCGTATCTGAGTGTGTCTAAATGCCGCCCAATCTAGACAGCTCTGATCATGCTGGACGCACTTCCTCCACTGTCTGTGCTCATGCCACTTGATAGGTGTACATGGCCAACCCAGGTCTGTTGCATATGGGGGTGGTGGGGGAGAAGGGAGATCTCGGAGTTTGCCTCATTAACCACGATGCCGAGGGAGGGTGGGTTGGTGGGGTCAACAAACACGACGACGATGATCAATGATGTTCCTGCCTGGCTATCTAATACCTGGGACCCTGATGAATTGCCGCAATACAAAGTACCCACACAGCATGACATCTCTAGTTGTAGACCTTGTGAGCGCCTGGTGTGCTGGCACATGTTGATGAGCTGCCTCCCTCCATGTTGGATGCCAAACCGCTTCTTGCCTGCGCCAATATCGGTTAAGACATTCGTCCGTTCCAAAGAAACTGCACCTGCAGCTCTGAGAAAAGAAGGACAGTAATACGAAAAGCCACAATGTAAAGACGGGACCAAAGGTGAGCATGGTAGCCTAGACGTCTATTTACATGATGCATGAGGTGGCGGTGACATCCACGCACTAGGCACGTTCCGTATGACCAACAGTGTAAAGCCTGGCCATTTTAAAATGGGAGATACTACACTAGTCTATGGGGCTTCTTCTTTTTTTATTTCAAAGTATCCGTGAGCTCTCATTATAGTCTTGAGCGTATAGTAGCTTTGCAGTACGTGAAAGCATAGGGATCTGCTCGTTCACAATCCAGCAAATCCCCAACTAGACCTCTTAAATTTTACAGGAAGGAAGCTGTTTCCACACCGATGACCATAATAATTGGGGAAATCGTTCGCCTCGGGGGTAGCGTAAATTTTAATCAGCCGCACTGCAGCAAACAGGACGGGAACTAACATGGTTTTGGAGAAAGAAAACGAAGCTATGGCGTCAGACCCCCCCCCCCAGCAGACCAGGCATGCCCAGCTAGGTGAGTAATATCTACTCATGGGTAGGTGTAGATGCGCGGCTCCTGCCCGCCCTTTGCGGGTCACATACTCACTAAGTAAGAACTAGAAATGCCAGATAACAATGAGAAAACTATTGGCGATTGCGGGAAGACGAGGGAGAAGGGACAAATGGCATATCAAAAATGAGTGATTGGGTTGTGTCGTGAATTTTGACCGTGGATGTAGCCGTTTGATGGGTGCTGGTGTTTGACACACCCTGAAACTTGGCAGGGATGGATGGGGTGATGGATGGCCTGATGTCAATTGAAATGAATCAATGTGTCTCTTTATGGTAAACGCCGCAACATCCTTTTTGGCTTGGCGACTATTATTATAAATCGGATCACTGGATGAGAAAAATCCCGATCCTGACAGTGCAAAGGTTGCCCCAGAAATCGACACACTGATTGTCATAGTGAGTCGGCCTTGATCGTCGCTGACCCAAGGTACAGTGTGCCGTACATGTTCATGGTTCCCCAGTCAAACAGGTGCCCCCTGTTCACCTCGTCCAGCAAGAGGGAAAAAAGACCATCAAGATGTTTTGCCGCGCGGCCAATGTAAGAAGTACTACTATAGGTCGATAATAATAACAATAATACTGATACCTAGCACAGAACATCTGAGTAATGATCCATGAGCGGGAAAAAAAAGACGAAAAGCGGATGAGCGGCACTGTTGTGGGGGCGGGGTTCTCTACTAGGATACCTACCTTTGTTGTGGAGGAGGGGGACCGCTGTTAGTCTCGGAGGGTGATTGTCGCGAGGCCCGAGTTTACGTGTGTCTCGGATCATCGCGACAGAAGACGGGGAAACAAACAAACAAACAAAGAATGGGAGGCTGTTTGAGGAGCATTTAGGGTTTGATGACTTGGTTATAACACAGACACATATAGCAGTTCAATGACATGCCGAAGCAAAGTGACACCTGTACATATAGCAACCTCTACACCTCCCTACCGTGCCTGAGAGCAACTTGGCAGTGCGGCGCGGTTCGGCACATCCATCCATCCACCCATCCCACACCAAATGAACTGCTGCTATCCCGGTACTAGGCAGCTTAACTGACCCCCATCCAAGTCATTCCCCCCCCCCTCCCTCCCTACTTTATTTAGGTTTCCTAATAGGGAAATGGCCTCGAAACAGTTGCAATCACCCTGAGAAGCGCATGGGAAAATCTGTGTAGATCATGGGGCCATCCGATCAGTTTAGACAGACACTGTTCATCAGCTCATTTGATCAGTCAAGAAGGTATTTGATTTAATTATATGTACAATTCCTTTTTAATAACATAACCGGGACTGTTGGTACCTTCTCCACTTTTCCGTGTGATTTTAAACAGTTCCAGCTCCGACGGTGGTGTCGGGTCGACTTTCTTGATGAATCTACAAGTCTACAGCCCACACTAGCAACCTCAGCCCATCGGCCGTTTCCAGCTTCGGGTTCTTTGTCAAAACCACCAACAACCCAACCTACCTAACCACCAACATAAACCCACAAAAACCCCAACATGCAGGGCCCTCTGCTCTTGGCTCATTTGGTTTTTGGTTGGCTGGTTTACACTCCCTCCCCAATATCAATAATTTACAGGGTCCAAGACAGATAAGCTCGGTACTCACACTTTCTCTCCCCCCCAGGATTTGCCCTGTGCCTCTATGCCAAGCCCAGCTGGACGTTCCATAGGTAGTTCATGTCCCAACTAGTCCAAATCCCTACTAAACAAACACACACCCCCCAGCAAAAACGTTATGCCAAAAACTCCACAAATCCCCCATCAACCTTCTCACATCTGACTCGTACAATCCACAAATGGCAAGAATAGGATTCTCTGACACGCAAGTGAGCAAATAGCACACCAAAACGCGCGCGCGCAAGATGTACAACAGGGGTGTGTATGTGACAGGGGGGGGGGCCTGCGGCGAATTACCCGGCAAGGCTAGGATTGTTTGTACTGTATGTACGGAGTACAAACATACATACAACTATGACAAGGGGGAGGGATGCACCGCGGGAAGAATGAGACCGTTTGGAGAAGAAAAGACCCAACCATATAATTTTAGGGAACAGCCCGGACGGCAGCGTACCCGCCATAAGAAGGCTGTGGCCGGCTCCTTTGGACGGAGATGCAGCAACAACGCAGTTTATTTTTCTTTTATTAATAAACCCTACGGCGCATATCTTTTTTGTGTACCTAACGGCTAACCGAGAACGAGGGGGAGCTCTCGGTTGGAGTTGAAGGAATATAACTTACACATCAAAAAGGGAGAGCAATGAGAGGAGCTCATCACCCAGGCACCTTGATGCCATCACACTCTACCACCTCTTATATCTAACTATATTCCCCAAGTTCCTTTCATCCTCTTTATCCATTCATCATATATACACATTTACATATCAATTTATGTGAGACACATCCGCCCCACCATGCCTCTCGAAAAATTCACCGTCATCGTCATTGGCGGCGGCCCCATCGGCCTCACAGCCGCCCACGCCCTCACCCACGCCAACATCGACTTCGTCCTCCTCGAGCGCCGCCCCGCTGTCGTCACCGACGCAGGATCCCATCTTGTCATGCTACCTGCTGCGATGCGTACCTTGGGCCAGCTCGGACTACATGATGCTCTTCAGCGTGTGAGCGCACCGCTGGATTCCAAGATTGGCCGTTGTGATCATATGGGCCGGGATTTGGGGGATGTTCATTTTTTTGAGCTTCAGAAAGAGTAGTGAGTAGTAATAACAAACCTTCACTTTCTTTTTATAAGATATTCCATTATACTTTGTTCAAGCGGTGGTGTTATTTCTGTTGGTTCACCGTTGATGCTAATTCGTGTATAGTTTCGGCGCTCTACCCAGAGTCATAACTCGTCACGATCTTCTACAAGTCCTCCACGATACCCTCCCCGAAGCCACCCAAGCCAGAATCCACACCAACAAGAAAATCACATCCATCTCCACCACCGACACCGGCGTCCTCGCCACCTGCGCAGACGGCACCTCCTTCTCCGGCACCATCATCATCGGCGCCGATGGCGTCCACAGTGTCGTACGCGAGCACATGCGTCTCCTCGCCCTCAAAGCATCCGCCTCCTCCTCCTCCTCCATCACATCATCTCCCGATGCCTCACTCAAAGACCGCAAAGCCAGCCATGACAGCAGCAGTAGTACCAGCATAGCAAACATGACAAACATGACAAACATCAACTCTCCCGATTACCCCTTTGAAGCCAACTACCGCGCCATTTGGATCCGCTTCCCAACACCATCATACCTCCCCATCGGCACAACCTGCGAATCCCACGGCCCCGGCGCCGCCACCCAGTACTTCGCCGCCCCCGGCACCAGCGTCGCCGGTGTCTACGAACGCCTCCCCTCCCCTATTACCCGCGGCCAGCGCATCCACTTCTCTGCTGCCGACCAGGCTGCCATGGCCGCTCGCTGGGGCCATCTGCCCCTTATCCACGGCGGGAAACTCAACGTCCGCGACGCCTTTGAGTCTCGAATCGACTCTGGTCTCGTTACCCTCGAGGTCGGCGTCCTAGAGCACTGGAGTTGGGACGGCCGGATCGTCCTCGTCGGAGATGCTGCTCACAAGTACACCCCGAGCACCGGCGCCGGCTGTAACAACGGCATCCTCGATGTCGCCGCCCTCGTCAACCAACTACACCGCGCCGTCCATCAATCCCGGACCTTTTACCCCTCCTCTTCCACCTCCTCCTCCTCAGATTTTGGCCAGGACCGCGCCCTACTCGCCCACGCCTTCACAGCATACCAAGACTCACGCTACGCCGCCGTCGTCGCTGGCTGTAAAGGCTCCGGAGACGCCACAGCCACCGCAACATGGCAGTCTCGCATCCACCGGTTCCTCGATCTCTATGCTATGCCTTTCCGCTTTGTACAGAGATTTCTAGCCCGGAAGGAGGCAAGCGACCTTGCGCAGGCGCAGCCGTTTAGCTTCATACAAGGCGAGGAGCGTATATCAGGGAACATGGCTTGGGGGGTGCCCATACCCAACTCGAAACTACTATCATGACGCATAACACCCAACAACCTGTGTATAAAAAATTATGTTAAATGAATACATCAAATACTCCATGTACATAGCATTTCTTCAATTTCATCCGGGTCGTTGACAACATCGTCCAGGGAGCCACATCGTCTTTGTTTCCTTGGTCTTATAGCCTTGATATCACATGCGAGAAAGAATATTCAAAGTACATCTTCAGTTGTCAGTATAATAATCAAGCATCAGACACACCGTCTTTTTACTCGTACGAAATATTCATTCTCATGTGAAACTGTTCGCTCTTGGCTACACACCCCCTTTCCTCCCTATCTTTAAAGGTGAAACCACATGCTTTATAAGTTATCATTTATCTCACCGCCCGTGATATCTCTGTTCATAAGTTTAAACACATCCATCTATGCCGCTTTGTTGCTCCTTTGTAATAAAAAAAAGAGAAGAAATAAGAGGGGAGTCCATTCCCCCCCAAATTCCCCAATGGCCTGTCTCAACGCAAACGCCAACCCCGCCGGCCTGTGTGTGTAGATATATGCAAATATATACCCCTTCCCGCCCTCCCACCCGAATCCTCAACTTCTTTTACGAAGCCTTCAATGTTTGGTAGACACACCATCGTGTTGCCGCTAACCCATCAAGTCGTACATCTCACCCTACATACCTACACTTGTTTTGTGTTTTTACCAACTCTTACGGCGAGATCCGCGAGATCCTGAAGAATGTCCAAGCTCCCCTACTCTTATTATGTGTTTTTTCCCTGTCGATGCGTGTCATCAAGAGAGCATGCGGCCTTTACTGGCTATGTCGCTTTGTCACCATGAACAAATCCGCTCGCTGAAACATGGTTGCTCTATCCAAGAACGTGGGTGGGCAAGGAGGAGACATCAACGGATGCGAATAGATCAGGTAGCAGAAGAAGTGCACTAGAACCTCTTGCCAGTGACATGAGTATTTACACAGACTTGATCAAGCCTCATGGAGAATCGGGATTGAATTTGATCTCAAGAGGTCAAGAGAGAAAATTCTCGCTTCGTTGCGCACACCATTTGCCCAAACGTTCAGCCACCCTTGCGTTCTGATTCGTGTTTCGGGGGCTGTTCCACATTTGCCGTAGGTTCTGTGGTAGTGATGTTGTTCGCCTTCTTCTTTCCTTTACCGGCCTTTTGCCAGCCCCCATCGGTCTCACTTTTGGCACTGCGTACATGGCCATTCTCCCTGGGCGGATTTCCCTTTTGGGTGTGAACAACTGGCTTTTGCATCTTCGGAGATGGCACCTTGGCTGAAGATACCTTAGCAGAAGACACCTTGGGAGAAGACTTTGGGTTCTGTGCAGACGCAGTCACCGATTCGTCCAGTTTTGACGTTTGCTTTGCCGCCTCCACCTTGTTGGCTTTTGATTCGGCCCGCGTTTCGGACTTGTGCCGCCCTGTAGTAGAGCTGTCTTGCTTCCGCAACGTTGTTGGGGAGGGAGTCCTTGTCTCATAAACAGGAGACAGATGCGCCATTTCGGCAACCACCGACTTGCCAACACGATTGTCTCCAATTGCGAGGTCCAATGGGGCAATCACGCCGCTTTGAGGTTGTCGAGACATTAAGCGCTGTCGTGCTGAGGGCGATAGTCTTGCTGCTCCACCATTTTGCGCAATGTCCTGGGTCATATTGGCATAGTTGGCATAATTGGCGTTGTAAGAATTCATCATCGCTATTCGTTCTCGAAAGGACGTATCATCAGCAGGAGGTGGAGCTGGAACGCTGTTGGATCCATTGGCGATGACGGGGGGATGGTCGGCCGTCTTGTGCGAGGCGGGACCGGGCACAAATCCTTGCGATACAGTGGAATCAGGAGTAACATAGGGGACCAGTGGTGGTGCCATATTGATGTGTAAAGCGTTATCGTAATACAATGGCGCTGAATCATCGATATGCAAAGGCTCCATTCGGGACTGTTGACGTGCAGCACCAGAAGCAGCCATACTTGGTTTGAGCCCGGATCCGTTGACAACCAGAGGTCTCGTTGAGTTCTTATTTTGACTGCCAGGAAAAGGCGCAGAAGAAAGCGGCGCTGATGACGTCCCGACCGAGAACGCCCGAGAATGTCCAAGCGGTGAAGGGGATCTTGAAGCTCGCCTCATCCTCCGGTCAAGGAGAGTCTGGGGAAGTTGGTCTGTCGATAGTCTCCGCCTTCCTGGACTGGAGGACTGGCCAGATACATCTCCAAAGGCGATTCTGTTTGAGGGCGGAACCTGGCTTTGCGCTTGAACTGGCTGGGTTGATTGTTGACTGGGGATTACCGGCTTAGTGGGGCTTGAACTCATCTGAGGAGGGAAATACCCAGTTGATTTGCTCTCCTCCGAATGCGGTGAATCTGAGACTGGCCTGGGCGTATCCTCAACGTCGGTGTCGTCAGAAATAAAGCTGGGAATAGGGATTCCGTTTGCGCTTCTCGGCGCATACATTGAAGCACTAGTAGATGGCTGGCTGTCTAGAGTGTACCCTGCACTTCGAGGGGCAGATGACGGCAACCTAGATGCTGGCTGTGACTGTGATCTAAGTGAGCTACTCGAGGCTGACACTCCCGACTCAGATGTCACGGTGGATCTCTGAAGGGGACGGCGAAAATCCTGACCAGTCCCGTTGGGCGTGGCTGGTGATGATGGGTACGTCCCGTAACCGGTGGCAGCTTGGGCGTAAAAGGGATGGCTCAGGCCCATTCCATAGATAGCATACAGATCAGGTCTCAAGGGAGCGCTAATAGGAGGGTTGTCAAAAGAATTTGTTCGGGAGCGATCGGCCGACTGTTGCCCAGACCCATTCGATACAGACAGTCGTTGTTGGCCAATGTTCTGATGTTGAAGAAACGCCGGTGACTGTGCATAGAGGTGCAACTGCCGCATATTTTCCTGAGCATACGCCATCTGTGTCATCAGGTCCTGCTGCGCGTATTGGATCTGCAGATGCGGGTTTTGAAACCAGGACATGTCTTGTTGCATGCCCATTGGCTGCACAAACATGTTTGGGTCATAGGTAGGAATCGCAGACGATGCCCGCCTACTTGAACCTCCACCCCGATAATTGTTACTATGCCGGCCACCTCGATGGTTACCACGACCGCCACCCCGCCCCGTGTGAGTCTGTGACGAGCTACGCAGCAGAACTGGCCGAGGCTGGGGAGCTGGTCGAGACCATACTCTTTCCTCCTCCTTGGGGAAGACATACTGTTCGCATGCTTCTTCGAGTTTTGCATTCGATAGGAGATCAAACGCTCGCCGCAACTCTTGGTGCAAGCCGCGGAATGAATACTCATCTGCGGTATTGCCAAGATTCCGCGAGGTGTTGAACGGCTCCTCGACACAAAGCTGGTTGTTGATCGCATAATTCCATTTCTTCTCATTTTTGGTGATAAGTTTTCCCTGTCGCACTGATAAAACGTTCTTGTCGTAATCAAATTCATGGGCATAAAATCGGAAGAACTGAAAAAGAAGCTCTGCTTCAGAAGATTTATTCTTGTTTCCAAATCCCTTGAGCTTTTTCATGTTATCCGCAAATTCGCTAACGCCTCCGTCGGACTTGGGCATCTTGTGCGGCAGTTGATGCAAGGAAGGTAAAACGGAAGGATTTCGAAGTTGAAGAAAAGCTATAATCAAGCATATCCATGTATAAGAGCTTAGAGTACCTCCAAAAGCTGTACGAACAATTAGCACAGACTCTCAACAAGGCACAAAGCAATCGGCAGAAAAGAAAAATGAGAGGTCCTACCAGCATCGTTGACTATCCTCCTCCGTGTCCAGTATTTGATCATCATAGCAAGCTGTCTAACCCGAGGATCGGTCTCGACATATATTCGAACCATGCGTGTATTCTCAAGGGCTACTGTGTTATTCACATTCATATCGCAGGCGAGGCCAAGCTCGGGGTCCCAAATCTTGACAATTGGAACTTTGGCGGCTGAAATGCAAACAACCTTTTCCATGCCCCCTGCAGGTTGTGTCAGCATATAGTCGTAGATGCAGGATCGATCGGTCCTTGAAGTGGAGACATACGTCGTGCAAGCAAATCAGCAATCATGCAAACACCTTCTAGCTCACGCCAAGTAGTTGTGATGCAAATGTCCACTGTTGGTGGGTTAGTGGTTTCTTCATCACTTGTGCAATCATGACCTTTCAGGCATGTAATGCAAGGGTTGGGATCGACATACCATCAGAGTCGTCTGAACACAAGAGATTACCAGATGATCCAAATAGATGCACCTTAATGTCGTGTCCGGGCCATTCATCATTGAAGATGGTCTCTAGCTTCTGAACCAGCTTTCTTCTATCTTCCTCCACTTTATCGGTCGGCAGTAATCGATCGTAAATCTCACGCATATCTGTGGCAAGCTTCCTCTCCTCGTTCTCTGTCAACTTACTCTTGACAGTCCGGATATCCAGCTTCTCCAACCTATCACTACCGACAGAGTATGGTATCCGCCTTCTCGAGTTGATCTGCGCAGTTTCGTATTTGCATCCTCCTAATCGTGGTGGGAGTGGCCGCAAAGACGGAAGTGTGCTATTGGTTTCAGAATATGCAGATCGGGGAGAATGGTTGGTCCCAGCAGTCGGAGACGGTTCGCGAGATTCGAAGGAAAATTGTCGGGCATGCTGATGGGGTGTTGATGGCACAGAGCTTGAGTGATTCTGGGCCTGCGAAGACACAGCAGTCGGCCGATGGGGCAGATTCCTCGCCAGCTCTGGAGCCTGTTTGCCAGGCATTTTGGACGGAGCCTCTTTTGACGTTATAACCGGGCGGTTCTTGTCTGGGCCCTGGTGTGGCCGACTCCCATGGCCTCCAGAAGTGGTCCCCTTGGCAGTTGTGCTATCCCGGAGCGACACTTTGCTAGAAGATCGCGACCTCGGCGCGGCCTGGACGTGAGGAGCTGACACAACGGGAGGGAGTGGTGGTGTCTGCAGGCCACCACCTCCCCGTGCGGGTGAAATCAGTTTGTTGTAGTGAAGAAGCTGGGCGTGATAAATATTGGGGTGTTGAGGAAAGAGAAAGGGAAAGAAATCGACCTGAGGAGAGAACTGTGCGTTGGCAGCTGCGCTGGCGGCGGCTGCAGTGGCTGCAGGAGCGGAAGCGTCTTGAGATCCGTCAGTCGAGTGTAACGCCAAGCCGCCAGGAGTGGATGGAGTCGACGAGGACCAGGCAGCGGGAAGATAAGAATGCTGGGATTCGGGGGCTTGAGTCCGGGTGTCCATGAAGCGAATGAGCCCCAGATTCTACCTGATGCAGAGTAGAAGCCAGCCGGAGCGGCTTTCTATGCCCGACACGATATTCCGACTAGGTCTCAGCGGCTCGATTTCGACAATGGACGACAACGAGTAATGCTAAGCCTGTATATCCACGGGTTTCGGTGTGTTTCAACTCGAATTATTCGGCCAGTCTATGCTGCATTGACAGAGTCAAAAGATAGATGCTGGGTACTGTGGGCGGCAGGTCGGGATCTCAACAACGGTCAGAAAAGTGACGAGCGTGGACTCGATTTCAAAGCTAGATCTGTCAAAGGTGCTGCTGACATGTGAGCCCCTCAAAAAAGGCAGCAGGTGGAATGTCAAGCGGGCGTCTTCGAAAATGCTACGAGACTAGCTCACAGCCAAAGGGCATCGATGTCGAGGATGAAGCGAGGCCCCAGAGAAGGGAAGGGGGAGAAATGAGCGAAGGCAAACAAAGTCGTGGCTAAATGATGGGCTGCGGTCGGGACAGAGGCCGCGAGAGGGGGGGGGGGGGGGGTCGGTCAATTGAATGACGGTAAAAGGGGTCGGCGGAACAGTCGTAGTAATTGCTTTCGGAGGGGGAGTAGACTACTTTGCGAGACGAGCAGCAGCAGCGTATTTTGGTCGATGAGCAATACGGCCACGGCGTAGGACACGGGCGAGGAGCGAGACGAAGGAAGAAGAAACGGGAAGAGGGGCGTAAGTTGGTTAAGGGTCAACGACCGTCTGAAAGAGTGTCGAAGTGCCGTCTACGGTCAACCGTCCAACAAAGACACAGCCAGCCTATGGCAGAATGGGGGAACCTGACTTGCCCACCTTAACCTCACTGGTTGCTTTGGAAGAGTGGGTGGTCTTCGCCCCTACGGAGGTACCTATCCAGCTTCAGGTACAGTGGGCGGCCAGATTGATTGACTGTACACACTGTAATGCACTGTACATGCTCTCCAGAAGACCATCAATCAGTCATTGGTTTGGGGCACACTGCACGCTCTTACACGCCAATTCATGCTCTATCCCCCCCGTGTCCTTCTCTAGGTACCTATGCTTAGGTAGGTAGTAGATACTATAGGTAATAACTCATTCATCGTCGTGTGTGCCCTGACGTGCTGGAGCCGATAGTGCAACAGCAGACTCGCGCACAGTGAGAGGTAGACGAGTACCTACCGGTCTCCAGCACATCTTCAGGACAAGCAGGGGGGTACCTTACAACTCTTTACACAACTGCTGGGGAGGCCAAGTACCTCATTTCGTGCCTACCTCTCATTTAGATGACACTCTAGGGATTGTGGGGACAAAGGTCTTGAGTGCTGGTACCTTATCCATTCCCTCTCCGCAAGTTCCGGCCTCGTACAAAAAAGGCCAGTAGGTAGGGAACGCAAATACTTGAATTAGCGCGCTTGACTTTGGGCATTGGCATGTCTAGCAACCGCTACGAGTATATCGGATTTAACAAAGCGTCTACCGCAGCGCCGTCGTGATTCACTCGTACTTGGGTTTTGTGTGTGTGGTTGGTGGCTCTGTCTTCCAAGGCTGACCATCGCTGTTTCCTAGGTGTGTGAGGATAATACCTGTTACGAGCTCGTATTGGTAGGCAAGAAATGGAGAGCAGGGAACTCATATATAACTCATCCGAGGAAGCAGTTATAGTAGGACAGCAGGACTGAGCCTTGTGTTCCTTCCAATATTAATTGGGTGAAGCAGTGCGGGGATTTCTCTTTCTGTGTAACGGCCGAATAGAGATCTGTATTTTACAGTTCAGGTGTCTATTCCCCAGCGGGAGAGCCCTGAAACTACCCAGACAGGTTTATTACCCATCTATGCTGCTCTGCAGATGCAGTTTAGGCCTGTTTGCTGGCCGACTTGTTACGCAGTAATTAGTTACTCGTACCTCTATGACGCAGTTTCTGCTTCTGAGATTGTGGTGTTAGCGTGTGAACCTGCAGTGTGACCAGCCATTGCCTTAGTCACTCACCACTGGAAGGTAAGCTTGCCGACGTAGACAGGGCACGGAGCAGGCACTTGATTGCTGCTAATATCATTTTCAGATTGCCCCTTCTGTCAGTTGTGTTACATACAATTCGCATTACTTGTATTAGTATCAGTTGATAGCCATGCCGCCCGGCTTGTACACACAAAGAAGAGCCGACAGCTCACGAGGGCCAGATGATGACTTCAGTCATTAGACCTGGGCAGCATCAGGAATGAAGCGTTGTTGCTGTTGGTGTGGTCTGCGGACCATAGCAACAGTGTCTATACAGTGCGCTGCACAAAATCCACAAAACCACAACTGAAGCCCTAGATGCTAGCGTCCTCTCCCTGTCCACTGCCCACCCGCCACCAGTCAGCCATCCCTCCCTCCGCCTCGCCCTTCATGTCCCTTGCTGATTAGACATATGCGGCAGTTCATTAATAACGTAGCCATCCGTTGCTTCGTCGGGAGTAGGGCAAATCGTACCTGCCTAGTCCTCCCAAGTGAGGGCCCGTCAGGCTCCGTTCCGGGAGATGCCTGTGCGATTGACCAACCATTATGTCGTGTGTCATCACCGTAACCCAACCCCTGTGCAACGCGCGCCGAGCCGAGGCAGATGTGGCGTATTCTATGACTAAGCATGCCATTAGTCAGGAATGTGTCCTGAGGATACGGGCGACATGTGGCGAAGTTGGGCTTGCATCGAAATTCAGCATCGTTGTTCACCTGGAGCGAAGTGGTCTGTAATCTCAACCCCGCCCGATCCCGGTGATTGCCAATGTCGGGAGCACTAATTAGGAACTTCCAAGTTCCCTTAGAGATAGGTATTTTCGACGTAATTATCGTCGACGGTTGGTGAGCACGGACAAGGTCGCTAATGATAGCGTGTCCTCCATCGGACTACCAGCTAATTAGCCACGGGTCATCGCTTGCCATCCCCCTCCAGGTCATGCTAACGATAACAGGTCCAAGCTGGGTTAGGGGTTCAACCTGGGGTACAGCCGTACGTACAGGATGCACCGATTCAAACCAGCGGAACTGTGTGCACTGTGCACATGCATTACCACTGCCCTCGTCAGGGCCGCAACGTCCCATCTGGCAACAGACGTTAAAGGGGATAGGTACAGTAGGAAGGCAGATGCCGGCAGAATTGTCGTTGTATTGTACCAATTAATGACTAGACTAAAAACCCTTCTATTGACGTTGTTCCTGTGACTTACTGTTCTTCTTCCTGTCTCCCGCCTTGTTGTCTGTAGTGGTATGTAGTATTGAGACTACAGGGCTTCTAGAAACACATTTTCACTACTAAGGTAATACTGTACCTTCTCAGTACTATTTTCGTCTGTAGTAATAATCACCTGGTAGCGACGATATTGTTGGTGGTCATCCCAGGAGGAAGTCGCGTTCCCGTTTGCTCTTTCCTTGTTGCGAGTTGGGGAGAAATGCCACATCGTCGCTGTGAGTGGGATAGAAACAGTTCCAACCTGCAAACCAACTCTACCCCATCAAACGTGCTCATGCCTGCCATCAAATCCACATCTGTCCCCTCAAGGCTCACGCCAATGGACCCTGATTCTCCCTTGCAGTAACCTGATATTACCTGTATGCCAGTGGGGCATCATATTCGTCCAAGTCCATGAAGCACCGTTACCTCAAAGTCAACCAACCGCCCACATGGTGTTGCTAAACGTTGCGTTGGATACGCATGCATACCAGCACTCCTACAGACCACCTCAGCTGGCCATCCATGGCGTGTCGCAGCCCGTGTGTTTGATATTCTAGGTCATTTGGTTAACAGGATTGACAGAGCGTTGGCCATCTGAAGCCCTTTGTGGTTGCATACTTGCATTCCCCAGTATTTCCAAAAAGGAAGCATGCCAAACCAGCCAGTGCCCACAGGCTATGGAGAACATACAGCCAATACAAATACAGGGGTCTTTTGACTTGAGCCGCTCCTACTATGTAGGCAGTAGTTAGTGTACAGCACATCACCGCCCAACAAAAAGCCATTGCTCACCGCAGCATGTCTTTGTTAGCCATGGTCATCCACGTTCTCCTCCCTTTTTGCTGCAGCACCAGCGACGCCCTCGCATGCAGGACAAGTTCCAGCTGAGAAGTGCTGAAAAAGCCTCTTCCATACACAATACGGGGTGGCAAAGTGGTCCTGGCTGGTGTCCTGCCCGCAATATACGGTGTACGGCCTGGGGGGTGGCCAATGTTGATTCTGATCATTACATTGACGATAGCCATGTGCCTCCTGCGGGCCTGTCTGGCTGAACAAACATTCAAGTGGAGGGAACATCAAGTCGATCACTATAAAATGTGATGAATTAGGTCTTCATGGTTTAATCCCACGGCCTATCTTGGATCCGAAAAGGCTGATTAAGCTTTCAGCATTATCCCAGCTCGCAACTTCCCGAAGGTTTCGTGCTCTCGATGTTCCATTTTTTATTCCCATCCAGATCTCCTGTCACATTTGGGCAGGGTCTGTTCTGCTTTATTCTTATGGGCCAAATACAACCCCAACCCCATTTCTTGATTTTATCATCTCAACGCCATCTTCTATATGGATGTTGACGTTAACTCCAACACTGTTGTAACTGCGTTACTTTGCCGGTAGGAATTTAGGACGAGAAGATGGCCCTGCCGTCTTTCGAGTTCACTAAGCTGTTTAAGAACATTCTATAATCGCTGCTCTCTGCCACATTTTCTTGCACCGCGGATGAGGGCAAACTGGCCAAGATCCTTTGCCGCACACTTTCGTCATTCATCACGCCACCGCGTGTTTCCCGGTTTCCATAAATCCGCTATTTTGAATGGGCATGACATCAGACTACAAGGAGCAATGCTTCCGTCGGCCTATGAGCAGACATAGACTCCCTATAATTGGAATACGACTGTCAGTTTCTACAGTTTTGGTGTTCTACTGGAAACGAAGAGTTTTCCCCGCCACCGAACTTCTGAATTTGGCTAAATTCATGGTGTTTCCTATGATTTCCACAGCGGCATATGGGGCCCGCATACCATCTCGCCAAGTTTTTGTGCGAGGGCTAGGAACTCTTTCCCAGCTATCCGAGTTTTCAATTTTCTCTCTCCCATTATGCTTGAAACCTACTTTACCTTTTCCAATATGCGATGCAACCAACAAACGCAAGGAAGGTCGTTGATTATGTTTTGGATTAATCGCGAGTCAACTCGGACAATCAGACACTCAGACAAGAAGGCCTCAATATGGACCCATCCGGTCTTTCGATCCAATTGAATTCTCCCCTTAAGCTAGTGTTACTCCCGTCAACTACCGTGCGACCTAATTACCAAAGTATGAACTTACACACGCAGACAGGGACCTGCATTCCCGCATTCCAAGAATACACCGTCCGAGCTCCACGAATCACAGGAACAAGGCACAGGGTGCCGCGTGGCTGCCGGGAGGATACACGACAGACCCGCTCCCATGGCACCAGCCCATGCGAACTCTAATAATGGAAGAGGCCCCGAGGCCCAGGTCAAGTTTTCGCTTTGCCTGTCCTGTTGTTTTAAAAAGGAGCATTGCTCCGGCAGCAAGGGGTTTGTTTCAATGCTTCCTCCTGTTGGCCATGCTGCCAGCCACTAATTGCTTCCTATCTAGCGTAGTTTGCACCCCGCGAATGGTGGCGCTGAGCATGCGCCAATGATTCTGGATAGAAGGCCAGGAACAGTGCAGCAGTGCATGTTACAGGGGCCTGGATAACTGGGGGCACAGACAACATGAAACAACAAGTGCTCACTACTCGACTATGCATTTTTCCCATCTCGAGCGAAGCTCTTCTTCCTCTTTTACCTCACCATCTTCTTTGTGTGACAATTGCCATCTCCTTGTCTCAATCTTTGCTCCTTTCTGAGTCCTGTTATAGGTCTGCTATTGCCTTTGCTGGCCCCCACAACCTCCAGTTTCCCAACTTGTGGCATCGCAGACAGTATCAAGGGTTGACATACCTACAATTTCACCCCTTTGACTCCCTGCCCAGTAGGCTAGAGGGCTTTCTGACCAAGGACCAAAGCCGTTCCTTTTTGTACTCTCATTGTCAAATCATATCTCGTTTGTTACCAGTCACACGGCAAGCCGCCCTCGCCTCTCTTCTCAGCCTACCCTTTCCTCTTTTTTGACCCTAATCGTCTGTTTGCACTACTCCATCCCCCTTCCCCCTCCAAAAAAAGAAAAGGAACGGACTAGGCCAGCCAGTAATGCTGTCCAGCCTTACGACCAAGCTCGCCCTAAAAAAGGTTGGCCTGCCGAGTAATGCCCTAGACTTTTCCAAGCTCTCGGCGCCGCCACTGTCTTCCGCCTCGGCTAACAAAAGGGATGCCAACGGCAGCATTGATGACGGCGGAACAGGCAACTGGGGGTCGTGGATGTCGGTCAAGTCCCTGCCGTTGACGGTCCACCCGTGGTTCTCGCCGCCGCCGCCGCCCGTAGCCGTGGGTCCGGTACCTCGGATCGGCGACGTGGCGCCACGAGACCGGCAACGGAAGCTAGCTCTCGGTGGTGGGCGGAGGGTGCTGTTGGTGTTTCTTCGGTGTGTCGGATGTGCATGTGAGCCAATCCCCGACATCTTCCTTGTCTCATTAACCTCATCATTTACACGTTACCCACTGCATACCTCGTCCTGATCCTTATCCACTCTCATCCCACATAACCTTTTCACTTGTCTGGGCTGCTGTTATAACTATATACAAACTCTTCCACTTACACAAGTAATCTAATTGATAGTTGCACAAAATACATTCGTTAATCTTCGCACTCTCGCCAACCGCTACTCCGGCACCATTACTTGTATCGCTGTCTCTCATTCATCCGAGCAGGCCACACGTAAGTGGGTTGACCTGCTCGGCGGCTCCTGGAATGTCCAAGTGGTAATAGACGAGGACCGCTCCGTCTATGCGGCCTGGGGACTCGGTGTCGGGGGCGTTTGGCACCTCTTCAATCCGACGACGCAGTTGCAAGGGTGGCGAGAGACAAGCTGGCTGGGCGAGAAGGTTGCTGGTGCTATTCAAAAGGGCGGCGGCGCTGTGAGCCGAGAAACAGTAGCACCGAGGGCACCAGTGGTCAAGGATAACGGCACTAATGATTACAATGATGATGATAATGACGATGATGATGCGCCATCCACGGTCATGGGAAACAAATGGCAAGAGGCTGGAGCGTTTGCCATCGACGGCAAGGGGAGGGTTATTTGGGGCGACAAGGCACTTCGTGCAGACGATTTGATGAATCTGGAAGAGGGTGCTAAGCTCTTAGCTTTATGATGATGGTCGGAGCTAAGTTATGGATAGAGTGTCAGTCTCCTCCGTGTATCACTTTTGTGTCGACTCGAGGTGGATTAACAGTCTTGCTAATATGGAATCAGTTTAGAGACGTGAACGTGCTTCATTGGTTCATTTGTCATGATATGGAGATTTATAGGGGACATGTTGAGTTTCCAAAATGTAAATAAATGTATCTGTATTAAAAAGGTGAGGAATAGCCTTGACTCTTCTATTAACATTGGTTTTCAATCTTCAGACTCCTTTTTATAGGCAGACTATCTTTGTCACCATCATCATCATCATCACATCCCCCACAACAGAGCATGCAAACAGCCCAATTCCCCACACAAAAGTTATCGAATAGGGTCTTTCTGGGCCTATTATTCTCCCTCCCTCTTACAAGAGTACCACGCCGGCAACGACTCCTGCCACAACCTTCATGGCCGCGGGGAATACCGCTGTGGGCTGTGCAGCACTGTCAGAAACAGAGACCGTGGAGTGGATAGTCTCCGTTATTGAGGGGTGGGAGGAGACAGAATGTCCGTCTGTGGAACTGATGTGGCTGCTGATAGGAGTCTCTGCGGAAGATGTGTTGGAAGAAGGTACGGCCGGGGCGCTGATAGTGGACGCTGAAGAAGCAGAAGTAGGAGGGGGTGAGGAAGCCGATGAAGACGGAGGAGGAGCAACGGCAGTGCTAAGAGAATCAGTAGATTTGGTCTCCGTCGCCGTTGCCGTTGCCGTTGCCGTCGTCGTCTCTACCGTCCTCACCGGCGCCATAGGATCGACCGTCAGGTACATGGTTTTAACCGTCTCCGTGCCCTTGTAAATAGGACATCCAGGCACGTTCCTAGGCGGCGCGCGACCACCCCCACAGTCTACACCCTGGCAGATCTCGAGGGTATCTGGCACGTAGTAGAGTACAGTCTCGTAGGTGTCACGCTGGCCGGGCCAGGGCGTCACAGTGCTGGTGAAGGAAGTGCAGCCCTCGATGTCAGTTTTTGCGACGGCAAAGGTGGCGAGGAGGGGCAGCCCCAGGGCGGCGAGGTGGAAGATGGTCATGTTTGGATGTTGTTCTTGTGGTTGTTGTCGATGTTTTTTTTTTGGTCGTTAACTTTTTGGTGAGGTTTGGTTTAAGATTAAAGTAGGATGAAATGAATGTTTAGATCAGATAAACGAGTGAGTGGGTTTTGATAGATTCGTCAAAAAGGAAATGAGATAAGTCGCTCGTTCGTTGCTCTATATATCATCAACCGAAATAAAAAACAGCCCCTAGAGCCTCAATAAACCCGTATTAAACGAAATCTCAATCTTAAAATTATCCCCATCCTTCCTACCAACCCAACCAAAACCAGCCCGCGCCGCACGCAGCAGCCAACCACACACACAATCTCCGTCCTCCCACCCAACGGCCCGACTCGGCCAAGTTCCTAATCTGGCCAAAATTATCACTCGGTCCTCCATCAACCGAGCTGAAAATAAAAACATACCAGTTGGAACAGTGTTATGTACCTAGTAATACTTAGTCCCAGCCTCGTACTCATAATGGGTAACATCATCCCAGTCAGCATGCAAGAAGGAGCTACCCCCAAGTTATAGAATGGCCAACTATCATCGTCTTTTGAGTCATAGAGTTAGGCAAATACAACCTCAGAAAATTGCACACACATGCCTACAACACACACACAAACCCATGGTACACCCATGGCACACCAATCCCAAACGCCGGGATACAAGAATAGCGCTCCTCCAGAGTTTGCCTCGTTCACACATCAACCTGGGCACCTTGGATTGACATGTGCTACAAGTAATAAACCATAAGAGTATTAATACCTGGTCATACAAACAACCCCCCCTACCTTACTGTTCCATTCAATGTTCTACCCCATGTTCTAGTGCCAGACTGGAAGCATCTAGGCTGGAGCTGCGTCAGCTGAATCATGCCTACTGGCCCCTTGCATATCGCTGACGCACGCTGGAAACACCGCGGTCCAAACTTTTAACGAATCGAGATCATTTAGTAGTCAGCAGTTACAGAGTTGTGATCAAGAGATTTGACTCAAGGAATTGTTCGTCAATCGTCATACCATGTGAAGAAATAACATCTCATTATTTCTTTCGACACCATCCTATCTGACTGGCATCGTCTTTCCTATTTCTCATCAACCTCGGTCCTTCAAACCATCACCATCCTGCATTATGGACCGTGTTGCCCCAATTGCCAATCGTTGCTGCTTCCCAGTTTTGTGTATTTTGAAAGCAACCGATTAAAAATCAAATAACACCCCAGAAACCTTGAACCAGTAACTAGCAAACTTTCCCTGAGATATCCCGACCATCTCATTCCAGCGCAGCCCTAAGAGAGGAGATGTGAAGTGAAAGAGACAAATGAACCCAATCCCAAGCACCCGACCGCCCTCGCAAATGCTATCCTTTTTTTTTCCGTTTGTGTTTTGCCATCCTTCCCTCGTGTCCTGAATTCAGAGGTGAAAAAAGAAATTCCAAACTCGACCCAAGAACCATCAAGAGACCTAGTTAGGCGCCATATTACCAGCTGAGAAGTCGCTGCCTTGGTAGGGGGAGGGCATTTTGCCCGCCCATAACTCCATCCCAAATGCTACCGCTCTCGTTAATGTTATGCGCCTTCGCTCACGCAAGAAGCCAAGCCACCCGCCTCGCAAATAACCACACATTCCCACTGCAACACCCCTTCTTCGCCTGATGCCCCGCCCATGTTAATTTTTCTCATCTGTTTCTGTAATCCATATCGCTGACCAAAGCCCCCCTCACACGCCAAACAGCCCCACTAAACTCAAGATACGCCGTGTTGTGACGAAGATGCAACTCCTAGTGCCAGTCCAAACCTGTGTCAAAAGAACGATAACTCCTGACTGGATGCCCTTGTCCCTTGCCTGACGAGATCGTCCCGTGAGCCAGCCAAATCCAAATCCATAGATGTATAGCAAAGCCTCTTTTCATTTCTTGCAATCGCCCGGAATTGCCGCGAGGTACCGTCCATTGCTGAAAAAAAAACGTTACCAAAAAGAATCCCATCAAATCAAAACGACCAAACCGTTTCCGTACTGATAACGACCGCCTTGACCAAATGACTGTACCGATGCCGATGGATTCGGTTCCCCTGCGCCTTTTTCCGATGCAGCATTTGATTTCTGTTTGCCACCCTCATCCCCGTTTCATCCGCAATGCCGTTGAATCATAATTCGGAACAATGGCTCTAGCCCCACACACTTGCCTGAGCACCAAGGCCGGACTGGTTCCAAACACCATTGCCACGACCCCAGCCTGTAGCAGAGTGGGGCGTAGTCGAGCGCTTTGCAGAAGCATTGCCGATCGGGGTGCCCGTGGGTCGGGTCCCAATGGGGGCCACCGCAGTGCCTTGTTGGTTGACCTTGGAACCAGGGGGGTATTCACCACGGGGAGGAGAGGCATTCGTTGGGCTCGAGGTGCTTGTGCGACTCTGAGGACCGACGGCATTGTCAAAGACCTTGTTGGTAGGCCCCACTGTCTGAGGACTAGCAGTGCTCTGAGGCCGTGGGCTTAGTTCGGCTGGAACCGAGTTGGGATCGGTAGATGAGCCTGGAGTTCCTGCGTCAGCAGGGACAACACGGCTAATACTATCAAAAGCGAGGGGTGAGTGGCCACGCTGACTGGACGACGCACCTTCGCCATACAAGGCGCTGCGCTGACGAGCAATGAGCTCGCGCGTCTCCTCTTCGGACATATGCTTGGTTGCCGGCTGGGCTGCGTCAGACAAGACACCTACGTGGAAAAGAAAGCCGTTAGCCTGCATCCAACGGGACAACTAGCATGATTGCGGTTTTCAACACAATATCGTCGGACAACAAAAAAGAAACCAGCGATTCGGCAAGAAAATTGGAGGGGGCAGACAGGTATCATCATTAACCGCCCCCCAGCCCAGGACTCTTTATTTGGATGATATTGCGATAAGAAGCGCTATGCTGTAGAGGGTGGCCTACTTCGTTGGTATTGCTGCTCTGTGTGCAGATTTCGAAGCTCTCGCTCCCGCTGAGCTGCCATCCTTCTCTTAGCCTGCATGACCTGCTCTGCCTCGTTGGAGCCTCGCGAAGGCTGGTGCCGTTGTTGAGCATAAAAATTGTGGAGATTAGAGCCCTGGGGGCCACGAGAATCGTCGAAGTTGTTCACAGAATGAGGGCGAGGGCCACCACCATGAGGCACACGGTTGTCTATAGAAAAGAGAATACATCAGCTTGAGAGTTCACCCTGAAAAATACGTTCATAGTCGAGAGTACAAAGGTTGGGCAGGGAAAATGAGGACAGCAACATCAGAAGTGGATGATGGCAGGTGGGGCGGGAGAAACAACTCACGTCGACCACTCATTCCGAAGCCCTTGCCAGATTTCTGCAAGTTCTCGTGGGCACGATCAACCTCTACAATAATCAATATGTCAGTATTCGGGGTGCTATAAGTGATTCCAAACGAGCCTCGTATCTTGAAATGCATCTACCAGCGCAGCATACCTGTTGCTCCGTTGATGGTATCAACGATAACAAGGTAGATGCGCTCGATACTATTGAAAAGGTGGGAATAGATCTGCAAAAAAAAAACATACCGTCAAACTGATACGAGAAGGCATAGTCGTCTTGGGGTTGAGGACCGTTGGCACCTGTGAGGATTCCTCTGTTAATAGCATACCCTCATGCGTAGGAGAAGCGGCGCCAACATACCTGTACGGACCGGAGTGGTCGCACCTTGATGATCCCAGTTGTTGTTGTTGTTATTGTTGCTATTATTATTCTGGCTTGGAGCAGACCACTGCGGGTTGTCGTAGTAAGACATGGTGTCTGATGAGTTATATAGGTGATCTGGGAGTATAAAGGACAAATGCGCCTGGCGATATGATGTAGCTCAGTTGGCGGCGTTGAGTTTCAGAGGCTAGGCCAGGAATTAGCTTACAGCAATGAATATATCCAACAGGTGCTGCGGTGAGATACAAACAGCAGAGTAGAGTGTGCAGCAGCGCAAGATGGGGAGGGAAACGAAGAAGACGGCGTAAGTAAGTTGCCATTCATCATTACCCTTCATCTCAGCCAGCCATAGTAGAGCCGCCCAAACTGCACGGGTGAGGGGCGACGGGGAGGGGAGATGCGGAAAAGTTGACACAAAAGAACATCGAGTTCGCTTGCCATAAGACTCACATTGCAGAATAGATAGAATGTCTGGCTTCGCCGTCAAGTATCAAGGAGTTGTAGTCGTGCAGGGGCGGAGCGCAAAGGGCCAGGAAGGAGAAAAGCCGCGGGGCGCAAACTGCGGTGACAAAACACGCAAAAGGGGTCTGCGTCGAGAAAAAGAAGAGAAGAAGAGAGACCTGGCCAAACCACCACCTCTAGACTGCGGGTTCGTTTCACGCAGACACAGAGGACACGGGAGGTTCGGGGGCGAGAAGAAGAATGGCTAAACAGATCGTCTGGTGGTTTTCTGAAGAGGATCGCGGTGTCGTGACGGGGGGAGAAATTTCCGGGTGGAAAGGAGAACAGCGAGCAGAGCGGGAGCGGATGGCAGAAGAGTTTGGGGGTTTGGGGGGGGTGTGAGATGCAGGCGTGGTGCAGACGTAGTGCAGCGGACACTGTACTGTAGTGTAGTGTACAGTAATTTGTATAGGTCCTAGGCGGTGGCCCTGGTGGGTTTGTGTGAGGGTGGTGAATAGAGCCCATTGCCAGCTGCGACAACTCTCAATGAGATTACGGCGCACTGTACGGAGTTCGCAGATGGGATGGCCAAGTTAGGAGGGAGGTACTTTGCACAGGCGCTCCCCTAAGAGTACCTGAAAATTTCCACCACTACAGTTGTCAGACAGTGCTGTACCACCACCTAGGTCCAATGCCTCATCCTGTGTGCCAGTACCTGGCATGAGCACCCCCCCCTAGCAGGATGCTTGTGCTTTGTCTGTACTCCGTACGGCGGCCCAGAGACATCGATATCTGTAGTGCTTGGTGTATATTATTTAGAATAAAATAAACATTCAATCGGACAATGCTAAATTATTTAAATCGAGCTAAATTGCCCATCTTTGCCTCTTCATAATAACAGTGCGAATTACCTGATGCAAATAAAATTACAGCTTTGGGCAGCGGGTAAAAAAGAAAAGGACTGAACTGACTTGTCGAGCTGCTTGCCGCCGTCCAAGATACAGCTAAAAGTTGTTACCCACAGTTCCACCGAGCGGTGCAGAAAGAGGATGAAGAGCGTCAGCAGCTGCCCCCCCCCCCCCAATCCGCTCTCACTCCATTTGTCACCTTTGGCTATGATTCGACACATGCATGCAAATCATAGTTGGCTCGACGACTGGGAAATGACGATTTGCCTGGGGTTGGTGGGCAAGGTGGGCTTCCTCGGAAGGCGACGGGGTGTGGTCGTACAGTGCCAAGGCCATCACTACCAGACCATGGGCACTGTACTGAATATGGCTCATTGGCAACATCCTCAACTAGTAATAACCAAAGATATGAAAAAGACTTTGAAAGCTTGGTGGTTGGGAGTACAAGGCGCATCAGAGCTCTCGTCGTCGCGCCGCTCATTGCCCAATGAGGACCCTTGGGGGAGGAAACGACGTCCAGGTCATTTCGCTGGTGTCCTCAAACTCACTGGCAGCTTGATATCGTCATGGACCACGGCGGCTTGCTTGGTTCTACTAAGAGGTACCTAAGTACACCCACCAGGTGCCAGAGTGTGGAGCGTGTGCGTCCCCCTCCAGGCGGCTTCAGCCAACCAGCGCACGGCCCTGTCAAATGACGGGCCTGCCTTTTTGGGCCCAATGCTCAGTAACAATTCCCCGGTGTGTGCGCTTCCCCAGACAGCAAGTGCCAACTGTGCTCTTGCCTGTATCTAGATTTTAATTGTGGCCTTCACTCTGTCTTCACTCTCTTTCAAAACCACGAAACTTGGAGATGCTATCGGGCGAGGCCGTCGAGCTCTTCTACACACCCCAATTCGGACCCTGATTCAATAGGCGAGTGGCGCAATATAAGGTATGAGTACATGCCGCCAGCTCCGGGCACTAACACGAGAACGGTGATAGGTACTGTACCCTCTCTACCACCTCCCCTTGGCAAACGGAATACACTCTTCCAACCAAGTTGCCCCGGAGCACGAGTTGACGACCAGAGACATCAACTGCGAATGCTTGTGCGAGCATAACCTACATCTTCGCCCACTAACATAGCCCTCAGCTTCTCACCAAGAGGCTTCTTTTTCGCTCCCTCTTCTTGTTAGTCGCCTGCTGTGATACCTCCAGATTTACGCACTCCTGCGTCTGTCTGCACTGCAACTGGACGTCATGGCCTTCTTAACGCCACAGGCACCGGGGAGTGGTGTACGGCGAACTGCGTACTGTGCATAATGACACCTTGATTGCCTTCTTTCGCACATGGGACGAAAATCTCAGTGGTGCCAAGTCACTGTCATGTTTCCTTCCTGCGTGAAAGTACAAGAACAGGAGCACCTCCCACGTCGCTTCCTTAGCCCACCCTGATCCTAGCACCTCCGTGTTGGTGGGGGCATCAAATCTCGGGTTCTGCGAATAATCATCAAGTGTAATTTCCATCCTGTTCCCCATCGACAGGTGCTAATTAGCGCCTCTGTTCCGGCTTGGCTTGGCTTGCTCCTCTGGTTCTATCCCGTCAGATCTTCTCAGCCATCGCGGCTATCCCTTCATGGCTGGCAGGGCGTTTCAAGAACACACACACTGCCAGTAGTGGCCATTGTGGAAAGTATCCGTAAGCGAAATCCAACCGAAGCTAGATGAAGCACAAACTAAGAGTGGAGGGTCCAGCCATTCGATATTCAATCAACTTCCACGACTCGGAGAGAGACTGGGTAGCACCAGAACACCACTACTCGCCCCAACGGCTGACGTCGTAGCTTCTATTAGGTGTGTCACTCTTATTGAAACTCGCCGTTTGACACAGGGAGGCCTGGGGATGATTATCTTGTAGGGAGTGCGCCACACAGGCCCAGCCCAAGCCGGCCCCGGCCCGCAGCCGTTACTTGCCTACTAATGGTATTCCCCGTTTGAGGGTTCCCTTGTTTCGTTGGCAGCCAGTCTTGGGTATTACCCTCTCTCTCCGGGCTGTAATATGTAAATGTCTGTAACGGGGCGTTCCTGCAAGTCGGGTAGCGGCATCGCAGGTCGATGAGCAGACCCAGACGAAATGGTTCATGGGTCTTACACTTCATGGAGCCGAAAAGACGGGAAGAAAAACGAGCAGCCTTTCTCCCTTCACTATACATATCATCTGCATGCATGCAGATAGCTCAACTCCTGTCCAGCCCTCTCTTTCGCCAAGGCAGGTCACAAGCACTCTTCACCTACGTAACATGGGCTTCCACACAACTCTAACCCGCGTCCAACCAAGCCCACGGGCACGTCCGCTGGCTGTTTCTGTCTCTCTGGATGCCCTCCATGCATACAACTTGCATGAATCACACCTTCTTGGGTAACTTGAGCAGCCACACACTCATCCTCAGCCTCTCGACGTAGGCACTGCTTCAATGCAACGACCGTTTCTATCCTTTTCGTATCACAACTGTTGCCGCTAAGTAGGGTGAGTCTCTTTGCGTACTGCCAAGTCCACGCATGCATGAATGTCTAGACCAACTTAGACCCACTTCTGAAACTCAAAGCATGCACTTTAAGATTCAAACAACAAATCCATCAATTCCTTGTTACTTGGTTGTTTCTCTACACTACTCCAAAGCAAGGGGTAATGTATCGGCCACGATTTGCCTGGACGTAAAAGTGACTGGTAATAGCACACACAGTCCAACACACGCCGGACTCTGCTACAAGAACATTCACAGGAGGATGTCGGACCAGACTGCAATCATTGGACAGGCAAAATATTGAATGACGCCGACAACACCCCCACCCCAACCCAGCTTTTCTTTCCATCCTCTCTTCTGCCGTGTCTTAGCCGGAGCTTTGTCCTAGCAGGCGTCGTATTATCAGGGAATTACAATGATACACCCCGTTAATTGCTGTATCAAGTTTGGCGCTCTTGCGTCAGCGGCAAGGCATTCGAGAGTCACGCCTCGCCTCTTAGTCAATGTTACCGAGTATACCCGAAACGACCCGCCGTACGCTGTGTTCTTGGCGGCTTTTCGACGTTCATCTCCATTTCTTCTGGTCTAAATCCGCTTGTCAATAATTCTCTAACCACATTAGATATCTGTCTATAACAACCGTGGTGATGATTGAATTTGCGTTACTTCAAGATTTGGGTTAGGAGGGCCTGAATTAGTATCGCAACAGGTCACTGGCAAATCAGGAACCAGAATTCGTTGCTCTCTAACCCCTGTTGACATGGTGGGAGTGAGGATCCCAACCCCAGGTTTGGTTGAGCTACAGGGGCAACAGATCTCCGTTTGGCGGGCCGGAACACGATTTGATTATAATATGCACATAACTACGATGTCTATTTTCAGTGCATGTTCGACGGGCCGGTGCACTTTGTAATCTCCCGAAAAGAATGAGGTGCAATAGCAACGGCTATTGAGTACGGTCAGTTGCTAAACTTTACTAAGCGTCTTTGTGCTGGTCAACTGATTTGAGTCATGCATGCCTCTTGCACAGACTTGCATTCAAACCCAGGGGAGCAAACAAGTCTGTTTCTAGTCTGAACTCCTCTATCTATTTATCCAATAAAACATTACAGCACGGCATTTTGATGGATCTGGTGTTTGTGCTAATACATCATATTTAGCCCGCCTCACCACCCCACACTACTCCAGAGCATGACAGCAATTGAAGTGAGAGCCCTTGTATGATTACTCAAGCACCACAATTATCCAAGTAGAACGTTACATACATACAATTCGAAGTATATGGGTGCTATGCTAACAGCTAGGCTGTTTTTCATCTAAACCGCTTTCGTTACTTGAGAGTGGTGTGAGCTAAGCATTGGTGCAGGAACGGTTGTGACTTAATGTACAAGTACTTGTAGCTCTGTGGTCGTAGTCTTTTTTTAAAAAGTTTTTTCTTCTACATTAATCTGTTTATACAGAGATGATATATGATTAGGCAAACTTCGATGGGTGGGTGATGCAGCTAAGAGTCCGCGTCCGATGATGTCGCAACTTGCATCTTGAGTGGTATTGTGCTACCCTGTACTTAAGAGCTGGTAACTTGAGTTTCTCACTTTTTCAACTCATTCGATAATCATGGTAGGTTTTATAGATGAGGTTGAGCTAATCGCTGTGTTTTGGCTTTTATTTGAAGGACTTGACGGGTTAGCGACTTGGTTGGGTTTGTTCGTTGGACTCAAGACGTGTGGTTCCTCGCTCTCGCCCTTGCCCCGCGTGTTCCGGAGCTCCGAAGCTCAGCGTCGACGTCATCGCCACTTAGAGCAGCTTCCATTAGAAATCAAACTATCAAATCCCTTTGTAAACCACGACTTTCTATCCTTCAACCACAGTCACTAATTTAAGAAAAGAATGACACCAATTGAAGAAGACGAAGTCGAGCTAGATGGTCTTGAAGACCTACAAGAACCCACATCCGAACCAGACTCGCCACTCCTTGCGCCTACGCAGACACAGCCCAAATGGCTCCGTCTCAACGACAATTCCCAGTGGCAGCGATGGCGCCGCCGCATCAAAGACTGGCTCATGGCTAGGTTGCGGCCTAGAAAGAGTTGGAGATATGTACTATGTGTCGCTGTTGCTCTCTATGTGGTGGTTTGCGTCGTGCGCGGGGCGCCGCTGTTTGCGTCGCCGTTGCCAGGGTACACAGGGACATATGGCGTTGGTGCCATCGACCTCGAGATTCCGATGGAGAAGCCCCAGCGGGTATCAGATGCTGTGTTTAAGGGGAATGGAAAGCCGGCGTTTGAGCTGCAGACGACGCTGTTTACGCTGTACTACCCCGTGGAAAAGGGGACAAGAAGCAAGAGCACAAACCCGAGGCATCGGTGGATCGACCGGCCGCTGAGTGTGATGGCTGAAGGGTACGCAAAGTTTGCGCATGTGAACAACTTCATCGTACGGCCAATCTTTACATTTGCCCTATGGGCGATTGCAGGCAGTATTACCATTCCCGCATACGTCGATGCTCCGCTACTAGCACCAGGCGGCGGGAATAGAGGAGAGACCAGGGGAGCAGCAGCAACAACAAGCGAAGCAACAGCCCCTGCTCGATTCCCCGTCATGGTCTTCTCGCATGGCATGGCTAGTTCGAGGACCGACTATACCAACTACTTAGGCGAGCTGGCTAGTCGTGGGTACGTCGTCGCCGCCGTTGAGCACCGCGATGGCAGTTGCCCCGGCACCATCATCAAAATCAAGGGCCAGAAAGACCGGAAGCTAATTCACTTCCGAGAAGCTGACCTCCTCTCTGATCCGCCGATGGACACCCCTCGGATCAAGAAAGACCAGCTTGCGTTTCGTGAAGCAGAGATGCGTGAAGTCATCCGCCTCCTTCAAGAGATCAATCGCGGCGCAGGCGACGACATCTTCAAACTCAACTCCCGCAATGAGGGCCAGTCTCTGCACACATGGACTGACCGTCTGAATCTTAAGAACCTGACCATCAGCGGTCACTCATACGGCGCAACCGGCGCCCTACAAGCTCTCAAGCACGCACCCTCTCCCGAAAACCCAGCCGTGGGCGGCATCATCCTCGACCCAGGCAAAGAAAGCGGCCCGCTCAACGCCGCCATCGACGTACCCATCCTCATCGTCCACTCCAACACCTGGTCCCGCCAGATATCCCCCCTATTCTACGGCCGCCCGCACTTCGACACTGTCAGGGACCTCGTCCGCGATGTACTCAACCGCACTGGGTCCGCCTGGTTCTTCACCAGCTTAGGCACCGCGCACCCGAGTGTCTCTGACGCACCTCTCATTGAGCCCCTGCTACTAAGCTGGACGACGGGTGCGTCGATGAATGTGAAGCAGGCGCTGAAGGAGTATGTGCATGTATCAGCTGATTTTCTTGAGTTCCTGGGGACGGGGGGGCATGTGTCTGGTAGGTTGCTGACAGAGGGAGTGACACATGAAACGTACGGGAAGTGGGTTAGTAAGGAGAGGGAAAAGGAGTTTCCAAAAGATCTCTTCAAGTTGTGGGAGGTTCATGTAAGTCCTATAAAAAAGTGAAAAGGTTGTCTTTGTTTATTGCATGGGGTTCTCCTAAAGCTTATGGACCTGAAGCGAATAAAAATTGCTATCCTAATGCTCCCTAAACTATATCTATCACCAAGAGAGCTTTGTTGAAACAGGAGTAAAAATGTAATAAAACAGACTGATTTTCTTTTCGAGTGGAAATGGTGGGGGTGAAATAAGCCATGCCGCCACCAATAGATAATACTTTAAACTTGCACGTATTATACTTCTTAATAACTATTCAAGAGGCTACTTGATTATTTACGAGTGTATAATCAAGAGAGGGTCTGACCATCTTGAGATACGGAGTTGACAACAAAGAATTACTTAGCAAGTGGAGTAGTATTTCATTAATTGGTGGCCAAATATCCTGGTTCAGCTACTAGATAGTAGCTCAACGGCGTTAGCTTTGGCCAGTTGTAATGAAGCTTCTATACGGATGTGGAAGATGATGAGCGATTGCCCCCCCTTGGAAAATTGTGTCCAGAGTCATAGACATATACAGTCTGTTTTCAGGAGTTTAAAAAGGGCACCAAGAGCAGTGAATGGTAGTTACGAATAGTTAATCTAACTAGACTATAGACCTAAGTAGTTAGTTTATGGTCTTGGCTGAATGGGAGTTGAGCGAACAGATACAAGCCCAAGCATCCAATTAGTTCATACCGAACGACTAAAATAACCCAACAACTCCCCTTAACCACATCGACGGCCAAGAGAAATTGATAGTTGTACTGCTTCCCGGAAACATAAATAGCTTAGATGAATGCTGGCGGCAGCGACTCACTCAAAACTGCCGCTGTGCTCTCCTCGGAACTTTTCTGCCGACTGCTCAAGAACAGATCCACCATTCTTTTACTTCCCATGACCTGCGCATCCAGGTCTGACACCATCGGTTTAATACGAAGACACTTGTCATCCATTGACTTGGGGGTCTCCTGTAACGAATATCGCTTGCCTCGCCATGCGCCACCTGCCTCTGGTGAACCTGTACTGGTGGTGTCGAATCTTTTTTCAGGGGTCAGAAACAAGCTATGCCTTGACTTTGCTGGCGATGCACTTCTTGCTCCAAGCTGTGCGCGAGACTTTCTCTTGAGTAGAATCTTCTCTCGGGAAGGTGGGGTCAGCTTGGCAATAGCATTCAGAGATCGCATTCGGGGGATCTCGGTAGTTCGCCACGGGCCCGTATCATGGAGTGCACGTGTATTGACGTTAGGAAGAGATGGAATGCTGCGTAAACTGCTCCTTAATGGTATTGGGGGTGGTTGCGTCATAGACAGACCTTGAAAATATGGCCCTTGATTTGACGAAGAATTCTGATGGACAGCTGAAACGTCGTGTCGTGTGATTTCTCCATCCTTTGCCATATCCCCTGAGATGGTGATCATTTTGGGAGCCTCCAATCTCCTGACCAGATTTAAAGGGGTTACAATAACACTATTCAATGATTCGGATCCGTCCCGCTTCAGTGTGTTTTCGTGAGATTCAATCTCGGCATCCTCTCGTATGTGCCGAATAGGGTGGGGAGTATATGGGGCCTCGCCTTGCTGTTCAGTCTCTATGGTAGCAGATGGTGTTTCTAGCTTGGAAACATTAGCACTTAGCCATGTTTTCCACTCAATTGAGCTTGCTGAAGAATGGTTTCTTTTTCGACAGCACAATGGAGTTGACCTGTAAGGTGACGATTCAACAAATATTGTGGCGTCTCCATGTTCGTTAGTCGCCAGGTCTACAGGCACAGTGACGTTACCATCGGTCCTAGTACTGTCTATTTTGAGGACCTTTGCGTCTTGACTGCAATAAGAGTAGACACTGTCTGCATCGGTCGTTCGCAGCTCTCTTTCCGATCCCACTGTGCTTGGACGGCGCGTGGGGAGACTGAGGGCAGATAGCGAGCTAAGATACCTAGAATCAGGGACAGATGGTTTTAGTTGACCTTGACATGTTTTCATCGTGTCCTGCAATGCGCGGCGATAGGGACTGGCTGTGCGAAATAGGTGATACGTAGGACTGGCGAAGAATGCAGAACTTCTGTCAGAGAGGGTACTCGGCGGTTCAATCCCCCCTCTGGAACCAAATAGGGCTATTTCCGGCGATAGACCCAATCCATCACCCGCCTCGGGGTTGGGATATGCCTTATACTTGACACTTCCTTTTGTCGAGGTGGAGCCTTGACGTCCTCTGGCAACGCTGCCTTGTGATGATGCTGGCATATGTAAATTGGGGATACCATCGTTGGAGATGTCCTGAAAGACGTCATCATCTTCATCTGATACACATCGTATGGTTACTGAGGGTTGATAGGAATGATCCTGTTGAACAATTGAGGATTTTGAACGCAAGAGACTGACTTCATGAGACGCAGGCTTTGGTGTATTCTTCCCCAATGATTGGCTTTGATTCTGTTTTATCTCGTCCAGGCGTTTCAATAGAGCAGAATATACGCGTTGGCTGTCGACTTTGAGACCAGAGGGGATCATTTCATCATGGGAAAGGCTGCTAAAATGGTTGCGTGGCAAGGTGGGAGACGATATGTGCATGCCATTTTCCCTGATGACAGAGAGTCGTTGGCGTTCCCAATCCCCTTGATTTTCAATTGTGTTGGTGATGGAATCCGTCCAGCTCGTCACACGAGACTTGTCTTCTGGCATCTGGTTTCCATCATTTGACTTTTTTCCAATGCTATCCACGCTTCCCTGTTGGGACTTCATCTGCTCATAGAGCGGGACCGCATGTAGGGATGGTGCGTGTGTCGGAACCTGAGATAGGGATGCATTCTCAAAAGAAGAAGCGGCTGTGTTCATGCGACGACAGCTACCAGTATCAGAACCAGGGTCAATGTCGTGACTGGGTGATTCCGCGGTGTCGGTGGTGCTTCTGGATCGACTGAAAAGACCCTTTAGTCTGCTTTTTAACGATCTGGAGACTTCGCGAGCTGTCGTGCGTAATCTTGCTTGTTTGGAGATGGAAAGAGTATCTCCAGAAAAGGTTGAGGAGAGTGCTGCACTATTATCGCTACTGTTGCGTAAGGAGACAGGAAACCCCGCCGAGCTGTGACTGCGTCTCTGCCGTGCCCGAAAGAAAACAGAGGGGTGGGATTTGAGTCGGCTTGCTGGCTCTGCATTCTCATGAAGACTTTGACGTGCCAACTGAATTGGCAACTCATTGATAGTGTAGCCACTCGTCTGCGAGGCAGCCTTTTTTCGAAGATTCGGGAGCAAACCCATGGACCTAGGAGACCGCAGGGTAGACATATTTAGACTAAGATTAGGATTGTTCTCTTTATTTTCCATGTCCTGGTGACTTGGTGCGGATAGCCATTCTTTCAGTCTGTTGGACGGATAGCTATTGAGAGAATGCTCTGTTTTCGGGTGTAATACAGGAGTCAACATAGATCTCGATTTTCGAAGCTTCCTGTACGAGAGTGGTCGTGAGGCATCATTTTCCTCGCGACTATTTAAAGCATTATGGAATGGGCGTTTGTAAGTTTGACCGAGATCTCGGTACCGTTTGTCATCTAACAAACTGGATCCTAGAGGCTGGTTCTCAATATCGCTGGTAAAATCTGGAAAGGCACAGATACCTGCAGGCTCCAGTCGATCATTCGCTGCACGTATAGCCAGAGCCCTCCCGGGCTTCGCTTTAGGACCAGCAAACCTCACACTCTGTTTTCGCTTTACAGTCCCACCATGGACATCATCAACGAACCGGCCTTGAGTACTAGTGTTGCTAGTGATGTCGGCCTTGCTTATGAAACTATGACTTCGAGAAAGCCCAATGGTGGAAGACCCCCCGAGCATGCTTGGTCCTTCGTCTCCAGTTCTCCGCCGAGCGTGGGCTCTTTGATAGGATAATGTGGCAGCTATATATGCGTCTCGTTCAGCCACAAACGGTTCGATACTGACCAAGCTGTGGACCGGGTTTGAAAGGATAGAGTTTGTAGATTTGCTTCGGCCCAGAGGGCGGTGATGTTGTTTGCCCCTGGAGCTGTTTCGGCGGAGCATTGCCAGCACACTAGGAGTTTATCGAGACTTGTATAAGATTAGAGTTTGTTGGACGTAGTATAGGAACCCAATAACCAAGAAATCGAGGGCATTAGAAAGGATCGAGAGATCTAGAATACCCCAAGAGTGTTGGTGTAGTGTTGAATGGTATTCAAAAGCTGATGACCAAGGATGGATTACAGAAGCAATACGGTCTGTCGGTGTCGGAGGGGACAATGGGATGAGGACAAGCAAAGATAGAACTTAAATCAGTAGCCAGGGCCTGTTGTGATTACGGTGATGATAGCCAAGACAGGACGCACTCATGTAAAGAAAGGCATTGCTGTTGCAGATAGTGCTTTGCACCCTGGCGAGATTTAATTACAGTTCTACTTGAACCAACAGAGGAAGGAGGCAACTTAACTACCGTAGAGTCGAGTCAACAAGATTCGTAAGAGCCGAGGCGCCACTTGCCTTGTTTTGTTGCAGTTGAATATCATCGTTGAGAGCACAACGCTCGGTACCTCCATGCGAGTATCAACTTGGGAAAGCAATTGAACTTTACAAGACACCAGTCAAAAAGGCAAACGTGGAAGCAATTACTATAAATGGAAACAAAACACTGTTGGATTTATCTTGGTCTTATGGTTTAACCTGTAGACGGTTCTCCTGTACATGCACCGTATCTTGGGGAGATGGCTCCCATGCCATTGCAGAGTACAGACGGAAAGAAAAGAAAACGCACATACAAAGTCCATGGCACTACGCCCCTAATGAATCCCAATACCCAATAAGATAAACTTCAAATTCCCTGTCTCTTCTCAACATGCATCATGATGCGCATAGAGCTACATGACATGATTTATGCCTTGATCTCAGAGAGGAACTCCTCAACCTCCTCCTCAACAAGGTCGTGGATCTTCTTGGCAAACTTCTCAGCCTTACCACCGAAGGTCTTGGCGCCCTTGATGACCTTGCCAGAGAAGATCTCAAAGTCACCCTCAAGGGCCTCCTCGAGCTTCTTAACGGGAGAGGAAGCGTGCTTGGCCTTGACTGTGTAGCCACCGGCCTCGACAATCTTCTTGTAGTTGCTGCAGCCACCACCGTTCCAGGCAAGCTTGTTGGGGGTGCCAGAAGGCATGTCTTCAAGAGCATTAGAGGTGGAGACCTCGATGAGGGTTTCCTTCAGCTGCTTGGGGGTGATCTTGGCGACAGCGTACTCAGAGTCACCGGCAGGCTGGAGAGACAGATAGTAGGCAAGGAGACCGCAGATATGGGGAGAAGCCATGGAAGTTCCAGAAATGGTGTTGACAGCGTGCTTGGAGCCGATCCAGGTGGACAAGATGCTCAAACCAGGGGCGAAGATGTCAGTGCACTTGCCGTAGTTGGAGAAGTAGGCGCGGCTATCGTCGAGAGCAGAGGCACCAACAGTGACGGGCTTGGAGGCAGCGGCGGGAGAGTAGTTGCAAGCATCAGCATTGTCGTTACCAGCAGCGACCGCAAAGTGGATACCGGTATCGACGGCGGCGTTGACTGCAGCATCGAGAGCCTGAGTCTTGCCTCCACCTAGAGACATGTTGGCAACTGAGCCCTTGAAGCCCTTGCGCTTGCCATCCTTGGCAGCCTTGACTTGATCGAGATGGCTGAGGGCGGCGAATTCAACACCCTTGACAACGTCAGACATGGAACCGGAGCCGTTAGATCGAAGAACCTTGACGGCATAGACGTGGGCCTTCTTGGCAACACCATACTTCTTTCCGGCAACAGTTCCGGAGCAATGAGTGCCGTGGCCATTACCATCCTCATCCTCATCACCGGAGGGAATGGTCTTGCCCCACTTGGCACGTCCCTCAAAATCAACGTGGTCGATGTTGGTGCCAGTGTCAATGACATAAGCGTCAACACCCTCACCAGCGCCCGAGGCGTACAGGTACTTGTTGAAGGTACCAAAGTTGAGTCTATCTCGGTGGGAGATACGAGCGAGACCCCAAGGAGCCTGCTTCTCGGTATCGCCGTCACACTTGTCTTCGGTCACACTCGCCTTGGATTCGACGGGAATCATGGTGTGGACGATGGTGTCGCGCTCAATGAACTCAACCTGATAATGGTTATTAGCATGTGTTTATTGCACATGATAAAACGTGACGGGACTTACATCTGGGTGATTCCGGACCTTCTCGATCACGGACTCGTGGAAGTGACCGGCATACCCCTTGAAAGACTTGCCAATCTTGAAGCTGTGCTTCATGCCAGAGAAGATGTCGGCATTGGGCTCGCTGCTACGCTTGCGGAGCTCGAGGCGCACATCCTCATCTCCCTTGTGAAGGTCCTGGATCCATGTGTGGTGATCCGAGGCCGACGAGTCGTCGACGTGGTCCTTGAACTTGATGATGTAGGAGTCGGGGATAACGTTTGCCTCGACGGAGCTCAGAACAGGAGCCGAGTCTTTGTGGATGGTGCCAACTTTGAAAGTGCTGGCTTGGGCCACGGCGACCAACGAAAGAGCCACAAAGGACCGCATGATGACGTGATGAGAGATAACGGACAAACGATCAATCAAAAGCTACTGCCTGGGTCTTCCTGCGACACAAACAGCACGGCGATGCTGGATAAAGGGTAATGCAACCAAACAGATACTGGTGTCTGGTGCGATGGACGGAATGCTGGTTTCGATGGGATGAAGGGGAGGAGGATGGATGAGGAGGAGGAGATGATGAAGGAAGAAGAGAGGAAGAGAGGAATGGAAGGCGAGTCGGAGCGTAGATAAGGGCGGTGGTGCGACAGCTCCAGTGCTGCCTCAGTAGCTGCGAGCCATGGTGACGCACCCCAGCGGACTGGGGAGGCCTGGGAGTGGCCTGGGGCCTTTCAGGGCGTGAGGACGAGGCCCAACAGAGTTTAGCGGCGTCACCCCGCGCCAAATCTGGTGACACAGTGGTTCCTACGGCGATGCGATAACGGCATGCCTAGACCAGGCAGGTACCTCGGCCTAGTGCTGTGGCGGAAGTTTGCACCTAAAACAGACACTGTGGGTACATGTGGCGGCTACAGCTACTGCGGACGGTGCGGAGAAATGCACAGTGCAACGCAGCATCGCCACAACGGCAACCTTAATAACGGAGTCCTCCGTTCTGTTTCTGGCATCCAAACGACAGGCATTGGCCCAGCTATCAGCTGCCATCATGACTCTGACAATCCAGACGGTAAGACACGGTGGGTGTGAGAACGAGCAGCCCATCCCGAGATCCTGCGCTGGCTATGCCTGTTGGGATGCTGTGATCCTGCCCAGGGATGAGAAATGAGCAGCCAGGCAATCAAGGCGCGGACCTCTTTGGGGCGTTTTCAAGTCAAAGCTTCGAGACGGACAACTCTGGGTCCGGCAATGACTGACTGACCTGGTCCAGCGCGTTCGGCTTACGAGGACTAACGGACCGGATCACAGTAATTAACTGATAAACAGGGCATTGGGCATTCGTTGTACCTGCACAACAAGTATTACGGGGCATTAAAGAGGCACGCGGCTCCCCATAGTTTGGAGGCTGTCGTTGACCTGCAGCCATGTAACCCCATCAACTCAATACTGCTTAATTACTGTCCATAATAATCGATTGTGTCATGGTGCAGCCCTCTCTGCCCCTGCATGTGGTCTGTAGCACCAAATCGTCAGCGCATCATGCTAAGCTTCCGCCTTCCAAAACGCTTGCTGCATAATTCCTTAGCTACCTAGGAATTGCAAAGCAGCGAGTGTTGATCACAGCCTTGCCTCCCAGCCCCCGAAGCTCGCCACTCCAAGCTCCCTGGTTGGCGCCTTGTTGGCAACCCCCTGGGTGCTGCAGCGTCAGAGGTCTTGGTCTTGACTCTTCAGCCTACCAGCGGCCCAGCAACCGGCTAGCGACCCAGCCGCTAAAGGACGGCGGTACATTTTGCCTGGGCTCCGTCGATAATGCGGGGGAATCACCCCCTCCCATTGGCTGCCTCATACCTTCTGACCCGCCCCATCAATGGTCCCTGGACACGTGCAGCTGTCACGAGTCTTGTCTTGGTGCCGACACAGGAGGGCTGGAATCTGGGGAGGCGTGACTTGCCTGCAAGGCAATTCGCCTTTCCGGTACAGCACTCACGTAGCTTTGGGGGAAGCTGGCGGTGGAGTAGAGTGCTCTGGTGACGGCTGATCAATATCGGTATTGAGCCTCGCAATGCGAGATCTGACAACTGGCAAACATCGAGGTGACGAGGCTTTGCCAGACAACAGACTTCACCATTGCCAATCCGCACGCTGCCTTGAACCATGATTGATACAGTGCGAAATCCACATACCACACGGGTACTGACACCGGTTCCTGCTCCACCCCAAAGCAGCACCAACAAGGTTCCTATCGGGAGTGGGCTCAGTAGGCATTGCATCCAGAGCTCTAAGCTTGCTTATCTTGTTTGTCTTGCCTGCCTTGCGTGCTTCCCTGATGGAATGACCTCACGATGCCTGACCATGAATTGGTAGGCAACTCTCGAGCTGCGGGCTTACCATTGAGCTGTTCACCTAAATAGACGATATCTTTCTTCAACTACTGAGGGATCTTTCACAGATCGCAGTGACTGAACCTGATTGCGATTCTGTTATCGGACATGTGAGACAGTGTGTCCGTTCACACTCACGAGCAGTAATCGATAGGTAGCTTCACGATTTCAAGTATACGGCACGAACCAGCATCACTTTCCTCGCCAACTGTTCGGGAACTGCCGTGTAATCTGGAAGCAAGACAAGCACTCATAGACTAGGTGCCTAGTGATGCAGTTGTGATGCGGCCATTAAACCTTCAAGATGCACACGGAGGGCTCTTTCAAACTCCCTCTCTTTCCATCTGTCAAGGTAAAGCTTTGGTTCTGGGGTAGGTTGAAGACCCCTGCTTAGTCCTACCCAGTGATGGCATGAGTATCTGCATTCGACGGACGGGAAGCCATCAAACAAACAGTATCCATGTAAACGTACGATTACATACAAATAGCCCATGGATAACACCCACAAACCACAACGGTGACAAAGAGTACCATATTTGCTTCTATTGTCTACGCGGCAGGAGATTCCTAGACACGTGCTCCAAAATACGGGGTTCCTAGCATTCACCAAAACTCGCAATCGTTTCTACTGTTGCTCTTGGATATAGAAAAAGTTTCCTTATAATCTTTAATGGATATACTTCAAGTGCTAGATAAATCTCGAATCAATTGAGGTTTGCTCACGGATGGTGGACTGATCTGTAGCAAGTTAGAGAAGGCGGCCGCTACTGCAGGCTGCAGCTTGTCCTGTTACAGGGCCCTGTTACCGTCGTGTCCCACCACTAGCCCCAGTCACAGCCTCAGCCACGCCATGGCTGACGCAGGAAGAAGCGCAGGCTCCAGCGAGTTGATCCAGAGCCTCAGTTGCCACGAATTCAACTGTCAAGACATCCTCTGCAATTAGTCTTTGGGGGTAATCAGAATCCCTGAGCATCTATCGAGACCGTTGCTTGTCACAGTTTGAAATCATCCTATACCACGATTGAATCTCGAATCATCGGCTGGCTCGATACGACATCGTCAGAGCTCAATGCGCCCCGCGCCAGTAGCTCCATCGACCCTCTCGAAATTCCCACTCTCGATGCCGATACAGACTGCTCAAGACCTGGACCCTTGAAGGGCCCCGGGAAAGGAATCTTTCTGGAATGAATCAAAGGATACAATAAGAACATGTCGACCACCCCTCGACGTTACCGATCGTCGACCTCGGCGTCGAGCTCCGCCAACGCGAATCCGAAGTCTCTCGAAGTATTCCGGGGTCTTCTCGATGGCCTTGGCCGTGAAGTGGCCCTGCGAGGCGAGGATGGATATCCTGAAATATCTAGGCTATTGAAGAGCCTGCGGAATGTGGCTCAGCTCATAGCCTCTCCGGCCACACCGTCCCACCAAGATACATTTCGACATACGGGAGGGTTTGAGTGTATACTCAATGTTCTCCGTAGCTTCTCCGGCTATTACGACCCCAAAAAACGCAATGATGCTGAGATGTTGCAGTTGTTCAATTTGCTGGGAGCCTTTTTAAATGTGCTCTCAGCTTCACTACGTGGCCATTCTGGAAATAAGAGGTTCTTTAGATACAGAGTCGAAGGAGGAGGCTGGGAAGCTCTCGAGCAAGCCATTGCGAGCGTTGGCCTCGGAGGAGCAGAGCCCGATCCTTGGGTCAGCTGTCATGTATTTGGAAAGCTGTTGTCATTCTGTCTTGATGACGAGGCTTTGGACTTGCTGTGCCAGTCCATTGCCAAGACCCTGCGACCGGATTCCGATACCAGTCACACACACGATAAGAAAACGACAAAGAACGATGAGGACGACTGCGGAGACGAACAATGGGACCTTGTCTTGACGCAGTCCATCGAAAACATAGGGCCAAATGTGCGAGAAGTGGTCACCACCAAGACCACAATCCGCCACCCTGAGCTTCTTAGAGCTGTGGTGGGGTTCTGGACAGCCATTCCACGATCAGAAAATGCATCTCCCAGTCCCGCCTCCATATTAGTTCTGGACACCATTATGTGTGCAGCATCTGTCTCGATATACAACCGTGCCGCTGTGCATTCTACAGGCGTCTTGTCCCAGTTTCTCGAGGCTGCATTTGGGCTACAGACATCGTTGGCAACTTCTGAGCAGGACAAAGTGCTGGCAATATGCAAGCTTCTCATGTCCCTGGGAGTGAACCAACCTGCTGATGTCCAGTTCTTGCTATCAGCCACCGGATCCAGGGCAGCGGAATTCTGCTTGGAGATGACCACCAATTACACGGGACCGCCCTTTTTCCAATTCGATCTTTCTCTTCACGGACATTCTTCACTTGAACTTCCTAGCCTTGGTCGGCCATTCCCGCCTCAATCATCTGCTGGATATACTTTTGCTGCATGGATACGAGTGGATAGCTTCGATCCAACTGCTCACACCACTATATTTGGAGTGTTTGACTCGTCTCAGACCTGCTTTGTACTTATGTACCTCGAGAGGGACACACGAAACTTCATCCTACAGACTTCCGTTTTCTCTAATAAACCTAGTGTGAGGTTCAAGTCGGTAAATTTCCGTGAAAAGAAGTGGTATCACATTGCCATTGTTCATCGACGGCCGAAAACGATGACTGCTAGTAAGGCATCTCTCTATGTTAACGGCGAATTCGCTGAGCAAATACGTTGCAACTATCCTCACTCGCCTCCTCTCTCGAATGGAGGCACTGAAACATTTGCCTCGTTTAATTCGAACCAAAACAAAACCAATTCCGTCCAGGCCTTCCTTGGCACTCCTCGTGAACTATCTAACCAGATGGGCTCCGGTCTTGTATTTTCACGGTGGTCTTTGGCGTCTGCGCATTTATTCGAGGATGTGCTCAGCGATGATTTCTTGGCAGTGCATCATGCCCTTGGGCCACGCTATCAGGGAAATTTCCAGGATACTCTTGGTGGCTTTCAGACATATGAGGCATCGGCCTTGTTGGGTTTACGAAATGAAATAGTGCATCCTGGAAAGGACGAGAATTCAGATATTCTGCGGGCGGTTCGGGATAAGGCGAGTTCGCTTCTACCTGAAACTAAAATACTGCTCAGTATCCTCCCATCTGCCACTTTCCCCGAAAATGTCCAGTATCTTGACACTGGTATTCTCCGCTCACTTCCTCGTGTTTCTGCGCGCAACTTGTTCCACATGTCTAGCAAAGAAGGCTCACCGCTCGCTATCAATTGCGCAGTCCCAAGTCTATCAGATGCATTATTTAGAGCTCAAGGTATAGCGTCGTTTCGAGGAAACCCTATGGTTGCTGTGCCATCATACTTGGATGAGAACCTTTGGCGCTTGGCAGGGTTTACTCCCTTGACACTGAAGCTGTTGGAGAAGTCGGCGACTGTGGATGAGACTATCCGTGCTATTGAAATCATGTTTCATTGTATCCGAAAAAGCTGGAGAAACAGCGAGGCCATGGAGAGAGATAACGGATACGGCATTTTGGGTATGCTGCTGAGATTCAAAATTGGAATGGGGGGCGGTTCAACACTTGATACTCCAATCCCTCGATTGCAGATCTCTAATGAAGAGCGGGATAGCCTCGCCTTTCGAATTCTCAGTCTTATCTTGGGCTTTGTCGGATATAATCATGCAGAGCCTCTTGAATCATTTATTATCAACCCTCTGGCTTATCGAATTCTACTCATAGATCTGGACATTTGGCGCAAATCTGCGCCTCGCATCCAAGAGCTCTATTATGGACAGTTTGTGACATTTGCTGTCAACAGTAAGCATCATGATTTCAACAGCAGGAGGTTAATCCGGATGAGTAAGTTTTACCGAACAATGCCTAATAGTGATTCTTTCATTCCCTAACAAGGCCATTCTAGGAATCGTGAAAAGGTTATTGGATGCTATGAAGGGAGAGGCAATTTCCGAAGATGTCATGCCTCAGTTTATGGGCGCGTTTGAAGCTCTTGTTAGATCTAATCTGAGCCAAGAAGTCATGAGATCCTTATCGCTTTTCATCACTTACGCTTTTCATTTACCACCACCTCCAATCTCACGAACTCCGAAGCCATTCTCCGCAATATCTAGGCCCGTAACTCCTCTTCAAGCGAAACGCAGTACAGTCGATACGAGCGAGACCACTGGCCAGCCGACTGGTATCAAATTTCTCACAAAGAAGCAGCTTGGCACAAGAGTGTTGACTCTTTACTCTCGAATTCTTTGTGAAAAGGGCAATCTCAATCATATCAAGAAGTTTGCGCGTACTGTGACGAACAAGGTAAGAATAACGAGATTTTTGCACGAGCTACATCGGTTATAAAGTAACATGCTGATACCTCAACTTGCAGTGGCTTCTGTACTTACTCGCAGAGGATGATCCAGAAATTGTCATCCATGGCTGCAAAATACTTGCTCGGCTCCTCATGGCGCATGGGTCTGCTTATACCTCGAAGTTTGCTGGTAAATCCGGAGGTTTCACCATAATGGCAAGTAGGCTCAAAAGATTCTGGGATGTCTCTGAACTCTGGCCAATTTGCTTCTGTATCATGTTTGGACATGATGTGGCAGAACTTGACTTGCATGAGAACTATGATCTGTTGAGTCTCATGAGTAAGTTTAACAATCGCAAGGTCACTTACCCAGACTCATTGGTGATCATCACCTCGATGCTTCAACAAGGCCTCAAGGACATTATAACACAGCAAGATGACCAGGATGTTGCGCCTTCAAACCTCGGATCGTCGCAAGCTTCATTGAAAGGCCTGGCGATTATCGAGACCAGACACCGCGCAAAATCGGTTGATTTGGCTAAAAACTCAGAAAACCGATGTAAGAGGATTGATGCCACTAAAATTTTTTGCGTCTTCTAATACTCTTGAAATAATAGTGGCCTTCCCGCGAGACTCACGCAGAACGGGTAACCGCGCTTTTGTTCTACAGGCTGCGGTACAGTTTCTAAGTGACCTACACACCCAATCCTCTGATTTCAGAGACTTTAGCTTAAATTCCGAATGGGTACGCTTTCTGTTAGCAGCTCTGTATCCGGTTATTGTCAACGTTGGCGCTGTTGCCCCAGATGTTGAGTTGAACTCACGCGATTCTGCTCTGACTTTCGAGGGCGGAGATGTCATCATTCGACCAATGGGGAGCAGCACTATGCCTGCTCCCATTGTGCGGACAAGTAGTGTTGACCTCATGCCATCGCCCCAGTCGACTCCCCCCAAGGGTACTCCACTTCGCAGAGCATCATCATTCGTTCTTCTTACATCGCAGAAGGTGTCTCCTGATCCTAGAGTATCTGGGATGGCTAGTGCTGCATCTGCGAACCTCCAGCAGCGACAAGGACCCCAAGGTATTGGTGGTACCATAGCAGAAGGTATTCTGGGATTGATAATGAATGTGTACATGGACCAGATTCTTGCCCGAAAGGAATTTTCCGGGTTCGGCCTCTTTATCAAGGTACCTCCAGGGTTTCAAGAACATCAAGCATACTTTGAGTCCTACATCCTTAAGGGCGTTATCAGTCAGACCGCAAGCCAAGTACAATCGAATCAGAAAGCGATGTGCGAACCACGAATTATAACAAACTTCTCTCGCCTTTGTTCTCATCTCTCTGAAGCCATATTTGAGGGGTGGTTTATGAATGGGGCCGAGCTGATGATTGACTTTAGCGGCATGCTAATAGAGTTCTTACAACGACCGGACATTGCTTCTTTGAAGAGCGTCAGGCTCTGTAGCCAAGCCATTTCTATGATCCGCAGCTGCTTGCTACGTATCATTTTATTGAAACTGTCAGATCTGGACAGCCCTGGGATGAGCGAGCTGGATGCAAAAGAATTCATGAACAAACTGGCTTACTGGCAACTATCTATCCTGGGCTGCCTAGGGCAGGATGACGATTACTTGAAACTCTTCTGGTATCAACTATACACAAAACTCATTGATAATAAGCCGTCAATTCGTCTCGCAGCGGCCAATTTTCTTCGCGTTATTTTGGTGCAAAAGCCAAATGAGTCTATTTCTCTGATTCGGTCATGCATGTCATCAGAGCAGAGACAGCTTTGTCGGGACTTTCAAAAGCTTACTGAGGTGGAAGATGAGGCATTTGTTGAGTGGGTTGACCAACATAGACCATCACTTGATGTGTTGTTTCTTGGTAGCATGGCCAAGACTTGGGAAGACTTCGTCAGTCTGGAGAATACTCGGACTTTTGACACTGCCAGAGTTCGTCTGTCAAAGCGCAGAGATAAGCTCAAGGCTTGGCACTCCGAGACTATGAGCGCGGAAAAAGTTCTCCTGGATCACGAAATTGGCAACAGCGCTTGGATGAAGAGTATTTACAACTCCGAGTACTTCAAATACCAACGGCTTATGCAGGATCAGCAAGACGATCTGTCATTCCTCGATGCAGCATATCAAAAGATGGAGCGGGACTTGCGACGACCTGGGGCCGTATTTAGCGACGCAATAACACCGAAATGGAAATTGGATCGAAGTGAGGGTCGTAATCGGATGCGATTGAGGCTACTCCCTGACTATGCAGCCGAAGAAGACAAGTTCAGGCCAAAGGCAAAGGGTAGTGCACAATCCAGTGCCTCTGCCCGTGCCAATACTGCATCTTCGGCCGCCGCAGTTAGTTCTGGGTCGTCCTCCGTTAATGCGGCAGCTCAACCAACCTCCGGCCTGGATGGCAGTAATGATACCCCCACGCTGAACGCCGAACCTGAACCATCATCAGAGCAAAAGGATGCATCTTTTCCTGCCGAAGATGACTTTGAACTTGTTGATGACCCGAACGAGCCAAACGACGGAGACGAGAATTTTGAGGATAAGAATCGTAAAGTGATGCGACGGCTGCAACATGGTGACCAAGTGCAAGCTGCCTATAACATTTCTCGCGTTACGGGTCTTGAAGCATGCGAAGGTATCTTCATAGTGGGCAAGGATGCCTTATACATGATGGACAACGTGTTTCAGTGCGCTAATGGAGATATTGTGAACGTTTGGCAAGCACCGTCTGAAGAGCGGGATCCTTTCACTCGCGTTGTTACTGGTGCCAAAACACTTGAGAAGAGGCAAAATGCTGGCAGCAGAGACCAGGAATCCAGACATTGGAGATGGCAAGACGTCATTAGCTTCTCAAAACGCCGATTCCTTTTCCGGGATGTTGCAATCGAAATATTTTTCACCGACGGACGTAGCTATCTTTTAACGGCAATTAATCCCTCAGTCCGGGACGATTTGTTCTTGAAAATGTTAAACAAGGCTCCGCATACAAGCTCGGCACATACACTCCCTAATCCTGAGGATGCTTGGAGATTTGAGACGTTAAAGGTTGTAGATGAATCCCCACAGGGACTTGGATCTAGACTTGGTACGCTGTTCAACACGCCAACGTGGCACCCTACAATGAGGAAGTGGCAAAAGGGCGAGATCTCAAACTTTCATTATCTGATGATGGTCAACACACTTGCGGGAAGGACATTTAATGATCTCACTCAGTACCCTGTATTCCCATGGGTGCTTGCTGATTACACAAGCGAAGACTTGGATTTGGAAGACCCAGCAAGTTATAGAGATTTGTCTAAGCCTATGGGCGCACAAACCCCCAACCGAGTGTCCGACTTTATCGAAACTTACAATGCTCTGCGCGAGATTGATCAAACGCCATTCCATTACGGAACCCACTATTCATCTGCCATGATTGTATCGTCGTACCTCATCCGACTACCACCATTTGTGCAGTCTTATCTTCTGGTGCAAGGTGAAAGTTTTGATCATGCAGACCGTTTGTTCCAATCCATACCCGAAGCCTGGAAATCAGCCTCCTGCAATACCAAGACCGACGTAAGAGAACTAATTCCCGAGTTTTTCTGCATGCCAGAGTTTCTCACAAACATCAACGGTTACAACTTTGGGCACCGGCAAAGCAATGGGGTTAAAGTCAACCATGTGACTCTCCCGCCGTGGGCGAAGGGAGACCCCAAGATCTTTATTGCAAAGCATCGTGAAGCATTGGAGAGTCCATATGTCAGTGAGAAGCTGCACAATTGGATTGATTTAGTGTTTGGCTTCAAGCAGCGGGGCGAGGCTGCGGTTGAGAACTTGAATGTTTTTCATCATCTCTCATATGCGGGTGCAATTGATCTGGATCGGATAACTGATGTCAACGAGAGAGCTATCACGGCTGGTGTAATCCACAACTTTGGGCAGACGCCCCATCAGGTATTCCAGAAGCCGCATCCTCCAAGAGAGTATCCCAAGTGCCAGATTAAGAGGATAGATACAGCAGTTTTCTCACTTGTGTGTCTGCCAAACCCTCTTTTAGGTAAGTCTCCCCCCTTTTGTACTATTTAGCGCAGCATCTATGCCTTGATCTCTTTCTTCACTGAGCTAATATGAGATTCAGAGAGCCGTGAGAGGGTGTCGTCCCTCATACACTCGACAAAGTTGGACCGTCTTCTCTGTGCATCGCCGTTTCGTCTAAACTTTCCTCCGTATGATAAGTTTCTGGAATGGGGATACGCCGATAGCAGTATACGCTTCTTCTTCACTGATAACCGCAAGGTAAGCCGGATTACTCTTCTTTTGTCTTTTCTGTATCAAGCTTACCAGTGTTATTAGCCGGCTGGACTGTTTGAGAATCTTCATATTGGCCAAATCTCTTGTGCCTGCTTCGCAGACTCCAAGAACTTAATCACCGCTGGAGAGGATTGTGTTGTGTCCGTATACTCCGTGGTTACAACACCTGGAAAACCTGTCGAACTGGTACCAAAGTCTAGCTTGTTCGGCCACAAGACACCAGTGACGGCAATTGCTGTGAGCAAGCCTTTTAGCACATTCGTGACGGCGTCATCGGATGGGCAGACGTTCTTGTGGGATTTGAACCAGCTCTCGTTTATCCGCAAACTGCCATTGGTACGTCCAGTTGAATGTGCGCAGATAAATGACATTTCTGGTGAGATAATGTTGTGCTCGGGGCGGAATGTTTTGTTGTATACTCTCAACGGTACTCTCATTCTTGACCAGACAGTCTGTGCCGATCAGGAAGACTATGTCCACTCTTGTGCCTTCTATGAGGGCGCCAGCAATGAGTGGCTTGAAAACTACCTCATCTTTACTGGGCACCGCAAGGGTGTGGTGAATGTCTGGCGAAAGAGCGTGGTTGCAGGGAAGTGGACGCTAGAACTGCTGCGCAGACTGGATCACGTTGACAGTAGGAGCGATAAGGGGGAGAACACGGTGGCAGGTATCACCTGCATAAGTCCAATGCCAACCTGTGTCTACACTGGAGACGATGAGGGTCGTGTGGTAAGTATCATAAATCACCCTATTCATCAATTCTCTGCTAACACTAGCCAAGTATGAATGGAATTTCGCGGGCAGGGATAGGTAGAGCTTGGGTCGATCTCGAAAAACTTCCAACAGGAGCAGCAGGAGTCGATTACCTGCTGTGGGCAACATACAGGACCAGGGATTAGTGTGTATTCGAATGCAGAGGCATAACATAACTATGCATGGATAAGCGAGAGGGCAAAAAAAAAAAAAAAGACAATAGTGTTACTGTTCTGGGTCGGTTTGGATTGGACGAATTAGAATATGGCGCTGAACAAAAAAGAGCGAATACCAGCAGCAGCGTTTCTGGTTGTTTAGTTGTTTAGCTTTGCACTGACTGAAACTGATTTCTACAGTGACGTGCGTGTGTGTTCATTATTCGCAGTTTTGTTTTGATTGTTTGAAGGAACTTGACGTCTTTTGTCTCTAGAAGCGCAGCTTCGAATTCATCGAAAAACGCCCAGGATTGTTTTGTATACACGGTCTTTCTCCCGTAGGCCTGTTCTTTCTGTACTCCCCTCCCCACAATGCACTATCCCATCGCAGAACCATATTCACACAATTTCAACATATCCCGTTTATCCATTTATTTTAATCATCGTAACCGGTCAACTGTTTCCGTGGCCCCGCGGGTACTAAGAAGTCGAAGGTTAGCACTCTGCAACGTTTCTGCACGATCTCCCCCCCCTTCCCCAAGTCTGTTTGACAAGAAGCAGTGGGAATGCTATTGGAGCGTAGGTGGCGGCAGAACAACAAAGCAGACTTACCGGGATAAGTCACAGGAATAGGCGCAGGATCGAAGTCGCCGAAATATCTTCGGATCGGGGGCACGATGGGCATGGCGACGGGCCCGGCGGCGCCGATGATGACGGACCAGAAGAGAGCAGGGCGCTCGCGAGCAGCCCAGCGGCAGTACTTGAGGGGGGCGGACCAGAAGACGGGCGCAGACATGTTGGGCAATTCGAAACCTGGGTTTAAACAATTGGGTTAGCAATGTGGAACTTGTTCGTCGCATTGGCTATTGCACTGCGCTTGCGGTGGTTATATCTGGGAATAGTAACGGCTTCTTTGAGAGATGGGAAGACGGAGTAGTGGGGAAAGCTAAAGGGGAGTAACATACTCAACTGACGAGCCAATGGTCTGGGTTGAATTGATCTCTCGGGAGGAGCCAAGCTGGAATATGAGGTTCAATTGGAGATGCTACATCACTGGGGATCGTGAAGTCGCCCGGAAAAACTGTGGCCGGATGGAGGAATAGAGGCCTGGTTATTCGGATAATCTTTTGGCTGCCAGTTGCTTGTGGTGTGCTAATGGAAGAGAGCTCCAACGCCCACAGAGCAGCCCCACAGCGGACAGAAGTACGTACCAGGTAGCACCTTTACAGTGCAATACAGACAACGAGGCTACGTATCCCCAAGTCCACCAACAGCTCTCAAAAGCTCCCCCAATCCAGCAACACATTCCGAGGGCTGAGCTATCCTCACGCCTCTTTTCTCTCTTCCTTACCTCAAGTTCACCCTCCTCTTTCTGGTTTTCCACCCCCACACTGATTGAACCATGTGGTCGCTTCCAAGCCTGGCCGCGCTGCTGTTTGCGGCGGCCGCATCCGCCGTAAGCACGACGGGTAACCGATTGCTCGTGGTGCTGGACGATGTCGCAGAGAAGGAGACATATGGGCAGTTCTTTGGGGACCTCAAGTGTAAGTTTGGCGCCTTTCAAATGGCAATTACTTTCTGGAGCTCTGCGTGAAGGCGCATTGCGGAAACGGCATGGGAGGAGAGAAAGTGTTGGCCCGTCCCCTCCTCATTGGAATGAGAAAGCAAGCATTGGCTAACCGGGGGGAGTTTGGTCTGCAAAATAGGGCGAGGATTCGACATCACATATGATACTCCACGGAGTCAGGACTTGAAACTGTTTAACCTGGGCGAGAAGACTTATGATCATCTGATCTTTTTGCCTACCAAGGTCAAGGGTACGCATTCAATCTTTGTTCATGATATGACGTTTTTGCTGACTTAAATCCCAGGTCTGGGACCAAACTTGACTCCCAATATCCTCGTCGACTTTCTCAATGCCAACGGCAATGTGCTTGTCGCCTTGTCTTCAACTACACCGGCTTCCACATCGATCGTCTCATTCCTCAACGAGCTCGACATTACCCTCCCCGCGGAACGAACCGGCACCATTGTCGACCACTTCAACTATGATACCAAGTCGGCTGCCCAGGCGCATGACGTCCTCGTCCTCGACACACCCAGTAACGTCCGCTCCGGCTTGAAGAACTATTTCCAGCTGCCTGGAACTGTTCTGTCATTCCCGCGCGCCGTGGGACACACCCTTGGTTCCGGTCCCCTGCTGACTCCTCTCGTTCGCGCTCCCGCTACCGCCTACAGCTACAACCCTAAGGAGCAGGGCGATGTTATCGACGCAGATGAGCTCTTCGCCGCGGGTAAGCAGCTCTCTATCGTGTCTGCTGTGCAGGCTCGCAACAATGCGCGTGTAGCTGTTCTGGGCTCAGCAGAGATGCTGCAGGATGCATGGTTGGATGCTCAGGTTTCCAAGGTTGGGGAGAAGAAGGCTACTGGGGTTGAGAACAGGGAGTTTGTTCGCAGACTTTCCGGTTGGGCGTTCCAGGAGATTGGAGTTGTGCGAGTAAATGAGATTGAGCATCGTTTGCTGGAAACCAACGAGGTTAACCCCAGCATTTATCGCATTAAGACGGATGCAGTGAGTTTCATCTTTCCTCGATTAAATCTACACGTTGATCGCTAACACTTATGCAGGCATATACCATCTCCCTCTCCGAGTACAACTGGAACAAATGGTTGCCATTTACCCTCCCCGAGGACGACTCCCTCCAGCTCGAGTTCTCCATGCTTTCGCCTTTCCACCGCCTCGACCTCGCCCCAGTGCTCACCACTACTGACGCTACCGTATTTGGAGTGAACTTCACTGTGCCCGACCAGCACGGCATCTTCAACTTCAAGGTCAACTACAAGCGATCTCTCCTAACCAGCATTGACGAGAAGCGAACAGTCAGTCTCCGCCACATTGCACACGACGAGTGGCCTCGTAGCTATGTCATCTCCGGAGCTTGGCCATGGATTTCTGGCATTGGTGCCACAGTGACAGGTTTTGTGGGCTTCTGTGCCATCTGGATGTATAGCAAGCCCGCGGCTAAGAGTGTGACGGTGACGAAGAAGACGTCCTGATGAAAATGAATCTGGGTGGATAGTTGTCTTTTTCTTTATTTAAAACAAAATTCATGTCCGGCAGTGTTAAAATAACACGTAGGAATACGCCGGCGGGATGATCTTCACGTGTAGAGTAGGGTCCAAAATGGAGCGGAATGATCTTATGATCTAGATACTCGTCATGTGGCAGCAATTTTGCAATGCTAAGTGCAACGTATGTGGTGGTGCGGAGGAGAAGAAAGCTTGGAACTCGGTTTGGGCATTCTATTATATTGTGACCCGTCGTTTCATTGAAAAACGAAGGTGAGGCACTGTATGTATCTAGTTCTATTCAAGCGAAAGCGAAAACGAAAACAAAAAAGCAACAAGGAGCATAAAAACAGGCAGAAAAAATGAAAAAGAATAAGTACACAAGACCAACTGTAAACGACACAAGATGATGATTTTGCCCTCAGATTAGCTCTCTTGGGTTCTCACTGGCAACTCGCGGGTGTGCAACTCCCGATTCTTGCGAATGGGAGAGGACGTGTTACCGCTGCTGTCTGCAAATTTGGCTTTTTGGTCGTTCAATCATCACCAGGCATATCTTGTGTCTCAGCCTCCAGCTCTTCACCAAATCCCCCTCCAAGAAAACAAAAGTCTCTCTTTCCACTTTTTCTTGAGTCTAAAGGAGAAAAAAAAAAAAAAATCCCCTGCTAGCCTTCACTAAAAGGCCCTCGACGGAAACGCTCAGCCTGCTCAGATTGAAAACTATAAAAATTGGGGGTATAGTACTTCACGAGACAACTCCTGAATCCTGCAAACAGCTCGGGCTCTCTGTATTAAGTTTTCTTGAAGCATGAAAAGAGAGCTCATGAGGAACTCGGTTCAACAATAAGAACAACAGAAACTTGAGAAGCGGAGGTTGTGCGAGGGGAGACGTCCTCATATGTGCGTGCCAAATGTTATCGTTCATTGCGGCTACTGTGAGCGAAACCGACCGAGAGTAAGAAGCATCCAACTAGGACGGCAAGAAAAAGGGGGGAGGGTTCAAGGGGAAGAAGGGATGGAGACACGAGGTTGCTCAGATTTCTGTTCTTGGCGTTGGTCCTTTGCCCTGCGGTTATCACCAGAAGGTGATGACCAGCATAAGCTCCCATTGCTCAAAGGTGAAAGTTATCATCATGGCAAACCTGAAGTGAGAAGCAAAAGTGTAGTGGTGAGAGCAAGATGGGAGGGGAGAGGGAGGAAAGGAGATGAGTGACGGAAACAGGAACGGGAACAGGAAAGGGGGAGGAAAAAAAAAGAGGCCAAGATAAGAATGTTGCCGAAAAGAAACCCAAAACCCAAGAACCCAGGACCCAGCAAACCCAAGCGCCGTGATAATAATACTCCCCTTAATTATATTTACCGGAACGCCATACGCCTAAACTCTCTGCGCCAGAACACCCGATGTGAAGTGGAAGCAGGGGAAAAGGGAGACAGACAGACAAACAAACCTTGACGCAGAGTTGGCGCGGAGGTCGAAGCGGTGGTTGTAGCAGAGGTTGTAGCAGAGGTTGTAGCATGAGTCGTCGTGTTGTAGCAGGTGTAGCAGTGTCGTAGCAAAAGGTTGTAGCAAGTGTTTGAAGCAGTGATTGCAGCGGGAGTTGGAGCAGGGTTGGGAGCAAGCGATGGTAGCCAAGTCAAGCGCGGGAGGAAAAGGAGATGAGAAGACGGCGGGTGCGTGATGGTCCGGGTTGTATGAGGAGAACAGTAGCTTACACTTGCAAGTTGCTGGACGTGCCATGACTGTCAGTTGAAAATGAAACCGAGAAGAGCGCTGGGAAAACTCTGAGGCGACGAGGATCCAGGGAAAGTCAAATCAATTGTTGAAATCAACAGACAGATGCTGATCAGGACAGTTTGTTGAAGAAAAGTCGTAAAGTGATGGGAGGCGAAGGGTCTCATGGCGGCCAAATGAGATGGATGACCAGGGTGATCCCTTAACCCAGGAAAGTCGACATCCTCAAACCCCAATGCCCGAGAGCCAAAAGCAGAGAGGGAAAGAGGACGAAGATGACCCAGAGAGAGAGGAAGCTGGAGGTTGTCGAAGCATGGAGAGGAAGGGAAAAAAAGGAAAATGCACTTGGGAGCAGGAAAACAGCTGGACTTTATAGTTTGTGGGAGATTCTCAGATCAGCCTGGTGATTTGGGAACCCACAGCTGGCAGACACTTTTAAAAAAGTGAAGTGAGGTTCCAAAGGAGCACTGGCAGGTGAGCACTTCACCAATTATTCAGGCGAGCTGCGGGGGGGCTGCTGCGCTTGATGGAAGTTCTTCACCACCTGCAAAAAAAAATATAAAGTGAAGTGAAGATGAAAGTGAAGTTGAAGTCAAGTGTGAGCCAGCCAGCCACACGCGTTAGTCGCGTCGCACTGAGATGTGGGGAGTGGTACAGTGTTGACTTACATTTGCACAGTAAGGCCTTTTATCCAAGCTGCTGAAGAACGGTGATTAGTGAAAAGAAAGCTGAATAGACGAACAGACAAGTTAAATGTGGGCTGGCAGAATGTCTTATTATTAAAGATTATTTTATCGAATGAGTGTTGCATTTTTGTTAATTGTGGTGGCTATTCAAATCACTTTGATGCGTTGACAATGCCGCATGACCTTGCAGTATGAAATCAATGAGACGACTTGACCAGGTTACTCGCTGTTTAGGGACACTACAACGTCTTCATCGCTGGCTATGTTATTAGTTTTCTGAATTATCTTGTTTCATCTTCACTTTGACCATACTTTTTTATTGCGTTAGGCAGCATCATTTTACCGAAAAACTTCAAAATAAAGAGAAGAAGACCGTCAGTCAAGCAGCGAAAGTCTGTGAGTAGGCAGGCTCTAGCAGCCAACACATGCGCTATCTTAGCATCTCACCACTCCGCGGAATGACTCTGACAGGGATAAGTCTCTGAGTGAATCCATGAGAATTTTCAGGTCAAAATTTTGGGGAATCATCATCATTTCCCCAGAGGGGACCGTCACTGTTGGGTACAGAACATATGGATTGCCAAAGGGGCGAGTACGTAGATGCACAGTGTTGGATCATACGGCCCTTTGTCTAAGCTATATGTAGGCATTTAGAGGAGCTCGTATTAGTCCTCAAAAGATGTGGTGTCGTTTTTGCAATAATTTGCACGCAAATAAAGAGGATTCTAAAGAAGAGATGAAAACAGCATAAAGGACAGGAGATCTAGATGTCTAGATGGAGGTTTACGTCGTGGCGGCTGTTGTGGCTGGTGCGTCCAGTGGACCCACTTCTGGCCGGAATGGACGAGGCTAGGAAAAGCTTCCAGCTCATCATTATCCAACATCACTCCAATCCTCTACGCCCAGGTCGAACCAGACGGCATTGCACTCCTATCCGGCAGAGTCTCGCCTTCTCGTCTCCCCAGATCTCTTCAAGATGGTCAGTTTATATCACGCCAGTCAGGGCGGCAGAGCAAGTGTCGCTAACTTTCCCTACAGGCGCGAAATTCAGAAAAAGCCCAGTCCATGCTGTTTCGCTTCCGTGAAGCGCAAGCAGCAGACCTGGGCATCATCGACGCTGGGCGCACCCGTCGACCGAGAACCATTACCGAGGTTGACTCCATCCCATCATGCGAGAAATGGCGTGGCCAGGTCCTCAAAGAAATCTCGCGAAAGGTCTCGAGAATCCAGGAGTCTGCGTTGAGCGACTACCAGATTCGCGATCTCAATGACGAGATCAACAAGCTCATGCGCGAAAAACACATGTGGGAGGTACAGATCAGGAATCTCGGGGGGCCGAACTACATGAGAGGCGGCGCCAAGATATATGACGAGCAGGGCAAAGAAATCCCTGGCGGGGGGAAGGGCTACAAATATTTCGGCCGGGCGCGGGACCTTCCAGGCGTCAAGGAGCTTTTTGACGCGGCCAAGACCAAGACCCAGGACAGCAAACCACTGGAAGAGAACAGAGATTTGAGAAAGATTGTGGATGCGGCGTACTATGGCTACGCACCAGATGAGGAAGATGATGCACTTTTGCAGTACGAGGCAGAAAAGGAACGACAAGCTATCGAAAATATGCGCAAGAATGGACCACAAGGACTTCCCGAAGGGTGGGAGCCATTACCTGGGGACTGTGGAGACGGACAGGATTGGATCATGCCAACGCTGGAGGAAGTACAGGAAGAGTTGATTGAGAGGAGGCGGCGGAAGCTCTTGGATCAGCTGTGATGCTTCACCTGCAGTTTTGGGTCAAAGCATCTGGTCAGTTTGAAAACGTGACAAGTGCTCCTCTAGCGGCGGCAATGGAACTTTCCGGTGGCTCCTCGGGCAATGCTTGCGGCTGCAGTGCCATTCACTACTCACCATCGTCATGACGGACGCCAAAGTCGACGACATTCAAAGCTTGGCAATGGGTAAACCGCGCAGAGAGGACCAACCACGTCGTCGTGGCTTGGCTGCGGCACAGAAAAAGTCATAGAGTCAGATGCCTACCGTGACATGGAGTACTGCACCCAAACGCATGGCGGTGAGTGGCGGGTGGTAGTAGTGGTGGTGGGTGGTTTCGTTTGGACTTCCATGACAATCTGCAAGAGCCAGTTTGTCCCAATCGCCGCGACAGAGGCTACTATACGGCGAGAGTAAAGCTCTCAAACATCCGATTCCAATGTCGATGCAACCAGGACGCAGATATGGATTGTCAGCTGGCTGTCGGGGAGTTTGTCAAACATGGTCAGAGCGTAGGTAACAGTAAAGGAAAGCGTCTTGTCAGTGAACTGAGTGAGGGGTAATAATGAGGGAAGTCGATTAATCGATATAATGTACATAGTTGGGAAGATCACGACGAGAGAGGGGGGTATAGGTGGCTGATGTAACTTATAGTTGTACTGCAATATTATCCACGGACGGGCTTTACAGTTGTGGCCTGACACGAAACGAAACAGATGACGTTCCAACTGCAGAGGGCCAATACACGTTTGGATATTCGCGGCATTGATAGTTGGTGTGCATATGGAGTAATGGGGGGCTGATAATCAGATGAGACAAAGGTGCAGTGGCATGAGATGCATTCCAACGTGCGCTTTGAACCCTTTTTTTTCTTTCTTGGGCGATGGATGGCCACGATGTTGATGGCGGCGATGCTGGGCCACCAGCCTACATACAGCCAGCCCTCTCCAGGTTTCCAGGTAGGTACTGTTATGGACGGGGCCGGGCGTTGGGGGACGGAGGGAACCTGGTGGGTGGTGACGCGAGAGAGCCCACAGTAGCGCTACGGGCCATAGCCGTAGACACATTAGCTTCAGGGGCAAGACGGGCGAGACGGACCAACCAGAGGGCCACATGGGGTTGTTTAAAGGACGCGTGCTTGACACTAAATTATTGGATTGGTGCTAATAATTGAAAGCGCCAATTTTTGTGTGTTCACTTTGAGTCTTACCAAGAAGCTGGGAGAATCATCGTTTTCGCTTAGTTGTTGTGTAGTGTAGGTTTTTTTATCGAAAGAAGTCTTGGAACACCCAGGGAAGGAAGGAAGGAAGGGGGAACAGACGTTGTGGAGGGAAGAAACTGGATGGGATGATGAAGAGCGACAGGAGGGAGAGCAGAAAGAGAGGGGATTGATTGTCCGTGTTGCAGATTGAGCATGGATGGATGGATGGATGGATACGTCGATACGGGGGGCTTTTTCAGGGTCTGGCGAGAGCCCTGCAGGTGCGCGTACCTGACTGCGTACAGCACACCTACCACTGTGCCTGTGCCTGTGCCTGGGCTTTCGCAGATCGTCATCAACCCCGCGAACAATCCAGTGTTGACTCGTGGCGTCTCTGGTTGTGCTTCTGCTCCATGCGTCTGTCTCCCAATGCGCCATCTCGGTCAATTGCCTGATCGCAGTCTCTCTATCAACCCCGATTAAAAGAATCCCGGCAGTTTTTCCTCTAGACTTCCAGAATTCAAAGAGGGCCGGCCAAGGCTACCCATCGTCAGGGGGTTTTCCTCTCTCATCACCCAACCCAGGTGGGAGACCCCCCCCGGTCTTTTTGCCAATAGAGGCCATCGGGAGGTGGCTCCCAATTTAGTTTCTTAACCCAAATCTCCTCTTCCCCCAAGCGCCCAACTCTTTCTGGTCCGGCAACCCAACTTTGGGACACACGGACGGAGCGCCAACGCCAAATTGCGGACACGATGTCACGATCCACCGAAATCGACCGGCACCCCTGGCGATGCGCCAAATTTGTCTACGACCCTGCCTAGCAAGCTTGTGGGCGAGTAGTTCATCACGAAAGCAGCCAAGGGCCAAAAGGGAGACTGGGGGGTGGGTGGTGGCCATCACATTTGCTCTGGGCGGTCCCCCTCTCCCCTCCTGCTGCTGCTGCTTTCTCCATCGTGCCGTTAACTCATTAGGCGAAGGGCTCGAACTTCAACGACCGCCCCCCCCAGGTCTGAGCTTTTTGCTGTGTTGCTGTTGTTGCATCTCTCCTTTCTTCCACCTTTGCCCTCCACCAAGAAGGGGCCTTCATTGCCGTCTGTCTCGTTGTGTTTGTTGGTGCTGCTCACTGCCGTGCCGTGAGCCCTTTTGCAGCCGTCCATTTGTGTCGTCCTTAGACACGTCCACTCCTTTTCTGGTTCTATTTCTCCTTGGCGCTTACAACCGGACGGACCATTGATTGCTTTTTTACCACCCCCATGAGAGTGAGCCGATTTAGTTGACAACTTCGCGGAGGAGACTTGAGGACGACGAGAACCCCTCCAAGATACAGTCGCGCATCAACAACTCCCCTTGACGCAGGCTGGCGATTTCATCCGATTGACCCAATTGACTGATAACCGGTAAACTGCTCTCAGGCAAACCCGAATGCGCGCATGACCTGCAAATCGATGTTGTAGATCCCTGGTTTCATATGCGCGACGTTGCTTTCCATCACGACTCAGCGCCCCTCTGTCCATCCGCGCCTGTTGGCCATTGCGCCTGACTGTTTTCCATCTTTGCTCTTCTCACTAGACAACTGTTGACGATACTGAAACCTTGATCCCTTACAATCTCAACCTTCTTTCTTGACATTGCGTGTAAGTGGTGGAAATGCCGTCCTTTGCAATGCTATGAAACTGGAACTAAGAGTTGTCATGATAGTGAATACAATCCGGCGTTGCCCATCATGGTCTCTTTTTTCGGTCTCAAACTAGGAGGGGATAGGAAAAAGTCACAGTGAGTTACCTGTGACTGATATTGTAACGACTGTCCTTATTCTTGAATTCTAACGAGCTTGCGATCCAGAAGTAAACAGTCGGACAAAAAAGCAGCGCCGCAGCCGCAATGGGTTCCAGCTACCCAGGATGTATCCGATCGCGGTCAACCATTTGGCTCGCATAACTTCTCTCGGCCCCAGATGCCGTCATCTCGGCCTGGAACATCGCATTCGACAACTGGTCGCATCAGTAATTGGCGAGATACGTTTCTCGGAGGAAACTCCTCCATGGTCGACTTGGCGGCCCCCAAACGACGACCAAGCATCAGCAGCTTGCGGCATCACGCCTCCGACGCGGATCTGAAGAAACCTTGGTCAAACGGCGCCGCCAATGGTAGCTCAACTAGTCTAGCGATGCCATCGCTGCTTGGTGCAGATGGTGTGCGACCTGGAACCCCATCGCGACCTGGGCAGCCCGGGACTAGGAAGGCCGATTGGGTGAACCCTTTAGATGTTCATTTCGGAAAAGATACGACGACGAGCTCTGGCCCAAAAACACCTGTAGGTGGTTATGGAGGAGCGAAGAGTCCTCTTGGGAGGTTTGAATTTGGGGCCGAGGCGAGATTGAACCCTTATCATCCTGGCGGGAATAGTATTAGCGACGAAGACCCCAACAGCACAGGAATGCACGCGTCGCCAAACGGCTACCCGTCACCACCACAATCCATTGAAAGTGGAGATCAATTACAAGAGTTCTCCCCCATCAGCCCAGTCAATACCATCAACCTCGATAATCGGCCGTCGAGCAGCCGTCGCAACGCCCCAATCACGACTCTCCGGACCGTCGACAGGTTCGGCCCAGCAGCATTGCCTAGTCCGGCCCCATCGGCATCCCGAACGAGCGAGGAGCGCTGGGAATTACCCGTCATTCGCAATGTCCAAGCCAAGCGAGATACATTGACCTATCACGCCCCACGCCGACAGAGCTTTACCATGGAACTGGAAGAGGAACGGGAAATGCACAGGAGACAACAGTCGCGCAAGGTGGAGGGCTTCTCAGGCAATTTCGCCGACTTCGATTTTGGCGAGAGCGTGCCCAAGGTACCGGTCAAAGCTGCAACCATGCCTTTGTTTGGTGAAAGCGCTCCCAAGGTTCCAGTCAAAACGAACACGGCAATGCCCATGTCTGGCGAGATCATACCCAACTTAACAGTCAAGACTACTATTGCTTCTGCTACAACAACTGTTTTTGGCGAAAGGGGTTCAAGCCTGGAGCTTGTAGAGAGCCCCATTGACGTTGACGAATTGGATCCTTTCCAAATCGATGACTCGAGATATAGTCCAAAAAGCGGGATGGTTCAATCACAAACAACAGCAGTCTCCGTGATGCCATTCCAACATGAGAAAAGCCCCCCGCGATTTGTGGCTGCAGTCCAAGGGAGGGCGCCTTTGACCTTTTCTGATCAACCAGCTGTGCCAGCACCAAGTGGAAGCCCTCGAAGAACTAATCGAGGACCCCCACCAGCCGCAGTTGGGGCACATTCTGGATCCTCGGTTGAACCATTTGAGCGTGCTCCTCCTAGAGGCTTCAACTCTCAATTGGCTTCTAAATCCCGATCTGGTGCTCTCCCCCAACCTTTGCGCCCTGGGGCCTTGTCCAGTCTTGTCGACCAAGCAGAGGCGGATCAACACAGTCCCCGAAGCCCTTTCGGCCCACCAGTCGCTGATAACAATTACATGCGATTCAATGAGGCACCTCGTCCGCCACCAGACCGGCCTTTGCCAAGTCCGTTTGCGACTAGAACGCCTATGGAGGGCAGCTTTCCCATTAAGAAGGGTCTTCCGCGTGGTCGTCAGCCGTCACGGCCATCTCCAGAGTCAAACGATTCATATCAGTCACAGAATGAAGCTGCCCCAAACAGCCCACTCCCGTTTTTGGGCGGTGGTCTTGGCTTCGACCAGTCTGAGCCGCGACGGTCTGCTATTCCTGCACCGCTAACGCCAATGCGACGGCCCAGTTCTCCTGACTGGCACATTCCTACGCCTACGTCTGCCGTCGCTCCGCGAATACCCAGCCCGACCTTTTCATCGCTCGAACATACCATCTCAAGTACGAGTGAAGAACTGGCCAAGTCATTTGATATCTCGTTTGATATTCCTCTCACCTCGCCTATTCTTGGTCAGTTTTTCCAGCTAGACATGACGTCCAATGCAGATAATCAAGTCGGTAACAACCCTACGCGCGTCGAGGCAGCGAGGGCTCCGCCAAGGCCAACAACGGCGACGGACCAGGGGCCATTGACGACGGATTTTGCGATGAGGTCACCGCTGAGTGCCAAAGCACCACAAATTCAGGCTGGCTTTATCTAGCTTCTCGGGCTCGCCAACTAGACCTGAGCTGGTATGAAAGCAGTCTAGCATTTAGAAGAAAAAAAACGAGTTTCGCATCACCCTCGCTTCAATAGAAGAGTCCCAACGCATTCGCAATGCTGGACTTTTCTTCCCTATGTACATAAATAATTTCTTTCTTTGGAGGAGGCCAACAGTAATGTTTTCTTTTTTTCTTGCAAGAGTAGGATACCTATTTTCTTTTTTTTTCTTGGCTGGAATCTGTTTTTTTGGGTCTTATGGGAATTTGAGGGAACATCTCTATTCCAGGAATGCTGGCTGGATCTTGCAACTGGGCCGTTTGTGAAATACGTGGATGAACTGGGTATATGTTCTTTTTATGCAAGACATAATCTTTCGTATAATTGAGAGAATTTTCAACCTTTTAAGTACCAAAGCAGCGACATATGTCAAATGCACTGTGCCATTATCATCAGAGGGCTGCTTACACGAAACAACCTCCAGTAAAACAGGGAAGAAAAAAAAAACTATGTAACAGTTACATCCCAGTATCAGGGGCTGCTTCTAGTTCAAAAACATGCGCAGATTACCCCCAACATTTTTCAAATCCAGCAAAAACGTATCATGCCCAAACAGACTCGTCTCCTCGCTCAGCTCTACGTGGGTGACGTTTCGGTTCCCACCGAGACGTAGCGACTCTGCAATCTCGCGTTGTTGCCAGGCAGGGAAGAGGATATCGCTGGCTACGCCCATGACGAGCGTTGGGGTGTCTCGGAGTGGGGATAGGCCAAGAATTAGGTCAGTAGGCGGACGAGAAGTGCGAGGCTGCTTGGGCTGCTGCTGATCATGGCCGTCTAGCTCTGTTTCATTTTCTTCGACGGACTCTTGCTCTTCGTAGGGTTCGGCAGGTAGGGTCAAGCTGCAGCTCAAGTCCTGAGCGGGTACGTTTCCAGCGGCGAGGGCTTGTTCGCGCTCAGCACGGCGGGAGATAGCGGCAAGCTGGTTCTCGCGGCCAAGATCGAAAAGGTCCATGGCCTTGCTGACGTAGAGCAAGCTGTTGGGATCATACGTGAGACACCACTTCTCGCCAGCGTGGTCGAGATAGGTTTCTATAAGGAAGTCTGGACACAGAGCAGGCGGTTTGCTGGGATCAGCACGGCGGCGGCCGAAGCGCTGCTCCCATTCAGGGCCAGAGCGGTACGTAACGGTGGCAATCTCACGGGCGAGCTTCATACCCGCATGAGGGGGCACGCGGCCGTAGTAGAAGCCGCGGTTCCAGTTCGGATCCATCATGAGCACCTGGCGCTGCGTGTGTCTCATGGCAACACTATACGGATGACTCCGCGCACAGCCGCTGATGGAAGCGATACGTCCTACACGCGCAGGAAACAAGACACCCGCGGCCAGAGACTGCATCCCACCCATACTAGACCCAACACTGGCGTAGAGCCGGTCAATACCTAGCCCATCAAGCAGACGGAACTGCGCGCGCACCATATCCTCCATCGTGAGGATCGGAAACCGCGTAGCATAGCGCTCGCCATTACCCGGGTCAGTACTCCCAGGCCCCGTGGAGCCGTAGCAGCCGCCGATGACGTTTGTGCAGATGATGTGGTAGCGGTCCGTGTCGAGCGGTGCTCCGGGGCCGATGAATTTCTGCCACCACCCGGGCGCGGGGTTGGTCTCCGTGGAGTGGGCGTGGGAAGAGGCGGAGAGGCCGGTGTGGAGGAGGATGGCGTTTGATTTCTGGGCGTTGAGGGCGCCCCAGGTTTCGTAGGCGATGTCGAATTCGGGGAGGATGCCACCCCAGTCGAGGAGGAGAGGGTCTTGGCAGTGGTAGGTGAGGGTGGCTCCGGAGGTGTATGAGGGTTCTGGGCCGCTGCTGCTGGTGTTTGCGCCAGATGATGGTGAAGATGATCTGCCTCCTTTGCCTCCTTTGCCTCCTTTGCTTTCGGCCGTGACGGCAGCTCCAAGTTTGGCGGATCTTGTTTCCAGTGCGTCTAAGCAGGGAAACGCCATGGCTGGGTTTGACGCAGCGCGGGAAGAAGACCTCTGCGCTGGCATTGAGTGAAACTGATGCCTCTGAGAGGCGATGATGCCATTGCTGTGCATGCCATTGCTGTGAATGCCATTGGCGTGAGATGATGTTGCGCGGCTCCGGTCTCGGCCTCGGCTGGTGTGGTGTATGAGCTGTGATGATGTAGGAGGTGAAGATGGTGCTTTTGAAGGGGATGCAAGAGCTGTGTTGAGCTGGCGAGCTGCTGCTCGTAGTGAAGGTTGAGGCCGCATTTTGACGGACCAAAAAGGGTGCATACAGAACAAGAAACTAAGGAGCTCTGGGCTACTGTATCTTCATTGTGCTATGTGAAGGGTTGAGTGTTGAGAGCATAATAATATGGCACAGGCATGGAGGAAAATGTCGGGCGGTCGCCCGATGGGTTTATAAGCCATGGATGGGGATGGGAGCGTTGAAATCGATGGCGTGAGCTGAGGTGGAGAATGGCTGTGTAGCACACCATTTCACGTGGGGCCGCCACCCTAGAGGGGTGTTTATCTGATTGCTAGTTTTCATGATGACAATTCACTTTTAAATGTTATGAATCTCATGATAGGTTACAATTGCCATTAATATTGAGTGTTTCAAAAATGAAAACGGCTTTGAGTATTTAATACTAGATTTTTATATTTTTTAAAAATAACAGCTAAAGGGGGAGAATGAGGACATTAGGTGCTCAATGCTGTGACTACATGGTGAACCCCCTTTTGTAGTCGCTATCATAGATTTGAGTGAAGCAAGCGGATTATATACCCTTTGGACAGCAACTACCATAGAACGTCTTTTCCATCATAGGAAATAAACTTGCCATGTGTTGTTTCAAAAGACAGCCTGTCAATCTAATCAAATGAATAATATTAGTTGGGGAGTCTAAGAAATGTGACGACGCCAAGGACATCCACTCACCTGCTCAATAACCTGTCGCGCGCTGTCTTGAATCGTCATTGGAGGCTCGATACCGCCGATAGCATCCCCAATACCCTTGCCCATGGCTGTTTTCACCCATCTATTGAAAATGCAGGTTAGCAAGCCATAACTCAGAAACTGACCCCTATATGAACCACACATACCCTGGGTGAATGATACCAACTTCAAGCCCCTTATCGCCAAACTCGACACTAATCTTCTTGGCCAGCCAGTTTGAAGCAGCCTTACTCATGCCATATGCCGTAGAAGGATAGTGCTCCTCGTCCAAACACCCAACACTCCCCACGGTGCTGCTGATGTGGACAAACTTCGTCCTTTTCTTCTTCTCCCCGTTTGAGTTGGAGTTAACATTAATATTATTCTCTAGAAGTGGCCAGCAGGCTTGGAAGAGCTGCAGAGGACCTGCGCCGTTGACTTCGAAGCAGTATCGAGCTGCGTCGATGGATGTGTCGAGGATCGACTTGAACTCAGGGGAGGCGCCCGCGTTGGCGATGACGATGTCGAGGCGGGAAATACTGTGTTCGTTTGCAAGACGGGTCTGAAGCGACGTGTAGTTGATGTCTGTAGCTTCAACGTCCAGGGGGAAGATGATGAGTTTGCTGTTGTCAGGGCTGATGGTGAGGGATGATAGGGATTGGGCTGTGGGATGGGAGACGTCGCGGACTGTGGCGACGACGGTGGTGGCTGGTCGAAGGAGAAGATCCGCGACCATTTGTCTTCCGATGCCTGATATCAGTTAGACAAACGAGTCTCATGCTTATACATGAACAGAGAAATGGGATAAAGAGCTGTGGAGGTAGAGTTGAGGGAAAGATGGGCAGCAGCTCTTCATGTAAGTTGGAGTCAGGGGAGGGGGAGAGTCGAGAGACAGACGCACCTTTATTAGCACCAGTAACGAGATAGATGGTGTTGTCTGACATATTTGCAGCTTCAAAAGCTTTGCAACAGAATCAGTAGAAGAAGTATGAAAAGAATTCAGTATCAAGTAAACCAAATTTGGTCTATTTATACCTGTGTGATCCTCAGCGGAGGGGGGACTAACAAGATCTGGTGTGCGCATACAGTGCTAATCCATTCACACCTTCAACTGTACGGAAGGATTGGGGGGTTCCCGATTCGGCTACATCAGTAATGACACACCTATTCGGTAGTATGAGTCTTTGTGAGAAACACGTCATGGGAAGCATGTAAGAATACAAGGCCGCAAAGAATGCAACCCTATTTCCATCATTCCCGAATTGTGGATGGAGATTGGGAGTTGGATAAGGCGGCCCCTGACAATGGGGAGCTGAGTTCAAAAGTGTGATATTATGAGGTAGTTTGTCGATGGCAATTAATGAGTGTAAGACGCGATATATACTGGCAGACTGTGTCACGATCGTAGTGGTGTTGGTCATCCGTGAGAAGCATTCACGGTCGACGCTGCTATTAATAATGGTGATTATTGACCAAAGCATATCATCAAATCATATAATCTCACTGGAATGAAGCGTAGATATTGCAACATGATGTAGGTAACCATATAATAACGAAACCACTCACTATCTCATCACCCCCTCACGACGCTTTCCCATCCTCCGGCTTCCAGATCGCATATCCACATATCTCAACCATATCATTCGGGTCCCGAAGATCCGCCTCCTCCCACGATCTCTCAAAGCTGAACCCACACTTATCCAACACCTTCTGACTCGGCCCATTCGTCGACACCGTAATCGCCGTAAAGCACTCCCTCACAAGCCCATTCTCACCACTCTCCTTGACCATCTTGCTGTCCACCTTGACCTCGCAAATCTCCCTCGGCAACGCCCACCACATGTCCAAAAACCCTTTTACAAACTCACTCCCATACCCCAAGCCCCATGCCTCCTTTCGCAGCATATACCCCAATACCGGCCACCCAAACTCCCCCTCTCGCTGATGCGACCCTCCACAGCCGATCATCTCCCCCGACGAGGCTAAACAAATCACATACTCTAGGTTTCGTGCCACCGCTTCTGGGGATAGCTTGCGCTCCACTACTTTACGCGTGGCTTCGAGGTCCGCGTCCGGCCGGCCCTGGCCCGTCCATTGCATGACTTCCGGCTGGAGCCGGAGCTCGTGGCAGGCGGCGAGGTCGTCTTGTGTCCAGGGCCGGAGGAGGAGGCGCTCCGTGCGTATGACGGGCTGTGCGGCGAGAGGGAGGTATGGGATTGTGGGGAGGGTTGTCTTGACGGTGACCCAGTCTTTAGGAGGTCGAGCCATGATGTCTTTTTTTTATCTTCTTCTTAATGTCCAGCCTTTTTTTTGCTTGTTTTTAGTAGATAAAAGATTGATGAAGAAGAGTTCAGTTTCACCGCGAGCCCTTTTTTATCTGATTTTATTTATGAAGAGAGACTTTTCTGACACCGATACTGCGTCTTTAAAGGCCAAATGCATTTTAGCACGGCAACCCGCTGCCTTTGCGTGTAGTTGGGGTCAGTAAGACGGATCAATGTTCACTCATGTACATGTGATCACCGTGACTCACATCCATCCCACTTAGGCAGGTGGAACAATCACTTCCAGCCATATAGCGTGCCGATATACTGGCATCGATTGCCCCCTTTTTCGATGCGAGATGGGCTTCATTATTAAAATCCTTCAATTTCTTGTTTGTTTTGGCTCTTATGCATTAGCTTGATGTATACAAATTGGGTAAACCCTAGCCCGAGCCTCTAGATGCAAGATATTACGTATATGCGTGTGTGTTCTTCCCCCTTCTCTCTTCTAAAGTGATGACCGCGTCGTCTCCTTTTTTGTCGCATGAAATATAACAAAAAAAAACACAATCCAATCGCTTGCCATGCTCCAACCAACTGCAATTCCCCTAGTTTCCAAATCCGTTCTCATGATATATATGTTGAAGGTGAAGAAAATAACAAAAAAGAACTCCTCAATCGCCGCACAAAAAGAAGAAAAGCCCGCAGGTTGTTTTATACAAAAAGTCGCAAAGGATCACACGGGAGAGTGAAATTACTCCTCCGTCTCCATGCTTGGGTCCCATATCATGGGCCCTTTGCAGATAAATTCCGCAGCATAGGCCCTGTATCGATCCAGGATATCAGTCGTTTGCATCTTGGCCTTGCCGGTCTGGGCTGAGAAGCTGTAATGGGCAGCAACTCCACCGCCATCCGCGACAGCATCTGTAAATTGTAATGTTAGTGACCAATGGGTGTTCAAATAAAGGTAGGCATATGAAACTTACGTCTTCCCAGCCTCTGGGGCACAGTAACTGCCAAGTGCTGCTCATCATCAGCAGCTATGGGCTTTGCCCTATTGATGTCCTTGCCCAGGATAGCAATGAACTGGATTCCCATTCGTCGATACTGGAAGTCCCAAGTGTGAAACCGGTATTGATTCAGTTCCTTCTTCTCCAGATGTTCAAACAAACTGTAGTGCTCCTGTGCTCCCAGCTGCCATTTGGACCAACCCTTGCCAAAGGCATCGTACTCAGTTTCCATAATAGGTGTGCGGTCAAGAACGTGGTCTGTTCGATTCTTCAAAGGCAACCATCGGTGCTTTTTCTCCCCTGGAGAAGTCCAATCTTTGACGTCAAACTTGTCAGATCCCTCCCAGGCGGGCAAGAGAGAAGCGCGCCAGTCAAACTTTTCGCCTTCCTTTGGTTCTGGGTAATCCGTGTCCAGCTCGGGAAGGTAGGGCTTGATAACACCCAAATTCCAATGAATCCAGCTGATCAGGGGCTGATTGACAACGTTGGCAGAGACCATGAAATATTCGGGGTGGGCAGCTTTTGTGCTGATGATGGAGGGAATCACCGTGTCCTCAATGAAGACGATATCGTCGTCCATCTTGACGTACAAGACATCATCCTCAATCTTCTCGTATGATGTGGCGTAGCCGGTTTCAGAAATATCGATTTCCCACTTCTCGTAGTCGGGCTCACCCTCGATTAACTTGTCCAGAATCGCAAGATCTTCCTTGTCGTGGGTCCGTTGGAGGAAAATGATACCATCGAGCACACCACCATTCTTCACCAAATTGCGCTGCACCAGACCCATCAATCGTTAGCCAAACTCGTGATGCCGCCCACTTTTGGAGCTCTCGTCTCCAGTGTCCACAGAAACCGCATTATCCCTCTTGACACCTGTGATCCAGGTTAAACTTACCTTGAGATAGCAATCCAGGATGGAAACGGTCTGACGCCTGCCGTAAAACACCAAGCCCATGGTCCTGTTCACTTCGGGCGGGCGCTGGACTTGCTCGTTGCTGGGTCGTTTGTCGTCGCAGATCGACAGTGTCGAGTTGGAGTGCTTGCCGTGTCCGCCATCCTGGCACTTATTGCCCTGGATAGGATGTACGATGTTGGAGATGCGCTCGTTGAACGTTGGCATGGCCTTGTCTATGTTGGGGAGCAGCTGGATGCACCACATATACACGACCAGCGCGAGGACGAGACCGCCACCAAGAAAGGCATGCTTCTTGGCCAAGCCGAAGGCCATTTTGCGTTGCGGAGGGTGAGGGCACCGTCGACCCTGAGCAAGAAAGAAAGAAAATCGTTCGGTGACGTCGGAAGTCAGGATGTAGCGAGCGAGCGTGAAGAGTTTGTCGAAAGCAAGAAGAGTATAATAGAGACAGCAATGCGCAGAGAGAGAGAGAGGCGAATACGCGGGTTGGTCTGGGGGTGGAGGAGCAAGAAGAAGGACCCTTGGGATTTAATTTCGCCGCAACCCCCCTGCAATTGACGTTTCACTACCGCACCCGTTCTTTGCGTCAAAGAGGGCGAGGATGTCAGGGAGTGGAAGCGTCGGGGCCATGACGGAGAGGCGCAAGGCTCGCACGGTGTGTTTGCACTGTAAGGTCCAAGAGGTGACGATTCACACCGTCGGCTATGTACTAACTTGCGAGTGTATTAAAGTCTAAAAATATATCAAAGAATCAATTCAATAGAAGCAGAGACTATTAGATATTTTTGTAATTATTATTACGTAGAGTTGGCGTCAAAAGCGAATGATTTCACTCCACTGCCACTTCGTTCTGCAACACTCACTCACTCACTCACATCCGTTATTTACACAGTGGTCACCCCCCTCGCCCTTTACCACAGTGTCACAGCGCATTGCAGTGCATCACAGTGCACCTTAGTGCGAAGGGCAAATCCTGTCATACAAATCCGCTGCACGTAATTACGGGCGGAGACCAGAATAAAAAAGGAGGTCGGACAAAACAAGTCCAAGACCCTCAAAAAAGGGCGGCAAAGCTTTTTGCAAATGCACTGCACGGCCCAATGGCAAGGCGTAAATGCACCACACATTGCTGTTCATCCTTTCCGCTCGGGCAGGATCTAAACAAAGTAATGCCCGGGCTTGTAGATCGATCGTAAAAGGCCTGCCTTGCTCAGCCTTCTTTTTATTTTCCTTAATCAACACACACACACACAAATCTAGTGGCCAATTCTTGGGGTAACTAGTATTAATACGTCCGTAATAAACTCTCATGAGTCAAAATCCAGACAAGCCTCTTTTAGCGCAGTCCACTCTTTGCCGTTTGCTCTAGCCATATAGGAATTGGTACGGCATCGCAGAACAAGGGGCATATCAATGAGCAATTATGTGTCCTTTGTCTGTACCCCTAAATCAATAAAAAAATAGAAGTGTTGTGAATTGATGCTATTTTGAATAGTTATCGCAATGCATTGAAAGGTTGAATATGAAGTGTACAAAAGGGAAAGGTAATTACCCTAGGTTGTGTATAGGGATAAGTAGCTTTATATAATGAGAAGGCGAACCGCTTTGGAAGGTTGATTTTGCACCCCACCCCTAAGATGTGGAAATTGAAGTATCCAAAACCCTGCATAAATGGGTTTTCGCCACAGCACTTATATAGCAGTTGGATGCGTCAAGATGTCTTGCCTGTAATAGTCAAGAGTTTACGGTATTCCTCATGAATACCCAATATATTATGAGCAGGGAGGTGTTGGTTTTAATACTACGTAGTACGTAAGGAGTTGGGGGGGGCTTTGCTCACTAGGACCTCTCGGGAATTCCCTTTTTTGGACTCGGTTAGATCTTTTGTTCCACGTTGTGGGTATCGTATCGTCTGGTGTCGTTGGGCGCACCGCAAGCACACTGCGCAACACGAACCCGTATCACTGGTATTGCCAAGTACGAGTCACAATACGCCCCTGAGACTAATCATCACGTTTCGTTTCCAAAAGAACCATTTTAGCCCCCCCCCCTTCCTCTTCCTTGCTTGTGGTTATTTTAATTAATGCCTAGAAATTCGTACGTGCTGAATTTCAACTCCATAGGTGTCAAATAATATTACTCGTTCCCAAGGGCAGCATTCAACCAATCACACAAAACGATGGTAAGAAATTGACACATCAGCAATCGAAACAGAACAATATTGCTTTTAGTGGCTGTTGTGAAACGAGCGCATTGCCATTTCCGGCACGCTGCTCACCCTCTTTGGTAACAGCTTGCATATCGCTATTATCACAAGCGGGGCCAGGGCCTAAAGATGAGCATTCACCTCATATTTTAAAGGCGTGACATAACACCATAACCTTCAGATGTTCGCGTGCTCTGAACATTTGATCCCCGTGTTATAATGCGTCAGCCCTTGTTTCCAACTACTAAACAAGTTTAAAGATAATTGGTTGCTTCTTCGTATTGTCATCTTACAACTCTGTGGCTTGGCCTCTGGTCCCGATTCGGATGACATGGACAAGGGTAGTTGAGAACAGGAGCCTAGAACAATCTTTTCATCTCCCTTCAGCCACATGCAGAAGGGCTTACTCAACAGGATGCAATCTAGGTGTATCATTACGTGGTCGCAAAAAGAGATATCATACACAGAGTGACGATCTATTTTCTTTCAATCACTATATACTGTCGCATAACCCATCCATCACTTACATTTATTGCTGTTATGGGCTTGTTGTACTGTCAAAAATGTTGCCAATCGCTCCCGTGAACAGAAAACTATTATTTATTTACAGGCAGTCAGCCTTTTTTAGACACCTTGCATTGGGCTGTTGCTGTAACTTGAGCGTCCGACTCTGATTTGACGCTCAGTGTCACTATCCCTGTCTCGTCTGCATCGTTTGTCGCGCCGACTGCCACATTGACTTCCACTGTCTCGCCATGTTTAGCAACTGCCAGAGCACTGGGTAGCTCAACACGCCAGCCAGAACCAACAACCTTGGCCTCTAATCGATATATATCCGAGCCCAGATATGTGTTGAGACTCTGAGGTTGGTCTGCTGAACCACCCGAATCGGTACCATTATTTGTCAAAGTAAAGGAGCAAAGAACCCCCTTGCCAGTTGGACTAGTTTTTCTACCCCTAACAAGTTTGCCGGGGCTTACGTTGACGCCATGCTCATTCGTGTTGGTGCTGTTGAGAGACCGCACTGCAACTGTATAAGAGAGGACAAGATCCTTATCGCGTTGCATGTCTAGGATGTAAAAGTGCAGCGAGTTTGCTTTGTCGACATATTCGTACTCACTTCCAGAACGTGTCCCCGCATGGAACAAAGCATCTGCCAGCTGGCGGTAGTCACCCATGGTAATCATGGCTGCCGTGCCGTTAGGTCGTTTGAAGTCCACAAGCTCAATGTCCTGCGGGTTGGCGTCTATTGTCCACTGAAATGGCTGGCGGTCAATATTCTTGGTTTTGCTAATCATGACTCCGGAGTCAGGTTGGAATGAATCTGCACCCATGCGGTCGACCACCTCGACGTCATAGTTATCATAGCCTCCACCATCGCAATACAAGTCAGTGTCGATATTGCAGCGGGGTGAAAGATCGCCGCCACTCATTTCGATACGCACACCCATCAACTTGGAGTCCACCGATCGCGCCGTGATTCGGGCCGTGACGGGACCGGAGCCTGCCAAGGTCTCTCTTGAAAGTTTAAGCACGCTGCTGTTTGAAACTAGGCCCAGCTGGATTTTATCGCGCATTGTGTGTAACGAGCCCAGAGAACCGCCCTGCAATGCTGGGATCTGCCATCGACTATGCGGGCCACCGGGGCCATTGAAGGACCCACGAGATAACATGGACCATGGGCCAGTGTAAGCACGTCTCAGGGGTTTCCCATAAGGATTGTTGTAGTTGTCTCCAATCTTCAGCAAGTGGCTCAGCTCATGAGCGTACACCGCCATGCCCGAGCTCTCACATTGGGTGGATGAACCGCCGCCAGCGTTTGGCCAGAGTGTTGAAGCTGCAGCCCAAGAGGTCCACTCCACATACCTTGTGGATGCGTAATTGGGAAAAGACCCATTCCCACCAGCGTTCTTTGGAGGCCCGAAGGCATCGGGAACATCTTCTTTGGACGCAAACTTCATCTCTCCAAACTCCTGCCAAGTGGAAGACTCGTCTTGGCCAGCTGAAAGGATAAAAACTAGCTCAAACGAGTTGGCTGTGTCGTTACCAACATCATTGCGCCACATGCCTAAAGCATCAGTTCGGATGTTACGACTACAAGTTTTCCCAGGAGGACAAGCCCCTGGATTCATGCCTTGGTCCAGACCGTATTGATATGAAAGAGATGGCATGCGATAGGCACCATAAGCAGTCAAGTCAACGCCGAAACGACCAGCCGAGTCCTCCATCCAATACTCATGTAGAGTGTGGCCCCGATTGAGATTGTTAGGCTTATTGAGAAGGTCACGGTAGAAGGTGGGAACATTTTTTCTATCAATGTTGGCCGCAACAGGCAGCGGATTTCCAAAAATGGTCGACTTGGGAGGTCTGGTTATGACGAACGGCATATCCTCATAGTCAACCGTGACAAGCGCGATATTGAAGTTGCGGCCAGAGCCTTTGCGTGACGGGTCACCCCAATTAGTTGCCGGTGGTGGCTTAAAATCAGCCCATGTCATATCGTCAGGATTCACCCAATGTTGAGGGTCCATCACCCGGAAAGGGTCAGTTCTTGACGTGCATTTCGTTGCTTGAACTGTGTTTCCCAGGAGAATGCCCGTCATCATCAGCGACGCTGTAATGGAGAGTGCTGCGGCCGAACAAGTGGCCGCGCCCGTTGCAACATTGGTGAAACGCATATTGGATCAGCACTTGTAATAGTTAAGGGCGGCGGTAGTCGCCCGAAGACAAAGATGGAATTTGCAGCCCCAAGGCTCAATAACAGGTCCACAGTCGACCGCTCACCAATGTCAGCTCGGTAAGGAAACGAGGCTCCACCACGTGTCTGTGACAGGCGAAACACTCGGAGTCTACCGATGCAAATGAAAATTGACAGTGGAGTTGACGTTGGGGATGTCAGACAGCCAGAAACCGGGGGCTGCTTGTTCAATAAATACATTCACCAGTGTGCCTAGACAGGCGAGCAACCAAAGCAGCAAGCCGTGACATGCCGTAGTCGATACGACGTGATTAGGGCATCATTGGCTATCTGCTCCGTCCTGCCGATTGGGGAGACGGACAGCGGCATCTAAATTGCGGTTTCACGGCCGAGCCTAGAGCCGAATGCATAGTCAAGTGCATAATAGCCTCCTGCCTAGGCGAACCATGGTGTCGGCATCAGGAAATAGGGTTGTTGGCCAGCAACGTAACCTGCTGAATGAAGCCTAGTTGTCGGGCCATGGCGGGGTCCGACTTCTACATCAGGACCATCCGATGTTGTGAGCCATTCTGACATCTCGATACACCAGTCAGTGACAATACGGCGTAGCAGCCGGCTGGTGTTGGTGTTTATGTCTCTGTTGAAGACGCGATGACAGGTTTCTGCATCATCGGTCAAACTGCCTTTGTGCCAGGCCGTTGTCGCCGTGTTGGGTTGGTGCCCTGAGGCAATGGCGCGCCATTGCGCCTTCCGTTCGCACTTTTGCACGCCAGAAAACCCCGCACGTGCCTGGTCAGAGGAGGCCTGGTCGGAGCCACCCGCGCAAGATGACAAGAGTGATGTCGTCGTGAACGGAACAAACCACTGACAAGCAGGGGAAAAGCAATCAGGAAGCCTCTCCACAGAACATCCCGAACAGTTTCAGACCTTCCGTCGATTTTCCATTAATAAGAAGCGTTTGGCGACGCCCTGTAGGTGGACCGCCGAGCTTGCGCCGTGATTGGACACTCTCACGATCTGCAGGCGGAACGGGTGGCGGAACTCGTCGCAACAGTCAGATTCACCTTTCCCATCCTGGGCAGCGCGCGTGAGTCTAGAGTGATTGAGGTGTTCGCAGCGACGCCTAAAGACAAGTCTCACTGGAACAAGAACCCCAAAACGCCTCTCAGCATGTTCTTCAAGAGCAATTCTGCCCCCAATGGCTCTTCGGACATCCGCCAAAACTATCTGGTCGATCTCCGGGGCTTTGTGTTTAATCCACCCAGAGTAACATCCGCCCGTGGAAGAAGCCGCCCGTGCTGTGCTCAACTGAGGAGCCCTGCTGTAGTTGAGCGGTGTCATAGTGACTTGGGGCTCTTTTGATTTCAGGGGGCCAGGCGAGTGAGGTATAAAGACTTGCCTCGTTGGTTTGCCGTTGTTCAACTTTCAGGTACGTGTGTAATGAGCCTTATGGTCGCAGATCCCAGGGGTTCTAACTTCTGTTTTGAGCGAGGTTCGGACGTCGGACTTCTGACTAACGGGAACCGACCCCATTTTGTATTGCCTTTTTAAGTAATCACAGTCAAACAGCAGAAATAATGTCCGCGCCGCTGTCGACACAAACGCCAACGCCACAGCTACCGGCGTGCTGGACCTGCCGGCTGCGGCGAAAACGGTGTGACCGCGCCCGGCCTGTCTGTCAAAGCTGCGCAGCTCTGGATATCAGTTGTCATTACTGCAACACCCGTCCGGAATGGATGGACGGCGGCGTGAAGCAGGCCGAGATGGCACAGCGAATTAGAACCGAGGTCAGGCAGAGTGCGGCGGCTCGTCGGGATAAGGATTATGCCATACAAGTTCTCTCGGTCCGGGACAGCTATCCAACAAGCCGAGCCTCATCCTCATTCCCCGTGGAAACGTCTGATCCCGGCAGCGCGCGGGAGTCGCATGCCGGCACTCCACCAGTCATGGATGCTCCGGCTTTCGCTGCCTCCGAGGTGCATTACACTACCATGTACTATGATAACGTCTTTCCCTTCTTGTTCCCATGGTACCGGCCGCCGATGCTATCCGGGGGCCGTAGCTGGCTCTTTGCCATGATGCAGGACAACGAAACCCTGACTCATACCGCCATCAGCCTCAGTGCATACTTTTTTACCTTGGTGTTAGCAAAGGAGTCGGTTCCAGCAACCAACGACTCTCAACATCAAACCGTTTGGGATACTCTAGCACGGCATATGGACGCGTCTGTAAAGGCAATGAGGTTTGAAATGGAGGTGCTCAACACGCAGGGGCGGAAAAGCACTCTGATACAGAAAGCACGAGTTCTGGAAAATATTATGCACTTGCTTATATTTGAGACGGCCATGGCTAGAGGTGCGGACTGGGGATCGCATTTAACAGCGGCCCTAACCTTGTTCCAAGACATATTGGATGAGTATGGCAATGCGACCTGGTGTCCTCTGGAACCAGTTTTGCAAGAAATGGAAGCTCGGTCCTTCTTCCATGAAGTAGGGCCCGATTGCCTTCTCTGGAGCCCTGACCAGGCGGCATTTCGATTTGCTGTCGCGCTGCTGGTTTTCTCAGACATCATTGCAAGCACCTCGCTCGGTACGCAACCACGCCTAGGGAGGTTTCACTTTCTTTTGATGGCAGACACTGAAGATCCTTACGAACCGGGGAAAGAGAAGCGTCTTCAGATGGGCAGTTTTGTCGGCTGCCAGGGTATGGTGCTAGGCCTTGTGGGCCGAATAGCGACGTTGGACGCAAGAAAGAGATCATCTGGTGGCATAGATTCCTCAGGTGAGATTGCTGGCCAGGGTAAGCTGCTTGCACAAGAACTCTTCTTAGCCATAGAAAATTTCGAGATAGCCCACCAACAGGGACATGCGCGGGATGGAGCTATCGACATGCGGGCATATTATCGATTCAACACGGCTCGTCAAGGCGATCAACGTGTGCTTACATCTCTGACGTGGGCCCATGCCGCAAGAATATATCTTTCGATAGTAACTTCGGGGTGGGACCTAGCAGAGCATATGATACGCGAGAGCGTTGCAATGATATTGCAGTTAGTGGTGGAGGCTGATTCTCCGGCTTGTCGGCGCGGCCTCGTCTGGCCGCTCTGCGTAGCCGGCTGCCTCGCGTTGAAGGGTCAAGAGCAGCTGTTTAGAGATATCGTGAATGAGCTAGGCCCACTCCAAGCATTTGGGCCAGCGCGGGATGCTCTCCAGATGCTCGAGCGGGTCTGGGAGTTGCGTGATCAAGTTGGCCAAGGCACATGGGGTTTAGCAGAATGTTTTGGGATTTCAGGGACAGCCATATTGCTCATGTAAGGGACAAATTGTCACTTGGGCCAAGGTTGTCTGTTTCTTGTTGCATGGTTGGATTTAAGGCGCCAAAAAATAGAAGTGTTGGGATAAAATCATAATGTATGAATAGAGAAACGGGAAGCTATGGCTTCCATCTGGGATTAGATGAGGTCTGAATGAGGGATTAGTGGTGTTGTAGAAAAAGGGTCAAGTTGAGGAATCATGGCGGAGAGGCGCCATGTATATATAAGCATATAAATATGTGGATAGCCATTTTCTAGGTAACACGAGTGATACATCTAGTATTAGTAGGAGGAGGAGCGGCAGTAATACGCCCACTGTCCGTCCGTTCGCTTTCTGCGCCGTTCGCCGACTTGAACATGAAGGATGATGAAGAAGCCGAGGGTGGTCCTTCTCTGGCGGGGCAGCGCGCGGCCCGTGTCTTCAGGCGGCCAAACTAGCCTGTGGAACTTGCCCATTTGATAGGATGAGCTAGATGAAACATGACGGCTCGGCTACCGCTGTGGGCATACGGATGTTCCAATGTGACGATGGGCTGGCTGTCAAATACCTATTCCGTCCAAAGATACTCGCCGAATCAGGTGATATGCAGGATGGGAATCTGTGGATCTGACATGTTATATGCGGGTGTATGCTTTACCTGGGATTGGCTACTGACTAAATGCAACACCGACTGATGTGCTATAAAGAGTTATTGATGCGAGAAATGGCAGCATGATGGTCCCTGCATATATCCAGTTCTTTGAAGGATGAAAGGTGGATACTTGACTCTTTCCCCTTTTATTGTTTACAGATGCATACCTACTGGCAAAATATGCGAGACATTGGGCTATTTCTAAGATATTATCAACGCTGATTGCAAGTGATGAGTGATGGTGCATATTTGTATGATATGGTGTCGATGGGTTAGCATTTACATCTTGACTGAAGAATTTTTTCTAGTTATTTGGCATCTCAAGCACTTGTGTCAGGGTCGTTATGCAGCCACCATATACAAAAAGAAGCGTCAAGGTATATGCATGCTTGCTGTCAATCTGTAATTGGGATTCAGGGATTGTGGTTTCTGACTTCCCAACCCGGATGTCCTGATGATGGTAGTTGCGGACAAGTAACAAACTAACCAAAAAAGGAAGCTAATTGTGGGCAATTACAAGATCGTAGGTGAATGGCATGACCTGGAAACTGAGAGATGGGGGATAATCTTCATAACCCAGGAGATTGTTAGGGTAGGTAATCTTACATTGTATCGCCAGTGTCAGCGTCTGAGGCTGTATAGGTGGTGATGACTGCCCAACGCTGTGATAGGTGAGCGGAAATAACAAGAGTAGTAATAGAGTTAATTAAAATATTCCCGGACCTCGGTATCATGTATTTACTCTGAGTAAAAGTGCCTACTCCGTAAGATGATACTACCCGCGGAGTTGTAACTGGAAAAAAAATCGGAGTAATTAATTGCACGTTAGAGTCATGTCTGTCTCTTGTATTTCCGAAAGGTTCATCACTGCAGGCATTCATCATGAACAACTAGCTTCAGTGCGGAAACAAACTACTACAGGTGGCAATAGGGGGGGGGCTTGGCATGGGGTGAAACTGTGAAAATACTGGGCAGGTACTTGTACAGGCTCTATCGCTCTGGCCCGCATGTCCGTCATTATTACCTCGTATTACTTATCCACTTATACTTCACACTTTGTCAACGTGGCCGGTTCTCTTAATCTTCTCTCTCCCATCATTTGATGATCTGATCTTCTACGCTGGACTGCACCATTCGGCGATCTGCCTACACCAGTCGGAACGAACCTGGAGGGTCAAATACCGAGTGTCCGTCCATGACAGCAAAAGATTGAAATGCTGACTTGGGTGATGGGCTAATATTCCAATTCGGCTATGCATGCTTGTATGCACTAAGGCTAGAAACGGCATCGCACTCAACATCCACACACCCCGTTTTGTCGGAGGCTGAGTCGCTGACTAGGATCTAGTGAATAATAATGACAAGGTAATCATTGAAACTAGTTAGGCGCATTTGATCCGTACCGTAGGGATGTGCCAATTCCCCCATATGAAACCCCCGTCCTGCGGTACGATTCAGCGCCATTCGGCAAGGGAGAGCGAGAAGACAGAGAGACGCGCGCTCCACTCACAAGGCCGCCTGGGGAGAATGTCACCCTTTCCCCTTCCCAGTCCCAAGGCATGCATGCTCTCTGCGATTTGTCTGTCCGTCTTCCATCCTCGTTCTCGCCCAGGCACGGTCAGAAAGAGGCTCTGTCCACATGTCAATCCCGTCTGACGCGCGTTTGTGTATGTGGAGGCTCTTGATTTAGCCTTTCAGCCTCATCAGACGGCTGTCCCCCAAACCTTTGGTTCGAGGCTTTCCTCCATTGCCTACCTTGCTGGGACAAGAGACATGCCAAATGCTCCTCTGGCCCTTGTGCACCCATTCAATACCTCCTACCGGCCGGCTGCAGCAGGATGTTGAGTACTGGTAGTAGAGCATCGCACAAGGCCATTGCCGTCATGTAAGCCTGCCCGTCCCTGTATGAGCCTTGTGCTGCCGCGATTGCTTGGCAGAACGCCGGAGTCCACCCCGACGGCCTTTTTCCTTTCTGTCACGGCAACATGCATATCTTGATTAACATCAACTGGTTACTAATGCGCTGTCTTCAAGTGGCCTTGTGCTCTCATGCTATGCGTTATCTTCAAGATACTACACCAGCGCAGCCTTTGGTAAGTGCTAATCCGACCTGGCCTAGCGTTCGCTGGCTTAGATACCCAAGACCAATGCTTTGCTGACGATTCAACGAGTAGAGCGTTCTGTACATCTCACTGTGGTCACATTGCTCTTCAATGCCATCGTGCTGGCCATTCTCACGCGATGGAAAGGCTACAGTCCTTCTCTGCCCTTGACGGTCTTCAAGGCGGGGGAAGTCGCCTACTCTCCAGTCGTTGAAAATGGTAATGCGATTGTTGGTGTCCTGAACACAATCCTTCAAAAGGCGCAGAGTATACGTCTGTCGTTTTGTGTGCTTCTCGGCACCGTTGGAACAAGGACTCTACTTTTCTGGTACATTACTCGGACTTCCCAGTGTTCATTAATAGGAGTGGAGGTAAGTTACTTAGGAAACGACTGATGAGATGGACCAGATCTAATCACCGCAATAGACCTTCTTACCCTTATCTGTACTAATATTTGATGCTATCTTGTCGGATTCTGTTCATCTACTTGGCGCACAGTCCAAGGACCCGGGTCACTCAAATGGCGTGGGTCGGTTTTCCTGGATGTCCAGGTCGTTGTTCATCTACGCATTTCTAGCCCTGGCATGGGGGTTTTCCGCAGCTCATGCTCTGGGGAATTCCCGGATCGACACAGGAACAATATGCCCCATTGGATGGAGGCTAGAGCCTCTTGTTCCATATGCGCAGCTGATTATGTGTGCCGTGGATGGCATCATAGTAGTTTTGCTCACCCGAATGCGTAGACAAGCGCTGGAAAATGACCAAGATGTGTCCAACTTCATGACTATCCTGCTACTAACTGCTTCATGTACGATTACGCTATTGTCATTTCCCTCTTGGCTCTCTGATTCGGGTTTTCTGATGTCGTTCCGATTTCATTATGCTGACGTTCGCGACCTGGCTGTCGACGGATTGCTGGCATCGACTGCCTGTCTATGTGGTTTTTCGCTACTAGCCGTTCTTCACCCGACAACTATTGCCTTGCTGATATCGACTGTTAGCTTTGCCGGCATGCAGGTGGCCCAATATAAATCATCACTCTCGCTGCCGCCATTATCCTTCAACCACATGGCAAAGACAACTTCCGTGGCAGCCTGCTGGGCGGGACCCGTGTGGTATTATGCGTTTTACTCCTCAAACAAGAATCGGCAGTCTGTCGCTACACCGTTCCACAGATGGCTTCTCCTGGGTTATGTTTGGATCATTGCGTTTGGCATAGCTTGCTGGATGCTCTTCTCTGGACAGAACGCTGGTGTTGTGTTAGAAGAGGGTGTCAACACACTGATATCTGCTGCTCGTACTAATTCCAATCAATGGGCGTCTCAAGCTTTCGTAAGTAAGACACTGAATGAAGCCGTTGAGGAGTACAAAAAGCGATATGGTATACCGCCACCTCCGAATTTCGATAAGTGGTATGACTTTGCCATGGAACACGAATCTGCAGTTATTGATGATTTCGGACAAATCAACGACGACCTAGTACCGTTTTGGGGCCTGGATCCGAAAGCCATTCGCGTCAGGACCTCGCATATCCTATCCTACTCGAGGTTGGAGATGGGCGGCTTGCGCATCCGAAACGGTACTCTACAACTGTGGCCTGATATACCTGGAAGCCATCGCTGGATGGCAGAGTCATTCCAAAATATGGTTGACCCATTTGTAAAGTGGCTACCGGACATGGACATTGCCCTGAACCTGGCTGACGAGTGTCGAGTGGCTATTCCGTTTGAAGAGATGAAGTTTCTCAAGGACAAGGCTCGCGAGACTCGTTCTAGAATTGGCATGAGTCGTAAGGAGCAAGGGGATCTAGGGAAGAATGCTTCTCCCGGTATGGGCTGGAGTGGACCTTTTCCTGAAGAAGGCGAAAGAGATGGTCGAATGAACAACAGGGAGCTTCCATCAGGATGGACCGACAATATTCGGCAACAAATCTTCTACGACTCGATAGCGGCGTCGTGTCCTCCGGGGTCTAAGGCACGGAATAGTAGATGGTGGGACTGGAGCACGCTTTGCGTTGAATGCATGATGCCACATTCACTCGCTACGAGCGGCGGCGCCTTGCTATCTGATGCATCTCTCGCTCATGACCTGTGCCATCAACCGGATATGGCGTATCTTAATGGCTTGTTGCATTCACCGTCAGCTCTAGTCAGCACGTCGATGCTCTTTCCCATTTTCAGCCAAGGACGTGTCGGCGGGTTCTCGGATATACTGCTACCATCTCCCTGGAACTTTAATGAAAAGAGCGCGTTTAACGAAACTGCGGGTATGGAATGGAGCGAAAAGTCCAATAGTCTATTTTGGAGAGGTTCGAGTTCGGATGGCTTTGCGGCACATGGGGCATGGGAAGGGTTTCTTCGGGCAAGATTTGTGCACGAGGCATATGAAAAGGCAAAATCGCTCTCAAAGACTGCGGACGACAGGACATCATTAAGCGTCAATGTCTCATTCACGGGGGGGATGTCTAGATGCGACCAGGGGGACTGTGACGCCGAGCTAGATGTCTTTGAGCTGTGGGGGAAAGAGACCGGCCAGGATCGAATTCTGAACGGGAAAAAACCAGAGGATCGTCTGCCACCTTTCATACCGTTTGACGAACACTGGCGTTTCCGTCATCTGATGGACATGGACGGTGCCGGGTTCAGCGGCCGCTTCTTGCCATTTATGAAAAGCCGCAGCCTCGTCTATCGGGCTGCCCTCTTCCGCGCCTGGTTTGACGAGCGCATACAAGCCTGGCAACACTATGTGCCCGTAGATGCACGTCTTGGCTTGGGGTTCTGGTCCCTACTCGATTACTTCAGCGGCAGCGACAGCGGTAGTCACAAGCTTGGCAAGGACATATTATCTCGGACAACCGGAGGAGCAGACGGAGGTGGCGCCAGCGGCGATGAGAGAGCTCGGGGTATTGCGGAGCAAGGGAGGGAATGGGCGCATAAGGCGTTGAGGAAAGTGGATATGCAGATATACACGTTTCGGTTGCTGCTGGAATGGGGGAGATTGGTGGACGATGATCGGGAGCATCTGGGGTTTCACGGCTAAAGAGGAATAATGTTGAGCGTTGTACACAGCAGAGGAAGGAAATGGTTCTTGGATATGAATGATACCCATGGGAAAACACGAAACTTGTACGGCATGTAATTTAGGACTTTTAATGTTGGCGATAATCATCTTGTGGTTGCCCTGCTACTTCAAATCTTTGTATTCTATCGAAATCCGTCAGGCTGCCAAATTAATACATATTTAATTCTTGGTATGAGCTTTTCAAAAAATGAACATTTCGACTTGGAAAAATAACTAAATGGATGACCAAAATCACAACCTAATCTCACACATCCCAGTAGTCGGTCAGGGAGGCTTCATCACAGTGCTCCCTAGAAAACCTGGCGTCCTCGTATAGACGAAGATTCGCTTAGACTAGTGTTGAATCCAATTAGGCTCTACAGTCTACTATTATGAAGACCTGGCTTATATCAAGGGATTCAGCTCATCGAATTTATACGAAACACGGGCGAATTCTTATACGAGTGCGCCATACAGTAATATGAGCCTTGTGGAATTTCGATATCGAGTTGCACAGGCCTGTGGCCCCCCCTGTCATTTCCCGCGGTTTCCCGCCAACGAAATGACGCCATGACGCGGACAAGCAAAGCAAAACGGCCAATCGGAAGCTTCGGTAGTTGGAAAACCCCATGGTTTTTGCTTGATTCGCATTTCCCGTGCGCCCCCCTGATTATGAATTGATTCCTCATAATGAGTGTAAGGAGCTTTGTAAAAAAGGGTTTTTGATCTAGGCGGTTATGGGTATAGCCAATACGATGTACGAGCATTTGTAGCCTGTAGTTGGGTACGAGGGAGGTATAATATGGCCCTGAGGCGGCCTGTAGGAGTCTAATTAATTAGTGACCTCTTTTAAAGGATCTGCCTGGACCCTGATGGAAGCGGGAGACTCCTAGGTAGGTTTAGATAAGGGGAAAAAACGAGCTCTAACGAAGCCATCAATCAACCTTCTCTTGCAAATCTTTTTTTTTTCTTCCTCCTCCTCCACATGTCCTCGGCGTGGGAAGATGCGTGCTTCACGCGCCAACACCATCTTCTGGCTCGTCTGGGCTTTTTTGTTCATCTGCTGCTTCTTTAACTCGTTTGACGATCCCACCTCCATCTTCTACAGCAAAACCCGCGCCTACCGCACCAGCTTTTCCGACATTCGCATCGCCGAAGCCGATCGCTTCATTGCCAGTCTTAATGCGACATCATCCTCGAACCGCCCGCCCGAAGAGCAGGACCGCCTGCTGTGCATCGGTATCCCTAGCATCAACCGTACCACGCAGTCTTTCCTTACGCACACGCTGGGTAGTCTCGTCGACAACTTAACGCCCCAGGAGCGCGGGTCCATTGTCATCGCTGTGTTGCTGGCAGATCGGTCGCCTAGCACGCACTTTGCCTATGGAAAGCCATGGCTTTCTCAGATGGCCGATGAGGTTCTTGTCTACAATACGTCCAAGGTCCCCACCGACGACGCATACCATACGATTCCGTTCGATGTAAATGGCACTCCTCGAGGGGACGGCCGGGTGGAAAACATGCGGCTGGATCACTCTGTGCTTGTCGAGACGTGCCGAAATTCGGGCGCCCGCTACTTTGCACTTGTTGAAGATGATGTGATAGCTTCGCGGGACTGGTTTTACAAGCTCAAGCATGGCCTGCGCTTCGTTGAGAACCAGACGAAGCGGGATGGCAGAGGCTGGCTGTACCTCCGCCTCTTCTATTCAGAACTCTTCATGGGTTGGAATCTAGAAGAGCTGCTCGTCTATATGGAGACTGTCTTCTTCGTCTATGCAGCTGTTTTTCTCATTTTTCTTGTGCTGCTGCGGCGAAGACGCAAGTCAGAGACCCCCAAGCCAACCGTGGCGGGACAATCTTTTAGCATCGCAGCCTTGGCTCTGGGCTTATGGACGCCGGCCGCCATCTCGCTCTACTTCATGGCCGGGCGCGTCACCATGGATCGGCTCAGCCCGTTTCCCCTCTCCGGCGTCCGGGAGATGCCCAGGTACGGCTGCTGTGCGCAGGGCTTGGTGTTTCCAGCCCCGCAGCTTGAGGGCATCCAGAATTTGCTGAGGGAACCGCCGTACGACTTTCCTGGCGATATGATATTTGAAGGATATGCAGGCAACAAGGGGCTTTCCAAATGGGCACTGCGTCCTAGTGTTCTTCAGCATGTGGGCTTTAAGGAGTCGTCAGCTGGGCCACGCCGAGCGGAGGTGTGGAACTTTAGTTTTGAAAGGCAGCACAAGAAATGATTGCTGGCCGACTCTAGTGAGAACACCTCCGTTTCTGGTACAGGATTTCCCCTTGTTGATCCCGAATTTGGCCTTTCTGAGGCCAACTCAACCCAACCCAACTTCTATTCTTTTTTTTTTTTTGTAAAGGTTCATGTTACATACGTTTCGATTGGAAAACAGGTTGGATATAGCGTGCTGGTACGAACGGCGTTTTGCTGTTTATAGAGGGGTGACTAGGAACAATGTCTTCGTTTTCCACATTTTGTCCCCCCTTTTTGGTCTTTTCTTTTTCTGATTGAACCGCCAATGGATGTGCTTTTTTATATATATATATATATGTTGCACATCCACACTCTTGGTTTGACGAATTTTGGGGGTCATTCATTGGCTACGAGGGAAATGGGGAGGATGAAAGCTAGAAACACGACCGACTTTGATGTTGGAGAATAGAATATAATAATGTTAAAAATATGAAATAAATACTAAGCGGTGTTTTATTCAGCTGATAACTCAATTGCAAGGATATGAATCTGGCTGTTTCTTACCAAAAACAACCGTTTGTATTCAGTATCGTGTGATGTATAACATCCGCCTAGAGCGTGTTCCAACACCCTGGGCTGCCAGTGATGATCAAACAAGGCCAGCTAAGATAGCTTAGCTCAATGGGTGTCTCAATCAGGTCACTCATCCCATGAAAGAGGAAAATTGTGGAAAAGCCAATTGTTTTACCTATGATAAACGCAATCTAGAGTACATGAAGCCACCATGAGTCCACCATGAGTCCGTCTGGTTAATTACACCTCCTCCCTCAGTATGGGCACTTCCCACAGAATCCGCAGTCTGAGGAACTGCATGCCGTATAATCAGGATCCTCGCCATCACTGTCTCCATAACCGTAAGAATACCGGTCATAATCATCGTAACATGATGCATCGTACGGATAGTCATCTGAGTCATAGCTCTCCTGCTCAGAACCACTCTTACCAGTCTCCGCAAGCCATGCAGTCCAGCGAGACCTGACATCTTCAGAGAAGACTTCTCCAGCATCTGACAAACGCTCTCGAATTTCTAATGGCCCGTCTTCGACTCTAACAATCTCAATCTTGGTGTCTCTCTGCTTGCAGGTCTTGGAAATGATGCGCAAGAGGCGGGCCAGGCGTTTGAGGTCTTGTTCGTTTTCGTCCTCCCAGGTGCTGACCTCCTTTTCGATGTTTTTGATGGTGATGTCTTTCTTTTCGAAAAGGCCGTTTTCGTGGTATGCCAAGATGAAGTTTTTAGTTTGTGCAACCCAGAAACGGGGCAGTTCCTGGACAAGAACATTTACTTTGTCTCTGTTCCAGATGGATCTGGTTTTCAGGTCAAAGATATCATTGTGAGATATCACTTGGCCACCGGAAATGATCTCCAATTCGCCATCGCCAGCCGGATCATGCTCCGATTTCAGGGTCAGTTTATCAGCCAGATCATCCAGAGAGTCGACAGAAGGTGATTGACTTTCACCATCTTGAAGGGCCGGGGTAACAGAGGGTGACGAAGGTGTGGCTATGTACCCATCGCCTGCGAATCGGACCATCATATCAAGACCAGCAAAGCGGTATTTGATAATTCGCTGATGCGACTTGGAATTCTTGGCGTCAGACTCCCAAGTTGTGTAGGCTTCCGGAAAAGTATGCCCATGGCCTTTGATATCATCAATTGTCTCCGTAGGCGAGTTCTCTCTGCGGATGAGATGGACAGTGTCGCCAATGCACTCGACCAGAATCCTAAAAGGCCGCTCCTTTTTCTGAACAAATCTCAGTAAATTCCCGAGAGTGCTAGAACATGCAAAGATGTCCACATGGGCGGCGGCCTTGGGCTGCATTTTCATGACAGACATCACAACCGGGTCTGTGGGGTGTTTTGGGTAGGAGGCGGCGTTTGGATCTCGGAAATAAACGCCGCCATCTTGATCCAGCATGGGAGGAGTCTTTGGTGGTGTCCAGACGGGGGGTTTTCCTAGAAGCAAAGCTTTAGTTGGAAATGTTTAGCAAGAGATTAGAGGGCCACTGGGTGGGTTACCTGGGATGAGGATCTTGGGTTGCTTCTCGTTGAGCCAATTGTAAGACGCCACAAACTCGACATCAGTGATTCCACAATGTTCGTGAACCGCAGAAAGCTCTTTGGAAATCTCCTCTCGAGAGATTGTCTCAAGCAAATCGCCAAGAGGGGGTGCTGGGGAAGAGCTGTAGTTGTTTGAGGGCTTCGTAGAGTAATAACCGCCAGGACGAGAAAAGCGGCTACGAGCTTGACCACGAGAAGGAGAAGACCAAGACATGCTGCAAAATTATGCGTTGAACTTGAGTAGCAAGAAGAAGAAGAATAATAAGACGAAATGATCAAGATGGATTGAAGCTTGTGTGGGCAACTGAGAAGTTTGTGAAAAATGTAGTACTTTGTTAGAAAGTATTTCGATGAAAAGCAGCAACTACGCTCAGTTCTATATATGTCGAAGCACTATCAGTGCAAGGCACAATTTCATCTCCAACCCCAATGTACAAATTTACAACTGCACAGCCAGAGGCGCCCTCTGCATGGGTCGCAATGAGGCTGGCAGGCAACCAAGTCATCTGGGTTGCAAAACCACACATGCGCCTCAATGCGGTCGTGAGAATGGGCCAACACCATTTATGCCTTTTTCCACTCCACAATATGATGAACTGTCAACCAACGCAGCATAATTAAGGAAACAGGCATCAACACTTGGCAGACTGCGCCTAAATATGGGAGCCTCCAGAGGTAAACAAACAGGATTGAAAGAAAAATAGTTGCCGGCTGAAAAACAATGTTGTGCGCAAAGTTGATAGAAACCTAAGGGGATTGGATGGTGGTGCATATGCAGGAGGCCCGGGGGCAGTGTGCAACACAACATCATGTGAATCCCCGCTGTGTGTTGTGCGACATGTGTTGAGGCAACTTGCAAGGCTGTTTGGATGGCACGCTCTTATGACGACTTGAGTGTGTTGGGTGAAGGGAGACTGATGATGTTTACATGGACAAGTATCGTGCCAATGCCTGCAGGAGGCCCACAACCCATATGTGTTGGAATAGATGGAATCATTGTATCCGACTGTTGTGTTTTCTCTGACATGCTTTCTCTTCTGTTTCTCTATTCTCGATTTCCCCCCTTGCTGTTCATTCAGAAATTCTTTTACAAACAAGAATAAAAGCCGCTGTACAGACCTAGCAACAATTCCCCTCGATCTCAAAATGGTCAAACCCATCTTTGCAGCCCGGTTAGGACGGCTAAATACCGTCTTCTACAACTGCCTCTCCGGAAAATACAAGATCCTAATGCTCCCAAGATGCAAAACTCTTTGTCGAAGCTATGGATACCACTTTATGAAGTAATGTCGCGTTGCGCCCTTCCGGAATAACTCTTTCTATAGGGTGAGGGGCTTTAGCTTATAGAGTCCAGAAAGTGATTTACCTGCATTCTGTTGAAGCAGACACATGCCTTCGCGCAATCAACATTCCTGGTGGCTGCGATGACAATGAGTGAGCAAACTTTCGCCAAATGTCAAGTGTTATATCATTGATGCATATACTTTTGCTATGGGTGGATTCTCTCTTGGATCCCACTGTTTCTACAACTAAATACCAGATCCCTGCATAGCTCGACGATTTGTTTTATGAGCCTAATCGGCTCTCCAATACGGGAATCAACCTTGTCCTTGTTGTCGACATGGCTAATGATCACTGATCAACGGTTTGGAGAGCCCACTTGCTCTGATTCAAGGGCCATCTGGTACTGGCATGTCCTTCATAGGTGCTTTGACTGTACTTTTCATTTTGAAGTTGACACAATACCGGGTCATCGTTGTGAGCTACACAAATCATGCTTTGGAATAGCTTTTTGAGGAGCCCGTTGACATTGGAATAGTTGAGTATTTCATGGTGAGATTAGTGTCACAATTTGCCATGCACACTGAGAAGTTGCGTCTGGTAAACGAGGGCAGACAAAGTAATTGTTGACCTTCTTCCAAATCTTATAGCGTGATCAACACGTTATAGAAAGACATAAACAACAAAAGCGCAAATATGGTCAAAGACAATGACAGAATATCCAGTGAGAGAATTTCTCTTGATGACATCTTGTCCATGTTGGGGGATTTCCGACCGCTATACATAGGTCTAATACCTGTTGCATTCTGATCTAACCATGGGATTGTAACCCCCCTTACTCGTTAATGCGCACTTTTTTTCTGTTTAAGCAATCCCCCGCACTCATTTACCTTCACCTCGGGTCTATTTAATTGAACATGCCCGATTGATCAAGGCATGCTGATGCTTTCAAGCAATGGTCCCTCCCTTGTCCTAGGTTCGTGACAAGGAAAATGCTCACGACACTTGTCGGAACGATTCGGTTGTGCAACGAAGCGGTGGCTGAAAATGCCGAAGCAGGATAGAAAGGGTTACAAACGACAATCTTTACAGAAAAAACGACTTCATATAGCCACGAGGGACATCATGGGATAGAAATGAGAGACAGCACATGCCACCTTTGTGTAGAAGTCATATGGTAAGGAGATTGAGAGAAACGAACCATGACCAAGCCCTTAGCAAATGCGCAACTTCGCCACCGGAATGCTACAACACCGTTGAGCGAGCCACCTACTCATCTCCACATGAAGTATGGAGCGTTCCATCTCAACTATCTTTTATTCTCTCGCTTCCCTGGCGTATCACATTGCCGCATCTGCTCTTGTTCGCCACCCAGTCGTTTACTAACTCCATACGCTGATAGTAAAAGAAGAATTGCGGTGAGCACTTTGGCCATACTCGTTTGGCATTGACCAACCAACAGGATAGTTGTTAACTTACTGCTAGAAAACCCCAACATTGCTTTGTGCACATGGGTGAATGTGATGTGTAAGCGCTCGCCGTAATGTGGCATGGCCGTAAGTGGTAGTTATTTCTCTGGTTCCTCGGGCGGCATGGTCTGCGCTTTTCAAACAATCCCAAGGGACTATTAAGCGCTGGCCGGGGTGTGTTTGTTGTTTCCCTCGGCCCGATTCTTTCCTAAAAGACCAAGTTGTTTCCACTCGATTACTTGTACAGCTCTTATCAATGTATTTTGAGGATTTTTACGGAATCGTAAGAGTACGAGATGACGCCTGTAACGAATACATCCAATTTTGAATGGAGAATTCGAAAGCTTTGCCCTGAGGTTAATAGCAACATGACTCAGCTTGTGCTATGAAAAAGGAGTTAGTTACGTTTTCATGTTCCTAGGATGGTCATCATTCATACTGTGCCTGTGATCGCGGAGTTAACAGCATTAGAAATGGGAGTGGACCTCCTCCCGCAATATCATTCCGACTCTGCCAACAGCAGCAGAGGAAGCATTTGCCGATTGGAGAGCCGAGGCAGGCAAGCAAGCATCAATCATCCAAGGTATGTACATCACCCCAGAGCCAACAACGCTGTGGCCAACTCTTCGCCTCGAGCGACCTGGGATCATAATATTCCTTGCTCAACATATTTGGCACACCTAATGGCTCACTGCGGAGAACATTCCACAGCAAATTATCCTGCCAAGGCTGAGGTTTTCGCTATTACCATCATCGCTTGAACCAACGGACAAAAGTTTGATGCCCACTGCTGGCTGCCTGTCAGCATTGACCAAGTTGTTGGACGTTATGTTAACATGGGGGGTTTGCTGCTCGTTTCCTGTCGCCCTTGCTGCTTTTCGAAAACGTTTGCCTCATGCATATGCATCAAATCATGATCTAGTATTGTTATCCTCCGACACGGCCCCCGCGCAACGACCGTGAACTCGGAATGCACTCGGATTGTTGGTCTGTTCACCCCTGCACTGAGCCGTCTACAATGGGGTTTGAGCATCCTCCAAATTGCCCAACATGAACAATTATGCTTGGAATTGACGGTAGCTGAGGGAGGACGCGGGCCATGTTTCATGGAATCGTGACTCGGGACTTCCAACAACAGGCATGAGAGGGAATGTTTGAAGCTGTTTTGCGAATATATAAGATGATGGTGGTGCGACCTTTTGGAAGTTCCCTCAACCTCTTCCACAGCATCATTGAGCATCGCAGAAAAAGACCTGAATCTCGAACAAAGACCGTCACACCAGCTTCAATCCAATCCCTCGAAAGCCAAAATGCGTGTCAACACTTTCTTGGCTGTAGCCCCATCTCTGATGGCTTTGGTACGGAACTTGGCCCAACTATTTTCTCTGAATCGGCATGACAACTAACTTATCTTTTTTTTTCTTCTCTTCTTAGGTCAAAGGAGCGGCGATTGAAACGGCACTTGAACCGGTGGTTGACTCCGATTTCCTCAAGGGCTACACCATGTTTGTACCCGAGTGGGAAGTCGAAACTCACCCTGGAGGGCCCAAGGTCATCCTCAACGGAACCGTTGAGCAAGTCATGGATGAACTTGCCAAGATCAATCCAAACTACGTCCAGGATTTCCGCCTCATGGAAGACGATGACGAGGGCAGTGTAGAGCATGCTGCTAAGCAGAAGCGCGACTGGGCTCATTGGAAGGACGCGCCAACCCAATGCCAGAAATATTGGGCCTCTTCGAGAAAGATCTACGAAGGCATCAAGTATCTGCGCAAGGTCCCTGGTAGACCCAGCAACGGTGCTGGGCCCGGTAACTGCGGCCGAGTCAGCTGCTCGTGGAACGCAGCTATTTTCTGGTGTAACGATGTGAGTACTATCATCCATGAAATATCCAAGCATGGAAGTCTCTTTGAATGTCTGCTAGACGTTTTCCAAATCACTGACACACTGTTTCTTTTTCACAACACACAGAACAAGTTCACCAAGGTGCTTGACTCGTTTGATGACATTGCCGACGGTGCGCAGCGTGTCATGAACATGTGTGACGGAGTGCCGCCCGCCATTGCTTATATTGCAAGCGGCCAGGCTTTCCACAAGACAGACAACTGGAACGTCTATGTTGCGGGCGATAAGTGTTAGATGTGCCTTTTGCGTAACCATCCCGGAGGTTTCCCAGAAGAAAAGGGGGGCGGGGGGCGGGGGGCTTGGACTTTCGGATCTTTCTGTTGGTCCTACCTTTCAGTTGTTTTCTCGTCAATCGCTGGAATAATCCTGTTCTCAACGACAATTAGTTAGATAGATTCTCTCGCAGCTGTTTAGTCTCAATATATAGCTAGAGTTCTTCTGCAGCTAAATCATGCCATTGAATGAGTAAATCAACATATATTCTTTCAAGGGGCTTATCGATGAATGGCTGAGGCATGATGAGAAGGTGGCAAGGAAACTGTCATTAGAGGTGAGAGAAGGGCGGCCAGTTCGTCGCAGTCCCTGCTTGTTTACCATCAGACTAGGCAGGCGGAAGGTTTAATTTTCTTTATGAATCCAGCGGTGCTCTTCCAAGTAAGAGCACATGTAGTGTTTATGGTTCTAGAGGCGATGACGTGGTCATGTTTTTAAAATAGCGAGCGAGTTTATTGGGTGAATTTGGGGCTAATGTGGCCAAAATGTAGCGAAAAGGGAAGCCGCCAACAGCACCGTCTCTTGCCTCTAGCAGCTTTTTGATTTCTGCCATGAGGCTGGTCGTTCGTCCGAGGGCGGTCAAGGTTCACACCCTTATTTGTTTCCAAATCACGCCCACGAGGGTTCCTACAACGGCCATGGAGGACCATCAATTGTTTTACTATGCACGAGTGGCCTGAAGCTAGAAACTTGGTGATGTTATCGGTGCGTCTCTTGTGGGTGACAACTCGTCAACTTTAGAGTGATCCCACAGCCAAAGTTCCCAAACATGATGACGGTGCCGCAACTTCCATCCCATGATTCCCCAGTTCCTCTCGGCTAACGGAAGGCTGCAGAAATGAAAGAGCAGACGCGCCACCTCGAATCATGCAAACCGCTGCATGATCAAACCGGAAAAGGCACTTTTCCCCAGTCTTCCGGCTCCGCCTCAGACATGCCTACTGTAGTACGACAGACACCACGAGTCAAGCCCTTGTGGAACAGAAAAACCGATTGCCGTATTCCGTCAAACCATGCGACTGATCCTGGCCGGTGCACGCTAAAAGAGAGCCTCACATCCCTGGTTGGCACATGCGATTGGCTCATCGCTCATCGCTTTTGGTGTCGCCACCTGCACATGTCAATCCCAAGGAACGGAAGATCGGGTTCACTTCCTGCCCCGTACCCTACCAACGGGTACTCTATTTTTTGCAATGCAACCCCCACCTTCAAGCTGGGGTACTTGGTTAGAACGGCGACGCGCCTGCCAAGTCCTTGCTCCTCCGGCCACAACCCACCTAAGCCTCAACCGAACCTATCCTACGATACTATATCGTAATCCTGGATATGGGACGGGGCGGGGGAGAGGAGGTTGCGAAACGTCCGTGAATGCGGGGTCAATTGGGTCAGTTATTGTGCATCGCCAAGGGTGGGCTCGGACTAATAGAGAGTGGATGAAAGGAAGGGAGACCATGCGTTGCGGCCAAGACGAAACAAATAAGGGGGACAGAGGCCAAAGCAAGCTTACATGCCACCGATGGATCTTACCAACATAAACTTTCTTGCCAGAAATAGTTTGCCCGGGCCCCTTGTCAGCTCGTCACCAATGTGCCGTTCAAACCTAGCGCACGACGTAGTGGCATGCTTGTAAGTTGTGCTGATTTCATCGGCAATCCCTCGCTTGGATGTCCCCTAATTACGTGTCATTGAACATCAGCTGGTTCGATGCGCTAGGCAGGGAGTAAAGTAGGTGGGTTTTCTCTCCGCACCCAGCCTTGTGTAGATGGGTTGTGAATACAAATATACCCATGATCCACCCCGCCAGTTCCACGGTTCTCGATTGTGAACTCTCGCTGAGGCTTCGTAGATTTATCGAGGAATTTCTTCAATAAAATCTTGGTATCAATACTCAACATCTCAGTCATCATTCTCCGCTGTCAGCCGCCATGCATGTAACCTCAGTAGCCCTCCTCGCGTTGGGCGTGTTATCTCTGGCCTATATTCTCAACCACATCTATGTCAACATCCGCCATGCCTTCAAAGCTAAAGAGTTGGGCTGCAAGAAACCGGTTCGAGCATTCGCCTTTATTGAACCTACTGGGCTCTACGTTTTGTTCCGAGGCATTAGTGCCTCCAACCGCAAGGAGTTTCCCATCTTCATCCAAACAGAATTTGAACGACTATCCGTGAAGCATGGACGACCGGTGGGAACGATTACGTCAAAGAGTCCGCTCTTTAGAAATAGCTATGTCACTACAGACCCGCAGAATATACAGGCTATGCTGGCACTCAAGTTCAAGGACTTTGGGTTGGGTGTGAACCGGACGGAGAACTTCAACCCTCTTCTTGGGAATGGAATTGTAAGTCTACATTGATCTGGAATGCGCCCCTTCTGATACCAATCGAGTGTCTGTCTAATTGCTCCGACGTGTATAGTTTGCTGCCAATGGTAAGCAGTGGGAGCATTCTCGTGCCTTACTTCGACCTCAGTTCATTCGCGGCCAAGTCAGCAATCTCAACCTGGAGGAGGACCACGTCAAGGCCCTCATGACGGTGCTTGAGCGCCACGTCAGATCTGATGGCTGGACGGAAGTGGTAGATCTGCAGGTGCTCTTTTTCCGTCTTACTCTTGACTCTGCAACCGAATTCCTGTTTGGCGAGAGCGTTGATAGCCAACTGGGCTCGGGCGGAGATGACGGCTTCGCATACGCATTCGACAGGTCGCAGTACGTGTTATCGCTGGGAACACGTCTTGGCAGCAACTACTGGGTAGTACATACTCCCGAATTCCACAGATTGGTGAAGACAGTACACAACTTTGTCGACTACTTTGTTCAACTCGCGCTGGCCCAGGGAAGCAGCGACAAACTATCCAATGAGAAGCAAAAATATGTGTTCCTACAAGCACTTGCTCAAGACACCAGGGATCCAACCGAGCTGCGCTCTCAGTTACTCAATATCTTACTCGCAGGAAGAGATACCACGGCGTCAATTCTAGGATGGTTCTTTTACACGATGGCCAAGGACAAAAACGCCAAATTTTATAAGAAGCTGCGGACCATCATACTGGAAGAGTTTGGAACCTATTCGAAACCAACGGATATCACGTTTGAGAGGATGAAGAGCTGTCAGTATCTGCAGTGGTGCATCAATGAGATCTTGCGGCTGTACCCTGCGGTTCCTGTGAACGTGCGTACTGCGCAAGTAGATACGACATTGCCCACGGGTGGAGGGCCTGATGGAAAGTCGCCAGTTTACTTGAAGAAGGGCCAGGATGTTGGATACTCGGTATGTGTTTACAAGCCTATAGTCGGATTTTTACATCGACTGCCCCCAACAAGTGCCCTCCTGCCTCTGATATAAAGAATTCTGCTAACATTGTCTGCCCGATATTAGGTCCAAGTTATGCAGCGTCGTCCCGACCTATGGGGTGCCGACGCCAATGAATTCCGGCCAGAGCGCTGGGAGAACCGACGACCTGGATGGGACTACCTACCCTTCAATGGAGGCCCCCGAATTTGCATCGGTCAACAGTTTGCTCTGACAGAGATTGCCTATGTGGTGATTCGCATGATGCAACGCATCGACCTCATTGACGGTTCCCAGGCAGGTCCGGAGAAGCATGGACTGACATTGACAAACTGTCCTGGCGAGGGGGTTAAAGTGAAGCTGCACTTTGCAGAGTAGTGTGGAGACATGGAACTACCTATTTTTTTGGATGATTTAATGACGACACTACATTTTACTTGGGAATAATTGGAACAAAACTTTATGGAGGGGGGACATGTAAGGAATTCTGCGGTGCCAATCTTTGTATGATAGTGACGCGCACGCTTTTTTGTTGATTCACAGAATATCGTGATTTAAACTTGCGATTGAGATATCATAACGAATCCTAGATTCGTATGAGAAGTCATGTGTGCTTTAGTGAAGTTAGTATAAACAACAATTTATACTGTTGCCATTCCATTCCCTGTTGGTAAGCAATAATAAGTAGGCACTGCTATTATTAGTTTGAGGGAAACCACATTGAGCTCTTTACGATTTCACAAAAGTTTTGCTGTGGTATCCAGCAATTTACACCACTAGTAACTCGAGTCGGACGAAGCGTTGGACGGTGTCGCCAACTTATATCCAGCTTTTACTGCCTCATCCGCACTCACAGAAACTGCGAACCCAGCCCAGGGTCCAGCAGCTATATAATAGTGGAAGAAACCCACGATGACACCGTCGTCATCCCAGAGGGCAGACCCGCACGTACCGTCGTGGATCATGGGCCTGTTGGCACCTTCAACCTGCCCTGTGTAAGCCCAGTTATATAGAACGAAACTATGTTCTGCTGCATCTTTTGAGCATTTGGTTAGTCTGGCACTCATCCCGACGACGGTTCCCTCCATGTCTCCAGTGAAAGGGCTGTTTAAATAAATGCCGTGGACTTGTAGTCGTTTTAAGTCATCTTCTGGGTGTTCGCCGAACAGTCGAGAGAACCTAGGAGTGACACCGGAAGTATTCTCAAAAGTCTGATTGACGAAAGGTATATCCTTGCCCAGCTCAACGAATGCGATATCTGCCACCATATCCTTGGTATGGCCCAAGATTCTCATGTCACCATTCATTAGTGACTGGTAAACGGTTTTATCTTCGCCAACACCACGCGATGCGACTGTCATGAAAACGTCGTTCGATGCGTTGCTCACTAACACCCCAGATGTAGATGCCACGGAAAGTATTTCATGATTTGTGCCATCCGGTTCCTGGCAGCTGCGAAGTAAAATACCAGGTCTCACGACTTCATAGGCTGTGGTGTCCACAACTGCTTCCACAGGTAAATGTTGTTGCCTAGGTACCCCGGCTGCCATGGCCATCCACTCGGGCCTCTCGAGCTGGCTTTCTAGACTATACCCAGTTACGCATTGGCCAATCATTCCAGGGAATTGAGTCCTTATATATTGAGGTCCAGCTGAAAACTCGTCAGCAAGTACAATGTAGAACGCGTAGTTGTATGCAAATATGAGCTCGATGAAGTTCGTCCGGGCAATCTCAGGCAACTGCTTTACAACTTCGGGAACTAGAGATCGAAGAGACTTCGTTGACAGCCCAGTCGTATGACTATCAAAATCTTGGCAAATACACATGCGAAGATTTCCCATTAGCTGTCGAGGAAAGAGAGTTCCGCGGCCCTCGTCATCAGCACTAAGGGTGATGGGTATACCTCCTACAGTTAGTGGCCACGGCGGTGCAGGCAATTCCCAAAGGATGAAAGAAAGATAGCCTTTATGCATACTCTCTAAAACGGTAATAGCTCCTGGAAAGATGCACGTAAGAGTATCGAGAATTTCTTCACCAAAGGTATCAATTTCAGTATTGCGAAGATCCCAAGGTAGAAGAATATGCCTAGTGTTCGTGATCCAAGGAGCATCTCTAATTACTGGAGGAGCATGTCCATGAGCCCAGGGCGCAAATCGATTATTCCAAGGAGCATCCCTAGCTGGCAGAGGAATATGTCTTCCAGTTTTTGAAGTATGCCTAGAACCAGGAGTGGTCGGTCGAAGGGGGGAAACCTTGTATTTGTGAATAATTCGGGCAGTATTCTGGGGGAAGAGCTGCTTTGAAGCGTGAAAGGGGGTTGTGCAAAGATGGCGGGTTTCGGCGACCTCGACTGGTATCTGGTTAGGTGAGACGATGACTACGGAGTGGTTTGATAGTGACTGCTCTGTTGATGGCATGATTCTTCGCTTGTTTTCAGGTGTTGGAAGTGATGGGCTGCTTGGGGCAAGCACTAGAGCGACAAGATCCGGTGTCGACATGATGGCTTGTTGAGGACCTGTGTGTCTGGATGCTGTGGACGAAGCTGGATAAGTGGATGGGTTAGTTGGCTAGAATTGCCTGTCCGTAGCTGGTAAGCAAGAAGGAAATTCTGCGTAGGAAAAAGAGAAGTAGGTTAGTGAGTCAAGAGAAGAGGCGATCTACTAATTTATATAGACTAGCATTGCTCCACAAAGTTTGAGTTTATTGCAAAGGAAAACTCAAACAAAGAAGTTTCCAAGTCGGCAGTTAGACTTTAGACATGCAATACTATGAAGTAGAGTTGGACATGGATTTAAATACACGTGCTATAAATTTTTCAAGCACGTGGATGATCTTACCTATACATAATCAGGTGCTTGCTATATAAAACTATGCTCGATGGAGATGTGAACACCGATAACCAACCATGTTGGTCGCGATAATCGCTCGCAAGAATATCGGTGCTAAAGTTGGGAAATACAATGAGAAAATATCGCATCCAAGAGCGGGCTGCTTGGCTTATAGTGGCGGGAGTTTCACGACTAAAAAACATGAGCTCTGGCGGAAGAGCGGGCCGGTCGGAGAACTGCAACACCCTGTCGATGCATTCATTATATAAATTCGATGTAATTGCTGCTCTTCTCCGAGGTATCCAGTAGCTGGAGCTGACTGTATCGGTGGATCAGGCGAAGATGGTTTGGGGGCTGCGGAGACAAAAGATTGGGCCTCTTGCATGAGTATGGCGAATCAACTACAATACAACCATAAGTACAGTCTTATTATAATGACTTCATGATAAAAAATCTAATTTCAATTTCTAATGATACAAGATGAAGATTCCGGAAGGCGGAAGGCTTGTTACCACTACTAGGTAATTCTCGGGACCCGCCTGTTCCGAACTTGCGGTCTCTGTCCGGGCCCATGAACGATTCCGGACCCGCGGACAAGTGCCGTGATCATCGCTGCCAGGTCCACTTTTTTACCAGGTCAAAGCGGAATCATAGATGGGGGAAGTCGGTGGTCGAGAAATAAGAGTGCCGACATTCACAGGGGCAGGCAGGTTGGGAATTGAATATTATACAATGAGATGATGTGAAGTGTTTCCCTTTATGAAATGTACTGCTCGGAGCCTGGTGGTGTATTATCCAACACGGCCAGCGGGGGTTTACTTCCCCGACATTGCACTCGGCCGAACGCAATGACCGCCGACTACAACCACTTTGAGTCGATGTGTAAATGCGTATTCGTTTCAAACACGATAAACCCAATACTCAGAAATAGTTGGAGTACTTCATTTGCTTCAGGGCTGCAAAGAATGCCTAGATTCGCCGCTGGAAGCCCACGGCGATGTGATCTGGGGCGAAGTCCGTGCCTGATGATGCTTGGGTTGATGTCGGCGTTTACCCATCTCAGTGATTCTAATCAGATGAACATAAAATATATATAAATACTCTGACGACTTCGATCAATACCATCAGATCAACCTCACTTCCACCAACATTACAACAACCACCAACATCACAACCACTTCTTACAATATATTCAAGACCATGTCTACCGAAACTATTACCATTCACCTTCCCAAGGGAAAAATATCCGCCATTTGCAAAGATGGTCTCATCATTGCCCGCGGCATTCCATACGCCCACGCCGAGCGTTTCCAACCGCCTCGCCCTGTGCCAAACTGGACCTCTGTCAACGACTGCACTCAGCCCAGTTCTATCAGTCCACAGAATAAATGCACCGTTGCGCATATGACAGGCCCGGTAGCTCAAGGTCGAACCATGTCTGAAGACAGTCTCCGCGTAAGCGTCTGGGCCCCAGCAGGCACCTCTCGTCAAGAGCTACTGCCTACCATGGTCTTTATCCACGGTGGCGCGTACCTGACAGGAGCAGGAGATCTGGACTGCTACTCTGGTGCCCAGCTGGCTTCCAAGGGGGTTGTGGTGGTGAATATCACGTACCGACTGGGCATTTTTGGGTATCAGCCCATCAAGGGTCACGCACCGCCAAACCTAGGGCTCATGGATCAAATCGCCGCATTACATTGGGTGCAAGACAATGTTGAAGCATTTGGCGGTAACCCAAAGAGCGTATGTGTCTTTGGGGAGTCTGCTGGAGCGGATTCTGTGTATTGTCTTCTCGGGGCAAACGGAACCAAGGGGCTGTTCCACAAGGCCATTCTGCAAAGCGCGCCACTTGGGGCCCGTTTTATGGCCCAACAAGAGATGCTTGAAGCTGTAGAAGGCCTAGCAATCGAGTTGATGCCCCAGAGCCAGGATGATGCCTCCATCCAAGATCTATTGTCCATACAAAACGAGCTCACCAAGAAGGCGGCATCCTACTTTCAATCAGGCATAGTGTTTTCCCCGTCTATGGGACACGACCCTCTCCCTGATGAGCAAACATTCAAGCTACAGTTCAAAAACACCCTTCAAAGAGTTCCTATATTCGTTGGATACACCAAGGATGAAGGAACAATGTTCACACACTTATTCGACAACATGATACAACCACCTTCGCTAAGCGCCAACAACTTGAGTCCTGCCGAAGTCTTTGGGAAATTAATCTTCCAAGATCCCACGGATCAATTGTACCAACAGATCAAGCAAGCGAAGCCAATCGAGGAGCCATGGTTTTACAAGTTCAATATCGCGCCACAGGATAGTCCCTGGGGGGCCACACATGCCATGGAGATTCCATTCCTGTTGGGGGGGTGGGATGCTTGGAAGGATGCGCCAATGGTGAAGGGGGATAATATGGCTGAGCTGGTAGAGAGGGTTGGGGATCAGGTGAGGGAGCTGTGGGTCGCGTTTGCGAAGGGTGCTGATGTGAAGACGAAGGAGTTTGTTATTGATGAGGTGTTTTCGTTTGAGATTGTTATCTAAATGGATTTAGATGCTGTATTATCTTGATGATAGCTGTTTTCTCCCCTCAAATACATGTGCCGCATCTTAGTCTTCTCGTCTGTGCCGAATACTTTTATGTGCCCCTCGATTTCTCTTATGTCACAGTCACTGCCTCCTTATTAATTGCCAGGGATTGGTTATCCTGCAACGCTCTTGTCGACCTTCTCGCTTGGGATAATACCATACATATACTGTAGATGCCAAGAATTCATCGGAACAATTAACGCTGAGAATGAAGCTCGTCAAGATCTTCGAGTACAAGCGTACCAATTATGGTATTTACAACTCTACCGACGCTCACGACGACCGTCTCTCTGCCAGCCCGAAGAATGAAATACAAGCTTAAAGAGGTTATTTTCAGGGGGGTTGTCAAGCTAACGAGAGATCATTCAGCTACATGCACCAAATCTTCCAGGCTCCATATTAAAGATCAAAACACCAAAAAAAACATACAACAGCCGGTGTTCGCTGGTCGTCACCGACCCAACTACTAATCTGCCGGTTAGCGGTTTGTCTATGGGAGAGCGGACGGGATCCCGAATTCTCCGCTACCTATGGTCGTATGTGAAAGAGATGATGGAAAGGTGATATATAACCTCTTTCTAATTGACCAAGATCGCCAGTCATGACTCTGGATTCTCGGTGTAAGGAAGACAAATTGCCAAACTCGCAGCATCTAGTCCTTTTTATTCATATACTGATGTACTGTTGAAACCATTGGTAGGACTGAAAACATGGTTAACAGTAAAAACAAGTACTAAACCTGGTAATTTGACATTTGCTCAGGTTGAACAATTGACGGCGCAAACTCGAACGTTTCAACACCCTTATTACCGTTAACTTGAGACGCTTCAAAATAGCTTCCGCTAAATTTATGCACAAAAAGGAGCCCCAGAATATTGGACACTTACATCCATAAGCATCAGTTAATCGCCAACGTTACTTCCCCCTTCGTACTCGGCGACGGCCCAATGTACGTATCACACCACCTGCCAATCCTCTCCATCATATCCAAGTAAAATTTCTGCTCTTCCACAGAATGCCGTTGACGCGGATATCTCACAAACTCGCACGGTAGATTATACGCACGCAGCGCACGACGAAACCCTTCAGCCTGAGAGAACGGGCAGCGCTTATCATTCTCCCCGTGTAAGATCAACATCGGTGGTATAACAAATTGGCCGAGCCGGCGAGCCTCGCGAACGGCGCTAGCAACCTCCCAAATAGCACTGGCCTTGCGGTTCGAAGTGTCGTGAGGGTCCATGGTCCAGGGAACATTGCCGTTGTTCATCTCGGATTCAAACGTTGAGCCAAGGTCGGCCGTGAGAGGAAGACTATCGTTGTCGCAAACGCCAGCACCGGCAATGGCTGCGTTGAAGCGCCATCCGTGGCCATGAAGGCCGTTTCGCACGCTGCAGAGGTAACTAAGGAAACCACCTTGGCTGTACCCGCCAACGAGCAGCTTGGAACCGTCTGCAAAGCCACGTGAAATAGCGTTGTCTGTGATGGTAATCACGTCGGCATAGTCGTAGACTCCCTGGCCACCAATACTGTACATGGCAAACTTCTCACTCCTACCACTTCCACCCCGATACTGGGGCAGCAGAATGCCATAACCCTTTGAGAGAACGTACGGCGTCCACATGAAGTCGCAGGCGTTGAAAGCGTTGCAGGTCCTGTCTAGCGGCCCCCCGTGAATCATGACAAAGGTTGGCAGCAGGACTTTGGGCACGCCGTCTGGTCCGATGCATGAAGTGGGAGCCAGGTAGACGCCATCAAGTTCAACTTCTCCATCGGAAGATTTGCAGGTTAGCACTGTGAATGAACCAAATTTTGTATCTCTTAAGTCCCTGCCATGGTCGGATAATCGGGTCACTGTATCTCCCTTGGTCACGTATACTTCATTCGGCGTGTTGACATCAGATAGCCTGCCCGCTAGAATGGGGCTATCTCCATTTTCACCAAAGAAAATATCCCAAACATCGACGTTTGTGTCTTTAGTGAATAATGTATCTTTTCCAAATTCGTCAAAAACAGTTTGAAAGCGTTTCTGTCGACTGACAATGAGCCTGTCCCCTACCAGCACCAGCCTTTCAGCGTCATCCTCAACACCATACGCGATCTTGACAGGTGATGGTGAAGCAGCCGTGGGGTCAATGACATATAAAGCGGATCCACCAGATTCCTTGTCTATCGGTGTACCGGTAATGAGGTAAATCTTTCCATCTGGCGCCCAAGTAAGATCCCAAGGTTCATTCGTCAGCTTGCAAAGGTCTCTGACCTCCCCGCTCTCAACGTTGACCGTGGATATTGTCGTGCCAGTCAACATGTTCTCTTCTATGTCTGGGTTTTCGCCGCTGTCAAACAGAATATTCTTCCCATCAGGGCTCCAAGAAACACTTGTAATATGTCTCTCTCCGCTGACTAGTGTTCTAATCTTTTTGGATGCAACATCGACCAGTCTCAGGCGAGCATATTCCCAATCCTCGCCCCAGACCATTGGATCAGTCTCGTCATCTTCCTCCTTCTGCTTGAGTTCCTCGGATTTCTCATCGGCAGAGATAAAAGCAATGACTTTGCCATCTGGTGAGAAAGCGTACTCATCAATGCTCTGTGTATTCTCAACCGGCGTGATGGGACACGGGTCGCCGCCCTCCAAACTTAAAAGCCACAATGCCGAACTCTCATCGGGCTTGGCACGGTCGGACAGAAAGGCTATCTGGTTGCCGTTGGGATGCCATTCTGGATCATGATCTTCGTACAGACCTGATGTGAGCTAGCGCGAAGAGCCTGCAGTGTCGGTTGACGCGAGCCATAGTGTCGAGATGGAGGTCTTGCCTTTCCGCTGGCTTCCACAGAGGGTGGTTGAGTAGAGCACTCTTTCGCCATTGGGTGAGAATCGGATTTTCTGTGGTGTTTCAAGATTGCATAGCGATTCTGCCAGGACTTTGTCGAAGTTCGAAGTCTCGGTTCCACTCTTATCAGCCATTTTGTTTACTGAGGGTTGATGAGTCTGACCAAATCTAGTGCTCTAGCTGAGGATGCTGTCACGTATCTAAAAGGTTATATCTTTGGCTAGACCGGACATTTATATAGACTTGAACCCCTCGATGAACAGCTAAACATCTGTTGTTGCATTAGCCCGCGCTCTAATCGGAGATGCTATAAACTTGACAACGGTGACTCATGGCGGAAGATGTCCGAATGGCTACGCAAAAGACAGGCTGTAGTTGCAATAGACCAACTTGTGGATGGTTTTGCTGCGCCCGCCAGTTTTTGGCATGGAAATAAGGCACAGCCTGATCTCGATTGTGCCTCATTGGATGTGTTCCAGATGTCCCCATCATCGCATTCTCGGCGCCATACTATTGGGGAAAGACAGTGGATCCATTTGACTCACAAAAAGGATGATGCAACAGTAAACAGTGGCTTTGAGCATATCCAGCCGCTACTCTGTGTAAACACGTCCGTAAAAGACATGTTCAAGCCTTGTTTGGAGGTTGAAAGTTAAGACAATCGATCACTTTTGGTCCTTTCGACCCTAACCCCGACCCTGACACCTGGCAAAGGCTGACTGACACATCCACCCATTCATTTACCACTTCGATGTACACAATGTTATTGCACGCGCATTCATCATCTATTCATTGAAACTCCTAGCAATATTCCCTCTTTTCAACCCAAGCAAAGCTATCATTAATTATTATTTGGTTCCTGCAAACCCAAGTTCACCCATCATTCCGTATACATTATCCTTTCCCCAGGATGGCCGTCTCCCTCCCGAATCAGTATTTCTCCCAATCAGAATCGACGGGCGAATCCGATGTATCGATTTCGTAATCGGCAAGAAGTTGTTCTGCCAACGTATTTGGGATTGGAACTCCTCGCAAACGCTCCTGTACACCGACATAGTCGCTGGATGGCCAACCGACGTCGTTGGCTTCGACTATTCTTGCTTCCACCTCGGGATCACTCACTCGCTCGATGTCCCAAAACACAAATCCCATAAGTCGGCGCGGTCTTTGTGCTGAAGCGCTTCTAGCTCTTTGGAGGTTTTCATCGGACTGACTGAGGTAGTAGCCCAGATTCGCGTGGGAGATGTGGTTGTCCGTCGGCTTGTCCAAGCTAACTGGCTCTAAATCGGACCCATACGTTTCTTCGATTGCGTGTTGTATAAAGTCACGTGCTTCTGAATAACAATGCCTTCGTATAATTTGCGTTATTTTTTGACTATTGCCGAAAAACAGAGACTCCAGAAACGTCAGGCCGAGCGAGGCCATATACTCGAAAGCCGACCACATGCCATCCTGACCATCATCATCGAATATATAAGTCCCATAGTACCGCTGGCCGAAAAGAAACGGGGGGTCTCTAACAGCACGGGAATTTTCATCTCTTTCACTCGCGGCAAGAAGAACTCTATCTACGAGTTCGTTCTCAACCCGAACCTGACAGGTAGCGACCTGCAGTTGGAGATGCTGCCCAAGACAGCTCAGCTCCCCTACTTCCCACGGTCCCATCTTTCGGATGAAATGGTGATACTGTGTCGACGAAGAAAGGAGCGATTCGCAAGTCTCTCGATTGACAGGAAAACAGAGCGTGTACAGTTCGTACCGGTAAAATGCCCGATGTACTCTTGCTCTCTCTGTGACAGATACCTCGGAGTGACCATTGACGTAAATAGAGCTTGGCTTTTGCTCGCTCGCTTGGATTCCCTCTAGCAGGTCGATATTATGTCGAATTATGCTGCGGAGGCGTACTTCGCTTGAGTAGAGCGCATGCAAGGCGTGGCGACAATAATGGTCTGCAAGGCGGCAAACTTGCGCATAGAGTTTCGCCAGTATGATAATGCTCGGTACATCTTGAGGAAAATGAATCTTCGTGGTATCATGCCGAAAGTATCCGTCAAGAAAATCCATGGTTTCTTGCATCTGGTGGAGATTTTTAAAGGGCTGTCCTCTCATGTATGATACCGCCAATGCATCGTATAACGTGTCTGGGTGTATGGCATTGGTGAGCACCGACGTTAAGAAAATGCCAGGAGAAGTTTTGTAAACACGAAAACATTTCGGTGATGCCTCGATTATTGCATGCAAATCCTGAAGAGAGTCCAATAAGACAAAAACATGGCCCAAGAGCTCCGAAGGGAGCTCTTCAAGATGTGCCATAGGTATAAGTCGTATAAATTATTTTCTCCCGATCAAGTTGCCAAATTGAGGATGTTGTTTCGAAGGTGTGTATGTGAGAAGAATCTAGTGAAAGACGATAGCCACAGAAAGTGAGGGTGCTGAACGACAGAGTGAACCAGAATGGCGGATCAGGAAACAAGCCATAGCAACCCCAGGATCTCAGCAACGAGTCATTGCCATTCATTCAAGTCGCCAATGGTCTGTGCAACATCCTAGATCCCTGCGCTGGCTCCACAACCCCATTGCTACTTTGCAAGGGGATGGATTTGGACGGTCAGTATTAATAGCAAAGGCATTGTAGTTACCATTAGCAAGACCCTTCATCAATAACTTTCGCTCACCTGGCAGAGAAATTCATTATACCATTCAATAACTAAGAGTGAGTACTGACAATGAAGAGTGTTAAATTGCAAAGATATTCATACTGCTCCTTGACCATTGTAACGCGATCAGTTTAAGTCAAATCCAGCTTCATTCAAGACGATGGGGAAAAACTCAGGTCCTGCAAAATCTCATGTTTACTACAGTCTATTTCTCCTCTGAAACGCAATTTCAACCACAGGGTAGGAGAGGTGAACCCAACCAACATCATCTAGCATTATCATCATGTTGAACATATAGCAGTATATGCTTGTGTCTACACAAGGTGGATTCATCTTTTGCACCACAGTTATGAGCCCGGGAGGTCTATGGCATATATGAATGTGACCAGCGACCTGTAACTTCCACTGTAATATTAGCCTTGTGCAAATGTGAAACGTTTCTAGTTGATGCGCTTCCCCAATAACCTTTCCCTCATGCCTGAAAACCTTTCCAGAGCATTAGTAGAAGTCTTTCCTGTATGTGTTGTTGGTTTTCTTTCCTGTTAGTCCGAATGCTTTTCGGTGTGCCTTGTTGCTTTCAACAAAGTGTGTTGAACATATAGCAGTATATGCTTGTGTCTGCACAAGGTGGATTCATCTTTTGCACCACACATCACCAACCTGCAGAATGTCCATGCCATTTCAAGATCGGCCTGCCGAATCTTATAGTGCCCTCATGCGCCACCCATCCACCGTGGAAATTCCACACCAAATTTTACCCTCACTCTGATCACAACTACTGTGTTACTGATTCGTCTCGTCATCTTCCTCCTCAGAATCCGTAAATTCGTAACTATCCAGGTCAAACTCGTATTGATAGTTGTTTTCAATATCTCTCATCAATGTTTTGGGTAGTGCTATTCCTTTTAAACGCGATTCTGCACTTCTACTCAGGGGTAGTGTGAATTCTTCACCAGTCACAGCCGGATCGTAGTCCTTAGCATTGCGTAATTTGACATCAACCTCTGGGTCAAGCACCCTTTCAATATCCCAGAAGACATATCCTCGTCGTCGAAGCGGCCAATACACGGTATTGCTCATGGCTGAAAGATAGACTTTGGTACCCACTAACCGAAAAATATGAAAACCTAAATTCATATGGCAAATGTCATTATCCACGGGTGCCTTTGTGTCGATCGGTTGCAAAGCTAAACGAGGGCCTTGCGCAATCGCTTCAGGGAGAAAATCTCGAGGTCCACGATATTTCCGTCGGAGAAGTTCCCTGCGTTCATGAGCTTCGGCAAGGAACACGGACTCTAAGAAGTTCAGACCAAGTGAAGCCATATATCGGATAATGAGCGGCAGCCTTCGTCTACCTTCATCACTGAACATATCTAAGCCGCGGAGATCCAATGTTTCAAACAAACACATGCGGTCGTCTCCGCCATGAGAAGTGTACCCCCTCAACCGGATATCGGCGTCTGGGTGTTTCAGACCCTCTGCATCGGTGATAAAAGAGGAATTTTCTCTCATGATATCAGGTGTGGAGATTTTTGAAGTTGTGTCATCATCACTTGAAGCCTGCAAGACTTTGTCGACAATCTCGTCCTCCACTTGACCGATAGCAGTAGCCAGACGAAATAAAAAGTAGTCGTGAAGGCAACTTAACTCTTCCACTTCCCATGAGTTCATCCGCAGGATGAATTTTTTAAGCTGAATGTCTGCCGGAAAGAGAGAATCGGCTTCTCTTCTGGGATCGGTAGGGAAGCATTGAGAGTAGAGTTCATATCGAAGGAATGCCCGGTAAACCCTTGCTTTCTCAGTAACAGATAGCTCAGAATAACCAGAGGCATAGCCTGAGACTGCCTTTGGTTCGTCTTCAGCGGAATAGAGTGCCTGTAAAGTATATCGAGCGTAGTCATTTGCAAGTCGTGATATCTGGGCATGAAGTCTCGACAGTGATATGATGCCCGCCATGTCCCGCGGGAATGTGATCAGTACAGATTCGGAACCATGTTTGAAGTATTCGTCAAGAAAACCCCAAAGTGTTCCACGATGTTGTACCTGCGTGACAGGGTGCGCTCTAATGTACAGCACGGCTAAGGCATCATGTAGTGCAGCCGGATGAATGGCATTTTTGAGTATGGATGAGATGATGGGCCCCGAAGAAAGTCTGAAAATTCGAAAACAATGAGCTGATGCATGGATTAACGAGTGTAGATCATGAAGAGAATCCAAAGAATGTAACAGAAGGCTAAGCAGCTCGGGTGGAAGATCATGTAGCAGCATCGGAGGCGACATTTCTCCAAAGCAGAGCTGGTGAACGGCTGCAGTTGACCTGAAAATCGGCAGAGTTTGGAACAACAAAAGGTAAGGATGTAAGGGAATTCCGAATCGATGGGGGAGTGAGATGATGACCCTAGCTAGACTGTAGGACGGAGGTGAGCTAGAAAAGGGTAACACCCCTAATTAATGGTAATTTTGGAAGAGAAGAGCAGAAGACAGGCCAGGGTGGGGTATTGTGACTTGCAGACGTGGCGCGCGCTAAATAGCGGGGAAAACAAGCTGGTAACCGCGCGTCAAGGGATTGGAATAATTTAATTTTAGTAATCACAAGAAGGCATGTCGCACTGCCAAGAGCAAGGTACAATCTTGAAATGGTAACCAGTCATTAAGCGCCAGGTCTCCCGAGCCTGCGGCCGTGCAAGCGCGAAGCATCAACGGATTCATCCTGACTCCCAAACAAGGTTCGGTGGTCAAGGGAGTAGCATTCGGCGGTAGATGTGAATTTGGCAGAGATGTACTTCGTACTCCCAATGGAGCTCTATCAAATTGCTATGATCGCGAACGGGGTTTTCCTATATATAAGTGGCATCACCGCACGGTGAAGTAGATGGCTTTGCAGATCAAACAATTATCCTTCTCACATTCTACCTCTCTTTTTATTTTCATTCATTTCGCATTTCCAATTCCTTGCAGCAATCATGGGATCTAGGTACGATGAAGTACGGAGGATGACGAATCGTGAACTTCGGTACTACGACAGCCAGCGGGTTAAGGAATATCCTGAAACGTATGGCAACAATCACCCTTCTGCGGCCGCTGAACAGGACTACATTCGGTACAAAGAGAGGACTGAGGATGCCAATAAGTCGACTCGAATCTATGAGCAAGCTTATGAGAAGGAAGCCAGCTTGCAGTCTTCCTCTTACGCACGGGACCACGACAAAAGTGTCGTTGATCCTGTCCTCACCCGAAAACAACATCACAGGTTACTAGATCCTGCAGCAACTGCAGCATCTGATACCAATGCGTAAGTCATGTCTCCTGCTGTGCTCGACTGAAACACAATAATACGAGCAATAAACTTTCTAACGATTGGGATATGTAGACACGCATCGCACCGTCGCGATTTTCTAAAAGACCATCCATACGCCTACAAGACTGCCGCCAAGCGCGAAAATCATGAAGCAAATGCAATAAGTGCGACCAGGGATGCAGAGTATTATCGAGATCGCCATGATACTCATCTTAGATACTATGAGGAAGAGGCCGAACGAAGACGCCTGGAGGCAGAACGCGCCAACGATCGTCCAACCGATCCGTGGTACAAATGAGATGCAGCGGACGGTACTGAGCTTGTTTCTGTTGGTATTGTCGTTGTCGTTGTCCAGTATTGCGCAACTGTATTTTGTATAACATTTGTCTGACTCGTTTGAATGCTGGTTTGGTTGAGAATGATAAATTTAATCATTATTTTCTTTAAAATCTGTGCACCTCGCCGATGACTTAGCCAGGCTGGCCTGTGGGCAAAGCAGTTGCTGACATCGTTTTGCTCTGTTGATGCATCTTTTCTAATAAATACCTGAGTACCGTAGCCTCCGCACAAAGCCATCGCTGAGCCTCTAAGGAATCTGTGCAGCCAATAGTAGTCTCTGCCACTGTAAAGGTCGGCACCAACAACAAGGCAGGCTTCGATTACTCTGCACACTCTTCTCCTACGTTTAATTCTCAAGCCATGTCATCTCAATCACCGCCTAACTTTGAACGTATCAAAGACGAAGACATTGGCCTCATGTCCAGTGAGGAAGCCTATGACATTGTAGAAATTTTTGAGTCGGTTCTCAATTCCTCGTCTGAATCCACTGTTGATGAGAGCGCAGTCAGCTTTTCTACTCAATTGATTGCGTCTACTCCTCAAGATTCATCAAGTAAGGAATCTCGAACTTTTGTGTGGAATGCCTGGCAGGCCATCATCCGCATCGCGAGCTGTATCCCTCCTCAACATCACGGGCAGGATATCCTCGTGAAAACGATTAGCAAGCTTGGTGAAGCTGGACTTGCCTGGGAGCATCTCCCTGAATTTGGCAGTCGGATGAGAGATAGTTGGAACTACAGTACGCTGCCCAGTTTGTGTTTGTGAGCCTAAATTAGGAGAGGCTGGCTAACATTTGTCTTCAGGTCCATCATTCAACCCTGAGGGGAACGATGTAGACGAAGGAGAATTTTCCCAGTCGGAATGGCTGAACCTGAATTCCTTTGTTGCTAGATTACATGCTTCAAGAATCACAAACTTCGATAACTGCGCTACATGGGAACTACGAGCTGGATTTGAAGATAACGAATCTATCCCCCCAGCCCTTTTTTACGCTCGAGTCCGCGTCGCCTGCGAATGGATGATACGCAGCAGTTCCCGAATCTTGGAAGATTCTCTTCTCGGCATCAACACAGAGACCCCAAAAGAGAATCAGGGCGACCCGTACGGGACAGGCCCCTTGTTTCCTGGATCCAGGGGGTTTAACTTGGAGCGCTGGGGTTGGTGGAAACGCCGGCTGGTTGAGATTCGTGAGAATCCTTGTGCATCAATCCACACAGAAATCGATGAGGCAGTGCGAAAGATGACGGAAACAGAAATTGGACTTGGGTCACAAAAGCTGTCAAATAAACCCGAGCAGATGAAGTGACGATATTAAGCTGACGTTTGCGTGGTTGAGGAAGATGACATTTCCACGACGGGGGATGGTCTCAGCAAGACAGCTTAGTTGCTCCTTTTCTCTCTTCGTTCTAGCCAGCTGCAGTTCAATGGAGTTTGTAAAAACTCATGACAGTTATTTTGAGTCAACATATTAGCAATTTTGAGCTACGGATCGCGGGCAGTGTACCTCCACCGCATCACTCCTTACTTTGTCTCTGTATACAAAGAGCCACTTAATTTAAACAATAATATTGTTGATATGCCATTTTCAAGTCCCAGATCTATTTTCCCTGCCGTCTTCTCTGTGTCTTGGATCCATGTTTAGCAACCTAATCTTATTCTTCCGTCTCTTTCTCTCTCTCAATCAGCCGCCACTCATGTGAGCTCTGTCCACATTTCACTCCCGAAGCAAAACACTCAAGGCAAACTATAAAGTCTCCTCCATTGCACTTGCTGCACTCGTACAACTTACTCCCACTGATGCTCCGAGTGCAAATATCGCACCACCAAGTTTGCCACTCTGCAACATCACCATCCTCTCCAGACTCCCCTTCATGTTCTGGTAAGCTTTCCTCCAACAATTGAATCCCTACCTCATCGGAAAGGTTGGTGAGAAGCTCTACAACCCGGGCGCTCTTACTCCGCTGAGCCCACCAGAAAAGGGTTCTTCCAAACGCATCAAGAGCATCAAAAGCAATATTCCCAACAGCAAGCAGCCGTTCGACGACACCATCATGTCCATTTCTTATCGCCAAGAAAAGAGCTGTAGAGTTATAACAGTCTTCAATGTCCACTTGTGCGTTCTTTGTGAGAAGCAGCTGCACAACGTCATGGTGTCCACGCATCGAGGCCAAATGAAGCGCCGTACGCCCAATTGAGTCCTGTAAATCTAGGCCAGGGTCTGAAATCTCGAATAATTGTTCAACAAACTCAAGCTCTCCATCTCTAGCTGCGGCATGAAGAGGCGTCATCCTGTACGCGTCAGTGGCCGTGCAATTGGCTCCTCTCTCAAGCAGTAGACGGGCCGCCTCCACACGCCCAAAGTAGGCTGCATGGTGAAGGGCAGTCGATCCATCCACCCCTACATTGGAGACATCAACCCCCTGTTCGAGGAAAGATTTGATCATTTCCATATTTTCAATGCTGGCTGCCCAACTGAGTGACGCTACCTGAACGTCTTCTCCTTGAGTATTATCTATCTCGTTCCTCTCCATGAATAAGCTGACCACTTCATGATAACGACCAAGAAGTGAAGTCTGAAATGGGGTGTCCCCATAATTGTTGATGGCTGTCATGTCGGCTCCACGGTCAAGAAGCAGTTTGACGATATCGGACCGCCCAAACAATGCCGCAAAATGCAGCGGCGTCCACCCTTTATCATCTGCCGTGGCAATGTCCGCGCCTCTATCCAATAGCAATCTAACCATCTGAGTGTGGTCATTCAAACATGCCAAGTTTAATGGTGACATCTCCTTTAGAGTCTTGGCCAGGATATCTGCCCCCTCATCAATGAGAAGCTCCGATAACTCAACGTGTCCTCCTTGTGCGGCAAAGGCTAGCGGTGTGGTGCCTTCACAATTTCTTGATGAAACATCTGCTCCCTGTTGTATGAGAACGCGTGCCATTTCTGTTCGTCCATATATCGCTGCCATTATCAATGGTGTAGTTCCATAATTATCTGCAATCGTCACATCAGACCCGGCCTCCAGGAGCAACCGAAATATCTCAAGATTGCCTGAGCTTACAGAACTAATCAAAGCCGTTCCTCCCCACTCATCAACCCCTGAAATTTCTGCTCCATTCTTAAGAAGATACGAAAATATATCAATATGGCCATATGTAATTGCTTCGTCCAGTGCCGTGAGCCCATTGTCCCGTTTGGCCTTCACATCGGCTCCATGCTGGACAAGAATCTTAACAGCCTCTAGATTCCCATTGATCGCTGCGAAGATCAAGGGATTTCCAGCATGGTTTACTGCAAGATCCTTGTGCCCACACTCAACAAGCAACTGAACCATATCCGTGTGGTTTGAACAAGCTGCCATTGAGAGAGCCGACCAGCCATCTTCATCTACAGCTTGTACATCAGCCCCATGGCTAATGAGCAATCTTGCTACGCCGGTATGGCCTTTATGTGCTGCTATAAACAGTGGCCCGGCTCCATCATCAATGACTGCGGAGATGTCAGCTCCATTTCTCAATAGGAGTTTTGCAACTTCAACGCTGCCAGCAGCCGATGCGTTATGCAAGGGCGTCCATTCCCTGTTGTCTCTGGCAGAAACATCGGCCCCTTCTGCAAGAAAGAAATCGACCATTTCTGCAAACCCCTCACCAGCTGCTCCATGGATTGCGGAAGCGCCCCTACTGTTTCGTTGCGCAATATTGACTCCATGCTGGACAAATAATCTGGCAACTTCTACATGACCATAGACAGAAGCAATAAACAGCGGCGTGTTTCCACCATCATTTACAGTATTCACATCAAATCCTTCATCAAGTAACATGCAAGCGATTTTTTCATAACCTTTGAGGGCCACGACGTGCAATGGTGTTTTGCCGTTTTTATCTGGGATGTTGCCATCCGCTCCACTATCAAGTAGAGCCTTAACAAGTGTCTCATTGCCATTTTCACAAGCCGCAGCTAATGCAGTCTGGCCCAAAAGACCCTTCATATTGACAGACTGGGCGTTGTCTGGGATCAAACAAATCGCAGTCTGAGTCAAGTCAAGTTTGGAAGCATAAAACAAAGGATGGTCTGTCCCTGTTTCATCTTCAGCAGCTTCTGAGTCTGTATCCCCATCGACATCAACATTCTTAATAAACCAATGTCTCCATGGCTCCCAGTTTTCATTAGCAAGGTCGAACAAGGCCTCTATTAGTGCAGCCAGATCTGGGCATCCGGCTTCTCCCATTCTGACATGCCGATGCCACGATCCAGCTGCATAACTTCGGAAGGATTTGGCGACTTGGCTGGCATCTTCTTCGGTAACATCTTGCCAAATTTGCGAATAGTTGAGATAAATGAGACACGCTTGTGCAAGATGAGTATTTTCTGAGACCTCACTTGAAAGTTTTAAATCTTGATGAGATCCCAGGGTTGGGCTGTGAGCAAGAAAATATTGCTTCACGGAGAAATGAGCTAAGCGCACAACTTGAAGACCAGGAGGATCGGATGAGTTGCTTCGTATCTCCAAAAGCGATCCACAGGGGCCTAATATCTCACTTTCAATATAGTCCTCATCTACGAAGTCAGGCAACTCGTCTACTGCCAGCTCATCTGTATCAAGATCTATCAACACAGCTTCTGACACTTCAGCGACAGTCAAGGGCCGCACTGCAAAGGCAACCCATCGCAGCAGTGAAAATGCGCGAACTCTTTCATCTTCAGGAAGTTGAGATAGCCTCATCCAATTCTTATGGTAGAGCTGGTCCAGTCCGGAAGGTGTCTTCTCAATTGCATCCTCAAGTTGCCTCTGGTTCTTCCAACTGCGCAACGAGTCTTCCTGCATCTTGAGCCAGAGAAATTGGCCACCACAGCGCTCAGCCATTTTCTGCGAAATACTGTCCTTCAACGTAATGCTCTTTTTAGGCAATTTTTTTTCAACGATGCTCTTAGAGTAAAGGTTTGCATCACTTTCGACATTTAATGGAGTAATGGTATACTCTGTAAAGTTGCAGTCGATATCTTCAATTCCGCGGCGGATCTCGGTCTCAGGTCGGCTGACTATAAGAACTCGTGTCGATGTATTCGCAATAGCCCTGCCCATCTTCCCGAGAAAGGCAACAATTGAGCCAGCGCCAGCATCCCTTAGTGATGTGCATTCATCAAGTCCGTCTATCACGAAACTGCATCCCGGTATAGTCTGAACAATCTCTTGCAAAATTTGCAAAATTGTTGTCTTCGTTGCAGTTTGTTCTCGTCGTGCTTCACGTTTGGTACGAACTAGCTCAAATGCATCCTGGTTACTGGATATCACTTGAGATATCCATGAACGCAAAGCCTGGAATGGATCGGCACGGCTCTCAAAGTCGGATGAGAAGAAGAAGTGTGCCACAGGGCTGCCGAGGGACGAAGAGAGGTGTTCAACAACTCTAGCGCAAAGGATTGTCTTTCCAAACCCTGCAGGGCCATTTATCCAGAGCAGCTTGGCAGCCTGAGACGAAAAGGTAGGTGAGAGCCATTCCGCAAATTCAGGCTGATTGAGGATCCATCCGCATGTATCATCAAGCCGTTTCTGAAGAGATTCTTCGTAAAGCTCACTTGGAGAACTCTCGTCCAGCCAAACGTGCACCTCTCGCCGAATTTCCGCTTTCAGTTCGAAATTTGTCAGCAAACCGGTGGATAATGAAACCAAGATTCTCTCTCACCCTCTATTTGTTCTTCTATTTGCGCAAGTACTTTCTGAACATCAGCAGCCCATGTGCTGGTATCTGCCAACCCAAAGAAAGCGCTATCTAGAGCTTTCTGTGGTCCATTATCTCTTGGGACAGCGACGTCCAGGGGAACTAGGTTATGGAGGTGTTGCACAAGGACTCCAAACTGCTCTACTTGGGCTGCTCGTTTTACTTTCCCTTTCAGTGCCCAAACCAGCTTATTCCTTTTCGAATCAACCAGCCCACTGCGGGCCGGCAATGTTTGACTTCGGGTTAAGGACCCAGTCAAGGGTCCAAGTCTCGTTAACGGTTTTGTGGATTGTGGAGGCTGTTGGAGATGAGAGGGATGCGAGAACTGCGAACTGCCCTCATCTCGACAAATCTCTCGAATTATTTCTAGAAGCTCCTGTACAGCTGATAACGTTTGAGGATCATTGAGGGCTGCATGGTGGTGGTTCGTGCCGAAGCCGATTGCTTTACCCCACTGCTCAAACCGTAATTTAGATGCCTGGAACTGTGCAGTGAGAGAACGTGACTCGCTTTTGAACTCTTTGTATGTATCAATCCTCGCAGCAGCATCTATGCAGGTGTTGAATAGGCCAGCAAGCCCGATAACTCCTACAGCAAGCCCAACCGGCTCCATTATAAGGAAAGGTTGGCCTCGCGAGAATTATTTTGAGATGGAGGGGTAAATCAGCAGCATTTGCAACACCAACAGCACAGATGTCATTCGCCGATCGCCGAGCAGGATGAGAATCAATCAGGAATCGCACGCAATTAGAAAATTGTGGGCAAATATTGCCGGCGGGGAGAAATCTACGAAATTCCACTGAGCAGGCAGCTTGAACAGAAGTCGGAGGGTTTTAATCCAGGCAGAGGTAAAAATTCCGGTCAAGATCACTCAAACTACATCTTCAACACCAATTATGAGCACACATTCTGAGGGAATAGAATTATGTCGCATTTAATACGAGCCAGTCATATCATGATATAAAAAGCCTTCATCCCCGTGAAGAAAAGCCAGGCCCTCTAGGCAGCCTCTAAATGAAAAGAAAAACACAAGATCCGTTACATCCCGACACCCGAAAAACTCCCCCAGGTATCAATTAAGCATTTTAACCCGCTATCGCGACTTCAGGTCGCCCTGGAATCTTACATAGCAGCCATGGGAAGACCGCCACCGAAGCCGCCATATGATCCAACGCCTTGAGCATTCACGGCAGGGAAGCCACCAGCAGCGCATTGAACAAAGCATGTGCAGCTTCCGTCGGCACCAACTGTTCCCTTGCCGGGAGTAGCACCATCACCTCCAGCAGGGGGGGCAGGAGCAGAAGACTCGGCAGGGGGAGCGGCAGAAGGTGAACCAGAAGGAGCACCCTCAGCAGGAGGAGTCTCACCAGCAGGTTTGTCGGCGGGCTTGTCGCCACCAGTGATGGGAGTAGACTGTCCATTGCCACTTTGCTCAATAGCCAGTGCCTGGAATTTGGCATGGGTCTTCTCAGCGGTAGGGTTAAGGGAGAAGACCATGCCCTTGCCACAGTGACCCTTCTGTCTGCAATAGAACCCTGAGATATCTATTAGAATTTGCTTCAATCACATTCAAAGTGTCTTGACTTACAGAGGGGCTTCTCGCTCATGACTTGCATAGCAACCTGGGGAGGTGGGGTGATAGTGTTGTTGGGGTTGGCCTGGAAGCCAGAGTCCATACCGCCTTCGAGCTTCTTGCAGGGAGTGTCGAATGGAGACTGGCTAACAGTGTGGTTTTGAGAAAGGAACTCAAAAACAACGGTATCGCCAACGGGGACATTGTTCAACTGATCGGGCTGGAAGGTGAGGCCGCCAGGTCCACCAACCTTGACAGTGTGGGTAGCAGGAGTGGCAGCTGCCCCCTCGCCACCGGCCGTCACAGTCTTGGTGATGGTGACCTTGTCGTTGATCTTCGTGGTTGGTGATCCGCTTCCTGGGTTGATCCAAATGATGATGACCTCGGTACGGGAATTGGCGGTGATGCCGCGGCCCTCCATGCCATTCATAAGGGCGAGGCTTCGACCATCCAACTCGGATTGCATGCCTCGGCGGCCATAAGTGTTTTGAACCTTGCGGGCCAGAGCAAGGGGCGCCAGGGCCAAAGCAACGGATGTTGACCACTTCATGTTGACGGTTTTAAAATTGCGGTAAACCGGATTGAAATTAAAGAGCTGGCGTTTCTTGAAAGTTTGAGGGGATTGCTGAAGGAACAAAACCAAGTGAAAGACTTGGGAAGCTGGGCCTGCCCGTAAAGAATTGAAGTTGGAATAAAGGAAGAAAGAGAGAAAAGAGTGCGATATCACAAACAACTGAGAAATGGAGATGTGAGATGAAGAGGAAAACAACTACTTGAGCCTGGGCGAGGCCACAAGTTATATCGAGCATGAAGACACATGGTCAGATCCCTGCCATCCCATGTTTTGCTTGTGTCTTGCCCATGCGCCTCCTGGCCGGATCGAAGGACTCCATAGTGGGAATGGTGCTCCAAGCGCTTCTCGCCCGTTTACAAGCGTGTCATCTGGAGCCCATGCGAAAATCCAAACCCCCAAGCAGTGAGCGTTGCAGCGCAAACTAACATGGAGGGGTTGTTTCTGTAACAGGGCTGTCTCGGGTGGTGTTTGGGGTTGTTTTGGCGTCGAAATTCCGTCCTAGACCCTGGCCGACTGCACGGGCCGGCGGAGATCCGAGCGTACCTTTCCAGCCTTCCATTATGCCAGGTACGCTCCTGCTGCGGACGGTGGGAGAGTACCAGGACGGCCTCGGCTCGCGTGGCTTGCGGCTAGGCGGCGCAAATGCTGTATTGTTCTGTCAATAGGCTGTACTTCATATTAATGTTGGAAATGAAATATCCACCTGCCCCCAAAATCAACGGTCATATGGAAAGAAAAAACTGACCAAACTGAACGTGTTGATATTGCGGAAAATTGGAGGGGAACATATAAAGTCAGAAACAAAACCGTGGCCGAAAGGGTACAGTGTTAAGCTAAAAATCCAAGTATGCAAACATCATCGTGAATGATTTGCAACGCGCTGGAGGTTGAATACCATAATGCAGCGATGTCATGCTGTTTGGTCCATCACGTCATTCTACATGTCCAGTCAATTGGGTAGTGTTCTGGCTCTGGCTCTGGCGCTGCTCTTCCGCATTCAGTTGCGACCGTAATTAATGAGACATGCAAGAAATAGCGGGCTTTGCAAACAAACCAGGGCAGCGTGCACGTCGTAGCCACCTGAATTCGGATTCCGTCTAGACAGATCGGGTTCGTGAAACTCGGTTCGCAGTATTGATTGCTACCCTCTTTCTTCCTCAGCCTCCAATTTGGTGATTGGATCCCTACTACGTTGTAGGGAGATGTGAACAATGTTCGCTGCAACACATATGGCGCTAAGTCGGAAATTTCGAGCACCCCAACACAGACTGTCAAACCGCCAAAGCGGCGATGAAACAGACTGGCTCTTCATCTTCTCGCCAGCTCCTCTCTACGGCGATTCTGAACTGCCACCTCCTTTAGGGCAATATTTAAAACCCCAAGACCTCCCCTGCTTTGGCTTGGCTAGACTTGGCTTTGCTTGGCTGCTCTCGGCAGCAAAGCGAATGCCTCAGAGTATCTCAGCTCGACGCGGGCGATCGCCGCTCACTCCCTTCACGGCATGACTGGCTATTGTAAGGGTGGCAGGCATCGTCAGTCACTTGATGTGTAGAGCTGTCAAAGCGACTTGTAGTAACATATAGCTGCAAGGTTAGGATCTGCACTGCTACATCCGTACCGCTATCCCAAGAATGCACCATATCGCAAGCCAGCACCTATAGTGAGCTGAGACCTCAAGTCACATTTAATTCTTGTGCAGTGACTTTTTTTTAAGCCGTAGGTTAATTCATAGCGTATGTCTCTCCAAAGTCAACCCAGAAGAAAGGCGCAATCGCAGCTCGCCCAAATGGCCTAGCAATGGCATATCGCAGCATTTATAATTCCGTATTTCTTCAGTCATGACAGTCAACGAAGTTTAGTGGATGATGCCATGATAGCCTCTCTCAGCCATCGAATCTTTTTTTTTTATGCTGCATGATGAGAAACGTGCAGCCTCCAAACCACACGAAACACTCGCCCACTCAGAGCTGTGAGCCGCATCAGCCTTGCTTGGTCAATCTTAAAGATAAAATACGAGGTTGGCCGTTAAGTGTGCACTGAACAATAGCGCCTCGGTTGGCATGTTTCTGAGACGTGCGGCACTGGAGTATAATAAACGTAGGAGCCCCACCAACTTTGGGGCTGGAACATTTGGTGTCGCAGGATCGCGCCATCACAGGGCCACAACGCCGTGCCGCATGCATTCTGTAACAGGAGGCTGTTTATCCTTTTCATCCGAACCACCATTGTCAAATTCCAGGGATGGCCTTTTGTCGTTATTGAGTTTGCTGCTGTCCTTCGTACAATCCTGTGTAATATCCCGCATAATACCAAGACATGAGTAATTTCTTCAGATTTTCATCACGAACTATTGCAACAGAAAGACTTTTCAGTAACAGTACTCCTTTCATGCAAATTTCCTGTTGGATTAAGTAGGTAGTACTGACCTGTCCCGAGAAGAGCCTGTGCTGGAAATGGGCTTGGAGTGGTCCTTGACCCGTGATTCGGCTGCGGCCCGTCTTTGTGGCAAGACGAAACCTGTGGTGCATTAGAGATCTTCCTCGCCTCATTATTGAAACATTTCCCTTTTGGCAATGCATCATTGGTCGTTGGGAGAATAAGGTCTGTCATACCTGTTCGTTTAAGTTGACATCTGTGATAGAATTGGACTCCCCCAAACTTTTTGTTTCCTCAAGGTTACCAGAGTTCTGGATTCCACCGTTACGTTGGTCTGGCGCCTCATTCCTATGTCTATGGTGAGTAGTTCATTTGTAACACCGTTGCGGGGCTTTAACAAACATGGATGGCCCAAGGCTTTCGATGTCAAGATCTCTGATGCTACCGCCTTTTGCATAAATGCTGTGGTATTTCTAGAGTCGCTTAGTGCCCGTTCCAGATGTGCCATTGTTCTAAAAGTATCCCCTACCTTGTATTCGTCCAATGCTTGATTCCATGAATCAATCAGAGCAGAATCGTCCCAGACCTCCTCATAACTGAGATCCTTTTGGCCGTCGTCCATAATGTAGTTGTCTGAATGGCGATTACTGGACAACAGGTAAGGATCCTGCAACACAAAACAAAGGTCGTTGTGGGAAAGAAGAACCCAAGCTCTGAGCAAAGGGGAGGTGGTTTCTTAAAAAGGAATCCAATCACTGGCGGAGGTTGGGAAATATTCAAGAGATGGTGTTTAAGAATCTGCATACAAGCAATAGCGAGTGCACACTTCTTCGCTCAAGATTCAAAATCAGTGGAATCGCAACATTGAGGCAATGTTGAACAGGCGAATGGGTAAGGTGCCTGACCAGTTGGTCGGTAAGGAACCTTCCGACTTGCTGATCCAATAATTTACTGACCAGGCGGCGTCACCTGTTGAGTGCTGTAGACAGCGGTTCGTAGCGTTGATAGCACCCCACCAACCTCCCGCCATTTTTTCAGATCCTCACCGCTCTGAGTGTACGGCAGAATCGTAAATTTTTCCTTCGGTATGCAAGTTGGCAAGCTAGGGTCCCCGAGAAATTTCAGTCATCTAGATACGGCATCATTATAGCAAGATGGCTCCAGAACTGAGGAAAAGAAAAGGTATAACATTTTGAGAGCACTTGTTCTTCTTATTTGCTAACTTTTCAAAGCGCCGGCGGAGGCAGCGAAGAGCAATGGGAACGCATCCACACCTGCCAGTAAGGCTTCCCCCAAAGGAAAGCGAAAGGGTAAGATCAAGGCCGTCGAGATTTTTGGGGGTTTTTTTTTTGCATTATTCCATACTGATTCTTCATCAATCATGCAGCTGTGGAAGAAACATCCCCCGTGTCTCTGAAGAAACAGAAGGCTACCCAGAAGATTGCGATTGAGAAAAAGACAACCAAAATTGAGAAGGCAATCAAGCCCAAGAAGCAGACAAAAAAGGCTGCCCCTGTAGAGGATGACGCTTCTGAGTCCGAGGAACAAGAAAACGATGATCTCCAGTTTTTGGCTACTGAGATTGATCCCGAGGACGAAGACGGCGCCACCGGCGAATCCACTTTCAACCCCGGCCAGGATGTTGGCAAGGTCCCCGAGGTCTCGAAAGAAGTTCAGGAAGCTACGCAGGCACCCAATGGCGAGCCCGGAGTCATTTACATCGGACGTATCCCCCACGGTTTCTACGAGCACGAGATGAGACAATATTTGAGCCAGTTTGGTCCCATCTTAAGATTGCGCCTGTCGCGGAACAAAAAGACTGGAGCAAGCAAGCATTTTGCCTTTGTGGAATTTGCGGAGGCAAGCACAGCGGAGATTGTCTCAAAAACTATGGACAACTACCTGCTCTTTGGTCACATTCTCAAGTGCAAGCCAATCCCCAAGGAACAAGTTCATGATGACTTATTCAAGGGCGCCAATAAGAGATTCAAGGCGATACCTTGGAATGCCATGGCTGGGAAGAAACTAGAAAAACCTCTGACAGAGTCAGCTTGGGAGGCCAAGCTTGTGAGGGAACGGAACAACCGCGCCAAGAAGGCCGCTAAACTCAAGGCCATTGGATACGAATTTGCGGCTCTAGAGCTGAAGGACGTCCCTGAACCTCCTGCGATTGAGATTGAGGAGAAGGAAGCGATGGCGATTGAGGCTGCGCTTAAAACTGCAGAAGACGAACAGGCTGCTGAGGAAGCAAAGGATGCGGAAATCCCTGTAACAGAACCTGTTGTGGAAGCCGAGGTTGCTACAGAGCCCAAAAAGGCGACCAAACCCAAGTCAACGAGGTCGGCCAAGGGCAAGAAAGCGAAGGCGTAGTGCTCCATATTTGTACACATTATGTTCACATTTGTAAATAGACATAGTTTTCACCTAGCAATTGTGACCAAACTTGATGGTATTTTTGTTGACTCCTGATGGACAAAAAGAAATTGGTACACGAAGAAAGAGACATGTGCGCACATAAGCGAACCCAAAGCACTCATGATGAAAAGAGCAAGCTGCGGGATTATGAAAGGCTAAACTGATCTACTTCGCGTGAGATTGTGAAAGAGCCATGGAAAACATGATCTCGTTCATTAGTGTGATAGCGAAGGGTACTGTAAGATGAAGAGAAAGGAGAAATAGACCATCTCTGCGCCACGGTTTTCGAGAAAATAACGGTCATGTGGATGACTAAGCCAGGCACAAGTAAAAGGCATGCAACAGCGCCAAGATTCAGGTACCTACTTATCTAACTCGTTCTTATCCAAGCTCATCATATTCGGACAACCTTAACATTGGACGATGCTTCGTATTCCATCACCTGCATAATCTGATAGTTTAATACTAAAGCAGAAGAACTTACATTATTTATTCTGTGAACCATATTCTTGATGGTTTTAGTCGACATTTGGCTTATTGCGAGGTACTACCTAGTAGTAGTGAAGTGTTAGTAAAGGTATCACTTTAAGTACCCAGTACCAGGTACATAAGATACCTAACTCTTATCTATGTACCTAAGGTACCTACTACCTCTAAGGCTTCGACCACTGCTGTCAAGGTACCTCCTAGACGAATCGGCGCTGACACCGTTACGGCGGTTCTAGGCCAAATCCAGCTGTCCATTGTAACACAGGCTGACGTGTTGAGTTAGATAGACTTGTTCGGGTCCAGAACCACGAAGACAGGCTTGAATGATTCACACGGGCATCGCAACGATCTAGACGCAATTTGCCTTGATTGACGCGAGCACCCATTATGTCTTCAACAACAGCAACAGATCCGACGCAGGCGTCAAATCCAGGTTGGTACTGCCCCGCGGCGTCTGACAAAGGTGTACAGAGGACAGATTGATACTAATGGGAGCAGGACCGAAGAAGAAGAACAATAAGAAGAAGAAGAACACAAACAAAAATAAAGAGAGTTCACAGATCAGCAATGGCGACTCTCATCATGACAGAGATTATCAGGAAGATGAGCCGGAGACCCCAACGCAGCCTGTGGGTGCTTTGCGATTCTGCGCCTCAAATTTTGACGAAAACTGACATGACCGCTTCAGAACTCGCCCATTGAATCGGAACCACCCAACCACAGGAGTAATGGGCACATAGCATCTACAAAACGAGACAGTGGCGATGGGCACACGGACTTGGATACATCGGCCAAGCTTGAGGCCATGGGCCAGGAGCGAGAGGCTCTTCGCGTCGAAGTTGAACAACTCCGCAAACAACTAGAAAGCTTTCAAGAGAATCACAATAATGAGGTGGCTCAGCTCAGGTCAGACCTTGAGGACAGCAATACTGCCAAAGAGCACGCTGAGGAACAGTACCAGAATTTACTAGGACGCGTCGAAAAAATCAAGGAGACCCTAAGCGACAGGTTAAGACGTGACAAGGCCGAGCTGGAAGAAGCGAAGGAGCGAATAGAGGAGCTCGAGACGCAAAATGAGGAGCTGCAAGGTTCCGCAAATTCGTCAGGCGAGGACGTCGAGAAGCTGAAGGAAGAGCTACAGGACGCTACAAGAGAGCTGACAAGTCTCCGAAGTCGCAACAACCTCTCGGCGCAGAATTGGGGCAAGGAGAGAGAAGATATGGCTAGGGCAGCGCAGCACCTGAAGGAAGAGATGGAGGCCACAGCTAATGCTATGGGCGAGTGGGAGGTCATTGCTATGGAGGAGCGCTCCATCAAAGAGAGTTTACAAGAAAAAGTGACGGAGCTGGAGGAGCAGGTATTCAGTTTGAGGCAGGACTACGAATCTACTACTATGGATCGTGATAGTCAAGCAACACTCATCGACAACTTGCAAAACGCGCTGCGGGAGATTCAAGAGGCGAGGAAGAAAGAATTACGAGAGCTGGTTGAGTCAACAGAAGCACAGCTGGAGGAGCAAAAGAAACTTGCCCAACAGGCCGTCTTACGCGCTAGGGAGGCTGATGAGGCAAAGGATGAACTCGTCAAAGAACTTGACCGGACTGCGCCATTTGAGAAAGAAGTCAAAGAAAAGAACCTCCTAATAGGCAAGTTACGACACGAGGCCATTGTCCTCAATGACCACTTAACAAAGGCTCTTCGATATCTGAAGAAAACCAAGCCAGAAGAAAATGTTGATAGGTACTTATGCACCATCTTTCGCAATTATTTCCCACAAATCACAGCTGACTCTGCTCCAGACAAGTCGTCACGAACCACCTCATTCACTTCCTCACCTTAGACCGCGGCGATGTCAAGCGCTTCCAAGTTTTACAGGTCATGGCCGGCTACCTCAACTGGACCGACGAACAGCGTGAACAGGCCGGTCTTGCTCGGCCCGGCACCTCGGGTAGCAGTCTTCGCCTGCCTGCATCCCCTTTCCATCGCACACCCAGCTCGCCCTCGCTCAATGCGGACATCTTTTCTGAACCCACCTCGACAAAAGACAAAGAGTCTTTATCAGACCTCTGGGCCCATTTCCTAGAGCGTAGTGCGCAAGAAGGGGCCAGCGGTGGTGCTCCTAGAAAAGACAGTACCAGTAGTGCAGGGACGGGAATAGTTCGGCCAGAGTCACGGGCTTGATCTCAAAGATGGTCTAGTGGTTAAATAAAAAATCAAGGCTAGAATAAGGATTATCAGAACAAATAGGATGGTTGATATGTCAACAAATAGTCTAGCAAAATCCTCAGCTAGGGCCGCCTTTGCGAGTGTACGTCACCGTTGACCTCGAAGCGTGGTGCTGAAGGGCATATTGCACGGTGTCATAGGTAATTAAGAGTCACATGCAATCTTTATCATCTGTAGCATGCACATTTTGCATTGTAGAAATAGAAATTTTATATTCGGCAGCAAACGCGTCTATGTTCCATGTTCGTTAATCAATCCTCCATTGACTGTTGCAACGGCCGAAGCACATTCTGAGCATATATATCAGCGTCTTTAGAGATACTTTGAATATCAATTCTACTGCTCAGTGCATCATTGACACCATCTATAACCTCTCTTTCCTCCATGACCTCACCCATCAGCCGCACCTCGTGTTGCCAGTAGGCCTCACTGCGAGACCTCAGGTCCTCATCCCGCAAGGCTGTGTTTTTAATGATACTTAAGGCATTAATCTTGCTCTTTACGGTGTGCAACGCGCGATTGACAACTTCAACGCGCTCAGCTGGTGATGGTAGCTGTACAAAGGCGCGATTGGTAGCGGATAGGTACAGAACTAAGCCAAGCAAGCCATTGAAAATTGCTAAGGCGATGAATCGGTAGTTTCGCATAGACCAGTAAAAGGCATCGATTTCGGGAAGCCGCAGCGCCCGCGCATTGGCTTGGTAGTTATAGGAGTTGACAAGGTATATATCCAGGGCGGCGAGGGTGGTGGATGCGATTACGCCAATGAAACGCCATTGGGCGCCATACCTCCCCGTCCAAGACGAGCTGGTGACAAAGGCTACGACGATCAGGTTGGCGACATGCGGCCATAGAAGTGCAGGAAGAGCATAGTAGAAGTAGCTCTTGGGTTCATCTGCATTACAGAATGGGCACTCGGCCAGTGCCTCCGGTCCGAACTGGAAGTACAAGAGGCGGCTCTCCAGGTTGACAAATCTAGCCCTCAGGGCATTATCCCAAGCAGTGAGTTGATTGGCGTCGCGCAATGCCGCAACTCTGTGGAAAAGCACATCGACGGGGATCTGAAGACGGCTCTCTGTCTTTGCGAAGAGGTTCTCGGGGGCAAATACGGGCAGCGTCTTAAGGAGCAAGGCTGTTGACAGGAAGCCGAGCAAGCCAAGAGCGACACGCACGGTAGACGGGACGGACTGTATAGGGAGGCCAGCAACACGCGAGTTGGCGCGGAGACTGCGGTAGTAGGATATCGCCTTGGGGAGAAGAATAGGCCCAAAGAAGAGGACGAGGGAACGAAAGCTGCAAATATTGGGTTAACAATGGTTAGCATATATATATATATATGCGCTCTCACTTGGCACGACCAGGTCTGGGGGGTTTCTACTCACGAATCCCAAGATATCGGCATCATGGCGGTTTAGCTGCCAATAAGGAAAGGAGAAAAGTGTGCGGGCCAATTCTAGCCGTTGGATATTCTGCTGAGGTGTGGCATCAGCAAGGCTGTGAGATCTGGAAACAATATATGTGGCGTTAGCGAGGCTGTCAGTGAATAGTGACGTGGGGGTGTCATACACCACCCTAAGTTTTCTTAGCTCCTCGGCTGCTATTTTGGGGTATCAATAGCACCCAATACAAAAGAACATTCAAGCGCCTCGGACTAATACGAACGCAAGCGATAGTATGATATTCACTACATTATAAAGACCACAGGCCATTATTTGAGGACGAAACCGCCCAGATTAATGCAAACTATTTGGCTATGTTGGCTAAACTGTTCAGCTTCAATATGCAACTCAGCCAATTTGCCTACCCGACAGCGGTGGGGAAAATATCACCCGAGTATTATCTATCTCCCAGCTCTGCAACAGAACATCAAATTCTTGCCAGTAATTCAATTAAATACTGTAATTTATCAAGTCAATTTCTGTAGATTTAAATCTCTTTAAATCTGTTTATATTCATATATATTCTATCTCTAGGTATCTGTTTATTTCTTTGTCTCTTCTCTACATGTCTATGTCCACACACGTATTTGCTCCTTTATCATCTTTCTTGTTAACGACTCTGTCCGTTGGGCGGCCAATCATTTCGTTCACTGCTATGATTGGAACAACAGACTTAAATTACAGTGTATGGCCATGACCTCTCAACGACCTTTACACATGATGACAGCTTTATGCCTAGCTACACAAGCTGCTACAGATATTGCCCTAGAAAGTGGTGTTCTTGAAGGAAGAGCTCTGGTCACATTATCAGACGCAGAAATTTCCAAAGAAGGCGGGACACGTAGGCGAGTAGCGTTGTTAATATGTTGAAAGGCTGATCGGCCGACTTCACTACTGTCTACTAAAAAGCCCAGTACATAGGATTATCATTGTGTTTGAGGGTATGGCAAAAGTGCTATGGGTGTGTGGCATTAATAGTACTGTGTTAAATATGAACTTCTAAATATAAACGAACGCTTTATGTTGATTTGTGTTAAATGCCTTCATCGATGCGTTTCTTTCAGACCTCTCCAGTCACATGAAGTCTGAATAATGGTCTTGGATATGTATGTCATCTAGTTTTTCTTCTTGTTCTGCTTGCTCTGCCTGGCCTGTATATGCTTTTCGGCATCCGGGTTGGTTCTCTTCTCTTTGGGTTTCGCTTCTAAAGGGAGCCATTTTCGTCAACACTCTGTTGGATCGACGACAGAGGAAAATGGGGTTACATACCTCCACTTTGTGCTTTTTCTTCGGACTTCATCTGCTTTTTTCGCATGATTTCGGCGTTAGATTCCTTCGCGGCTGTACTCTGGGAATTGGAAGTTTTCTATAAGACCATCAAAGATGATGTTGTTAGCCGAGAGCGCATTACAACGTGTTCTCACGCCAGAGTTCTGTCTAACCTTTCCAGCCTCTTTCAGATTTTTCGCTCGGGCCAGCTCACGTTGGTTACCGCGGGTCATTGTGAGGAGCTGCTGCGTAACTGCCGTTCAGGTTTATTGGCTGGGGTCGAGAATATGGTCCGTTGGAGCAGTCCAGGAGTAAAAATTTGGCTCCCTTACGGTACTGTCGTGGAAAGGGAGCTGAGTTCGCGGCGAGGCTTGGCGGCAGGAGCCAATCGGAGCGACGGGCAGGTTTCATGCCCACTTGCTCGGAAGGCTCCGCCAAATAGACCTTTCAAGAGGGCCATTTCTGTGGCTTTGGCGAACATCGTGACCATTTTTGAGAGGCTCAAAAACTCGAGAAGATTGAAAAATGAAGCTTTTGGAGATGTTGCAGGTGGCACGGATAACAGGGAAGTGCCAAGGCCGACGAGCCCAACACAGGTGTTGTCATCTGTGTGATTCGGCAGCCAAACCAACAATCAATCACATAGTGGAGCACGACTGTCACAGTCAGCGCATCACGAGATCAGATGAAAGTCCAGGAAACAACCATCAAAGGTTGAAATCCAATGATGCACAAACAAAAAACAACGTGCAAATGGAATAGAAAAACAGAAGATTTCCTAACCAGTATGTTTATGACAAGTTTTGTTATGAAAACCACATGCCTCGCGTTGAATTTGAGCAAGATTGCCTTTTTGGGACTGTAGAGCGAAGCGCTGCTCGCTGCAGGGGCCGCTATTCAAGGAACCAATTAGCAGAGGGGCAGAAGCGCCTTTCTTCAATCCGTACCGGAAAGACGAAGGATGAATGCATGGTTCAACGGGCTTTAGTTTCAATTATTCTTAGGTAGGACAGGCGTCTGAGTCCGGCGCTTCTTCTTCTTCTCCCTGCACCAGCGCACTCAACAACTAATAAGAAGAAGTTGGGTTATTACTTCTTTTTGGAGAGGTGGTTTGTTTCTGGCGGGTGCATCGTTTAGGCCGCCTGGGGCCGTCGGCGCGCCTCTGAAACACAGCCGCGCGAGTCGACAGCCAATCGATCTCAGGACGAATCCCGGCCTGAAATCGCACCAAAAGCGTCCGTTCACCTCCACAAACAGGCCTGTTTGCGCAGCCAAACACCATCGCAAAGTCATTGGCGCTCGTTGCACGCATCCGTTCCCAATGACTTGCGCTGTGTTGCCCACTGCTCTTCACTGCACTGATACTGACGACCACTGGTGACCCTGGATATGAGGGACCCGATTTTCCTCAGTCCCACGCCAGATGTTGACGCCAGACACCCCCCCTGCGGATGCTGATGATTTATTTTTGGGCTTCCAGCGCCGGCCAAAACCCAAGACCATGAAACTATCACCATCCACAAGGGGCCTGCTTATTACAACTCTGCATGTACTCTCTATCGCCATGGAAGCACCCCAGTTAAATCAGCAAAGTTGCTAGAATGATTGGCTCCAGGTGTCTGATCGGAGGAGTCGGCACGAGTGTGTAGCCTCAGCGCGCCTGGTGACGCCGACCAGGGGCTTGCACTTGGTTAATGTGTTCTATGTGCAGATTGCATGCTGCTCATGTCCCGTCTCTCTATCAGAGCAGCAAACCGTGAGTCTGTGACGCGAGCGTCGTTCTCTATTAAAGCTCGAGCAGCCCACCCAGCAAGCACCTCCTGAGCCTATTGTGTGTGTGTATGTGTGTGTCAGCTCACTTTCCTTTCTAACAACCGGCTATTGTTTGCGGGCACAATGCTTTTGTGAACCTTTTGTGAACTTACTTTTCAGTTGCCCTTTTATAACCTTATACCTTACAACTCTTTCTTTAAACTTTACTTTTTCACCTTTCTCTCTCTCCGAATCTTAAACTGGGCCGGTCCCCTATAAAGCTTTCGCTCCTCGCATTTACCAGTCGACAAACAATCGTCATTACTCTTCATTACAACGGAAACAAAAAAGTTCTTTTCTGGCAGGTCCAAAAATAACATCCACTCGCACAACCGTCTCTGTTCAAACGAGCTATTTCCTTCCATCATGGGTTTCCTTAGCATCACCTCTCTTATGGGAGTTGGAATGATTATCCTCCAGCTCCTCCGAGCTGCCACTATTATTACTCTCGTTACTGCAGGCGCTGCCTGCTGGATCCTCATCATCAAAGTCGACACTTCTCGTCCTTACTTCATCTTTGAATGCTTCTCTCTCGTCTTCACGAGCTTCGCCTGCATTGCTTTCATCATCTCGGAGCTTGCATTTGTTGAGAGAATCAGAATCTATCTTCGCAACACCTGGCCAATTCTTTCTGATTCCCATGGCGTCGGCTGGCTCGGCGGTGCCATAATTCTCATCGGCTGCAACATTCTGGGTACACTCAACCAGCCCGCCTATGAAGAAGAAAATCTGAACTCCAGCTTCTCAGCCGTTGTCATGGCTGGTGGCATTCTCAGTCTCATTTTCGGTGTCTTGAACATCGTATGCGGTCTCTTTTGGCGTGACGGTAGTCAGGGAATCACCTCTCGTGATATTCGTACCAACGGCTCCCTCGCCAACTCTCAGCGCGAAGTGCTTCCCGAGTACCATTCTCACCCAAGCTCGCCTGCCGGGTCCGTGAGAAACGAGAAGACCAGAAGCAAGTTCATGTCCATGTTCTGGAAGAAGGAAGAAGGCAACCAGAACGTTGCTCGACCCAATATCAGCGCTCCATTCAACATGAACCACGATGTTGAGCGCGATGCTCACCAGGATGACAGAGCCAGCCCCATCATCCCTGGTCTCAGACGACCCGACACGGCTCTGCACCCTATGCACACAGGAAGAAGCAGCCACTACTCCGAAGCCAATATGTCTCGATTCTAGACACCATTGCACATCCCCGAAAAGATGAAAAAAAGAACACAAAAAAAAACATGCCTCCCACCAGGCTAAAGACACGGTTGGCCCCAAATTTTGAGTCAACAAAGGCGTTACGGATACAGGAGTCCAGTGGTTTATTTTGGAATACCCGAATAGGCGGTTATGAAATTTTGCTTTGTTGGGACTACAGACCAGTTCAAAACCTTTCCTTTGTCTTGCTTGTATTTTAAACCGAACATTGTACTAGAATTCCATAACTTCATCTTCAACGTGAACCGGTTTACTGTGAACGTGACACTGGCAGCCACCACAATTGTAAACGCCTTGATAAGATCTACCAAAACAGACGCCTGGATTCCCCTTGTGTTTGAGCCCTTACAACATTTTGTAGATTGAGATTTTGTCGTTTCCCCCCTTCCGTTGCCGTTGATCAGTGGTTCTTACAAGTTGTCTGCCAACCCCCATCCAGTACGTACTGTGTGCGACTGAATGGTGAGGTCTGTGCTGGCGCGCCACCAAAAGCTCCCTCGTAGGCGATCATGTGACCTTAGCCGAACAGCATCAGAGTTCAGTAGAATAGATGTCAGCTCATGCTATCTCCTCCCGACATCCTCGTTTGCGCTCCATCATCACTCACGATCCTCGTTCCCTCCCCCGCCGAGGTGAAGCAGCTTCCGATCTTGACTTTTGTGAATCACAACCTGTAGTTCTGGCAACTCTGCATCGCTGCCATTGCCCCGACCTGTCTGTCACGAACACCCTTTCCAGGTCCTGTTCGATTCGAACCTTCGAACCATCTCTCCGCTCCAAAGCCCCGACCGACGATACAGCACGCGCGCGATCTGTAGCAGGTTTTTTTCTTTTTTGACTCATAGGACTGTTTACACACAAGTTGTTTTGGCTTCGGCGGACTCTGCAACAACAAAGTCATTTGGACAATGCCATTGGGAGCTTGAACCAAGGTTTTCTTTTTTGTCTTTTATTGCGAAAGGCTCTGCTCTCTGGGTGAACGGGGAACTGGGGGAATAGACTTTGTGGAGACGGTGAAACCTCTCTTGGAATAAACTTCACCACATTAAAACGTTGCTGCTCAGTGCTGTGGTGTCTATCCGGCTCCTTCCCTATTCTGCACTTGAACGCGAGCCTATTAAGAAGGTCTCTTGTCTTTTGTTCGCGCTCTGATTTGTCTGCTCGTACAAGAAACATCTTTGTCACGGTGGTTATTGGTTTTTATCTTAAAAAAAAAGGCTCATCAAACAAAACGGGTATTCATTATCGCCGACTCATCCTTATTTCTGGTTTTCTGTCGTATTACTCGGCAGTTTTAATTAGCAATCATGGCATCCGACGGAGCTGAGGTGGCAGAGGATTATCGCCATGCTCTCGAGGACCTTTCTTCCAACATGCGATTTGAAATCAGCAACCTGACTGTGATAGCTCGCGAGAATACGGAGCATGCGCTGGCTATTGCTGAAGTGCTGCAGCAGCACATTCTCAAGGTAAGAGACTAGGCTTTCTGGAGGTGGTTTGTGGTTCTACATGGGTGCAATTCTGTGTCTTCCCCTTGAACACTTTTGTTCAACCATTTCTCGCACATGTTCATCATTGCTTACCAACTTCTAGGCACCTCCAAACAAGAAACTGCCGGCCCTGTATGTCCTAGATTCGATTGTCAAGAATGTTGGCACTCCATATACACTATACGTTGGCCGCAACCTCTTCAAGATTTTCATGGAGTCCTACGCAGTCGTAGACCAACCCATTCGCAGAAAGATGGAGGAGATGCTAAAGACGTGGAAGGACCCTGTCCCTGGATCTATGGATACTCGGTCTGTTTTCTCGCATGAATTAGTGCGACCTATTGAGAATGCTCTTATGAAGGCGAGGGCGTTGAGCATGCCACAACAAGCGCCTATTCCTGGACGGCCTCGTGCCGTAGTTCATCCCCATCGAAATACACCAACACCACCAGGTATGCATGGATTTCCAGGGCCTGGAGGGTTTACCCCGAAACAGTATCCTTTTGCCAACGGAGGCCATCCCGGCGAGCCAGTGCAGACACATGCCCCTTATCCAGGTCAACAACAGGTAAGTTTGGAACAGTTCCAAACAAAGTCATCTCTGCAGATTGACTAACCATTATTCTAGATCCCGTACTACCCACCTCAGTCAACGCCTCAATCTTTCAATTCTACCCCTGCTCCTTTTCAACCCCCTATGTCTGGTCCGTATGGGCTAGTGGGAGCTGCTGCTGCCCCGGCTGGGATAAGCGTAGAGACTTTGAACAATGACATTCACAACCTGATTGCTGCCATGAAGGCCGAGTTCGCAAAGAACCCGCATGATGCTAGTATTCAGAACAGATTAAGAGCCCTCATGGACCTCCAAGGAGTCGTACAGCGTACGAGCCTGCCACCAGACCAGCTTGAGCTCATTAAAAACAAAGTAACAGAACTCGCTGTCGTGACATTGAGGGCCGCTGTGGCCCAAAACTCTACCCCAATCCAGGCAATTGTACCAACACCACCACCTCAAGTGCTTCCAGCACATCTACCTTCTGCTTCCGTAACCCCATCACCAATATCTGCGGCGCCACCCACGGCGTCGGTGACACTTGATTCCTTGCTAGGGAAGGGCGCCTTGGCAGCGTTACTGAGCAGGCAGCAAGCTACCACATCGCAGAACACAACTCCTAATCCGCCATATGGTAGTGTCGCGATACGGCCACCACCCGTTGTTCAGCCCGAGGCTCCTAAGCCAGCAGCGCCACCGGCCACTTCATTGTTAGATCAACTCCGTGCTGCTGGTATGCTTCCCACTTCGACTCCGGTCAACGCTGGCGGGGCGGCTGGTCCTGCTCCTCCTCCTCCTATGCGACTGCCACTCGACCTTTCAAGTCTGTTGTCTGCTCATAGGGCAGAGGCAGGTGCCCTCGGAGCAGGGGCCGTGAATGGTACAGTTCTCGATGTAGTATCCATCAAACAACAGTAAGTCACATGCCATTTTTACGGGAAGCTTTTTCAGCATATGTAAGAGCATAGACTAATGTACGGCATGAAAATAGGTTTCGTCCAGATACCATCTCAAGCTTGTATGATGCACTCGGCGCTCCCTGTACCCAGTGCGGGAGAAGATTCAAAACCGATGCAGAGGGAAGAAAAAAGAAGACAGCTCATATGGACTGGCATTTCCGAGTACATCAGCGGAGCACCGAAGCAGAGAAGAGAGGCACCCACAGAAGCTGGTATCTAGATCAACAGGTAAGGCATAGTCTCAAGAAGCTTCCTACGTTACTCTAGCTAATCATATTGATATTAGGAATGGGTCAAAACTCGGGAGACAGTTGACTCTGATCATATCGTAACAGCAGAGGAAACGTTAGCGCAAACGACCAAGGACTCGGATGCCCCAAAGTATATCCCAGTGCCAGAACCGAGCAGTGGGATCAATAACGTGTGTCCCATCTGCCAGGAAAAGTTTGAGAACAAATGGTTGGACACGGTTCAGGAATGGGTATGGCTTGATACGGTACTTGTGGGCAACCGCGCATATCACGCGTCATGTCATTCAGAAGCCACCAGAGACCGTGAAGAAACACCGGGTCTATCACGGCGCACTCCAGAACCAGTGCTGGGAAAGAGGAAAGCCGATGTTGGCCTCTCATCTCCCAAAATTCGACTACAGAAGACCTTTGGCTAAGCACTAATATGAACCTGTGAATTTGGAGCGAATGGACCACAGTTACAAGAGAAAGGGACCAACAAAATAAGGGGAACAAAAGCAGCATGGAGAATAGGCGTTTGGATGATTTACGTTTGAAAGCTTTTTTCGCTGGGTCTGCTTATGGAGTCTTTTGCAAGCACGGGTAGCGAGTGAGAGAGACTGATGGATGAAACGATTGCAAGAGATGTAAGGGAAGAGGATATGGGAGGAAATATGATTTTGTCGAACAAAGCTGAATCTCTTGATGGCGTTCAACAGAGATTAGGCGATGAAGTGGTGGCTGAAGTGAACGGCCAAAGTGCCGCCCCCAGTCCGTAGACATCAGGATATGGTGCTACTAGACTATTTATTTGTTTGAATTTAGCAATTCAAAACGTATATACATATATAGCATATACAAATCGACTTTGAAACTACCACTTGATGACTATGAATGCTATGTTTGCCATTGTTTGATTCGTGATGGACAAGACATCGACGAGGTGTTGTGTTGGCATTACAAGTACATGTGTGATGTAATTCGATCGGGAGTGTAGCTCCGCAAGCTGTAACAGCTGAAGCTGCTGTCCATCAGTGAGTGCACAGTGTCCCAGGGATCGGTTGCTCAGTGGTGCTGAGTGCTGAGTGAAGTGCCCCTCACACTAAAACAGCCCACTGTAAGCTGAAGCTTTGTGACAAGCAACTGGACGGGAACGTTGAAGACAAGCTTGGCAGGTACCCCAAGCTTGTCTGTCACCCCCATGTTTGCCGGCTTGAACTTGGCTTGCCTGAGCTGCAACTCTGCCCTCAACTCGTCCTCTATTCAAGACATCTCGCAGCCACACATACATGACCACGACGCAATCAGTGATACTTCGCGTCGCAAACCCCTACGCCCGGTACCAGCGCTGCGAGGACCGTAAACCACTGGCCAAACCACACCCTGTTCAGCTATAACCGGTCGCTGAGCTCTTCGTTTTGACCCCTCCCTCCCACCGGTTATCTCTTTGTTCAGCCCTGCTCCCGCAACCGTTTGAATAGATAAAGCCGATCCATATCGCTGGCTACCAAATTTCTCGTTTGATCCGCCATTACCGCTCCCCCCCATTCGCTTCGCCGAATATTGCTCTCGCCAGGCTGGAGGAAGGGAGCGCCGCTCAGCAAAACCGGGCCATTTTCAGCCGCTTGACGTGCTTCCACACACAGCAGGCACCAGGCACCGACAAACCATGGAGGTAAGCAAATCAACGAGTGATGGGGACACAAATACCATGTTCATCTGCCGTTTTTTTAAAAGTCAGCTCGTACCCCCGCGCCACGTCTGTCTCCCTGCCTTTGTTTTCTGGGTTGTTGTTTCCTCTTTCTTCGCTGTTGTCTCTGCCCCTAGCTCCAAGTAGGAACTTGTTGATGGCTGCAAGTGTGTTACCAGTTCGAGATCAGCGGTCCAGTGGCCAGCCTCGTCCGAGGACGGATAGACTCTTGCGTGCTGTGCTCCCAATCAATCTTCTGATCCTGCTTCCATGCCTCATGAAACATGCCATCCATGTGTCTCAAGCTGGGCCGTCGGGATGAGATCAACCCTGTTGTCAGCTACAACTCGTTGGTCAGGGGCCAGCCAGCCCCGGTGCAGCCTGCTGCTTGGTTCTTGGGTTCCACAAGTCTGCCTGTCTGGTAGCTGGAGAAGCATGGCGACTCTTGAGGACCAGGTGAGGGCGTTCGTCACGAGCTGGCTGGTGTCACCCAGGCGGCCTTGCCACCAGCCCAGCGATTCTGCAGCCTCGGCTGCTGAGGCCTGGATAGGCGTCACTGCATTACAGCCGTATGGCATATCGTTACGAGTGCGCTGCCTGAGGTTTGTTCAGCGCGCGTTGGAAATGACTTCAGTTCCGTTTTTGAGACTTTTTGACACATGAAACTCAGTAGTCTGAGAATGTGGATGTGGCATATGGAACTGGTTCAGAGATATGAGGGCTGCGCTCGCGAGTCTTTGTGGTTGAAGTCCAAGACTCAACTTACTCTGACGCGACTCACTTTACACCTCTATACATTCTTACCCACGATACCCCAACACCCACATCTTAAACCATAACCAACATTCTTTCATTATTGTCTTTTTGCTTCTCTTGCCCCGTCATGTCCCTCAGTTCTCGAACCTATGGCTCCTCGCCTGGGGAGTCGTACAGCAGAGATAGTGTCTTTGGACCCGCTTTGACTTCTTCTGGTAAAATGAGTCCAGCTAAGCTAAAACTTCAACTTCTTCATCAACAGACCAATCAGGGAGCCGCGAAGAAAGATGCAGCCAAGCCGGGTGATGTGGTGACCGGTCTGCCTGCGAAGGGCAAGCCTCGGCTTATGCTCATGGGTCAGCGACGGTAAGCCATTCTGTAACATGGAAATCTGCGTGTCTGTTTGGTTGAATATGCACTGACGGAAAGCTCTCTGCAAATACAGAAGTGGAAAGTCATCAATCTCGAGTGTAGTCTTCCACAAGCTTCCCCCCAATGAGACATTATTTTTAGAGTCAACGGCGCGGATACAGAAAGATACTATGGCGTAAGCAAATTCTAAAGTACTGCCCACTAGGAAAACATTGTTAACAGCTGACCCACGAACAATTTAGATCTTTCATGGACTTTCAAGTCTGGGATTTCCCCGGACAGATTGACATTTTTGACAACCCTAGTTTTGATATGGACGCCATCTTCGGCGAAATTGGAGCTCTTATATGGGTTATTGATGCTCAAGACGATTATCTTGAAGCAGTGGCCCGACTTAATACGACAATTCTTGCACTGCAGCGAACTTATCCTGATATGAACATTGAGGTTTTCATCCACAAGGTCGACGGGTTGTCCGACGACTACAAACTAGACATTCAGCGCGACATTACCATTCGCATCCAGGACGAGCTGTCGGACCATGGATTCGAGAATGCCCCCGTTACCTTCCACCTAACATCCATCTATAACCATTCCATCTTTGAAGCTTTCAGCAAAGTTATTCAGAAGCTAATTCCTAGATTGGGAACGCTTGAGTCCATGTTGACCAATCTTTGCCGCACCTGCCGTTTCGAAAAGGCCTATCTCTTCGACGTCCTGTCCAAGATCTACATTGCGACTGATAGCGCTACTGCCGATATGGCCAGCTATGAGATCTGCAGCGATTACATTGATGTCATTATCGACATTACCGAGGTGTACGGTACATGGCAGCGTAGCGACGAAGGGCGCAAGAAGCTGGAGGGTGAGCCTTGGAACTCGAAACTTGAGGACCAGGTCGGGTGCACCAATGCGGAGAGCTGCCTCGTTCTCCACGACAGCCACAAGCCCATCATGTTGCGCGAGGTGGACCGATATTTGGCTCTGGTGGCCATCATGACGGACGACTCCTATGACCGGATGCCGTTGGTGAACATGAATGTTGAAGCAGTCGTCGATGGACTGACAGAATTCTTCGATATCACTAAGCAGAGAAAGTGAATAGGAAATGTTTGTCGGACACCTGATACATAATGCGGGACCAACATTGATGGAACAGCGAGCTGTCAGACTAGGATGACAGGCCACGCCATGATATTTGTAAAATACGATTTACTTTTGAGCGACACCTATGATGATTTTACTTTGATTGTATCTTTCAATTGTTAGCGTGACTACACCTTTTTGCTTGACCTGAATCGTATGTGTTACACACGTTCTCATGATAGCAACAACATCCATCAAGCTGGTAATTTATATGTGCGCCATGTAGTGCGATTGCTTCCCAATAAGCCGACCCTTGCCGGGATTTCACCCCTTTTGGCACTCCTATCATGTACTTCCATCCGGATAGGTCGGAACCCCTGTTGGTGTACCTCCGGAAGCCTATGCTCCGTCAAGCCTGCACAAGATGTCACTGGAATTTGGCTCTCGCTGGAATTTTCAGAATCGTGGGTGCCGTATGACAACTTGACACCGTTTTTGATAGGTACATGGACGATAAGGGGGTGGTTATCTAACTCAAGGGGAGAAATGGTTAGTAACCATGTCACAGCTCAAAATGTTATGTATACCAAACGTGACATTGGGACGGCCACTTGGAGTAATGTTACAGTGGGGAGAGTACATGCCTTTGTCGTTGCAGAGAAGTAGCAAGGTCTTGTCGTTGAGAAATTTGAGGTCAGTGAACTTGTGGCTGCCGAGGTCGACACAAGCGGATGTGATGAGTTGGTTGCTGCTTATGCCGTTGACTATTTCGATGGCGGCGCGGAAGATGTAGACTATCTCCAAAGTTAGTTCGTGGATACTTTTATTTTGGGGTTCTCATGCGTTTAAATAGATGGTTACTGACCTTTGTTGGGCTTGGACTTGGATGCCAACGCTGTGTACGTGATGCCGCCCTAGAGTACCATCAATTAGCAGTCATTCGCATTGGTGGATGAAGGGGGAGTTCATCTCGATTCATACACACCTTTCCGTCTTCTTCGCACATCTTCACGTCCATTTTGGTAATGGGCTGCCCAATAGAAAGTCTCACTGGCTGTCCAAATCTGACGCTCCTTGTTTTCGCCTCCGCAATGCTGCTAAAAATCCGGGCACACCACGAAGTCACATACTTGACCAAAAACTCTGCGTGGGGCAGCGCCTTCATACATGGCTGCCCGGCTTCATGCTTCTTCAACTGGCCATCCAACGCGTCGAGTAGTGGCACCCCATCCTCGAAGTGGTCCCAGCCCATCGTGTGGTCTTCACTGCTCACCTCGTCGAAGAACATGTCGAGCGGGCTGCGCGTGAGGTAGCACTCAATGTACGTTAGTATCCTGGCGTTATCCATTGTCGCCTCTTTTTCTGTGAGCTCATCGTTTGCTGGGCTAGAGGACGCCTGGCGGTCGATCTGGAAGCGCAGCCAGGCGGAAAAGGCGGTAAAGTGCTCGAGTTCGTCCATGGTGTGTACGAGAATCTTGTGGCCAACAAAAGTTAGGCAGCTCATGATTTCTAGCGCTCTTGATATCTGCTGGGCTGAGAATCCGATATCGTCCCTATCATCGTGAAATTTGGCTAAGCCGCGTAAGCGGCTGAGGATGATGCAGCAGCGTTCGAGAGCTGGGAGGAAGTTTTGGTGGACGAGGCTACGGAGGCTTTCCAACGCTGTCACAACTGCTTTGTCCCACCGTTTGTGTCCCTACAAAGAAGTAAAACTTATGTTAGTACGTCAAAGTTAGGATAGCGGAAACAGCATGAAACGTACTCGTTCCGCAAGGCTATCCACCAGCCACTCCTTGACAGGCTCATGTGCATGCCCAGTCAGTACGGTATGATATAATGCGGGAACAATATCTCGAGGTCCATCCTCCCTTTCTTCCAAATCACCCTGAACACTGCGCAGAAAACGGCCAGGCAGCTCCCTAGCATTCTTCCATTCCACTTGCATGTGGAGCTGTACCTGCGTGAGATAGCGAAGCAGTGCTTGTAGAGTGGTCAACTTGGATGTGAGAAGAGAGAGATTTATGGGCGAAAATGAAATGAACGGGATGTCCATGGGTACAAGATGCACTTCTTTGGGTGCATCTCGTGTTTCGGCGAGGATGAGAGAATGGGTTGATAGTCGAGGGTGAGAAGAATGATGAATCATGTGAAGAGGTGATGATGGGGATGGGTTAGTTGATGGACACGAGAAAGTGCCGATAACGAAGGAGTCGTAGATGCTGAGATGTAGCTTGCCAGTGCTGGTTCCGACAATCATGATATTGGCCTGGTCATAGGTCTCCCGCTTTGGCGGCCTGAAAAGGAACTCGATACCAGTGCGGAGAGTGAAAACCGTTGCATCTTCACTACCAAGCCCATAAAGTAAGCATACAAAGACGAACAGCTTTACATGGAGCAAGGAACTTGAAAGACATGAAGATATAGACTTACCCTGACCCTGCGCTGGCGGCTGGCAGAGCGCTGAGGTTGGGCAATGCCGTCTCAACCTCGAGAAACGTCAGCTCGCGCGGGAGGTCAAGCGGCACAGACTTGTCCCCGCCCTGATGCCAGTCTTCCGAGAGCTCATCCGTGATGCGACTAGAGACTTTGATAGGTTTCTTGCTAGAGATGAAGCATGTTGCCCAGCCGATGTGGGTGATGGTCTCGGATTTGTCACACACGGGGATGTGGTGAGCGGCCTTGTTGTTTTCTAGGCCCATCAGACGAACGACGCCGTCACTCCACGCCACCGCTAGAAACTGGCCTGGTATCACATTAAATTCGTTAGCAGAATGTAAAAGATAGATAGAAAGGTGCAAGAACTGCATGAAGTTATATGAGGACAGCAAGGATGCAGGAATAGCTCACCATCAGGCTTCCACGTCACGGCCTGCACCTCGGGTGCCTTATGCCCTGGTGGAGCGACTTGATGTATCTTGGACACAGTCTGATCCGGTGGCCGGTATATGAGCAAATTCCGGTCATCGCTGTCCCAGGTAGCTGATAGGTCGAGCGTAGGACAGCTCATGGGGAAGCCATCCTGGGATTTGCAGCCAAACTCCGTCTCACTGAATAGCGACAGCCGCGTCTCTTCCTTTTCCTGGGACAATGCCATCACGTCCTTTTGAAATCACCACCAAGCGGTCTCATGAATAGAAAAAGAAACGAAAAGAAGGGAAATTGTCAAGCTTCTCGCTAAAGAGCATTGTATGGTGCAATTGCTTTGAAGTCGCTCGCGTTGGCGTTTTCGTCTGTGAGCTTGTGGTGCCTGTATTGCAGGCGCAACCTCGCCTTGGTTGAACCATCAATGCCATTTGTGCTGGACGGATTGCAAACAATCGTGAATATAATGCAGTTTAGAGTCGGAACTGTCACATACGACCATAGGTAGTGGAGAATTCGGGATCCCGTCCGCTCTCCCATAGACAAACCACTAACCGGCAGATTAGTAGTTGGGTCGGTGACGACCAGCGAACACCGGCTGTTGTATGTTTTTTGCTTTTTTGCAACACATTATTTTTTATCTTCACGTTGCCCATTCATCGTCCATTCTGAGTAAAATGTCAAATGCTTTGGACATCTTTTGACCGCTTTCCTTTCAAATGTCCAATGGTTTCAGCTTCATTTGATAATGTGTTGATTGATCCTGCAATTTTCAACCGTAGTGACCATACTCTGCATTGATTCATTCGGTCTCGTTACTATTTCAATAGGCTATGTATGGCCCATCGAATTCAGCGGCTGTTCTTTTTGTCGTTTGTCCAACTTAGAACCCCTGATCGATTTGCCCGCTGTTTCGAACATTAATGGCAATGGGCAATGCCCTGAACCGTTTCCTCACCAGTACTGTGATTGGAGACGTCTCCCGATCTGGGCTTTACTACACATGTTTGTCATATGGGTTCTAATCGTAACCGTCGTTAGCCTTTTCCCATATGCAGCTTTGTCACTCTCTTAAATAGCTTTGGTTCGAAGATCCAAACAGATATGTCGGCTGTAGCAGTAATTGTTTCAATGGTAATTAGTGAGTGGCTAAATTCGATAAGAACTACAGTTCTTGAAATTGCTGACATGATAAATAACGAGACTTCGACAAACGTTGATTGAACATATGTAAGCGAATGATATATTGTTAGAGTCAACGCTCAAATTAGGTATAGCTAAGAAAATACTCAATGGCACGCCAGAGCTTGTGTGTAAATGTAAAATAAGGGGTATCTAAAATCAGTTCAATAGCGTGCTATCGGTGGCAGCCGCAATGTTCACAGGGTATCTTTTGTTTCTTCCTTTGCTTCTTCCTTTGTTTCTTTTTCTTCTTCTTCTTCTTCTTCTTCTTCTTCTTCTTCTTCTTCTTCTTCTTCTTCTTCTTCCTTAGGTTCTTCCTTCTCTGTATAACTTTTCTTTCTTGGGCATGTTTGTATTTCTTCCGTGGTTTCTTCCTGAAGCTCTTCCTTCTCTGGATAGCTTTTCTTTCTTGGACATGTTGGTGTTACTGTAGCGCCCGAAAGTGTTGAATAAATCATGTCCATCTCATACTTGACCATGATGGTACTTTCACCGTGTGGACTGTGCCTGGTCCTTTCCACATCAGTGGTGGACGAATATCCAGTGATATTCACATCCAAGCCTTGCCCCTGGCCATGAATTCTGTAGTTTTCTAGCTGTTGTTTGACCGCGTTTTGGACATTAAGAGCAGAGGCGCTCTTCTTGCGATATAATTGTGATCGCATGCAGACCATGGTCTGGTCTGAACTCCATCGGCTCGATTCGTGCGTTACTAAGTTATGCGACCAAATGACACAGATTCGAACAACTGGCCTCATTAACGGGAGACAGCCTATAGTTGGAGACACATGAGTTAGTGAAGCTGTATAGAAAGTAGATTGGTGCCAGGGCTACCCACAAGATATGATGCTTAGATGGATTTCTATTGCCGTCCATGCGGCTGGTACAGCTGAGTTCCACATGATCTCCGGGCCTGAGACGTGGTGATGTACGGACTCGAGAATCATCTCGATAGCAGCGATGGTGACTCTAACACATTTCAAACGGGTTGATGTTAGTCGATGTTGAAGGAGAAGATCAGCATTTAAAAAAGAGAAAGATGTTTGCTTACACGATGCCAAATGTAAACGTTAATCCGATGCCGCCTTTCTGATAACAAGGGATAACGAGACTACTGATTTGAGCTGTTGGGGTGGAGAAGAAATGTAAGCATTTTCATTATGAAAACTTTGGAAGAATGTTGGAGTATCATACATGCTGCAATGCCGATGAGGGAAAGATGAACCGCGATATGAGGAGGGACAGTTAGAAGAAGGAACATGGTCGGATCCATGATGCATTTTTTACCAACCGACCGATCCCAGAAAAAGTTGACGGGATAACACTGGAACACAGCAAGGAAGATCTATTTTCAACATCAGTATAATGTCTCTAGTGTTTCCAAAAGGGATTATCCACAGCCTTTTTCTTACCCTTGCCAACATCCAGAGTACTACAAACACCGAGACAAAGATAGTTGCTCTCCTCGCGCCTTGGATCTCGCGGAAAAGACGCCAATATAAGGCAAGCATGGATAGTTGAGAAGCGCCAATGGTTATGGTGTAGGCATGCTGCTTTACTGCTTCGGTAACATGCCAATAGTAAAATGTCTCCGCTTCTGTAAAGGGAATGTCGGCTAGTCGACGCCCAAACCCGTATTTGATCGCTTCACATGCCTAGATTAGCATCCAAGCACAACAGAAAAACACTGTGGTTGGAGGATTCATTTCAGCCCTCACAATTAATTGTAAACCCATCATAGACAGCCGCAGCAGCCTGTCAAAAGGTATCATTGTCAATTTCCATGTTTCTGATCACACAACGTTGTCGAGCTGAACTGGAGAGGGAAACAAGAGGAGAGCAGACGTACCAGGGCTAACAATGCAAACCAGTCGTCGTACCACAGAGAGACTCTTTTATATCGACGCGCAAAGAAGCGGAGGCAGATAAAGATAAAGGCAGCACCTAAAGAAATCAGGGTGCTTTCGTAGATTGTGCGCACCAATTTGTCTGTCATGATGGCGGATATCTTCAAGCGGAAGAAAGTGATGGTTTAGGCGTAGAACATGTCGTCAGCCACGGCCCACAATCGGGGGAGCCTAGATTTTTAAAACAAGTTATTCAGAAAGATATGGCAGGTGGGATGGAATAAGAGTTGTAGGTTTGTTTCTAGGGAGGGATGAACGGGTTCATAAGGCTTCTACGGTGCAAAATTGATTCATATTGCGGTTCCTGGGCTGACGATGCCAATACGCTGGAGAAGAAACCACACAGACTTTGGCGGCGTCGGCACTGTTACCGAGAAAATCCTCTTCGAAGGGGCTCGAGAGACACACACACCTGTCACACACACACAACAACAAGGCTAGCCTTTAGACGGAGTCCGGCATCCGACCGTGGTAGAGAGGAGGCAGATTGCGGATTTGGGAGTGTGGGATGCAACCCAACGGCGTAGCTCCGTGACACTTTTGTATTACTTTGGGATACCGCTTACGGTGAAACTCTTCATTAGGGTTTCATGAGAAATGGAGTTTTCTGGCTAAACTGGGAAAGTAGGGTCATGCCGCAATCAACAGAGACCAAACTCAATAGCAAAACGACGAGAAAAAACTCGGGGCCAGTCCTCATTTTGCAGATCTGCGGCACAGTTAAGACAACTACTTAGCCGGGCACCGGGATTCTGTGGGGAGAGGGAGGTGGAGAGCGGGTTGTCTTCTTGGTGGGCGGGCCTACGGAGTATTAATTACTGTTTGCAAGAGAGAGGGAGAGAAGAAGAGGGGGGGGGGGGGGGGGCTTACTTACTTATTACATTACATAGGTAGATAGACTTGTTTGTTGGATCCTTGGCGATATGGGGGTGGACCAACGAGAGATGGGGAAATAGGTATGCTTTCTTTGACTAGTCATATTTACACAACTACCGAGACGACTTGGCCCGTTTTCAAGGTCTCGGGCTTAAGACTTTTTTGTTTTCTTGACTCACTTGTGTCGTGAAACTAGTGCTCGTACCGTGTAATAATTCGCACACATACTACGTATTTCGGATCCGAAGCGTGCGAAGCGCGTGGGTGCCAAGCGGTTAATCAAGACGCGACGCGGTAATAGGCCAAGGGAAAGTTCGGATCTAGGTGAGTTGTGGTTGTCATTGATCAATACGAAGTTGGGGTTGGCCACAACCAACTACCGTGTTCGTCCACTGAGACATGCGTCAGGTGTTTTGTTTGTCTGTCTTTCCTGCGCCGTCCTGCTGGTCTCTTTTTTCTTCTCTCTCTCTCTCTTTTTTTTTGTCACGAGATAAATTGGATATCTCTACTTTCTGTACGGAGTACCTACCAGAAGATGGCTCACGGCCCTCTGTTTGCGGATGGACAGTCTTGGGGTCACCGAGTTGACAAATCTGTGCCGTGAAAAAGAACAAAAAAAAAGACGTCTGGGCGACCGCACGAGGCTTTTATCTCTGACCGCCAGATATACATACGGAGTTCTAATCCCCGTGCCTTTCATTTGTTACGAACACACACGATGGTCGAAATACGTGAAACAAGAAGCCATGCTACTACTACAACTTACTGTACTGTACGTACGTGGAAACAGCTAATGATGATTGATCTAGCTCTGGGACCTAGACGCCACACATTTCCCATTTGGTGAAAGGCATCTTCTCGTAGGCTGGTTCTGTAAAAGCCCGATTCCCTTTACTGCCTTGGCGATATCTCCGGCAGGCAAGATCATGGGGTGTGCCAATCCTACTCCAGATCCGGCAAGGTGCTCGTTCCCTTTTTCGGTGGCTTCATGGAGAATTGTGTGCTAATGCCACCAAGCCTACATCGTTCCTGGGCGTGAGCAATCGAAGTGGCGTACTGGAAACGTCATATTGAACAAAAGCAACCGCTTCGTCTTTACATATCACTCATCCTAGCACTCTTTTGATACAAAAGAACATAAGGTCCCGATTTGCTCTTGTCTTGAGCAGCCGTTTACAAGAAACTGAGACGCTATTATATCAGTAGTGACTAGAGGTGACTCGTGGAGCTATTGTTCACCAAGTAAGGTATAAAATGAAGTATAATAAGGCTGGAATCAACATCTTGACCATGCAGACCCCCCTCGCCATCCCGTCTGCCACAAAGATCATCCTTCAATAGTAATCTTCACGAGACTGAGGATATCATAACGATGGTCTACCTCATTCTGTACTTCCGCCAAGCAGTCGGAACGGATATCCGCATCTCGCATCCACTCAAAACTGCCATCCCTTCAAACCCAACTGCCCTTAGCCTTTCAAATCTTCCGGCAGATACCGTCACAAAAGGGGGTAAACATGCACCCAGGCTTGGCAACGCAGATAAGCCCTGCAGCGCACGGAACCAACCGAAGTTTGCAGGGCTGGCCCTCGGTGCCACCAGCAGCGGCCTGCATTGTTGCAGCCTCGCCGATCTTTGCGCATGTGCCTGGACAGGAGATGCCATCACAGGTCGGGTGAGAAGGCACGCAGGTTTCTCCCTCTAAACAGGCCGTGCCGCGTGGGTATGTGCAAGCCGTGGCGGCGGTGTTGGGTGATGCGCTGGGCAGAGCGGTTGTGAGTCCAGCCATGGCGGCGAACGAGACGGCGAGGTTGGAGAACTTCATTGTCGGGGGAGTTGGTCGATATCTTGAGATGCAGGAATCTGAGCTGTTGTGAAGATATGCAGTCCTGCAGCAATATGATTTGTAAATGTGAATGCAATAGATAGACTATTATATATACTGCCTGTTGGTAACTCCAACAGACTCTTACTACGTACGTTCCTATTACTACCTACCACTCAATGGCCCTCCATACTTCAGGAACAGGGCTGCAAATGATGCTCGCTTAAGCTTACCAGTACTAATATCTTGGCATTAAAATCATCTGCTGAAGGTCCAAAGCTGCAAGGCCATAAACGCCACGCAAGAATAAGACTCCAGGGGTTGATGCTGGTCAAAAGCGGGTAATACATCGTTCCGCATTACGCTTGCATGTCTCCCAGACAGCATCTATATGACTAGATGAAAGACAACTTTGCAAAATGTAAGATGGGGTATGGAGTGCGAGACACACCTATATTAAAAAAAAAAAAAAGGAATGTAGATCTAGATGTCCGAAGGCGTTGAATAAGGCGTCGTGGGAAAGAAAGCCTTGCGACAAAAAAAAAACGCGTAAAAATTGGCAGAAAGCTTGCAGGAAGTGAAAATTACTTTGACATGAGGCCTGATACTTCTTTCAACTCTGCTATTAAAAGTTAAAGTATGTGTCTGAACAGGTTTCGAGATAAATGTGGTTTAATAAATGAGACAGACCTGGAAAGATTACCATCGTCGCGATGTGCTAAGTAGCTGGTTCATCGACACAAACTTTAGAGGTCTGTCTCTAATAAACGGATGCATGGCCCATTTCATAACGATATTTATTTCTAGGGTATGCGAGAATATACGTTCAAAAGGCGTATTGAGAGTCTTTGAGCTACTGTTTTTTGCATCGTCTTGCTTCCTGTACGGTTCCAGTATGATCTTCTCTGCTACATTTACAGATTGACTGCGAGGATTGGGTCAAATTCGTCAGCTGTCTCTGTCAGCCATCATGGCATCTATACAAGTAATTGTACGATAGAATACTAGGAATAGTGAAATTTTGTTGCAGGTTTTCGTACTTGCGGTGGTGCCGTTTCCGAAATACTTGACGACTTCATTCCACATCCCCTTTTAACATCGAAAGACACTCTCTAAATAGCCCCATCTAATATATCTAGCAGGCTCACGATCCGGTCCCTCTACTTCTCTCCTCTGGACACCTGGAGGTGAACGTTCAGAACAGGTCATGTTGCTGTCGTGTCTATCATACCACTCTCTTACCGCGGCGATCTGAGTTTCACATTCGGCGACAGAACCAAACGGGCGGAGGGTCTTAACTTTGTTGTTTAGCATATTATTGCTAGATGCATTGTGAATTAGAGTATGTTGAGCTCTGGTTTAATGAGAAGTAAGTCGGGTTCCCATTCTACTATGCAGGCTCAGCTACTCTGTCTTGAAGCCGTCATACTATTTTTCTTTCTCAATCTTCCGTACTAGTTCCATCATATTTTTGTGATTAAATATCGTTGGATGTGAAGCTAATCATACCATCAACGTGTTACTATTTGTGAAACCCTCGGCTACCCAGTCATGCATTCTAAGTCGCAGGTCAAATTTTCCATTTGCCATTTTAGCAATTACCTAAATAAGAAGACAGTGCATGCAGATCATTTGACGTTGGACGATAAGCGCTTCTTTCGTTCTATACAGTTAAAGACAGATTTACTCTTTCCTTGAGTAAAATGTACACCTCTTTCATCGGAGATCCCTCCCACACCAGAGGCCATTGGCACATTATTGCCCAGCCAGACAATCATCACATAATCCTGATAGAAGCTTCAAGTACTGGCAAAACAAATTTCACGTTTTTAGGCTATCTATGCGGAACCCATGAAGTTTGAGATGATGGCGATGACAGTGATAACAGCGATTATAATAATCGTAGCAATCGTAGCAATCGCAGCAATCGTAGCAATCATAGCAATCATAGCAATCGTAATAACCTTGGAGATTATAGAGATTGCAAAAATTATAGCAATTATAGTAATTATAGTAATGATATAGAAAATAGAAATTATAAAGATTATAGAGATCAAAGAGGTCGTAGCGATTTAAGAATGGTATCATTCGAACATTCCCTATACAGAACAAGTATTAAATGACAAAAGTTATTTATGGAAGAATATAATATATTCGACGTCTAAATGCGGTCCATGGAAACTCCAGCAGTACCAAAATGTGAGAAAGCATCCTGCAACTGCGATGCCTCTTCTACAACCTCATGATCTTCGATGGTGAAAAGCTTCTTTCAGATGGCCATAAAAATAGCCTCATACGCGCCAATGGAATGTATGATATAGTACAGTTCCATCTTCACCAGAAAACTATCCGTCTTTGCCAATGTCGTACTGGAAGCATTTAGCTGAGCCACGACGAATTCCAAAGAATCTACCAAGGGGTTTCGTTCATCTTCACTATTAATGGCTTATCTAGAAGGGCTTTTATCTCCTTTCCTCATTTCTTCTCCAGGGCCTCAATCCCCTCAGTCGGCCTCGGCCCGCCCTTGCTCCTCCTCTCCTCCTCAGCACCGCTGGCCTTCCACGCACTAGTAATCAGATTGATAATGTGATCCACGCCGACATTCTTCTTCACCTGCGCAAATACTGTTGGCCCACCTTCACGCATCTTTCGCGCATCCCTCTCCATGACGCCGAGGTCAGCTCCCACTGCCTCCGCCAGGTCCGTCTTGTTGACAATAAGCAGATCACTCTGCGTGATACCAGGGCCTCCCTTGCGTGGGATTTTGTCGCCACCGCTAACATCAATAACATAGATAATGAAGTCGGCAAGCTCACGGCTGTAGTTGGCAGCGAGGTTGTCGCCACCGGACTCGATGAGGAGTATGTCTGAGTCGAATTGCATGTGCAGCTCCTCGAGGGCGGCTAGGTTTGTGGAGATATCCTCGCGGACAGCGGCATGGGGGCAACCGCCCGTCTCAATAGCTCGGATACGTTCCGGAGGCAGGGCAGCATGGCGGGTAAGGAACTCGGCGTCTTCGCGGGTGAAGATGTCGTTGGTGACAGCTGCGAGGGAGTATTTTGAACGAAGAGCAAGACATAGAGCCAGCATCAGAGCGGTCTTTCCTGAGCCAACTGGTCTAAATAGTGAGTAGGCATGGTTAGCTTTTCGAGTTTAGTATAGCTAGGGTCTCTCGAGCTCGGAGATAATACAGCCCAAGGGGTTACTATTGAGAATACAATTTCTGGATTCCATGGACTCACCCGCCGATTCCAATAGTAAACGCCCGCTCTGACCAGTTACGGCCCTCGACAATGGGCATTTCACGGCCGACGTAGCTCCCAGGGCCATCAAGAATCTCGTGCGAGTGGCCATGTTCTTGAGCCGAGAATCCCGCATGCGAGTGGGATGCACCCTCGTGAGAATGCGACATCTTGAAACGAAAATACTCTCAAATGTTCTAAAACAAAAACAGCTCCCCTGGCAACGAAGGCAGTCGGATCTTGCAAAGGAAGAAGAAGATCAAGCTGTGTGATGGTTTTGGTAGAAAATGGAGACAAGGCTTGGGCCTAACGGACGAGGGGTTGGTTGCTAGTAAAGGAGGGGCTAGCTAGCTAAGCTTGGAGAGCTGCTTCCTTCGGGCAGTGTAAGTTACAACGTCACGATAACCTAATTTGTGCTTACTGGTATAGGAATATCCTGCAGTCTGCCGGAATAGCCCGCGAGGTGGATATAGGAATGCGCCGATTAACCGGCCATAGGCTCTGCTTATCGATCTCAGACATGGCGGGTGGATATTGCTCGCACAACACCACATAAGGTTTACGGCAAAAAAGGGATACGACCCTGTACTGGCTGGGTGGTGTTATCTGCCTCCAAGTACGGGTGGCCGTGAAGTTCTAAACTATGCCATGATTGGAAAATAATGCTTTGGTATTTGTTCTCTTTTTGATGTACAGTAGTAGTGTGCACATGTCTATTATTACATGCCTCCCTGGCGAGGGTGGCTAAGGCGTCATTCGTCGTAGTGAGCAAACATGTGGAAAGATCTGTCCCGATTCGTTTTTGATAGAAGCTCGTGAGTTATGATGGAGGGCTTTGTGCTTGTGTAGGAACAGCGCCTGAGACCTCACTCACACCCGCATCAACCAAGGCGGCAGCCTTCTTCTTCGCCATGTACTCGCCCAGTTTCTCCAGCATCTCCTCGCTAAGCTCAGGCTCTCCACGAGCCTCACGAATTGCTTTGTTCATCTCGTGGAACTCATCCAGCGGTGTCTGCATCGATTTGATGGCTTCCACGTGTCCCTTCTTTGCAGCCTCTGCAGCTTCCTTTCTCTCAATGTACGAAGCCTCGTGTCTAGTTCGGAACCTCGAGTACTTGTTACGCAGTTCGTCGATAACTTGGCCGGGCATCGGGGGCGATAGAAGGCTATAGTAAAATGTTCGATCTTCGACCTGCTCACGAACAGTGTCTGCTGCCGTGGTTTCAAATTCTGGAACTTCGACTTCTGGCCAGGGAATCGCAACGTTAATCCCCGGAACTACTCTATCCCACTTCTTGCCGTACTGCCAGCGATCAAGAGACATGTTTGGTGACTGCATATTTGGTGGGACCGCCTTGAGCTGGTTGATGATGGTATCTCGAGTAACACCCGTCTCGGGGTTGGTTATGGGGTAGACGAGGCGGATCGAAGCGACTGATAAAGGCATGGGTTGGGTATTGCCCGGTTGATCGAACATGCCGACAGCAAGGGCCTAGATGGTAAGTTACGTTAGTGACAATGTCTCCATTTCGGAGGGACATTTCTTCCAACATACCCTATGACAATTCGCCAACGTCACGGTACCATTCTGAGGCTGCACCGATTTGATATGATCAATCTTGCCGGTGTCTGGGCCGTCCCGAATAACGACTCGATCTCCAGGTGCAAGGTTCAGTTGCTTGACACCGCCCGCCCAAGCACACCTTTGCTCAATAAGCTTGGGGTGGGCCTGATAAAGTCCGTAGTTCGTCCAATCCTGCCGCACATTTTCCTTGAAGGCTCCGTAGTTGTTGAAGCCCAAATCACGCTTCGGCGCCAGAGGTCCCAGCTCCCAGTCCTCTTTCCGCGCCTGGCGTGCATCCTTCAAGTTCTGTCGGACTTCTGCGACTGCACTCCGCATAGCCTGGCGGTTTCGAAGCTTGTGGTCGATATTCTCCCGCTCCATCTGCTGCTTGGAGCGGCGGGATGCCTGGCGCTGAGCCTGGGCAGCTCGCTTTACGAGCTTCTGCATCGCGGCTATGGACCAATTGATGACCAAGAAAGTGTTTTGATTTGTCGCCTCAGCACATTGAGAAATGCGAGGGGATGTTGCGGGCGCCGTAGGTTCGGGTGAGGCGCGTTGACGATGTCTTTCGGTGTCAATTGATGCTTCACTGAAAATGGGAAATTCTCGGCCGGAACAGCTAATCCACAACGGAACAAGCCGGTGCAGCAGTATGGCATAGGGACAACTGATCTTGATTTGCACTGTGAAAATGCACTGTGTGGGATACGCATATCGGTCAACCCTAACCCTGGTGTGCTCCAACTCAAGTCCAACGTATGTTCTGGACTAGAGCAGCATCACGGCTGCAACCACATACTTGCTCTGAGCTGGGCAGAGTACATGGTTTCTGCATTTTCGTAGATACAGCACCAGAGGCTGGGTTCTTGTCTTTTTGGAATCAGGCCGATATTGCCTCTAGAAGCTGAAGTTCTAGTCCTCCTAGGTCCCACTGTGGCTCAGACCAGCAATGCAAAATGACTTTCCAACGGTCCGATGCCAACGGCTCACATGGGCTACTTTCCAGGCAGCTAACAGGAGGCAGCTATTGCTTCCTACAGGCAGTCAATGAGATAGTAAGTAGCATAGATCTATGTCAAAGAACCAGTTTGGTCTTTGACGCCAGGCCTCTTCATCAGCCTACTGGCAACGGGCAAAGTCCTAGACAGGCGTCATCGATGTAGGACTCGGGAGCTCAGCATGGCCACCATGAGCAGCTTGTAAGGATAGCTTGTTTAATGGGGGAGCTCTCTGTCCAGTCACGTTCAGATGCCAGACGCCAAACCCGCTCCACCGCATGCGTAGTGTTACCCGTGGCCTGGAACCTCGACTCCCATGGACAAAGGAAGTGTATCAGCAATAACGCTCTGCACTACGGCAGATAGAGTCATGTGGAGTTACGTACGAGGGTCTGCTGTTGCAGAACGGCGCCATCATCCCCAACAAGACGAGGGGGAGGGTCTGCGAGGGTTGTTAATACGAGCGTGTGGGCTAAGCCATGAAAGGCCTAAGTCATCCAATCGTAGGTGCGAGCCATGATAAGAATGGTTCACCTTGGTGAGCTCCGAACACGGACAAGCAGGTGTCTCGTCATTGATCAGTAGCATCAGCATATAGCACATTTGTTTAGTGCAACGGTATTGGCCTAATAAAGTAGACTACAGTGGGCTCGGATCGGAGAGACGTGGACATCGGGAGCTCTAATGATGATAAGCAATGAATCCTGCTCTTTCACATGTCGCCCAGGTACGTCACATCAAATTCATCAACATGTTACAGTTGATCTACACGTATCTGCACCGTGATTGACGACACGCCGTGGGCATTCCAGACAGGCAAGCAGGCTTGTTGCTAGGCCAATTGACCAACACATCCCAAAACCAAACAGTTCAAAGATCATGTCCCGGCTTGAGGCAGGACGTAATTTGCTTGCACAGCAAGTCCCTGACCATCTAATACCCGGTAATTACGTAGGTAATAGGTAGGTTCCCTAGCAACCAGGAATAATCCGGTGTCATGCCGATCCCTTGCTGTGCTACAAGACGACTGCCAGTTGATCAATCAAAAACACATTCCAGCTTGTTTGGTTCATTCAACAATAAGGTAGTCTCGGGCAGGTATTGCCCATTTGGAGTAGCTGCTAAATGCGATAATGCTGGTGGTATGCATAAAATGAGGTCTGCTGGCTTGGATAACACCCGTTTGCTATCGACACACAACCAGAAATCGGTCTTGGACACAATTATGCTGGCATTCTTACATCAACTCCGTATGCAGGAGTACTTGAGAATATCTTAATATGTTTTTTTTGTTATCGCATTCTGCCTTGAATGTATTTGTTTGCAGGTACATAACTTCTATGCCCTCGTGTTCACAAACAAACCACATTCGACGTTGGGGAGTGCAAGCAGGTACAGAGGTAGAAGGTACTAACGCTTTGCTCCATCCAAAGTACTCCATACTACAGGCCATCGTACAGTAGGAGATAGGAGGTCAGTCCCTATAGAGACAGCACCACAGCAACACCAACCACCGCGACCGCCACAGCAATCACGGCATGGGCGGAGGGATGGGCCAGAACAGCAACGGCCAGCCAACTGCCAGGGCCTTGGGGAAGCTGAACGGTTGCCTCCGGCCGCTGCACGCACGCCATGGCCACCAGAAACCGACCATCTAGCCCCAGCTAACGTGTGTAGACAGCCAGCCCCATTGCCAGCCCCTCTTCTCTCTCTTCTTGGGGTAGGCGACTTGCTTCGTACTCGTAGCCTTTAGTGCTAGTAGGTAGTGCTCGTTGGCCTGTGACAAGTCCCGGAGCTTGGACCTTGTTGGCTGCCTCAGGACGTGCTGGGTAAGGTGCGAGTTGTTCCAGGTTGCTTGTGCTCATTAGAGTCAACTATCAGCCTCGTACCTGTGAGCGCAGACCTCATAGAGGTATCCTTTGCACCTGTTCTGGGCTAGATGGTACTTGCTGGTCCCAGCTGCCCGCTGCCAATGGGTCTGCCTCTAGCTGTACAGGCACTAACCGTCCCCTGTGCGTCTGCCTGTACAGGTACCACCTGGTGGTAGGACCTGGGTATTGGGGACTTCGCCCCAATGGCATTGCTCCGCCTAGCAGCTCCCCCAGTCCTAGTCGGCCCTCCCCCCCCAAGGGAACGTCAGCCAAAAGCGTGGCCAGCTAGCCCAGCGTCTTCTCTTCTGCTACAAACCCCTTCTGAACGTTCGCCTTTCATCCTCCATCCCATCTCAACCGCCATCTACCAACCAACACCCGACTTATCCAACGTCTTTTCATCCGCCTTAGCTACCAAACCGCTGCTCGCCTTACTACAATCACCATGGCTGAAATCCGCCGAAAGCTCGTCATCGTCGGCGACGGTGCCTGCGGTAAAACCTGTTTGTTGATGTGAGTGGTGATGATAGTCCAGTGCTTCAAGAGTCCACAACCCAGCCCGCTTTACGGCATGGCACGCATGCATCGCTCTCTGCTTCATCTTCGAATCTCGCGGCTAACTCGATCACCAGTGTTTTCTCCAAGGGCGCTTTCCCTGAGGTATGACTTCCCATATCCCCCTATTTCTCCGCTTCCCAACTCCATCACACCGGTCTCCGCCTTCATTTTCCCCACGCCAGACCTGGAAGCCGTTGCCTCACGGATGATGCGTCAACCACAATGCATACCTCGATTCAGTCTGAGCGTCTGCAATTCAAGCCAATATCGCTTTCTCTATCCGCGATCGATGGTCCGATATCACATGCAATTCCGCGTCTTTCGCTCGGCCGGCCGACACCATACTTGTCTATAAATCAATCCAATTTTTGGGGGGGTCGACCTAGTACAGGATAAACAGGTCTCTGCCAATCCTGCGCTAAACTGCTGCTTCTCCTTTCGTGGCTCGATCGTTGTGTTGGACTCGGTGCTATGCACTAGCCTGGTTGGACCCAAGACAGCACTCGTCGCCCGTGGCTGAATTCATTCCTGTTATCGGGCGCTCACAACTCGAGAAGCGAGGTGCAGACCTTATAGCTGTATATCCTTGTTAGCTTGTTATTTGAGCCTACCCATGGGCAGGTTCTTTCCGCCATGAATGACGGCCAAAGTTGATCCTAGTATCACACCTGGCCACGGGCACCGAGATGGCATATAGCCCTCGTGTCTATTTACGATTCTTGGGTACTCGAGGCAGATCATTGGCGGCCAGTTGAAGCTTACTCACACATTCTCTCGTCGATTTGGCTCACATGTGACTCTCTGTCATTTGCTAACACCTTTTCCCCCCTTAGGTCTACGTCCCCACTGTCTTTGAGAACTATGTTGCCGACGTTCAGGTGGACAACAAGCAGGTTGAGCTAGCCCTCTGGGATACGGCTGGTCAGGAAGATTACGATCGTCTCCGCCCGCTGTCCTACCCCGACTCGCACGTCATTCTCATCTGCTTCGCTATCGACTCTCCTGATTCCCTGGATAACGTGTTGGAGAAGGCATGTGAACCACTTTTCCTCCTAAGCCGTTCATGACTGCTAACCGTGATGTTGATGTAGTGGATCTCGGAAGTTGTGCATTTCTGCCAAGGCCTTCCTATTGTCCTTGTTGGATGCAAGGTGGATTTGCGAGGCGACCCCACGACGATCGATGCATTGAAGGCCACCAACCAGAGGCCTGTGGAGCAACAAGAAGTAAGTACAGCTGCTATGAACTTAGCTCTACTCCCGCGCAACCCTGGGACGTCATGGCGAAATGAAGCTGTACACACTTGAACATGCAAAAGCTAATACATTTTTTACTTGAACTCAATAGGGCGAGGCCGTTGCGAAGAAGATTGGTGCTTACAAGTACATTGAATGCTCAGCCAGGACCGGGGCTGGTGTTCACGATGTGTTTGAGCATGCTACTCGTGCTGCCCTCATGTCGCGATCCAACCGCAAGAGCAAAGGCAAGAAGTGCCTGGTTCTGTAATTTCTCCCACGAACCCATCTACACCGAACACTCAATCACTGGTCCTCTTAGTCTCTCCAGTCTTGTGTTTTCATCATCGCCCCTGGCGGAATTGTGCTTGACTGTTTGAATGGCAATGGATGGTGATGGCTGTGACGGCGCGGTTTCCTCCTTGCAAAGGTTGTCGGAATATGGAGTTTGATATCGTCTCATTTTTTTGTGTCTTGTTCCGTCGGCTGGAATACCAGTACCTCGTCGAGACGGTGGTTTCCCGGAATGCATCGTCTTCTTTTGATCAGTACAGCGGGAAATGGATCTAGTCTTTCGTCTTGTGCCAATAACATGTCGACGGACAGGCTGGCACATTGCCCTTATGCATTGTCCCACTATTATAATCCGGGACAAAGGGCCTGATGCATGATGGGTTCCCTATTGTTTCTTGCTAAGGGCTAAAGTTGGTAGTCTCAGGAGCGTAGGGGACGGACATGATATTTTAAAGTTGTGCAGCGTGGTGAGAATGTTGAGAAGTGAAAGCCAAGATGCTCAGGATGCCTATTCAGTGGTGGCAGATTCGTGATGTACACACTTGTGGATTTGTCGCACTTGGACGGCAACGGGACTCAGCAGTCTAGCAGTGGGTACATCATAGATGGTTGTATTTTCATATTGAAGTCTCGAGGGTTATTACTTCTTAGCTATGATGTTTTACTTGAAGCGAGCAGTTGAAGCATATAAAAACATGTGTCGATACAATGTGAGGAGTTGGTTGATTATTACGAAACTACGTTGAAGAGCTCCATGATGCTTTGCTCACTGCAAACAACCCATTTAGATCAGCTGCTAGTTACCATGGATTGTAGAGGCTGCGGATCACGATTCCAAATTGAAGAAGAAATGAAGGGTGTTGTTTACTAGGTACTACTAGATGTTTGGTTTGCATGATTTGATTTGCTAGAATATAGCTAGTTGTATAATGGATTAGCCTCTGGATAACTGATGAATGAATTTATCATCCTTCAGAACCCTGGGCGTCCCTATTTCTCAACGAAATGCACCAAAGATGAAGAAGATCTTCTTGCTCCGTCATCCTGACTGCTCTTATATCATCTCCCTCCCACCATCCTTTATACGCGCCATGGGGCCTGTCCCCTATAACTTGAAAAAAAAAGGCTTCTCTTGTATGTGTACTTAGTTGGGGCAGCTCTATATTGGGAGACAAAAAAAAGTTCAAGTCAGTGTTTGAAGTTCTGTAGGATTTTCAATAATTGAAGGGGGGGAACATACGGCGCCGCAGCTGCTGCATGACTTGGAGCCGCTGTCGATGCTGGCGCTGCACTTGGGGCAGGCAGTGTGGGGGTTGGTGGGGGCCATTTTTGAAGAAGAAGAGCGAATCCTTTTTTGACTGTAGGAATTTAGGTGTGGAAGAGTTTGGATGTTGAGAGTTTGTTGGAATATGTTGGTGATGGAGGAGATGGAGAAGGAGGGGAGGATAGCTCAGGGTCTTTATCTAGTTTCATTGAAGCGGGGTCATTCAGTTGCCTGCTCGGCAAGGCTGTATTGGATAGCAAGGTAGGTAAGTAGGTACTGTGTGTATAAGCAGAGTAACGTTGAAAGTAGCTTCTATAGTATGGAGATTATGGATCTCTGCCCGCTTCTTTGGGGATGATAGGACTGTCATGCCTTGATACTTTGGGCTGTGGTGGTCTGGCTGGCTGGCTGGCTGATCCCGCGCCTCCGATAGCCCGACGCCTAGACCCCCCCCCTTTGACGCCAGACATCTTGTGACAAGCCTAGGCGTTTACGCCCCCCTTCTCACAATAAAGGATGTCTTGTCACTGGTTCACTGATCGGGGTAAGTTTAACAAAATCCCACTTGTTGGTGCTTTTGCTGAAAAGACCCCGGCCGGAGCTTGTTAATCCCCGGGCTGTTACAGGCTGGACTTGCGGCCCAGCGTCTAGCAAGATGGGATGTCCCACTTTGCTTTGCCTAGATGGGTAAGTTAGTTGAATTTAGCAGGTATCAAGTCGAGCTTTTTCTTGATAGGCTTGAAAGCTACCTACCTAGTAATAATACTGTGCTTGGGAACAGCCCTGTTCTTTGGAAGTTGTGAGTAAGGCGAGGTGGGGGTGGGAGTGAGGGGGGGCGCGGGGTGGATGTGAGGATGTGGTTGATGTAAGAGGGGCATGTTTGAGGCAACAGTCCTTGGGTGGCAAAGAATGCGTGAAGTGGCAGTGAATCATACGGGGAGCCATCGTGACATGCATTGATGAACTGTCAGACATGCAGTGCAGATACCTAGTAGGCAGACGACTAGGAGTATCTTTGATATAGATGTTGAGTGCCTATGTTTCGCCATATTATGGTCTCAACTCCTTCTTCCTGACTTTAATAAACAAACAAAACCTATGCACACTAGACAAAACCTATACACACTAGACAAAACCTCAACAGAACCCATCCTGTCTTATCACGTCTAACAAGTATCGATTGTACCATTCCCCCGCGTGACTCCTTGTAAAGTGTGCCTTTGTGGGGGGGACATTGATGTGTTGTCGGTAGATCCTCCCACGGGACCTTGATTTTTAGGGGACATGACGGAGCACGCCGATTGGGTCAAAGGCTCTAAAGATAGGGGGACCACATGAGGAACCATCAAAGAGTTGGCAGTGGCAAAATGCACAAACACAGGGCCACGTAGAGCACGAAATGTCTACATGACTATCAAAAAAGCACAAAGAACGAAAAAAGGCCAAGGGAGCAAGTACAATACATGACAGTTTCTGATAACATGTTGTCAACTACTTGTCCAAGATAAGTTTACTTGATGAGGACAGCAAGACTCATGTTTGCAGTATTACAAGTCTCAGTGTACAAACGCTCCTTAGATAACATAGCCAAGATGACATCTCACTACATATTGTAGTAAGCCTGTTTATTCAGATATATATAATTTATATCCCCTCTAATTTATCATACCCATTTGACAATAAAAACGGTCATTCTCGACGCAGGAAAAACATTCTCCTCATAGGTATGCATGGTCCCCAAGATCATCTCAAAAGTCCAAGTACCCAAAAACCCCCCTCCGATATTCATAATAAATATACAACAAATCCTTCACAGGTTGTGCGCCAGGTAGAGCAAGTCTGTCCCCATAAAACAGAACAGTATACTGAATCTTTGAACTCATTCTTTGCAAGTTGCCCCTTGATAAGTGAGGGGAGACAAAGAGGATGCAGTTCATCTCAGAGATTCCCCTTCATCCATCACATCGTTGTAGCCACGCTGAGCAGCAAAAACGAAAAATGTTTATTGTAAGGCTTTTAACGCTTGTTCCCATGTAAGTGATCCTACAGCAGTAATAACAAATAATAACACCATTTTTTTCATTAGGGGAAAGTACAAGTCCGCTTTAGGAACAGGTAGCCTGACTGTCGGAACCTGTATCATACATTTGTTAGTCAAATCGTTCTTCATAATAAAGAGAACTCCCAAAGATGGAATATAAAAGGAAAGGGAGCGTAAACAAAACTGACCATGAATAATCTTACTCCCCGCCTGGACAACGCTAATGATCATAACTACAATCCCAAAGACCACCACCGCATAAGCCATATATGTCCGCCAGCTCCTCGTCGTCAGCTTGATGTAGCACATGGGCGGCAGAATATACGCCATGGCCACGGCACTCGTCGCGCCCACCAGCTCAAACACAATCCCCAGGTCACACGTCGTCAGGCTCAAGGCCGTAGCGGCGACAACAATGCCCGTGCTGAAGATGACGTGGCGCCGCATGTTGAACGGTGCGTCCGGGTAAAAGTACGTCAGCATCACCTCGCGGCACACAAACCCTTCGAGCGGCAGCGTCGTCAGCATGTTGAGGCCAAAGCAGAGTCGCGCAATGTTGACCATTGTGTTGTCCGATGAGAAGTTATTGAGGATATTCGCTTGCGTGGCGTCGCCAAATGTCAGGAAGCCTGCCACCGCGAGGATCAGGCACGCCAGCATTGAGATGCCGGTCGAGTAGTGGGTTACACGGGAAAAGTTGTCGATTGTGGGGGTTTTCAGGGAGCCGTAGATGAGGAGCGAGTTGTGGTGGCAGACGAATGCTAAATGGAGAACTACGGTCAGCCTGGTGCAAATTGCGAGAGACAGGAAGAATATAAGCAGCAAAGCTCCAGTGCAGGGAAACAGCCATACCAAATGATATAACGCCAATGGCTTGGAAGATGCCCCCATTGATGGTCAAAAGAGGCGTGTTGAACGAGCCCTTCTCCGAAGCTGGAACCAAAAATCCCTGCACAATGACTGTAACAACAATGATCAACATGCCGATAAGTGCGAGCGTGCTCGCTTTCGCCAGCTACATCCAACAAAAGCTCATTAGCCACCATCTCCTAGATTCAAGTGTTGTCACTTGCACCGTCTAAAATCAAGCCAAAACAGAAGGAACCCAGAAGCTCACCTTTGCAATATCGCGATACAGCGTCAGCGGAAAGCTCACACCCATTACAAACACCACAATCGCAACCCTCCGATCAGCCAACAGCCCCAACACAGGCACATCCGTCAGCCCAGGCCAAACCGCCACCAGCACGTGCGGGATCGTATCACCAACAATGACGCCAAAGGCTACCATCCCGCCAAACGCAAAGAGCCATTGGGCGGCACTGATGGCGATGAGCCCCGGCCGGCCGAAGCAGTGGGCGACAGTGCCCTGGAAGCTGCTCGTGCCGCTGAGCTTGCTGTTGATGACGATGAGGCAGATGGTCCAGTCGACGACGGCGGTTAGGGCGATGAGTAGGGCGACGCCTGCGAGCAGGCCGGCCTGACGCATGGCGTAGGGCTGGCCGATGATGCCCGCGCCGATAATGGAGTTGGCCATGTTCATGAAGGCGGCGTTGAGGCCGGACTTGGGTCGTCGCAGCTCAGCCTCTGCCCAGTCGGCGTCGTGTTCCCCGTCGTTGTCGTCGCCGCCGATGGCATTGGCGACAGTGACGCTCGGCGCTTCGAGGTCCGTCAGCAACGGCACGCGATGCGAGTCGCGGCCCATCATGGACGCCGGATCCTCCATATCCACATCAAAACCATCATCCCGCGACGACATGGACGACATGGACGGCCGCCCACCCGTAGACCCGTTGCTGATGCGGTGTATATATGGTGTCAAGTCGAATTGGACTCGGCCGGGCGTCCGCGGCGTCTTCGGGAGATCGTCGAATACATCTGCGTCGTGGTCGTGGTCATGATCGTGGTCACCAGCTAGCAGCCCGCGGCCTTCTTCGTGTCGCATCGCCTCGCCATGCTTGCCAGCCTGTGTCATGATCACAAGAGAAGGAGGGAGGATGAGTTTGTTGTTTTGGCGGCCCGTTTCTCACCAGGACATCTTCGCCCTCCAACCAAAAATAAAAATAAAAGAGTTATCTTAACAAGATGTATGTAGTGTAAGAAGGCTTGGAAAGCGAAGCAAAAGGGGAAACACCGGAGAAGAGGGAAAGAGAGGAATGAATATGAAGAATAACGAAAAAATTAGAGGTAAAACGAGTGGAAAGCACCCTTTTGCAGATGCCCGTGGTAAATCCCCTCGCTTGCCCGTTGCAAGAATATTCAGAGTCGTAAGTTTGTTGGATTGGTGAGAGTGTCGTTTCAGACTCGGCACTGCCCAGGGAGGGACGTTGTCGGATTCCCAATGCTTGCTGTACAGGCGCACCCTGCAGTGGCGCACGACGCCTGCTTACAGGCGGCCTACTGCGGTCATAGGCCCTCAAGGCCCCTACGTGACTTTCCTTCCATGTTCCATCCATCAATAATTAGCCTGCTGACAGTATTATCGACAAGCTGGGAAGTGTTGCTTAGGCCGGCCCGCGCGTGCGAACCGAACCGGCTTAGCGTCATTTCACAGCTTCCAGGCTACTAAGGCAGGGGGTGAAGCGAATGTCCACAGCGGGCATCCACATTGAATCCACCAAATATCCACCTAGCAAAATCCACTTTCAGCATCGAACCGACAAAAGGGGGCAACGAATGGTTGAATCCTTTTGAAATCCTGTTGGATGACATGTTATTATAAGTTATATATCCAACGACGCTGTAGGATTACAATGGGCACTGTATCTGTAGACACTGTCTTCACGGATCGTACAAGATGCGATGACCCCATGATGCAGCGAGATGACATTGTGTGTACATCAGTTGATGGTATCTCTAAATGTCGACATTGTGAACAGTAACAAGCTTATCAGCAATAGCATAGCTACCTAGTTAGACCATAATCATCATCCAACTGTTGCAGGCGAAAACCCTAAAAGGTGGAAATCCCACGACTCAGCAAGGGATTCCTTCTCCCTGACACTACAACACAGCATATTCACCTTCAAACCAAACCAGGAAAAGAGTCACACACATAAATCATCAGCAAAGCATCTCAAGATTACATGTCGCCATTGAATTGTATACACATAAATCCCTAGGCTATGCTGATGGACATGCTCGTCACACTAAATACCTCATCCAACTACCATCTGGGTAGTAGCCAAGAAGCACATGTCCGACCTTTCCACCTCCACCATCAGATGTCATGCACCAACGTGATTGTTCTCCCGTATGTACGAAGTGCCCTCTGCGCGTACATGTCCGTTATACAACTCCGTATGTATCACCCCGTATAAAAAATAACATCCCGCTCTAAAGCTTTCTAAAATAAAATGAATGGTGATTGCAGCATCGTTGCGGCTGCGAGAAAACGCGACGGCGTTTGAAAAAATGAAGGTATATATATGTAAAATATAAAAAAAAGGAGTATCGCCACGATGAGAAATTCGAAACGCTAAACAGCAAATGAGGGTAATAAAAAAGTGACAATGAGCTCTACGTGAGCATTATAAGGAATGAGAGTATGCACATGAGGGGGGCAACCTTGCTGGACTGCAAGAATGTGCCCGAGGCTGATGAATCTTTGTCGGATGAGTCGGTGGTTTCTGGGACGCCAGTGCCGGTCGTCTTGGGGCCGGTGAGTCCAAGAGGGGGAGGATTGGTTGTAGATGTTCCGTCATTGACGGAAGTTACTTCGGTAATGAAAGTGGTCGCGGTGCCACTTGCTGGCTTCGCCGTCTTCGTGCTGCTTGTGGATGAAGAATCGGAAGAGCCAGAGCCTGAAGCGGCCAAGGTCGCGAATCCTGTAGAATATCAAGGTTAGCCCATGTGTGCGTGAATATGCCAGGAAGTGTGCCTCCTCTGTGCAACTTACCAATTCTTTTCTGATCCTTGTCAAAGACAGCATACACGTTTTTGAGAAACGTGTCACCCAACAGCCAGCCGCCTTCAACCACCTCATACCCGTAGATGTTGCTAGTGCATCTGCCCTCATTATCCTTGGGAGCAATCCAGTCTTTGTGGGAGATGGGAAAGTCAACACCCGAAAAGGTCAGAACAAGAGGCTTTTTGGTATCACAAGGAACTGTGTAAGTGACACCATCTGCACTCGCGGCACCAGGGATAATGGCGTGCACGGACTTGGCTGCCGTCTCGGTTGTGAAAATGTACGAAGTGCCAGTATCGATGTAGGCACGCATGCCGCCGACGCCTGCTTTCTTCCCTTCAAAGCTCAGGTTGTCCAAGGGGATAGACCAATCGCCCTTGCTCGTGGTCGGCGTGTATGTAATGTCGCCAGTATACTTGTCCGGGTTGGTCGAGCCAAATTTGATTTCACCCGTGTTGCTGCCATCAATGGCTCGGTTCAACGCAATACTGAACATGTTCTTTTCCACCAGACTGTTTTCTTTTAGGGCCACCAAGAAGTTTTCGTTGGATCCTTCGTTCATAGAAAGACCAAGTATGCCGTCAAATGCAAAGTGGACAAAGTTATCAGACGTGTCGGTGGTCAGGCCAAATTGGTACTTGAGGCTCATGCCTGCGATCTTGATTGTGTCCGTGGCCAAGGTGCCGGAAACAGATCCAGAGCCATAGGTGACGCTGAAGTCCTTGCCGGTAGCGTCCAGGGTGCTCGAGTCGTCGGGTCCGAACGAGTTGTGCATCAAGCATGACTTTGTGGTACACTTGGAACCCATAACCCAGCTTGATCCAGCGCCTGTGTCCACCAGCATGTACATCTTCTTGCCGTTGGAGCCAACCTCAGCCTGGACAAAGTACGAGTAATCGGTACCATCCTGGTGGATGCCAGCAGCCTTTTCCTCGCTTGGATCATTCGCCTCCATGATGTTATACTGGTTTTTCCTTTTGGAAAGCGCGCCAACGCTACCAGTAGCAATTTTCTTGGGTCCCTTCTTGGCGTATTTGCCCGTTAGAAATGCAGCTTGCCATGCAGCCTTCTCCGCCGGGGATGCACCGAGCTATTTGAGAAACGTTAGCATGAGGTTGCATTCGAACAGTACATGGGCGTGGAGACGCAATGGAATCAAATCTTACATTGGTTGCCCTCTGTTTCATCTCAAAACTGACACCGTCTACGCTTCTCCTCGTCTCGCTCAAGTCACGTTCCTCAAGTTCCTGAACCCATGATGGGAAGTACGGAAAGAAGGCGTGAGAGCCTGATGTCCACAGCGCGAGCTGTGCTAACAGTATCGTCGAACGCATGCTGAGCGCTTCTCAATCTTCCTTCTCTGTTGCCTGTACGCCGACGAGCGCAATTTTTGCTTGGTCGAGGATTGAACGTCGTCAATTCAAGAAAGACGCAACTGAGTTGGCTTCGGTGTATGCGATGCTTGTGCTACAAAAAGGGGTTGACGATTGTAGAACTGTCGATCGATTCGGCGGCCGAGAGCAGTGAGGTGCAGTGTGTGGGATTATAAGATTAGAGAGTGCGAGGCAACATTGCTGGCCAACGTAGGGATCCCTCGACACGAAACGATGGATTGATGGCGCTGAATGGTAACGGAAACTTCGCTGGATATGAGGATTGGATGCGTTGAAAAGCAACAGTTGAAAAATGACACAGATGCGAAGCCAGGACAAGAAGAAAAAAGCCGTCCAGGGACGCAGACGCGCTCGATAATCCCAATGATATGCCCGTAAAAGAAAGATTTAGAAATTAAGCAGATCAAGAACAAACAATTGCGGCAGATAGAAGCCGAGGACAAAGATGCTGAGGTGCAAAGAGAGACGAGAAGAGGCAACTCCGTAATGCACGGAGATGGATGAGGATAGAAACGGGATCGGGGGTGGAGGCGCGGGTGGGAAAGAAGTAATATGGTAGGTGGGCTATTAATACAGGGGTGGCTTCGGAGCTGCTCCTCCAACAGATCCTCCAGCACAGGAAGCTCTCGAAGCCGCATCCCCCCTGGCCCGGCACTGTAAACTTCCATGTTGGGGTGTTCTCCAGCGCTACGACCTGCACCGTACGCCCACTGTAGGTCGCCTGGGGAGCGAGTGTAGGGAGCGATGGCTAGTGCCAAGGGAGCCCTCTAGCCTCTGTCGCCTCTGTCCCTGCTGCCCAGACCTTTTTTCCCTCCCCCCACTGTTCGTCTGGTTTCCAGTTTGAAGATGAGTTGAAAATCTGGCCCCCATCGCCATCGACCGCCCACACAGGGCTGCTCGAATCAACATGCTGAGTTTGACGCTGCCAAAGCAATGAAAGGCCTTGGCCAACCTTCGTTTGTTCAGTATTCTCTATCGCGTCCAGCAATCGATTCCCCCAAAAACAGGCGGCTACTGAACGCCATCCGCCCCAGGCTGAGCGAATATGCCCCAATACGGGTCTGGATGGAGCGGCATTCCAGGGAGGGTTTATGCTGGCTGGACGTTTCTCCATGGACTGCAACACGACGTTGGCTTGCTTCAACGGATGGAGTCGAACTTCGCACCCAGACAAAGCCGGCCAGGCCAACCAGCGTTGCCAATTTGCCATGTTTCTCGAGTCTTGGGGTCTCCGCCATGTCGCCGACACGGCTGCATGTGATGGGGCCGCTAGCTGAGCCTGCCAATGAGCTTCCGTGCGATCCTTGTCTCGGGTGGCTTTAAGCCTCGAATGGGATTCAATCGCCCTTGTCCAATCTTGGCCCAGTGGTTGGATGGCAAAGAGCGTCGATCAGGGTGCTGCTGGGCCACAAGCGGATGCTGTTCATGCGACAGTTGCAGCATGGGCAGGCTCCTCCGAACAAAAGCAATACCAAACAATCAATGCCGAGTCTTGCAAGTACTCCGTACGGTCCGGTAATTACTGCTTCGAGGTATGAGTGTACAACCTATTTATGCTTTGTGATACCAAACGATGTCACAGCCTCGCTTCTGGAAAAAGCCTCGAGGCTTTACGCGCCACCATGTGCGAACTGCAGCCCCAACGAACAGCCGTGGCAGAAATCGCAAGTTCAGCACAAAGCCTCCAACAAGCAAGCCTCAACTGGCTGCCCTGCTTGAAGACCCCCCTGGCCCCAAAACAACTCCAATCAAAAGGGAGCTAGAACTTCCCCGCGCTAGTCGAAGCCATGCCAGGGCACTTGCATCTTTGCTGCTGCCCCTGGATTCTCTCACAATGCTGTCTCACTTTTCACCATGGACAACGTGGACTAAAAGTTGGGTTTGAGTTTATGCGGCTCCTCACAAGTCTCATTCAAGAGTCTCGACATCTTGTCGAAAATAGGGGAGAGCTGATTGACAACAGACCTTAAATTCCAGCGTCACCGTAACAACCTCTCGCTAAGTCTCGGGTTTCCGAAAAGAACGTCAGGCATGAATTATTGTGCGCTCTTTTAATTGCTCCTTGGTGCGAGGCCTGTCCGGCACCTACGGAAGTCCCCCACGGATGTACCGCGAAAGGCCACAATGGCCAGCCATCGCCGATCTTCCGTAGAGAACACACAGACGCTGGAATAGCGACTCGAATCTCAGCCAACATGGGCCAGACACCTCTGGTGTAACTCTGCCGGTTGCTGTAGGCTATAGTCATGTAACCATGATTTCTCGCCAATTTATGGGCGCTGCAGATCACCGGCATTGACATAACAGAAATGTTAACCTTGTTGATGCCTAAGATGGCTTTGGCGAACAAGAATTTGCCAACAAGTGCCAGGGAAGAATAATAGCATCATCATCTTCAGCATCTACAATCTTGCTCAAGATGTATCCAGCCAGATCAGCCATGGCTATAAACGCTGTATGGCCGGCCACCTTGACTTGGTAAACTCAAATTCCACACTACATCGCCCGTTGCCCCTACCCTTTGCCTTTTGAAGATATCTCCTCGGCGAATACCTTTAAATCCTCAGATTCATGCAAGATGATGGCCAAGACCGCTCTTGCGCGTTTCCCATCAGAGCCTCGTTGGGGATGCAGTTGAAGAGACGTCTCAGTCAATATGTAGCGTGTTTGAAAAGCGTGCATTCGTACTGCATTCCTCGTATTCAACAATCTTGGCTGCTGTGCAGGCTATCAGGCCCATCAGATCGGTATTAAACAACAACAAAGTTTATGGTGACTGGTTCAGGCTGAATCATGGACGCCAGCCTCGGGCGGTTCTACTGTGAAACTCGGAGTGTCGCTCTCCGATACCTGCCAGGTCTCCTTCAGATGGCGGTGGGCTCTTGGCACGAACCGTTTGGCGATTAGGAGTGCTGGGCATCGTGGTCACGGTCATGACCTGCAACAATGCAATGCAACCTATGCCCTCCGTCAACTGGACTACATTCAGTACGTAGCAATTCTCGATGTGGTAGCAGCCGCTGCCAGGCGATTGCGCGTCAAGTCTTGGCTATGCCCCATCCAGCAGAACACTGGTTGCCTCGAGAAGGATTTCCAGACTCAAATTCAAAACTCCATTCCCGCAGAATAATTCCTGATCGGTTGGATTTTCTCGGCAGTGCTAGTAACAGACTATTCGTATTGACTCGTATAACGGCACGTCTCAAGTACTTGTAACACTCTCGACCCAATGCAGCGCCCGGTCAAGGATTCGTTGCGCATCGGCATCCTCTTCACAACTACTTTTCAATGCGAGTCTGACAACGTGAAACTCTTGTCGCTGGTGTTCTTCAATGTCTGGTAGGAGCACCACATTCCTCAAAAAATACCACACCGATTCATTGCGCCATTGAAAGGAAGTGGCCACTTTTAGAATCTCGTTGAATACGGGCGCCACCTGCTCGGAACACCGAGTAAGCAAGAACACGAGGAATGCCCATCCCGAAACGTCATTATGATGTGCAAGACACCACCTCTTCGATACTTCCACCGCCGTCGAAAGGGGTTTTCCTGACTGCAAGTCCGGTTGTAAAAGCGTAACAGCCGTCAGGTACCGGGCATGGCTCCACGCATAGTAGTTTCGCGGGTGCCTTTCCGCAGCAACGAAAACGAGGTTTCCAAGGTCTCCGGTGAGGTCTACTGAAAGTCCACGATTCCGCATGCGCTCCATCAACCATTGTCGATGACCCCATAAAGTTGGTGACTTGGTATGACGGTGAAGGCGGCTAGTGAGAACACTGTCTACAAAATACTTCTCACTGAGTAGGCGCTCCTCAAGGTCTGGATATGACATGGCGGCTGCATCGGAAAGGAAGCGCTTTCTCGTATTGGCAGCCGTTAGGTGTTCGGGATCCATTAGTAAGGTGACAGAAGTTGCTTTGAGAAGAAGGTCGCGGTTTTCATCATGCTCTTTGTTTCTGTGCTCTATGAGAATCCGGCGTGCGAAAAGAAATGCCTGAACTAGTCGAATCTTTGGGGTGGCGATGGCATTGCCGTCTTGTAGATAGTATGTGTTTGGATCGAGGACATGACTTGGACCCAACAGCTCAATCTCAAACAGCTCGGCTGAACATTGTGATAAAATACCTGAGATGGCCTCAAAGACTTTCTGGTGATTTCCCTTTGTAATCGCCTCCTTAACACTCTGGTCGAGTGCTCTGGACATCTGGAAGTTGGAGGGTGGGTTATCTGTATTTTTTGGAGTTCACAAAATCATACAGGGTAAGCTCATTTCAGGGTTGAGGGGATAACATCGCCCACATGCAATTTGTCGGGGTTATGACATCGCTGCCCACCACCAAAGCACTCACTGTGGTGGTGCGCCCACCATCTAATTGCGCTGTGGCCTCTCCGCATCATTTGGACAGCAGGCGTAGCTACAGAGACAGCCTGAAGCGGCCAGGAATCTTCGACTGTCTCGTCTCTTCACATATCCTCAAACAAAAAATGGCTTCCCTTATGCTCGTTGTCTTCCTCGTTGAGGCTGCAGTGCATGTCATCAACGCTGTTGGTGCCTCATCGATCAACAACCTGGTATGAAGCCCTCGGGGATGCCCATCTACTGTTGAGATGATGTCTCTCTTTTTTATTTTTATTTTTTATGTCGCACTTCGTTTCGGCTAACGATTTCTATAGTTGTGGACGGGCATCAACTACCTTCCTATCTCAACGTCAAATACAGCCTCTCAGCAACGGCAGCTCCAAGCCAAGTATCTCAAGGCGCGGAGGGAACTCAACGCCACAAGCAGCCAAGACGAGTTTGCGAAATGGGCCAAGCTTCGCAGGCAGCACGACAAGCTGCTTGAACAGCTTGAGGCAACGAGTACGTCGCTATATAACACCTTTTCTTGGAGGAGGGGGGACCTTAAAAGACACATCTCTACAAAGTTGGGACTTGGAACTGACGGCTTTTGGCCATTTCACAGAGAAGGGAATGGAAGCCTCGAGATCCAAGTTTGACAACTACCTCACAGCGATCCGAATGCTGTTGACGAGAGCGCCGCAATATCTGATCCCGTTCTGGTATTCGCAACAGCCCATGTTCTGGCTTCCTCACGGCTGGTTTCCGTACTACGCAGAATGGCTTATTTCCTTTCCCCGCGCGCCACTGGGCAGCGTCAGCATCGCCTCCTGGCAGCTTGCCTGCACCGGAATGGTGGTTCTGCTGGTAGATCTAATTACGGGAATTGTAGGCTTGGTATTCAGCGGGAAGCAGAAGAACAAGCCCATGAAAGCTAGCCCAGGCGCTTCGGCAAGCAGCAAGAAGTCTGGTGTGACGGAAGCGTCGGAGAAGGAAAAGAAGAAGGCGTAGATAGATTGCAAATCCAACACGTAGTAGTTACGAATTCTCCTGCTACGGGTGTGAATGAAAACAACAATAAAGGGCTTTGCTTCATTTGAATTCTTTACGTGGGTGTGAAGTATTGGGATGTATCTCTTTGATAAAAATTTGACGCAAAGTTCCTCATTGCTAAACGCTGAGACTTTGTAACACGACAGAGAATGACCCTTGGCAGGGTATTTGGGGATTGCTCTAGGCTTCATATTGACTTTCGCGACCACGGGGGAGAGGATCGCCAAAGCTTCGAATGCGCCAAAAAAAAAAAAATCACTGTGGGAAAAACAAATCACCAGTAGGGAACGGGAGAGAAGAGATCGAAGGCGGGTGATAAAAATCGGCTTGTCATATTGCGCTAGGTGTATTCTCGGCTATTGGTTCGCCATCATCTCTGAGAGCTGTTGTGAGTGCAAGAAGTGGTTGAGAAGTTGGGAGTTGGATGAAGATGTTTGTGGAATGGCAAGAGGGAAGAAATGTTTTGGCTGGGAGATTTCGGAAGAAGAAAAGGGTTTTCCAAGGTGGAGTCTTGAAATTGTCGGCCCGGGATGCCCCCGCCAATACCGTATAGTTGAATGAGCAGAAGCCAAGTAAAGCCCTGATAAATACATACCTTGTTGTACTGCATTTCGGTGGACATGTTCAAAGCTTCAAGGTTCATGCTCGTGGTATTATTGTTAGTCGAGAATTTTACTTGTACATATTCACAACGTTGTTTTCGTGATTAAAAACAGTTGGCGATTAATGAAACTGGCATTGATTCCTTGAGGTTGATGAGGACGTCGCTTTACTGGCCTTGTATTCGTGATCTATTTCTTCTCTTCTGTTTTCAGGGCATCTTGACAAGTACATCTTTCGATCCTGAGATAGCAACTTGGCGGACTACCTACGTAGTACACAATATTCATGAGAGGTGTTATTATTTATGTATAGCGTACCTTATCTTACGAGTATTTAGCATAAGATGACCCTTCCTTCCAACTGTCATGATGGTTAATAAAGCGCCTAAAAACGAGCTAGGCGAAGCGACTTGGCGAACATTGGAAAAGCGACGGCTGCGGCAAGTGCGGCTGCGGCGCCAAAGCGCCACGGAATCTAATTGGAACTTTGGTATTAGCTTGCCTAGACCTAGGCCGATTGCAAAGTGGGAGCGGCCGTGGCAGATTGATGTTTGAACTGACAGCATCCCAAGTTTTGACAGATTTGTAGGCCTTCCGTGCCTTGATGCTCTCTTTTCAGTGTCTTGAAACTTCGAGTATGTCATGTGTGCTAATCATTTCCTACATCGAGGCTCAAAACCTTTGCTGCTTCACGGATCTACCTCTAGTATTTATGCTTTACTTCTACCAAGTATGAATCTGTTGAAGTTTGCGTTTCAGCAAGGGTAAATGTATGGCGGCAACATGGCAGGGGGCTATAGGGGCGCGCAGGGCCCTCTATCTGCATAATTACGTACCAAAGAGTGGTCCACGGCGCTTACAGGCACTGCAGCAGGTCAGCTCCAACTCCAGTTCCAGCCCCAACTCCACCTGCTCGACTCGCGAGCCCTATTCAGCCCGGACAAGGCTGTCTAGGTTGCTGGGGTCTCGCGTTGCTGCAGGAATGGATGGCCGGCCGGTCAAGCGAAAAGGAATTTCCTGCCATGGCGACGGAAACTTTCTCTACTTCTGTTCAACATCTCGTGCTCGCCGACAGAGGAATCACTAAGAGAAGAAGACCATCCTTTGGCCGTTACCACTCGACGAGAAACGACACTTCTAGGCGCTCATCCGCTTGGAGATTGTTCCTGACCTGACGACATCTTGGAAACCTTCAAAAACAAATAGCAATGGTCCTTAACTTCCCAAGTGGCATATGCTGAACATTCTCAACTGGAAGTGACCTAAACATGCCTCATGATGGCTCCGCGAACTTCTTCCCAGATCAAAGCCGGGACCAACGCAGATGCCTCTGGTAGCTCCAACGACGAAAAAGTGTCTAGCCATGCCTCACACCATGACCTCACCCAGCTCGAGGTGGATTTTTACAACGCTGCCTCCCAGGGCCAGCTTCAGATCGTCCAAGACCTAGTCAGACGAGTTGGCGACATCAACGCTTTAGGGGGGGAACTTGGAACTGCTCTTCAGGCTGCCGCTTACTCTGGCCATTTGAATGTCGTGCAGTTTCTTGTTGACAATGGCGCTAATGTCAACACCTGGAAAGGTTTTAAAGGCCCCCCCCTTTGGGCTGCTGCGTTCAACGGCCACCTCGATATCGTTACCTTTCTTCTCCAAAATGGGGCCGACATTGATACTGGCGCAGGCGACCATGGAAGTGCACTGCAGGCTGCCTCACAGAACGGCCATCTGGAGTGTGTCCAACTTCTCCTAGATAACGGTGCTGACATCAAACTGCAGGGAGGCAGTTACGGTGGTGCCCTTCAAGCCGCTGCTTTTGGCGGCAAACTTGACGTGCTTCAGTGTTTGCTTCAGCGAGGTGCAGATATTCATGCCGGTGAAGGCATGTATGGAACGGCCCTCCAAGCTGCTGCGTTTACGAACCAAGTATCTGTCATTCAGTTATTGCTTTCGCTTGGCGCTAGCATCAACGCTCGGAGAGGCATATGGGGCAGTGCGCTCGAGTTAGCAGCAAAAAATGGGATGCTGGAAACGATCCAGCTGCTACTGGATGCCGATGCTGATGTTAATGCCTTTGCTGGAGATGGCTTAACAGCTTTGCAGCGTGCCGTGAACTCGGGGCAAGCAGATGCCGTCAAGCTGCTCCTTGAAAGGGGGGCGTACATCAATGCTGGGGGTGGTCTAAAAGGTACCCCCCTTGCAATTGCCGCCTATGATGATAATATCCCTCTCGTCAATTTGCTTCTCGACCACGGCGCAGATATTGATGCCCATGGCGGCGAATATGGGACCCCTCTTCAAGCAGCTGCCTATGCAGGCAATCTGGAGGTAGTGAATCTCCTGTTGGAAAAGAAAGCATCCGTCAACACCCAAATTGGGAGCTATGGAAATGCGCTACAAGCAGCTGTTTTCGGAGGATGGAGTTCCATCGTTCAGCTGCTCTTGAAGAACGGTGCGGATATCGAGGCCATCGGTGGGATTCATGGTACCGCGTTGACATGTGCGATTGTGTGTTTTGGAAATCATGGAAGAGCAGTATCCAGCAGCGAACATCAACGGGAAGCGGACATGATCGATCTACTGCTGGAAAATGGGGCTGATATTAACAACCGAGGTGGCTATCTGGGTAATGCGCTTCAAGTTGCCATCTCCCTGAAACTGGAGGACTTAGCCTGGCATCTTGTTCACATGGGTGTCGATGTTTCCTTGCAGGGGGGAGAGTTTGGGAGTGCACTACAGGCTGCCATTTACAAGGGCTATTCAAACCTAGCGCTGCAACTCATTGCTCTTGGAGCGGATGTTAAAGTGGAAGCGGGTGTCTATGGAAGTGCCTTGAAAATCGCAGCCAACAAGGGTGACTTGCCCATGATGCGCAGGCTGCTCCAAGTTCAAGGCATGGATGTGAACAGTGTAGGTGGAAGATATGGAACCGCAATAGCTGCTGCTGCATGCGAAGGCCACAACGAGGCCATCGATTTGCTCCTCGAGCATGGCGCAAAACTTGAGAGACAGACTAATACAGCGCGACATGAGGCCCCGTTGGCAACAGCAGCCTACTATGGACAAACGGAAACTGTATCATATTTGCTAGATAGAGGGGCTGACATTAACGGCAATCAGCAAGGCATCTATGGTACCGCTCTCCAAGCTGCCGCGCGGAGTGAACATATTGATACCTTGAAACTGCTGCTTCTAAGAGGAGCTGGTGTCAATGTTTGTGGTGGCCTGTTCTACACAGCTCTTCAAGCTGCCGCCGCCGGCCCTGATGGTTCCTCGAGTAATAGACAAGATGAGATGGTACAACTGCTACTGGATCACCATGCTGATGTTAATGCGACGGGTGGCGAGTACGGGACTGCTCTGGCTGCGGCAGCCGTTGCTGGACGGATAGGAACTGTCACCACACTCCTTCACCATGGTGCTGACATCGGACTTACAGCTGAGCCTTATGGAACTGCCCTTCATGCTGCGGCGTATGGGGGAGACGCGCCAGTGGTCAAACTGTTGCTTTCCAAAGGGGCTGATGTCAATGCCAAAGGAAGCAAGTTCGAAAGCGTTCTTGAGGCTTCAATCGCCGCATTCAATGGACACACAGAGGTTATAAAACTTCTGCTAAGCCACGGCATCAATGAGCATGCCAAAGGTGGCCAGTACGGCACAGCTCTTGTCGTTGCTGCCCGCCATGGCTACATGGAAATCGTTCGCCTTCTGCTTGCTGCAGGCGTTAAGAACATAAACTTCGCCGAGAAAGAATATGGAACCGCGCTACAAGCAGCCGTCCATTCAGGCCAAGCCAGTATTGTGCAGTTACTATTGGATCAGGGGGCAGATGTCAACATAGAAGGTGGCAAATACGGCACGGCTCTCTATAGTGCTGTCCGTGATGGTCGGACGGATATTATTCGTATCCTTTGTGATGCCAACGCGCCTGGCCTCACGGACCTAAGACCTCATGACAAGTCATCTTTACTGCACGCTGCAATCATGTCGGGTAGCACAGACGCTCTGAAGCTCATGCTGCAAACTTCGGCAGTTGCGCGTATCGATAGCCCTGATGTTTCTGGGAGAACTCCGCTTCATGTTGCTGTCGAGGCCGGGGCTTTGTCTGCAGTTCGAGAGCTTCTTGCTGGGGGAGCTCAGACAAGCATACCGGATGTCGATAACAATACACCACTCCAGTTAGCAGTACGGAAGCGGGACTGCCAAAGTGCCGCCTTACTTCTTCCACACAGCGTCGATAGTCTGAAGAGCATAGAGGCTGCTGAATGGAGACGTTTGACTCCTGGCACAGATCCCCATCTTGAAATGGTTGAGGGCCCAAAACTAAGCCTTGTGAGGCGAGCCGAGGGCAGTATCCAGGAGAGAGACTATCCCTTCTTTTCGAATGCCGTCGAATTCAAGATGAATGAACGAAGCTTTATGACCACAGACGTTGAGCACAAGCGCACATTGTAAGTGGTTCACTCTCCCATCCTTAGAGCCCCCCCCCCATTCAATGGCTGTTTGTATGCTTACGTGCGCTTTTCTTCCCCACTCATCAATAGCATTCTTGAGAATGGTGGCTGTCTTGCATCGGTGCCTACGGGTCCCCGTTGCCGCTTTTGGAGAAGGAACCAAGTAGGGAGTTCGCTCAGCGCCTCCCAAAGAGAACGGCTTGTTCAGCAAGGCTATAACCAAGGTCAAAATGTATGGGCGATCCAGTCCAGCGCAGTACCCAATCTAGCGGGATTGACTCTGTCTGCCGCGAATGAATGTAAGTTTCTTGGCCTCCTTAATTTTCTCACAATATTTATAGCATAAAAAAGAAGAAAAAAGGTTCACGCTTGAGAAACGAGAGGACACCAATGGCTAATGGTAACATTAATGTGCAGATTTTGTCGAATGCTCGTTTATCACAAAAAGCATTGTTCTTCCGAGCCCTGATAGACCCAACTGGCCAGAACTATCAAGCTCTAATACGTTCAATCTCAGCAGTTTCGAGCAGTCGTTTGGTGTGTTGTGGATTATGACAGCAGATCCAAACAGAAACACATCAGGGGCTGCACTCTCCTCCAGAGTGTTCTTTAGCACCTCCGAATACGCCCAGGTTCCACAATATACCACGGAACTCTTTGAGCCCCTCGTTAAGCAGCTTCGCAGCAAATGGGAGTCCACTTTGCAGGTAGCCATGGACCATTTGGCCGGGATGCGTACAGAGCTGCTTAAAGCCAACGGTAGAGATCCGCGCCTGATTCGGCGTCTGTTGTCTGATGCGCAACTGTGTGATGTGCTGAAAACGCGATACCAACATCAGGTGGCTGAGTTATGGACGTTTATGGAGACGTACGGGGAAAACTCGTGGGCTGTGATTCGCGAGAGCAATTGTACGGGCCAAAACGCGCCACAGTTGATACAAAGTGTTTTAAACCCTTTCAAGCTTGCGATCAAGAAATTGAAAGAGGAGTACGATGAGGGCATTTCAGCTTTGACACTTGCTACACAAGAGCTCATTCAATTGGTAAGGGGGAATGCTGCTTTTTCGTGGCCACACTCGTTGACCTATGTTACTTTTACTAACCATGCGGATAGGAGTTTAACCTAACTTCCATTGCGGAAGCACAGAAGGCCGCTTCGAATAACATGAGCATGAAACGCTTGAGCTGGATCACGGTATGTTCCGAGAAGCGGCATCGTACCTTTGTGGCTTTGAAGCAATCAGGACGTTTTTACTGACATGACGTGACTGGATAGTTTGTTTTCCTGCCGCTCATGTTTATTGCTGTAAGGATACCTGGAATCCGGCTGTTATTTGTGTGTTTGACCACTTGGGCTAACCCATTGTTATAGAGTCTTTTCGGCATGAACATTGACATTCTTCAATCTAATCCCGCATGGTGGTGGTACATGCCACTTGCAGGCGGTACGATGCTGTTGACATTCGGAGGCTGGTTAATTTTCAAGTATAACAGCAATGTAAGTCTATTCATGATCTTATCTAGCCAATGTTGCCCGTTTGTTCTTCTTCTCCTTTTTAGTGTGTCATTGCACCACAAGCAGACAGGAAATCATGCCCACCATTCTGATACAGTTTCTTACTTACAATCTTTTTTTTTTTTTTTTATCTAGCTTGAAAACCGAATAGAGCATGGCTTCAACCGCCTACTGCGGAAAAGACCTCGGAACGCTTGGGGCGAAGACCTCGAGGCGGGTAGTATTCTGACTCCGAAAATTCAGGAGCTCCAACGGAAACGGAGGAAGGAAATGTTTGCGGCAACGGGGAAGAAAAGGTCGTGAACACATGAGTTGGAAAGTACTGAGATGTAAATGCATGATATGGTGGGAGAGATCTGTAGCAGTGTTTTAGTGACAGGCAAGCCCATAAGATGACCAAGTTGTTAACAATTATGATGGTGGGATAAATATTCACGACAAGATGATGAAACTAGCCGAGATTATTGAACCAGACGCACACATATACACATTGGCATATTTACAAAGACATATATACAAGTATAGAAATATGACACGTGGAATAAGGAGATAGCGGGTAGTTCTGCCTGCAACGTATCATAATTTGTTCTTCATGTCTCCTTGATACTCCAATGAAATGTCTTTTTTTTTTCTTTAATTGAATGACGTTCCTTGTCCATTTCTTATTGATATGCCTGTTCTGCTTTCATATTCTCCTATATCTCATGCTCAAGTCCATCATTTAAACCTCGGCTATAATCCAAAATCCCATCACAATATGCACTGTCATCATCGCCACTTTTCCACAGATATAACCATAGCCAAAAAAAAAAAAAAACATATATATAGCTCGATCATTTCTTTGCCTATCATCACCATAACCCACACACAAACACACAGAGTTTAATGAAACTCCGCCTCTACTCTACCATACCGCACACCATCCACCTTAAGCTCAAACCCAAGCCCTGCACTGTCCACAATCATCTCGAGCGTAAAGTCGAGGTTGTCAAACTCAACGCCACGTGTTGTCGTCAGCCGAGTGAAGAGGCTGCGTGGTACGGCGTTGAGGTCCGTCGTCAGTGTGCACGTGTGTATCAGGTCCCGGGTGTATGCTACGGGGGGCTCGTCGGCGTCGCAGGCGATGAGGTCGTCCGTCACGATGAGCGATTGGCCAGGGCGGAAGTTTCGCGTGTAGTGAAATGCGATGGGGGACAGCGGAGAGAGTGCTTCGCCCTGGTGTGATAAAAAAGCGAGATTGTCAGACTGAAAGCTCTCCGAAAAGAACATCATAGTAGCAGGGATGTGAGAGGAAGGATCTTCTTACCTTGTCAATGTGCCATTGCATTCGATCAGAGACCATCCATCGCTCCCAGAGCGGTGACCAATACCGCTCGCTGACGGAATGTTTATCCTCATCATACACAGTCGCATACGATGTCCCGTAATGCATTCTCGACTTGCGTGAAATCACCATATTGCCCTCCAACCCTCGTAATACCGCACCTCTTACCACCGCCGTCCAGGCGTACACGGGCTGCATGACCTCAATGGAGCCATTTTCCTGCGCTGCCGTGAGATTCGCGTGTGTCGGCCTCTCGCTGTATGGTGGCGGCGCTGCGCTGGAGAAGTGTGACTTGAGTCGGCGGTAAAGGTAGTCACTCTGACCGAAGCCGCCGACGAGGACGATGCCCGACACAATGCCGCCCTTGGAGCGTAGGCTATCTACCTGACCCTTGACTAGATCGCACACCTCCTTGACCACAGGCTCAAAGATGTCCCTAATCTGCTCTGCGCCCATGACCAGGAAACCAGAGTCGAGGCCAGCTTCCTCGTCGTCAGGAAGACCTGGAAACCTACATGTTCAAAACAACAGATTAGCTGAAGGAAAATATCGCCAAAGAAACACACAAGGGGGGTTGATGATCAAGTACGTACGGCACATTAACCTCCTGAAACTCATCCTCGTTAAAGTTACGTTTCACAAACTCCTCAAAATACTTGAGCCCCATCTGCCAGGACTTGCCCTTTTTCGTCTTCATCTCGTCGAACCGTGCCTGGCCCAGCCGGCCGCGAACGTGCTCCTCGAACCTGTAGTTGAGGAACGCGCTCCCGCACAGCCCGCCTGTGCCTACAGCGGATTCCTCAACCCGCAGAGGTTTGAGAGACATGATTTTGTAAGCAATAAGACTGCCGGGTGTAGAATATTAGTTTGATTCTCTTCTTCCTTCCTTTTCATCTTTCTCGTGCTTTATATGGTCGAAAGACCAAAAGGAGGTTTGAGGTGTAGGGAACTAGAACAACTCACTCGACAGTACCACCGCCTGCATCGCAGACAATAAAGTTATCCCCCATGTTCAGATGATTCGGCTGAATCGCCTTGAGCGTATACACCGCAGCAGCTTCAGGCTCACTAATCATCTGAATCTCCGAACGACTCCCCATACCAGCCCTCTCCGCAGCCTGCAGCGTCGTGTTCTTCGCAGCGTCGCTCCACACAGCCGGGCAGGTGAGCACAAACTCAACCTTTGTTGACGCCATAAAGGACTCGCCGTAACGCCGCGTCAGCGTGTCCATGGTGTGGCGGTAGATCTGGGTCAGGTAGTCGCTGACAGCGTCGACGACGTTCTTGTTGAAGCGCTTGAGCTGGGCGGCTGTGTCGAGCGGGCTAACATAAAAGGGTAACTTTTGCGAGCGGTCGAGGAAGAGCTTGATGCAGCGCAGGCGAGATTCGTCGGGCTTGAACTGGAAACCCCATTTCGCTGTGGGCTCGCTGTCGGTGTTGTTGTCGGGGTAGGCGTAGGCGATTTCCGTGGGGACTTTGTCGGAGGTGATGCCATTGCCACCGGGCCAGGTTTTTATGATTTCAATGTCGTCGGGTGTGGATGTGTAGACGGCTGCGACGCTTTATGAGATTGTTAGGTATTTGTGTGACGATGATATGGTTGGTTCAAAGGGCATGCCAACGTTTGCTCCACTTGGAGTATAATATCAGATGCCACAGACATGAGTTTATCATGTTGATAGCACATTCAAAAGAGAAGCAGAATTTCATCGCCAAACCCAAAGTCACAGCATCCTCGTCTCCTCCGTATATATGATCTCTTGCCAATGAAAACATTGCTCTTGACCACCGCTATTATTATCATCAACCAACTTAAAGCCGTCATGAAAGTATCCACCAGATATCAATCAGGTTTGAGAAGGAAACTAAGATAAAAGCAACGTGAAAGATAAAAAACATCCAAACTCACCCTGAGAAAGTCGTCCCAAAGTCCACACCCACAATCAGCCGGTCACTCATCGGCGGCTGCTCCCTAGCCGGCTCCCGAACAGGCCCGTTAATCGCCTCAGTCGAGCTCGGCGGCGTGTAGCTCGTAAAGTAGCTCCGGCTCTCTTGGTTACGGCGACTCGTGCTCGTGCTCGAGCGCAACGGTAGATTCAGACTCATGGTGTTTTCGCTTGCGCTTGCGTTTGGGTTTACGATTGTGTTATTAGCTGTGCTTCTGTTAGGTGACTGCATAGCCAAGTCCCCCTTTTGTGTGTTCTTTTGCTTTCAATTGATCACAGATAAGGTGGAGATGAAGGGGTTCCGTTGATCGATAGACCAGAGCTGGCTTCCTGTTAGAGTTTGGATGTGTGTGTGTGGTGAGGTGGAGGGGTGCCGCAAAAGGGTTCGTCTGGATGAAAAGCTATGGAATAGCTTGTGAACTGTGCTGCGCGAAGCTCGGGGTTGCGCTTCAACTAAGGTGAGACTCTGTCGATGCCAATGACGCTGACGATGCCTCCCTTTCAGACACAATTGAGCAGCAGTAGTAACCAGTCAGTTCAGCCCACCACACCGACCAACTATCATCATCCGCAATCGTTAGTCGTCTTCCTGCCTGTCCTCTTCTCTTTCCCCTTGCGGCCTCTCTCCTTGGCGAATGCGCTGAACGAAACACCTCACGATGCCTGAAGCAGGTTGTCCCTGTTCTCTTCTCTGTCGTTGTCGCTGTCGTTGTCTTGCTTTTTGGTGTACACAGCGCAGCACAGTGTGCCTTGTGCCCCTCCTTCAGAGTCGTTGAGGATTCGCCTCCCAACCCTTCAAGGCTGTCTGTCTGTCCCGCTGAAGGAAACAAACCCCCTCAGCCTCACCTCCAATCGCAAAGAGCACACACGGCTAGCCAACAAGGCTGTTGTCCTCTGCAATTCTCTTGTCCCCCCTTGTTCGCTTTTACTTCTTTTCCAACCTCGTCGCTAACAAAATTCAGCAAAAACCCACACCGTCGTTGTGTTTGTGTGTGTGGCTTTCAAGTCGCCCAGTTTGCGACGTTTCCGTTTCGATGGTGTGCCCCGCGCTCCGTGGGCTTCCCCGAAAAGTCGTAGGTAAAATAGACACCACTGTAGGTACCTGACAAGATTAGGTAGGTAGGTACTGTAGCCAGGTAGGTAGCCTACTATAAGTAGTGTATGTAAGGCTAACAATTATTAGTGAGCTTGTGCAGGGAAAGCAATGGATGAATGAAGGACAATTGATAATCTGGAGTGGGGAGGATGTGAGGAGGAATGTCAAGAACCACCTTACATAGGTAGGCAGAGCCGCCTGTCTTATTCATCCGCTTCAATCCCGTAACAATAGGCCGTCCCACGAAAGGGATTAAAAGAGACAACTAACAGGAGATCAGGCAGCCGTTATATATAGATATGTAAATACACAAATCTATTAATATAGATACCTGATCAAGACACATTGTACAAGAGAAAAACCCACAGCACGGTCGAAAGTCCTGTCTTATTCTGCTGCCTGTTTCCAAGCAACATCACCAACGACCATGGCCCTATTTGGCTTGTCAGCCTCAATGACTTGATCCACTTTAACTTCAAGGGTGTGTGGTGGGGTCATCCCGGGCCATGGATGTCTCCGGACGCCCTCTCTTCCGCCCCAAAAGCTCCTCGATTCTTAACTTGATGACTGACTGGGTGATGAATGTTCCAGCCCCACGTGACGATAGCACGCTGTGAGCTTCCTCCCTTTCACGTCTTTTTTCATTGAACGTAGATGGAGTAAATAAAAAACTTCTTTCTGCGCCATGGTAGTCCGTTTTGTCTTTACTGCCACGGTGGAGAGGAAGAAAAAAAAATAGATCGACAGACCTGCATATAAGCCTAGACCCCTACAACCAAGAATAGGCACCAGCAAAATGCACATCCATCCATCATCGTCATCATTATCATCAATACACTTCACCAAGCATGAACGTACACGGGCTTTTGCTTTGTTTTCATGTTCAATGGTATTATAATAATGCTTTCTCAGCCTCGGTAAATACAGTCCCTAACCGCGAAACCCTCGAGCATCCCGTCTTCGAGGTTCTTCCCCTTTCCCCCAATGCGGTAGGTTAGATGAGACAAAAACTAAATAGGTGATTATATAACCCGCAATCCTCAGTTGCATCGCAAACTATCCAGGCTCGGCACCTCTGCCAAAGCGATTTGCGGGGAGCAAGAAGATATGGGGGAAAAACAAAAGGAGACAAAGGAATCAAAAGAACCAATGACGATGCTTCTCATTATATAAAACGCATGATTTCAGCCGAGCAGAAATGCCCAAAGAATAGAACAAAACACACGAAATGCTTGATTTGCTTTTACAAATGTAGAGTGTATGAAAAACCCCATTTCAAACGCGCTCAACTTCCAGTTCCCCATCAAAATGCACCATGTCCAGCTGGATTTTTTAAGTCGTCTTGTTGGGGAGAGCGTGGAGACAAGACTTCACTGTCAACCCCAGGGAACGAAAGAAGAAGAAAAACAACAAAAAAGAACGCCCAGTACTCCATACCGCCCCTCTTTCTTGGTATACCAGCGATAGCGATGATCTTGACAAAGGAAACAACAGATTGCAATGGTGCCATGTTTTTTTTGCTTCAAGCAGATGATAACGAAAAGGTGAGAGCCGAGCTCGCCTTTGACTCAGTCTATATGGGGGGTATTTCGTGCGAAAAGGTGCTCAAAATATGGAAAGACAAAAAAAGAAGAGATGATCCAGTATATAGCGGAAGGAAGAGGGCAAGATACACGCGGCGCGACATGTTCTAGGCTTCCAAAAGAGGTTCGGCAAGATGTTGAAATGGGGGGGGGGGGCAATAGATCTTTGTAAGGTCGAGTCGAGATGCCAAAAGGATAAAGGGTGAAAAATGGATTTGTCGACATTAAATTCGAGGATATGTGAAGAGAGACAGACTGCTGTAAACCAACACCAAAAACACCGGGCTTCATGCAAGGCGATTGCACACCAACATCAACTTTTTGTGCACGGCATACATGCAACTGGGCCGTTAAACGTGCGTGTTGTTGTTAATCCACTGGGATGCATTTTCCGATTCTAGATTCTGTTGCCAGCGGCCCAGATGCTTGCAGATGCTGCCGCGCCCCACTCGCCGCCTTCGTATGGCGGTGTAGGCCATTTGTACTGACTAGCCGTTTTCTTGCCAAGGTCCAGAGGCTTCGGCGTTAAGACATCGTTTCCATCTCCGTACAAAAGTTGACTGCTGTTGGCTGATGGCGAAGGGCTGGGATACGGTTGTGGGCTAGTCAATCCTAGGTTGCTTGCTGACTGCCGCAAAGGTTTGCTGCTGCTGGGGCCTTCGAGGCGCTTCATTGCTCGCTGAGTTGAGGACAGCGCCTCATCAAGAAGCTCATCTTCTTCGTCAGGAGCTTCGTACTGTGACACGCCGTGAGCTGCTTGGGCTCGTCGGGTACGGCTCGAGATAGGTCCGGTACGGGCGGCTCCAATTAAGTTATCTACTGACCTGGCTTGTTGGTGCGGCAAAGAGTGGTGACGCTTCAGCTTGCTGGTGGAAGAAAGCTGGTGAGCAACCGGCATGGGTGCCCTAGGGTCGGTCGTGTTTTGCACATCATGGAGGGCTCTGTCCAGAGATTCGTACACTTCCGGCTTTCCAGATGGGCTCGGCTGATCAACTACCATGGAGGACCTGTTGCTGTTCCATGGGCCACATCCAATTTGCGCCTCCACATCGTCGTAGGAGGGTGAAACGGGAGTTTGATGACGCCCTGAAAACCGGCGCGCGCGCTTGCGGAGATGAGAGAAGAAGCTTTCCTTGTGGCCGTTGGGTGGCGATGCAAGTCCCGAGTTTCCGTTCAAGGCACGTTCGGCCTGCGCGCGATGCATCTCTGTGTAATTGTTTGTGCTCGATGTAACAGACAGCTGTCTACCGAGCTTCTTCTTTTCTTGGCTAAGGCTGTCTTGATGGCTGTTATTGGCGCGAGCGGTAACGGTGTCAGAAAGGGGGGAAATAGGCCGGATGCTTGGCAAAATGGGCATTGGTGCTGCGTTGTTGGGAACGCCGTTAGTCCAAGTGCTTCGCTTGGCCCCATTGACACGCTGCTTGGCAGCGGCATCCGTGGTACCAGCGACTTGCACTGGTGAAGGACGTGGCTCAATGGCTTGAGAGGGAACGGCGACAGCTTCTGGGATGTCGTTGCGACCAATGAGGGACTTACGAAACCAGGAAGGCTTTGACGACGGAACGGGGGCCGGTGCAACGGGCTCCTTTGGGTTCCGACCCAAATCAGACTGCTTCCGCCCGAGGATTTTAGACGCTGATGACCTAGGTCTCATCGGGTCCACGGCGTCGGCAAAGTATTCATGCATCAGAGATTGTGTCGACGTTGGTCGGTTCTTGGGATCCCACATCAAGCACCAGGTCACAAACTGGCTCAGAGCAGTTGGCCATTGTGGTGTCTGCAGGATAGTGTCCATGGCGTGAGGCGCCATCTTGGGAAACGAGAAGCCTAATTTGGAGGCTAATCGGGTGCCTTCACGCCACTCACCACCACCAACACGAGCACCAGCCTTGTTGCACCAGTTGCCGGGGCTGCCCATGATTTCGCAAACTCTCCAAACCTGGTCTACCTCATTTCCACCGGGGAACAATGGCTTAAGTGTGGCAATCTCGACGGCCATGGCGCCAACGGCCCAAATGTCTACTGGTGCTGAATACTCTCCAGCGCGTAGGAGAACCTCGGGCGCTCGATACCACCTTGTCGAAACATATGTCGTGTAAGGCAGCTTAGAATGCGTCTCTCGGGCCAGGCCAAAGTCAGCCAATTTGACGGTGTATGTGGGAGGTGTGGATGGCGGAGTGACCATGGCGGAATAGCGTCGGAATGAATTAGACGAATCCTGGTGTGCTGATGTCGAAACAAGAATGTTTTCTGGCTTAATATCGCGGTGGAAGAAGTTGTGAGAATGAATATGCTCTAGGCCTTGCATGATCTGGAAGAGAATGCTCTTGACGCTGGCGTTATCGAGAAACTTGTGCTCTCTCGCCTTCATTAACTGATAAAGATTACCCTCCATGTACTCCATGGCGATGTGTAGCTTTTTGGAAAACGGGTCCAAGAAAATGTCCAGTGCGGGAACAAGATGCGGATGAGGAGGCAGTGTTCGTAAAAACACGACCTCTCTGAGCTCAAGACATGGGGCAAGCGAGTCAAATGTCTTCTTCATGGACTTGATGGCAACCTGTAAAGCGGATTAGCAAACATCCAAGACCACTTGAAAGGTTGACAAGCATACCACTGAGCCTCTACGGGCCACATTAGCGCCTGCTGTCCGGACTCGAGCAAGAACAACGTTGCCGAAACTACCATCGCCGATTTCCTTGAGAACTTCAAATCTTTCCTCCAGAGCCATGGTTGCGTGCGGTTGACCACGAGGGGTCAGATCACTGGTGACAGTCATTTTGAAGTTGAGTTGAGACGCTGACACGCGCTGCTGCGGGATGAGAACTCTGTACGACGGGAGGATCTTTGAGGATCCTAGCCGATCGGTCTCGACAGTCCAGGCCCAACACGCTGAGGCACGGCACCAGTCGGAGACACAGGAGTGAGCTCTATCGCAGAGCTATTGAGGCGTTACCGTTGCATCCAGGTCAATCCGATGAATTCGCGATTGTTGTCGATGTGCAGAAGAGCAAGAGTCGGTTCAGAGTCGAAGCGTGAGAGAGAGAGAGACGGTGACGGGTGGGTGAGTGTATGGGTGGATGTCTGTGTAAGAGGTGAGGTGGTCGGCGGTTGAGGGTTCACGGAATTGAAAGGCGGGATGCGGGATAGCAAATAGGAGGCAGGGTAGACAGGGTAAAGAATGACTGAAGCGAGTGTGATTGCAGAGTGGATGGCGTCGATATTATGAAAAAGGAGAGCTCTGGTCAAGAGTGAGCAGGGGGGGTGGTGCCGTCGGTTGACTGTCCGTACTGTACGGCTAGCTCAATCCAGCTGATCGCGGAGGGATCCTTGACCATTAATTAGTGCTTTTTAATTTTGTCTCTGCGACCCAACGCTGTGGACTCGCTGTGGCCTGTCGGATGCTTCTTTTTTCTTGTCCTTCCTCGTTGCGATCCCAGGACGAAGCCCCCTAAAGCGGATCTAGCGAGCTGAAGACCCGGCTTTGTTGCTGGGACGGGCGAGCTACGGGCTGATGGACGAACGAAGCAGCGTTGAAGGTTGCAGGAGAGAGAGAGAGCCAGCAGACGGGAGGTCGTGGAGGGGACGAAGGGGAGACCAGGAGGACGGGAGGATTGTAGGTTGCTTTTGGGGGGTGCGCCAACTGCTGAATGCTTGGTGAGCGTTCTCCAGGTTACTAACTGGATAATTGTGTGTTCTCACCTGCAACAGGTACCAGGCAGAGACTTAGATTCCAGCCGTGCTTGCTTTGGGTTTGCCGGTACCTTTTGGGTGCCCGCCTGCAGCGGCCGAACGCTTGTACACCTACAGCCAGTGTGCTAGAGCAGCAGCAGCGGTTGAGGGCCCATTAGAGACATGCGCCGCCAAATGCTAGTAAGGGGCAGAGTCACTGCGGCCCGTGCTCGCACCGTTGGCGTGAAGGAGAACCATGGGGGTGACCGGTTTCTGCAGCTTTGGTTGCCTGGTCCTCGGGCTTCCGTCATGATGAATGGCTGGGGGGGAGGCCGATGGAAACGACCGGGGCAGCAGGGGTATCACCGTCGTTGGCATGAAAAGTTATGCCTGGTGAGTTTACCTGCTACTCGTCGATGGATGACAGGTGCTGCACGGTAGTGGTGTGATAAAGAGGTACTGCCGGCATTACCTGCGCGGCAACGATGTGCACGCAGAACAGACATGTACTGCGAGTGCCGCGTTTAGGTTCCTCGATACCTCCAGCACAGTGCGCCATCTCCGAAATGGCAGGTGCTGTTGAGCCCAGCCTAGTACCCATATAGGTGCGACGAGAAACTGCTCCGAATGCTCGACCTGCTCAAACCTTTCACCTCCAATGACTTCCAACGTCTGCTGGCCAGTCTACCAGCCAGCCATAGGTACCTCTCCTACACAGATTGTGTACTGTTGGTAAGTTACCCGGCCCGCCCCAGTAAGGCACCAAAAATGGTACCTAAAAAGGGGACCTCTCCCACCAAATATCGAAGATGGGGCTCCCCGCCCACACCTCACACCCCAGGGATCCCATCGCTGGGGGGGTTCCTTTTGTCGCGGGTCAAATTGGTTAATTTGCACTTATTCAGACAGGGGGGGTGGGAGACGGAAAAGGAAAAAAAAGGAAATTTCACCATCTCGTTCTTTTTGGCAGAGCTCGGTCAGGCGTTGGGAGGGACCTCTACGCACAGTGGAACAATCGAAAACAACCTGCTACGATGCAACATAATACAGAAGGGAACCCCCACAGGCGGTCGAACTTCCAGCGGCCCAAGTGTTGAACCATAGCGCCTCTGGCCCCCGGGGGGAGGGGTCGCAGATGAGGAAATCACCATTAACAGATACTACGCCGGCCTCACGATGACTGGATGGATTGAGGTGACGGTGATTTCGCAGCAGAGACATTCGAACGACAGAATGGACAGGAAGAATCCGAGCGGCGACAACCTGCATATGATAGGTTATCCTGCTAGCTAAGTTGACATTGGCTACCCAACAATCAGGGAAAAAAGGCCAATTGGACTGGACCGCTCCTCGCCTTCTTCCGATTTAGCCGCCAAGTCGGCGTAGATATCACATCCCAGGCTCTTCCTCAAGGAAAGACCAAAAATCTGGTCTTCCTATTCACCTCTGTCAGGGGTACAAAATAATACGGGCAGACAGGCAAATGAGAGGTACTATATCGTATTATGCCGATGTCAGCACCACAGGAAGCGCGAATGCTGCAGGCAGCAGGTCGAATGACTACAACAGGCACTAATCAACCTGTAACTCATGGAACTCATGCCATGTAGATACGGTGAGGATACCCCTGCTCCTCATACTGATGCAGTCATAGTTTTAGGTATTTGTCGGGTACTGTCCAGACCGACATGCGCTGCGCCTGGTGCCAACAGAGCACCACTTCCAGGTCCCCTAAAAGCAAGCCGGCGTCCCGGGGCACAGTGCGAAAGGCTCCTATTCGCCAGAATTGGGGAGTAAGACCCTTTTGCTGGCCGCAGAAGAGCGGTTGGATGGTAAATGTACTGCCTTCGTTGTACTATAGTACCTCTTATGGTTTCCTGGTGCTTTGCTATGCTTTTTTTCAGTCCGCGTCTTTCGTTCCTTTTCTCACAGCTTTGTATTCATTGTCCGAGTCTTTTGCTGACTTTCCCTCTTGAGTCCTTGTATTTATTTTGTCCTCCTCTTTTTTTTCCTTGCCTCTTTCACATATGCACACTTCTACAATTCACAGTGCAAGTTTGTATTTGACTTTTGTTGTTGGTTTGCTTCTGTGTACATGCATGTACACCAACACGGCTGTGAGCCCCCTCGCGTGTTCGCAAAAACACATGGTAAGAGACGTAAAAAGAGGGTCTTGGGTCGGCAAAAGGCAAGGAGACTTTGTTGAGTCGGTCCATGTTTCTTCCTGATCTGCAAGGTGTTTAACCCAGCCACCCAAACGTATGGATCGATGCTGTATGTCTAGATGTCTGTATGCATCAAGTATCCATACAATGGAGTAGTCGTCACCTAGACCACTCGGAGGATGATGGATTCCCCCCCCCCCCCCCTATCGGCCAGCCCGTTCAAGTGAATGCTTGTGATGATTACCCAACCGAGTCCAAAAAAAAAAAAAAAAGAACACTTCCTCTCTCACCCGAGGCTTCCACGCGACTTTCTTACCCGGGGGGGACGGGTATGGTATGAGCGACAAAGATTCGAATTCTTGAATACGACGTAATCTTGGTCTCTTTTGCGAGATTGCCCGTCTCGGCTTGCATGCCTTTTCTTCGATCCAATTTAGTTTTTTTTTTCTTCGACAGCAGAAAATACCGTCCTCCATGGGGGGAATGGCTAGCAAGGGTACCCTTTTTTCCTGCATCCCGAGTTGCTGGGCCATGGTCTTTCTTTCCCGTTGTTTAATTAATCACTTTGAAAAGTAATTAGTCTACGAGGTAATAATTAGTAGCTTCGCCAGGTCGTTTTGGCATATCTTCATCATCACGTTAATGGGCCACCACCGCAACACATCAAGCTACCAAAGTACTAGGTAGGTACATCCATTAAGCTCCCCCAGGACATTCCCAAGTGCGGCAAGGATGTTCAGGTACCAGCCATCTCATTCCATACTCCCGCCCATTGCCGTGCGCATGCCCACGTCAAGGTACCCAGTACTTGGGCAATTTCTTACATAAGGTATCGTACATTTTGATCCCATCCACCTGTGCTGTCTGTCTGTCTGCACGCGCGTCACTAACACATATTTTTTCTCTTTTCTTTTTTCTTTGGTTTTATTCCTGGCAAAGCAAGCTGCATTGTGTTGACGCAAGTCTGCATGATTCAAGGGACGGCTTGGTCGGAGCCCTTTTCATCTGTCCCTCCCAATACTTCGTACCTTTTGTTCTTTTCTCTGCACAAACAGAACAAGGCTCTCTCCATGATGTACAATAGGTACCTGGCACACACACAAACAAGATGGTCCACTCTGCGTGCAACCCTTCATTGTCGAGAACATGACAGAAGAAGCATCCTACGCTGCACAGATTAATTACCTACAGGTACAAGGTTGCTCCGTGCTGTTCCCTCGCATATCCGGCTTGTACAGTTGTACATGTAAGCTCTCTAGCCTAGGTAGCCGCGTTGACCACTTTGAAACGCGTGTTTTCTTTTCTGGAAGCGCGCCCGTGGTGTCGGAATCGAAAAAGGCTCAGCCTTGTGGTTCCCCCTTCCTCTCTTTTATCCCGCTCTTGATAGTTACTTGTAGTTGTAACAGCTACAGCTATGAATACCAAAGTCATAGCTGCTCGGCCACTATCTCCTATTTCGTGGCAAAGCCTATCGAACAGCTGATCTTTTGCTGCCCACCTCCCACTTCTTGCTCCCCTCCCCCCCCCCTTCTTCCCTGAGAGCATGACATTCACTCGTCAGTCTCATCTCCGAGTGCCAGCACTTAGTGTGAGCGAGTGGGTGACAAATACGAGGAGTTATTTAGTGAGCAGGCGCATTTGGCAGCCAAAACTGAATTGCGAGTCATACCAGTTTTGTCCGTGGTCGGCCGGCGCTTCCGTCAAACAAACACGTTTCAACAATACCTACAGACGGATTTTCCATGTAGCTTTTGAGTGCTACTTTGAGGGACAGAAAATCGGTACATTCTAGAGTGTGCCTCCCAAGGTTTTTAGTGGCGAAAAGGGAGAGGGTAGCGGCAGTGCTTTCTTCTTCTCTTCTGTAGGTGGTGAGAAAGATGCATGCACAGCTGGTGATGCAAATGCGTGTGCATTAAACTTAAAACACATACATACATACATAGCCTGCTGAATTATAACGAACTATTCATTTCTCAGCATTCAATAGTGTGGATTCTCTACAGCACTGTAGCATAACACTGTCGTTTCTTTAGCCACCAACCCATCAAACTTCTTGTTAGCCCTGCATCTCTATCCGGCGCTGTGGCGTGCCGGGCTGACACCTTATATTGCCTGTTCGCTCTATTCTCCTGCAGGGCAAACAAGAACCAAGATTTGATGGATAGATGAAAATGTGACGTCGAGAACAAGCCCAGCCCATTCAACCCCTCCACGGACGACACGGGATGCGCAATGCAAGGATCGCACGACTACCCAAGTTAGCGAGGACGAACGTTGTCCGCCACACAGCGTGATGTGATGGTGGCGCGGGTGCCGTTTCTGGTGGCCGAAAGGGCCCCATCGCTCGCTCACTCGCACGCTCTCTGCCCTTCATCATGCCTGTGCCGCCATGTGCTCCCATCCCATCCAGCCATCCATCCATCTATCATCATCATCCTATAATGCAAGGTGGTGTGTGCGCACGAGATTTCTCTGAGATGTTGGCGCAAAGACGATCTGGGGGAGCTCGTTTGTTGTTGGTCACTGGTGCCGTGCGATTCGCCAGATGGATGATGCCCTTGCGCTTCAGGATCAGAACTTATTTCAACTCTCCCAGCCCAATGTAGGGAAAGCTACAAGCGTGAGGCGCCGTTTATGCTGGCGCAACGTGGCCAAGCTGCTTGAATGCTAGATTTTGTTTCTTAGCGAACTTGTCATAACATATTTCTTTGTGCATTGTGGTTTATTTTATGACGGCAGGTCGTGTGCAGTTACCAGACGCTATCTTGGAGGAGGCGAAAAAGACCTGGATCATGGATCATCCCCTTGCATGGTGCAGCGAGACAGCGCAGCCGTGCAGGAAAAAAAGCCTCGAGGATGGATCTGGACTGCGGCCGCACGAGCTCTCTGGTTCCCACTAACACCAGATAAAACCTAGCTTTTCTTCTTCTTTTTTCTTATTGGGGAATTATGAAAAACAAGAGCTTCAACTATAGGTGTAGGTGCAGGTGTTTCTTTTGATTTGCCCAGCTGCCAGGGTGTGCCCACCGCGGCGGTCCGGAAGAAGGAAAACCAGACATGGGATAATTAGCTTCCATGTCTGTCTTGGTAGTCCCTACAGGTCTAGCGGGCTTTACACCAAAACTCCATCATGGGCTTTTACGACGACTGCGACGCAGACGAGCGCTTCCTCGCATGGGAGTCGCAACATTCAGATGACCCGCCCTCTAGCATATGGCAAAAGTACGATTTTGACCAACGACGCTGTATCATGGTGGCGATCAAAGGGCAGCAGGATCCTGACGGTCATGTCGCGGACGAGTTTCTCGCAAAGCACATCAACGACATTCCGCGGGATGCGGTGCAGGTTGAGATTTCAAAGGACGGGGCCTTGATTTCGTCCTCGGCGGATGCAGATCTGGATCAGACGCGGCTGCCTATCTACCCTCCCATTACCGCTATCCCAGAAGAGTTTCAGTCCCGGGTTGTTAACCTGGAGTCTTTGGTGGAAGTAGAAAGACTCGGCGCAATCGTCGATCTAGTCATTGACAAGACTTCGCTGCGAAAGTATGTGTTTAAATGGCATATACACTGGAAAGAGTTCATCGGCTTATGGCACGAAATGAACTGCATGATGCGTCTTTCCTCGCACCCAAACGTGGTCTCCTTGGATCGTCTGGTTATAGCAAAGTGCGGTCCGGACGAGAAGGACAGGATCGTTGGTTTTACTATGGAACACGTCACAGGCGGAACCTTTGAAAGAAACAAAGGCCGGGTCTTTAAGATGAAATACCTGAAGCAACTTATTTCCGTTGTTGACCATCTGAACCTGCGACTTGGGATCATCCACCAGGACATTGCACCTGATAACATACTCCTGGACGCTGCCACTGATACGATCAATCTGTTTGATTTCAACTTCTCCGCCAGGGTTGGGTCGAAGGGATATGAGGACAACTTCCAACTCTTCCGAGACCGTAAGAACCGGGACGATGTAAAGGGGTTAGTCTTCTCAATCTACGAGATTGTCACAGGCGACTGGCAGTACAACTCCAAGCCTCTTTCAACGTTCCCAATGGCAGATGTTCTCAGAGAGCCGTGGGTTCAGCGAGAACAAGTGCAGCTAGACAGTTCTCTGGAGGCATACCAGTCGGTATTGCGGGATTGGGTGGCAATAAGAAAGTCGCCTGAGAACATCGTCTCACACTACACGGAGCTTACGGACCATATGTTGGAATGGCCGGCACTCGAGGGCATGACGGTGGTGCCGGACGATGTTGAGGACAGCTCGGCGGGCGGAGAGGCACGTTTCTATAGACTTCGGCGAGATGCTAGGCGGTGCGGCGAGCTGTATCTACGCTGGGAACGACCGGCTCACGATGACATTCCTAGAGGTAATTGTGTTCTTGCGAACGGTGAGCTGGTTTCGGATAACCATTTGGATGCTCAAACTATAAACGGCCGTTTGATAGGTATTCATAACACACCCGAGCTTTCATTAGCTACTCAGTAGGCACCTGTAAGTACGGGCATTACAGCATACATGGACCGCTGCACCTTGAGGGCAATTACAGGCCCTACCCTGCTAACATGCCCCGGGGCTGTGGCTCTGGTCTACCCGTCCGTCCCCGTGGCCCCGTCCAACCCGCGATCTGCCCCCCCATCTACTCAGCCGCACACACACCCGTCCTCTCATCCCCTCTCTCGTCACGCACTGTCTGCATCTGTGTCTTTGCTTGCACGTTGCGTTGCTACCGGCCGCTGTGGGGCTACGTCTACAAGGGAAGCAGAATACTGTGCATGCCTAGTATTACAATGTGTATGGAAAGGAAAAAGAAAATATAATAAACAGGGGGGGTTATTTTAGAAAGACCGCTAGACATCGTAGTAAATTGGCAGATATCTTGGATAGATGTGATTGAGATGGATATGGAGATTACATCTCAGGGCCATGGGAAAATGCTGTCACATCCATAGTCGTTTCCCGGGGTTTTGGTGGCGGGTAAGACAGACCCTGACCTTTTTGACATTGCAAGCTCAACAAGGCACTTATTTAGCAAGGGAGAGAGAAAGAATCAGGAGAGGGGCAAATCCACTCATTCCCGAGTTTTGACATTTCGTTTCTTTTTTTTTTTTTTGTCTGTCTGTTGTTGGGGTTCCGACGGAATTTACCAGTACCAGCGCCTTGTATCATTGTAAAGTCTGCCTCAAACCATAGGTCAGAAACATGAGCTCACATTGGTTCCATGTAGACACAAACGCTTGTATGGAACAGCCTGTAGCGCCTCCCAGACGGGGTTTCTGCACTGAAGCCCTACCTACCCCTCCAATCGTCTCAACTCCATCCGCCATCTCACTCTCTGCTCTCAGCCAGCCAACCGTGTATTACTCACCACCAACACAGATTCTAAACGTTGTCTCGCAGTGCGATCGAGTTGCCTAGAAAAAAACAAAGGGAATATTATTCACTCCAATCGGTTCCAGCCCTGTTTTTGACCTGCGTGTTTCTCCTAAGTTCAGACATGGTTGGATTCTTATGTCGCGATTGGGTCTCAAGAGAGCCCGCCAAGTGTCGCAGATTCTTCATCCCTTCTAGAGGCGAGAGGTTGGTTAGAGCCCTCACAGCAGTTTTAAAAGCAGTCTTAGCAAGAAACCCCCCCCCCATTCCATCCCGCAGCAAGAAATCTCAAACTTCGATCCTCAATGCCAATCGGGGCTGTCTCTTGTATAGTGTATGTGTGGCAGTTGTTTCGCTGAGAGTTAAGCTGAGCTGTAGACAGAACTTGATCCGATGTATCGAGCTCGTTTCAGACTGAAGCCGTGTTTCTGCCGTCCCCCCCCTCTGGAATGTGAAAGCCGGCCCGCCAGTGGATTGATTGGGCGCGCTACGGGGTACTCTGGTTGAAAAGGGAACCTCCTTGGCGTTTGCGTACCTGCATGGCCAGTATGCCTTGCAAAACCTAGTTTGTGCGAAGAAAGACGAGGAACTCTCACAAAAGGTCTCATACTAAATCCCAAAAATGCCAAACATACAGCATTGACTCATCGGTACGATCGTAGTGTAGTAGATAGGTTCCTTTGGAGGAATGGTGAACATACAGGTGTTGCCCATTCAACCTTGGCGTCAATGATCAATACGCGAGGCTGTGTCCCCATCTAATTCAGGGGTATGGATTTTAAGTTTGATGCTTCGTCATATTGTACTCGATCTATTCGGGCGTTTTGTTCCGTAGCTTGTATATAGGAAGTGAACTTACAGGTTTGTCTGGACAGAGTCATGACGAGACTCGCCCCTGTTCTCTAGAAAGGAATGGTTTCACAAAGTGCAGCTGAGACGATTCGGCGAAGTGACGCCCTTGATCTCTCCTACACTGTCAATGTTAATATATTGTACAGCATGCGCACAGTAATTGCGACTTCGCATCCTGATACAAAGGAACATAAATAGGGTAGCCTCACTATGGGCAAGCGCAGCTGAAATATTTGCCATCCCAAATGAGAAAGTTGCCGAAAGTATAGGGTAACCTCACTACAACGTGAGACAAAACGAAGCAAGCATTGCCGTGATTCCGTCCCTACAGAAATTATCGTCAGAATGTTGTATAGTAAGCGTACCTAGTGGCTACAATAATAACTTAATTCGCCCATCTTACCTTATTTTCCACTTATAAAGACAAGATGCAACGCTGACATTTGTCTCGGGCCGTCCACTTGTGGGGGAAATCCCCGTGATACGGAGATGTGAGACCCTTTTTTTTTAGTGATGTCGTAGTTATACGAAACCCCATTATTTTGCAAGTGCTCATTGCGGCCAAAGTGATGTTATAATGTAGTATAGTAATCCACGAGCAAAAAATCGTGGTCTAGAGGGGTAATTGTGGGATGTTTATGAGACACCACGGGTGGAATGCGTAGTGTGTAAACAACCAGAAAAAGGAGATTGTTGGTGATCAGATGGCGAGCGGTGGTTTCTGCTAGACGTAGTGGATGTCGATCATTGCTAGGAGAAGGAAGCTCTCAGTAAACGAAACAAATGTATCCTCCAGTGATATTGACACTAGGGACGGGCTCAACATATACCCTTTTGACGCATCGCCACGTTATTTCATGAGTGTCATTGCTTGCTAAATTGACTACTATACTTCTACACCCCTCATGTAGTGATCTGAAGTCAAGAGATTATACTTTCCATGTTTGAGTCGTCCTTGATCGGTTGGGCTGCTCTCACATAGAGTACTAATCAAGCACTGACCATGCCTTGCGTTGGAGTTTGATAGGGTTGAAGTTCGAATGGTCAAAGCTGCCAATGGCAAACAAAGACGAAACTGTATGCAAACAAGACCCATGTTTGACCTGCATGATGTAGACACACTGGAATCGGCTGAAGGTACGTGGGACGTTTGCTTACCGTATTGCTAGGTGAATATAATATTATTGTGAATATGACGGAGAGTCGAGGTGACGTTCAATGGAGAATGCATATAGGGAGGACAGCAGTTACTGGCCGCCTCACATCAATAAACGTACACATCCCTTTGAATTGGGTTCATGTTTTTAAATTACCCAGTAATTAGCTGGTACTGTCTGTTTGTGTATAGAACCACATTGTGTGCTAAGCATAAGCGCTGCACTCACCATTGTAGAGACAACAAAACTCAACAGATGCCAACAGATGCCCACATCTGCAAACTCTCCATTCAAAAACCCATTCTTGAGCTGCATAGGGTTATTTCATCTCTTCCAGTTCCGTCTTTGCATCTGCATTTGGTTGAAATAATTCAGCAAGAGTTTAAACGGCAGCTAGTTATTTCGAGAGCCACGCAGTTTGGAGGACCCAACACACACTTCACAACCATCCGCAAGTAAAGTCGGTTAGGTGGTTGACCTCTCACAATTAAAGCCTCACGCTGCCTCCGGTTCTCGGATCAGTCTGCGAGCAGAGTGCCAACTGCCGACAACCGCAGCAGGAGGCAAACGTGACTGGTGCACTTCACAGAACGCTCCTGCCTCATCTCGACCGCCCTGTGCACGCATCTTTTGTATTCCTTTGCCTTCTTTTTACCTCTTCTCCCAAGCCTTGATTCTATCTCTTTCTCCTTTTCTCTGTATGGCCTCCCACAGAGGTTAATCTATGCGCGCTGCACTGTTATATACTTCACGTTCAGATGAGACCTTGATGTGCAACTTTGTCTGTCATAGGAAACATCGCTTAACTTGACTTACCGTCTACGTGAAGTGAATGCATCGTGGAATCTCCTCGAATGCACCATTGACTAGACTCAAATCTTGCACACGTTGGATTGAATTTTTGGCCTACAACTGCATAAAGCACTCAAACACTGCGCCTGGTTTTACCTTTTGGTCTTGAATTCTTTCCACACCATATCTCGCGTTTGCCACACTGAAGCAAACATACGCCATGGCAAGCAGCAGGAAAGCTAATGAGAAGCCCAATCTGTGAGTAAAGCCTACCGCATGTTTTCAAGACATTCTAAACGCTGGATACTCTTCCCCCAGAGTCCATTGGTTCACCCATGGCACACCAACTAATGTTACAAATGACTGATGATTTTGCAGGGCAACACAGCCATCCATTCCGGCAAAGTGAGTATTTGCTCCTCACAACGAGATTGCGATGAGATACCTAATCGAGGCAGATTTCGATGCAAAGTCGGCGGCGAGTGGAAACCAATTAATGCCTTCTCCGCCAACCAACAGAGGCTTATCCAGAGACAAATAGACTCCCGCCGCCCTATTGATGCTGCTCATTCGGGAATGACATGTAGGGACCATACAGCGGGCTCTCGGGAAGAGCTTAAATGCGAAATCTGCGGCTTGAATAAGCCCATCGACCAATTCAGCAAGTCTAGTCGCAGAAATGGTATTCACGTAAGTGTCCAAGTTCAGAACCTTTACATCAAGTAAATATCACTAACTATCAAAATAGCACTGTATACGATGTAGTGCTTGGGTCGAAACCCAAGAGCCAGATGTTACTCCTGCGCCCCTGGAGACGGGGCACATTTCCGCAGAGGAAGCGAAAAGAGAGGTTTGGCAAGGGAATTTCATGGAAAGCACCGACTTTTTCGGCGATGGACTGCCGCAGGTATGGCTAACCAAGGCGTTGACAACTTGGATTTACTAAAATGAGAAGTAGGCACCAATCACTTCCATGTCTTCCCTCGGTCTCGAGGATCTCGAGGCAGGGGAATATGGCCCGAAAATCCAAGCTATCTTGGAATCTAACCTGGTAAACACGGCCTTCCGCTCTTTCAGCGGGGATTTCCCATCATCAAGCACCTCGTCTTCGTGTCAGACGATCCCGCCTCATCTGAGAAATAAAGTAGAGATGACAAGCCAGGGCAGCAAGTCTAGGACCGCATCTTATGCATCTGCTGCTACGCCCTCTGAAAGAAGCGAGCAGTCCTTTGAACCAGGAGCCTCTACGAGGTCAGCAAGCTCGGTTGGTGTGGGATCATCAGTCGCGAACAAACTTCCACCCCATCTACAGGGACGTATTCCATTGTCGACTGTGCAAAAGACACCAGGCTCAGGGAGTGTGTCCACGGCGACCACTATGCGTGAGACTAAAGATGCAGTGAAAGTTGGCTATAACGCATGGGACGCTTCGGGAACTCTCCACAAAACCTGGAAAAGTCCTACAGTGAGGTCTGGCGGGGAGACGTCGACTTCAGCAAGTGAGACTGGAGAGACCAGCGAGGCCAGCGATGATTCCCAGCAAGTTGGTTGGGAGAAGGTTTCTGGGAAGAAGCCAGTGGCGATGCGGCCTACGACCAGTAAATGGCCAAAGACGAGTGAAGTAAGTCAATACGCCTAACTCCCATATCTTCTCTGCTGCTGTGAACCTTTACCAACGAAGAACTCTGTCAAAGATTCGAATCCCACAATCGGAGATTCGTCGGCAGGCTGCGGCGGAAAGCTTTGTAGCCAGCCGTATCGACTCAGATGTCGACCGCCAGAGACGTTATTGCAACTGGAGCGATGATGAAGAAGGGAGCTCGTAACAGCATGTTCTCATTACTCACACATTGCTGGGTTTCCTCCTGAAGACCCTGGATCCAAGATCCTGTTGCTTCTGCATCACGTTGTTTTTGTCTTTAATGCGGCTCTTGGTGTCTCAACCCGTACTGGCACAACTTCGCGAAAACTTCATTTATATCCCGAACAAGGACTCTTGGCCATGCCACAGTCATTTGTTGGGCCGGCTAGGTTTACAGTGGGGTATAGGTTTGCATAGTGCAGCATGCCTCTTGCATTTGTGTCGTTTGGTCGGAATTTGGTCTCATAATTCATCTCAGCTTGCGTCACATTTGGGATAATATCTCAAACCTCACATATACCTGCAAGGAGCTGGAGTGTGCTTATATACAAGCCACTATGAGATGAGCCACAATAAATTTGCTGATATGACAAGACCTCCCAGGGCAAAAAAAAAAAAGACGAAAGTCATGAATCAATAATAATTTGTTACTTTGCTCTTGGCTCCTCAACGTAAGTGACTGGAAGAGAAGCTATCCAAACATGTGTGTCCTGTTTTCCCCAAATCGACCTCTTTGATTACCCCTTCCTGCGACCAACAGTTACCCATCCTCCCGTACTCCGTGAGCAAGCCCGCTCTGTTGTTGATGCAGATGCAAACGCCTCGTGCCTCAAAAAATTCCGCCGGCTCGCTTCGTTTATATATATATATAGTTCCCATTGGAAGTTTCATATCTGTTGTTCCACGTGACCAGGGATGTAATGATGGGAAAACAAGACCGATTCATGTCCTCTTCCCCCTTGTTATACATCAATCCCCCCATCTCTTCATTGAGATGTCTTGAAACAAGCACATCCATTTGATCAAGTAATGCATACAGCATATAAAACCATCAGTAGCAGGGATTGAAGCTACCCTAACAGCTTCAAACTCACCCTCCTTCCCCAAACGCCCTTAAGACCTTTGGTACTGGGTGTGGTGCTTCAAATCCCATCTTTTAATCCCCCCTCTTTTGCTTTTGCATTCTTGCATTTACCAAAGCAAAGTTTTTGCTAATGGTTTTTCAACTCCTTCATCTTGTCGTGTTATTCCTGCTCCCCCCCTCATTCTTTCTCTAGAATTCCTGATCTTCCTTGTTATGAAAGGGGCTGGGAGGTGCATTTACCGCCTCGGCATCGCCCACCTGTCTGCGCACTGTGATTTCGCGCTGTTTGTCGAGACGCTTGCGTCGGATCCAGGGTGGCGTTGTTGAAGCTTCGGCGGTGGTTGATTGCTATTGGAGAGGTTCGGAGGAGGAGGAGAGGCGGTTGAGATGGAGGTAGACGTCTGTGCCGTAGCTGTGGAGGGGAGTTATATTAGCAATTTGAAGATGTACCATTTGCCGTTGTTGGCAGTAGAGGGGACATCAATGGGGAGATGGGATATAATGCAGTGGGAGTACAAGAGCAAAAGGGGAACGGTCTTACCCTTCCATACTGATCAGTTTCAAATCTCCACCAAAGTACCTGGCATACAGCCTCGAGATAGGCAGACCGTATCCAAAACCAGCCATGGGAGCTTTGAAGTCGCTCTTGTCAAAGTCAGGATCCAGGTTGGGCGTGCGGTCTACAGTGGTGTACATGTATGTCCAGACCAAAGGAATAGAGCTGCGGGGGATACCACCGCCCTCATCTGAGATTTTGATGGTAATGTCCTCCTTGCCCTCAGCAACAATCACTTTGGTGACGGGGAACTCCTGCTTCTCCATCCCGTGGGTCTCGACGACGGCGCGCAGAGAATTCTTGAGCGTTTCGAAGAGCATGTGTGACAAGTGGCCAGGAACATACATGAAGTCGAGATTGGGGTTGCAGACGAGCTGAATCTTGGGAGCTTCAAAGAGCCCGTAGTGGTCCTCGCAGACGAAGCGGGCGTTCTCAATGGCCTCCTGGGCGAGGTCCTGGACATTGGTCTTGGTGCAGATGACACCGACGTATGTGGGGTCGCGGTGGTGACTCTGGTCCGTTAGAGCGATGTGTTGGCCGATGAGCATACGGATGCCAATACGAGACATGTAGAAGCGGTCGAGGAAGGACTGGATGGTACCGTCAATCTGCATGCGCTGGCGGCGGCGCTTGTATTCGAGGATGCCCTGCGCCATGGTGGTGACGACGCTATCGTGCCGCCGCTTGATCTTGTGTAGGGTGTGGGCAAATCGCTGGTTATACAGCTGGAGCTCGGGCGGCCAGTTGCCTGTGTCGTTGACGGTGGCAAAGTATCTCCTGGAGACGGATCGAGCCTTGCCATTGCCGTTGCCATTGCCATTGAGGCCACCCCAGCCTGAGGATTCGCCCTCGTCGATGGAAGGGTTCGGCGTGGCCTCGGAGAGCTGCTGAGCACCGCGGGCGCCAAACTTGGCGGGCTTCATGAGACGGTCTCGGATATCTTTCCCGAGTTTGGGTCGGGATAGCTGTGTGATTTCCTGTTGTTCATGGTCAGTTTGGTTGTTCCGCGAGAGGGGGGGGGGGGGGGGGGGTTGCACAAAGTCGAGAGAGGGTGGCAAGGTTGGAGCTTTACCTCGAATGACTGTGCATACCAATCCTTGACCTTCATGACGGATGGCATCTCATTTAATCCATCAGGTAACTCGTCCAATTCCTGGACGCGGTGCGCCAGGCGGATTGGGAGTTCCTCGGCAAGGAATTGTGAGGCCCGGAACAGGGTGCCTTGGCGATGATGTCAGCGTCCACCATGCGCATGCAATTGAGAAGCGGGATTGGAGGGGGGGAAACACATACCGGTCGAAGGCTTGTCGCCGAACTGCACCATCTGGCGCAAACTCACCCCCGTAGCTGGGAAGTTTGCATAATGCCGGATGGTGTCCATCAGCTTCTCGGACGCCTTCCATGCCATGATGGCGGCGGGTGGGCGGGGGAGGGGAGCCGATGGAGGCACGCGCCGACCTGTTTGTGTGTGTTTCTGTCTTGGGTGTGCGAGCGAGCGAGCGAGTGTGTAATGCAATTGTCTTCCCCCAGAGAGGCGGCGCTGTGACGTGGGAAACAGAGAGGGCGGAGGGGTAAAGCAGCAGTAGTTGAAGTAAGAAGAGTAGTATGAGGTGAGAGATTGAGAAATGCGTGAAGCTCGACAAGCGGCTGGGAGAGTGCGAAAGGGCGGTTTTCGTTCGGTAGATGTTGGAGGATGGTTTGTCTTGTGATGGGTTTCGTTGTAGTGGTACAGTAAACAGTAATAACAGAGCAACGGCACAGCTGCTGGGGAAGAGGGGCGTTAGGGGGGGAGGTAGGTAGTGGATAGTGAGTGATGGATGGTGGGTGACTCAAAGGCGAATTGAAAGTTCTCGGCTTGGAGCAGCAGCAGCAGCAGCAAACTGAAGGCCGAGAGTGAGCGATGGCGGCCCGGCGGAAGCTTCCGGCAGACGTAATTGAAGTAATACTACTAGAGGGCAATTGGGGGGAGGAGATGGATGGAAAGATGTAGCCGAGGCAGTGGATTGTGCCGTCAGTGTGGTGCTTTCGGGTGTGGTCTGTCTGAGCCCGGCCTCTGACCAAGATTACCACGTATTATGACTGCTTTCTACGTAGCAGCACTACGCCGTAGGTGTGTATAGCGAGGTGGGTAAGGTGAGCTTCTAAATCGCCTATATACCGGTGCTGTTACTGCTACTGCTACTGCTACAGCATGCCTGACTGACTATAATAACTCCGTCCGACCAAGGGCGGGTTCTTGCGGGAAAGAAAGGGAAAACAGAGGGCGATAGCGGAGATGGCGCCAAGGCTCCATCAGGGTCAATGTGAGAAGCAGGGAACTTGCCTCATGATATAAATAGGTAGTCTGCCCTACTGCCTACCTTTGCCGCACTCTGCCATGTAAACGAGTTCCCTCGGTTGCAAGAGGATCTGATGCTCTTTCATCAGATGCTTGTCCTAGCTCCTACTGTGAGGCGGCGCCGCTGTCGGCGGGCAGGCGGAGGTTGGAAGACGGACAGCCGGGGGCTGGGGTGCGCTCGGGCGGTGCCTGGACCGAGTGCACCGCTGTAGTTACATGTGCGCCCACTGTATAACGCCCAGAGCAGCCTGTAGTTACCTAGAACAGTTACACAGGGGCCATCGAGTTACAGTGAAGGATACTCTGTGATAATGCCAAAAATGTAGTGCATACATAGGCGGCTGGGCGTTAATAGCTGTCTGTTGCTTACTGTGTTCTTACCGGTAGATCCGTCATCAAAGGCCGCCGAGTAATATCAGTTCCATCGGTTTGCAACATCATTCCCGACCCGTACCAGAGCAGCTAAAATAAAAAAAAGAGACCGCCAGGCAACGAAACTGCAGCAGCACTCCCATTCGCTTCAATCCCCCTTGTAACTATGGCTCATTTCAGTTTAACTAAACCTTGGCACGGCTAGAATCGAAATCTCATCCGCGTGGGCTATCCGGGGCGGGAAATGCCGATCTGACAACGGCACACATGCCCAGAAGGAAGAACTGCAACCTCCATATCTGAAAAAGCTGCGTAACGAGGGTGCCGGCCGTTGGAAGCTGGCCAACGGGATAGAAAAAGGTCTTTCCCAAAAAGCTGTGATTACTACCCTATTTCGCTGTGGGATAATAACCACCAAGACTAACGCAAACTGGCAGCCAAATATGGCGTGTTCTTTGGAGAGGGTTTGGGATTTGTGGGACATGCTGCATGTGTGCGTTGTCGTACTGCATAGGTAGGTACTGTATAAAGTACAGCATCTTGCTGCCCCTCCCCCAGATCAATGACCAGGAGCAGAGCCTGGTCGTTGTCGGTCGAGTCGGCTCGAAGGATGTCTTGTCAATGAACGAGGGGGCAAATGCAGCAGCCTCATACAATCACATAGCAGCACCTAATGGGGTGAAACCCCTCTCGTCCTGCGTCCTGGTCCTGGACCTGCACACGAATGCCACCAAAGCGGACCAGAGGATGCCGATATCTGTGTGTGTGTATGTATGCACGTATGTGTCTGCATGTGTATGTGTACCTGTATGCTGTGCGTTGTTGTGTGGAGTGTACTTTGCACATGCTTTGTGGTTTTTGTGTGTTTGTAGTAAACGGATCAATGTGAGGGAAGCCATCAAGCCCGTTCATCCATTGCAGCATCGATCGTTGCAGAGACGTTATGGTGCTGTAATTAACCATCCGTCACCAAGCAGCGTCCCCAGTGGGGATCAGGCCGACTGTGTCCACCCCCATTGTTCCATGTTTATGTCGTCGTAGTGTCTGTGGATGTCGCAGATTACCCGCCGCTCCCCCGTGTGTTTTGACTGGAGAAGCAGATGGAAGGTACTGTACATACACTTCTCTTGACTCTCCTCAGTGTTGGAAACCCCGTTTATCCCGTTTTCCCCCACCCTCTGTGTTGCCGCTGGCCAATGAGCCACAATGCCATGGGTTTGTCGAGACACGCCATCTGGGCCTTGGAGCCTGCGAATATTGCCTTGTACGGCAAGTACAGTCATGGAGTAGAGGTACTTCGTAATATCTCTGGAGCAGAACCATCAGACACACCCCTGTCACCCAGTTGAGCTGGCAGCCCAACTTCGAGTTGCCAACTCATCAATGGCTGGCCGTCCGCCCGTTCCAACTTCCAACACACAAACAGCACACGATCGGCTACGCGCGGAGCTTCGGACTCGCATTGATCCGTAGTCTGGTCCAAAGCGCTACGCCCGGCTCGGGACGGCGATGCTACGCTAACAGTTGTTGGACCTACCTACTGTACAGTGGTGTACCAACTGCCAAGTGCCTGAAATAAGACCTACAGTACCCAACTTGTCAACGTTATCTGGCCTTCCTTACCTTCCATAGCTATCCGTATGCAGTAATCCATGTGCTGCGTTTCCCTTGTAGAAGTCATAATAATACCAGAGAGTAGGTAGATCTTGGAACGGGCAACCTTTCCAGCCCGACCTCTCAGTTGTGTCATCACCACCACCACCCAGACGGCAACGGTCCTCTATCCACGACGATGGACTAAACTCTCTCTCTTTTCAATCACTGTATCTTTCTGTTAGTTTTTTGCAGACTGCCGACCTTGTCAAAACAGTTAGGCGCTCAGTCTGACGTGTTTCACAAAGCGCGTTTCGCGACACAGTTGAGAGGGTCTCTGGCCCAGAAAAGAGGCTGGGCAGGGGGGCTAAGCAGTAAAGGAGTTACAGTGGGCGGGATCGCTGTGGCAGGGGTTCCAGCAAAATTAACCGCCAACTGTCGGTGAGATCGATTCGGACACGCCAGTCAGCGAGCCTGCCATCAGGCCAGCAGTTGCAACTTCGAGGCTTGGCCAAGGGAGGACAGCGCGAAAAGGGAGAGGAGAAAAATCAACCATCGCCATCGCCGTCGCCATCATCCATCATCGTCACGACGGAAAAGAAAACCATACCGGAGTAAACTTGGCGCCATCGCCTCTATTTCCTTTTCCCTTTTTTATCCGTCATGCCGCAGCGCGAGGACGACGACGAGCAGATGGACGTGGTTGAGGCGCTGGATCGCCGCTTGACGAATGGCAGCAGTCGGGCCAGCAGCAGCTTTGGCTTCAGGCCCAGCGTGCCCAGCAGCAGCCGCAGCAACCGGAGCAGCCGCGCAAACAGCAACAGCAACAGTAACAACAGCAATAGCAACATCAGCAACTGCAATTGCAATGGCACGAGTCTCCTTGGAAGTGCTCCCGGGAGCATCGTCGGCAACATGCTGGCCAGTCCCAGCAAGACCGACGCTCTCATTGCTGGCATCCAGACACCGTCGCCGCCGCATCACCATCACAGCCACCACTATCACCACGTCATGTCGACCCCGAGTCCTGCCTCGAGTCTCGTTCTGTCCGCGGGTGGCGCTGGCGCCGGTACACTCAGCCCATTGCGGAGAGAGCTCGAAATGTCCCGCAGTTCGCTTTCGCGCGACGAGAACGACAACAATCGGGACGCTGTGAGGGCGGGCAAACGGGAGCTTGCTCGGCGACTCAGCCTTCTCGCGCAGCGCCTCACCTACGGCGACAGCATGGATGAGCTCGTTGCGCTGGATAGCCAGGTCAATCAGATAGAGCAAGCATTGGGCGGCACTCCCAGCGCGAGCCCTGGGAGCGCCATCGGCAGCAGTGGCATCGGTAGCCCGCCTCCCCGAAAGTATCAGCGACCCATGAGTCTCGAGACGCCGATTCGCAACAACCGCAGCAGTCGGAGCGACCTCCTCGATGGCGGCGCACTCTTTAGCTCGCCCGCATCTTCCCTTTTCCGCTCCCGCTTCTCAGATCTGTCGCCTTCGCTGTCTAGGGACCACGAGCAGGATGAGTCCGAGTCCGAGGAGGAGCCCCCGCCCAAGAAGGGCATGACGGCGCAGCAATCTCGCAAGGTTATCGCCGAGATGGCCCTGTTGAACGAGGAGATGGCCAATGTTGTTAATAACCTCAAGGCCCGCCAGGAGGAGTCTGATGTAAGCAATAACCGCTCTGATTTTATGTTCTGCATAGAACTTTTTTTTCTTATTTTTACTTTTGGCATGGAAGAAAGCTAACTCTATTTTGGTAGCACATTCACAACCTAATGGTCGAGCGGACGGAACGTGCCGCCCAGCGCATTCTTTTCCTCCAGAACCGCATTTCCTACCTGTTAGTACCAACTCCACTCCATATTATCCCATGATTTGGATATGACGCCCAGTTCTAACCACCGTTTTTGGAATATAGAGAAACGGAGTTACAGGATAACGACCAGGAGCTCCAGCATTTGCGAATCTGCCTCAAGGCTGTTGAGATTCAGATGCCCGCTCACCCGGATAGGGAGCTCCAACGATGCATTAGCGTCTTCAAAGAAGACTACCAGGCGCTCAAGAGGAAACGAGCCAATCGCTCGACCCTCGTCAGTATGATGAACTATGACTCTACGATATCTACCCAGAGTAATACCCGATGAGAGGGGGGCCAAGACTGCTTGGAAACAGTCTTGATGCCACCTTTCTTTAACGCGAAAACACAAACGACACCGAAATCAAACACACGACAACCACCCACGCCCATCACGATATGTTTTGAAGAACGAAATATGACGAAATCGCCACGGCGACATGATGAACCAGATCAACTAACCACACGAATGATACGCAAATCAGCGAAGAAGGGAGCAGATGACTCCTACGCTGAAGCGATAAGAAATACGTTAGCTTGCACGAAAACAACCGAGAGAAGCTAAACCTTGGTGTTTTTCCTCGACGACTTTTGTTTTTTCTTGTTTCGCGCAAAGCTACATGATTCACGAGACCACAACTTGAACCTCAAGACCTTGACTCTTTTAATATCTTTACGTCCTCTAAAACCAGGCAGTTCTGCCCTCTCATTAGCCCGTGGAATCAATATCGCATCGTCGTGCTATACTGAAGTTCCTATTCACGAGGAGCAACAAATACTTGCAATGTGAGGGCAGAACACAATGCGAGGCTGAACAATGATGACATAAACTGCAACGACGACACCTACATTTACGGGCGAGTGAGCACGTTTGCTCAATAGCCACAATGACGCTACCATAACACGAAGCTACCAACCGTATATTTTTTTCCTTATCAAAAACCCTTTGTATGTCTTGCGGGGGTGCCTTTTTTTTCTCTTTTTTTTTACACTATCTCGGTTTCCGGGCTTGGCATCGCCTGCACCGAGTATGGATGGTGCTGTCAAGAGAATGGCAGGCAATGAATGACAAAAAGCAAGCGAGCATGCATGGCCTCTTTTTATTTATTTTCTTTAGAAGCATTCTTTTCATTCATTCATGTATTGAGAGAGTATCATGAATACTGGCTTAATGAAGAAGCCGATGAATTCGATATCTGGCCAACAGAATCAACATATTACAAACATTATCCCGTATCATTGACCTTGTCATGCTATATCATCTAACACAATACGTGTTTCGCATTGAAGTCAACTATAGTATAACGACTCTTGTGGTTTTTATTAAACTGTGCTGTAAATTTCACATTGAGCTAAATCCACCATCTGACGTTCTTACATGGAGCTCTCATGAGCCCTCACCAACTCCACCTACGGACCTCATCGTCCCCTATTGCCCCGAACATACTCATCATATACCGTTACTCCACGCGATACGCCACTCCTCTTTGCATCCGCCGCTGCATAATCATGACTCCCACCTCTATCTCCACTTCTTCTACGCCTGCGGCTCTGTTTCAAGCGATGCTCATCTTCGCGACTGCGACGTTCCTCGACGGGTTCAGTCTCGGCGCTGATGCCACCTTTTTTATTGTGATCATGGCTCGACTGGTGGTGGTGATGATAATGACGGTGACTGTGGCTATGTTTACCGATGGGTGGGGGTGACATGTTGTGAGAACGACGGGAGCTTTGCTCAGAGGTGTATTTGCGAGATGTCCGTGACGAATGAGCAGGCTCATGATGTTGATGATGTTTGTCGTTGGGGGGTTTGCTGGTCCAGCTGTAGGACGTGGAAGAATGTCGACTTTTGGACCCGGACGGTCGATTGTGATGCACCTCAATGCCACCATTGTTGGGTCTATGAGTACCCCTGAAAACATGTTCGACAGGGTTTTGAGTTGCCACGTTGGATGAAGAGGCACATGCGTACGCAGGTGACTGTTGTAGCATTCTTGACCGAAACGAAGGATCTAAAAGACTTGCAAAATCACTCCAGTCACTAAATGATCTCGCAACCAAGCTATATGTCTCTTCATGGCAATGATTAGGAAACAACCGCCTTGAAATTTCCCTTGGAAGCTTCTCAGGTTGTTGTTGTTCATTTGAAGAAACTCGATCCAGCTCGATTGGCAAGTCTGCCAGAATCATGCCCAGCCGCCTTGCTTCGCGGCCAGGAGTGGCACGGATGAGGAGTGTCATCCAACGCTCGAAGCCGGAGGGCGTCAAGGCAGGGATGGTGGGAGGGGCATTGTGATGGAATGGGATGAGGTGGTATTGACACTGGAGGTCTTGGAAGAGAAACTCTAGACCGCGTGTATCGTCGCGGGAGCATGAGTTGAATACCCCTGTTGGAGATGATCTTTGTTAGAAGATATATAGGCCATGTGAGTGACGGGGAATATAAGCTACTTACGGTGGAAAGGAAATATTTCCGAATCTAGTTTGTACTTGATGTAGAATGTTTTGAGCTTTTCAGGAGTAACTACTACCGAATTCTGTGGGTGAAACTCTCTAATCTATGCATGTTAATTGTGTTGTTCCGGTATGTAGAGAATGGGAACACTCACGATATAGTTTCCAACTCCACGCAAGACTTGGCCAAGCCTCTCTGTCGGCTCACCTTTGACATCAAAAAGCATCCCCCATTTTACATCCGCCCCTGTCAGACCTGGCTCGGAGCATGATCTACCCGCTAGCGAGGGACGTTGTACCTGAGAAGGGTAATGCGCAGTGGTGGAGCGGTTGTGAAGAATGACGGGTTGTCGATCTGAGAAGTGAACAGTCCGTCGCGGTGGAAGAGCTGGTGCTTGCGTTGTTGTTTCCCAAGTCCCTGAACGAGGTTTTGTATTGGGAGTTTGGTGATCATGCAGTTGTGTTTTTTCCAGTCGAATTTGTTGTGGTTGTAAAGACTTTAGAGTTTGGGTAATGGTCGGTGAGGTTTTGTTTGTATTGTAGGAATCGTTGCAAATAGCACTGGAAGTCATGACTTCAGGTTGACCAGAGTTGAGAGAAGCCTCCTTTTTGACATGACCGAATATGACATCGTCAACATCAGATTCGAATCCGTCTTCTACCGTTGTCTGAAACGGTCTCATAGCTAGACGCTGCGATGGCTCGCTGCTCCCAGACTGTGGAGTCGAAGGGCCTTCATCAGAAGAAGAGGAATCAAGTTCCTGAGGACTGTCGGCAGCTAATAACCTCACATGTTAGTGTCTCTAGTATAATGCTATGGTGCAAATAGAAGGGGTTTGAATGCCTAAGCTATACACTTACATCTGGTATATGCCTTGACGCTCAAGTCATCGAGAAACTTTGTGTTCCACCCCATTATGATTGGGTCTAAAGAAACGAGATTCTTTCTGATCTAGATATGCTCTTCTATTCAAAGTCTCTCACTGTCGAAGTGGAAGTCAGGGTTGATATACAGACAGTATCACTGTTAAACGACACGATGACGCTTCTAGAGATGAAGAATGCCGAATCTTGTTTGAGAATGAGAGAAGCTTTTTTTCTTTCACCATCATTGCATGCTCAGGAGGGAGCCGGGATTTTATCATCAGCGCTGCATCGCCGTTCATGTACAGAATGCAGAGTTTTAGGCTGCTGTTCATGCACCTTGCCGTCGTCAGTGGCTGCTGCGGCCTTGCCGTCGGGCTCAGCAGGCGATCAAAGGGGGTGTGCGGCTGCGGCGGTCAGCATCTTTTGCGTTAAACCTTTTCGAAAAGGAAGAGAAGAGATGCGAGAAGAGAGAAGGGCGGAGGACGGGCAAGAAAGCCGTCTCGGTGATGGTGGTGGGCATGACGGGGGCTGCTATGGCTGCTGCTCCGGGTAACGTCTCTCGCTGCTGCAAATAAAGGGGGTAGGTAGACACACACACACACACGCACAGAGAGAGAGAGGAGAAAAGGACTACAAAACACTACGAACGGTACAGGAGTATCTGTTGTTGGAGAGTGGACAGCAGGTTCCCGTACGGTGGGCTGTACCCATTCATCGGTATGAAACGGTACGGCGGCGTGAACGAGCCGACGCGACACAACATATGTCGGCACTGCTGATGATGCTTGTATGAGTCGTCGATTGAGGGCTTCAAGGGGGAAGGGGAACGCTCTGCTGCGGTTCCAGCCTCAGAAACACAAGACCGAAAGGCAGAAAGGCAGAGTGAGAGAGAGATAGCGTTGTTTTCGCGTGTGTCAAAGAAAGCTTGGGCGTCAACACCGGGACAGCGGAAACTCTCCGAACGCCTCCTTTTCTTTTGTGGCTGTTGTGGTTGTTGATGCTGTTGATGTTGGTGTTGCCTACAGGGAAAAGTTTGACGTGACACAGCTGCCTGTCCCCAAGAGGCAACCCAATGTGCTGCGTGACTTGACTTCTGTTGTTCTAGTTATCAGAGCTGACAGCTTTTGTTTCACCTGCCACTGCAGCTTTCTAGTCGGACTTATTTCATATCGTCCTCGTCTGTCTGTCGTTGAAAGTGAAGCTGCACATATGGATATATGTACAGAAGACATAGAATAACAATCCTCTAATGTAGACGTGAATTACCAATAGAGGATAAAGAGTAATTTTTGGAAAAATGATATGAAATGGGGAGAAATTGGCTCATTGAAATGAAGAAAGTGGTATGTGAAGCGCAATAAGTCATCATCAGCATATGGCGTCTGGCCAGAAAGATGATGAGGAAACAAGACGTCAAGCGACTGACTATTGTTCTTCCCATGTCAAAGTAACCATCCCCACACCCTGTTTTCTCATATCTGCAGCAACCCATGTAAGACAGAAATACGTCGTTCATGTTCCTGGCTGGCGAACCATCCCGCTCAATGATGCGAAAAGCTCACCAATACTCCTAAGCCGATGCGAACCAACCAAGCCATAATTATCGAGAGATCAGATGCTCAGCTGCGCGCACCAGAAGCCGAGCTCAACTCCCACCTTGCCTCTGCCCCTGACCAGCAAACCAGACAGCCTTGCGGTTTCATCTATTACTGACTGAAACCTTTTATCAGACAGAGCCACTGGTACACCCCCCCCCTGGGGCTCTCTCGGTGACAACAAAACCTGTGTTATCATACGCCGTCGTGGTAGAAGAGAAAATCTAAGAGCCGCAGTAAACGTGGAAACACATGCACAACATCTTTTCAACAACGCCCCCCCTGGCTGCCTTGATTGACAGACAGACCGTTCGTTACTCCATGCATGACGCTGAGGCACCGTGAGAGGGATGGGTAGTAGATACAGCAGCCACCCGGAATAAGCCTGCTTCTCTGACTGCCGCCTTTTCTCCCACACTTTTCAGATCTCTCCAGGTAGATATTTGGTTGAATAATAGTAGTTGGGAGACAAGCTAATATGGCGGTGAATACGACTCGATGTACGGATGAGCGGCAACCTGGTGAAAGGTTCGCCTCACCACACCTTGCGAATTGAGTGGATGAGCCTGTCGATGTAATGATACACAATGAGGCAACCATTAGATCATGGTATAACTTGCGTGATATAGGTTGCTGGCACATGGCGAAATTCGTTGATACCAACCACCACAGTCTGTCTAACGTGGTCTAGATGTTTTGTTAGCAATCTTGTCAGCATCCACACTCTCGCAGTTTGAGGCAACCGCTGACTTTGTCAGTACTTCAATTGAACTCTTGACTTCATATTTGGGAATAATCTACTCTCACCAAAAGAGATAAAGCAATTATGAATGATTGACTGCCAAGATATGTCCCGATCATAGCACTTCTTTCTCCTAATGATGTAGAGTTCGTAATCCGAAAGCCGCCCAACAATACACCGTGGCCCATAATGAAGATACAAAATACAACAAAATCATCCATGGCAGTTTATGCCTTGTACAACAGATCCAGGAAGCCTTTGGCCAGATCAACTACGACACCCTTGTTGGGCAGAGAACCAGCCACGCCATACAACGCCGCCGAGTCGCCCATGGCCTTGCCCTTGACGCCCTTGCCCTCTACCAATCGCACCCTTTCCTTCTCGCGCTCCTCTTCAACCACGGTTTCCAGATCGCTTATTAGCCGCTCCCAAACCTTGACTATCGGTAGAGTCACAGCAACGTGGATCGCAGGCGGATCTTGCAGCGCGTTTAGATGCCATCCCTTAGCTGACATATTATCCGCGATATCATAGATGTCGAGATTGAGTGCAGTGAAAGCAACCACTGACACCAGCGGCTTTCCAACAATTTCTAGCTCTGAGCTCAATACTGGTCCAGTTTGGATGGCTTCGGTCATCTTTTTGGCAGCGCCTACAATCTTGACACAAGCATCGACATAACCAGACTCGCCAAGTCGCATCATGCTTGCCCAACATCCAGCGATAAGAGCACCTGGCCGTGATCCGGCCATACCAGGCGATGCATATACGCCGCCTGCCCAGTCAGGAGACACATAGTATTGGTAGGATCTCAGCTCGGCTGTGCGGTAGAGTACGGTTGAATTGCCCTTTGGTGCGAATCCATACTTGTGGGTATCGCAACTGATGCTGGTGACACCCTTGAGACGGAAATCAAAAGGCACTGACTCGAAACCTGCCTTGTCCAGGCATGCCACGACAAAAGAACCCAGGCAGCAGTCAACGTGTAGGCAGAGCTTGTTGCGCAAAGCCAGTTTGGAGAGGGTAGAGATGTCGTCGATGATGCCGTGAGGGAAGTTGGGAGCGGATCCCACTAACAAGACTGTGTTGCTGTTGATGAGGCGGGCGACACGTCGAACATCGACCTGGTAGTTTGGAGCGGGGCAATCGACCAAGTGAATCTTAATCTTGAAGTAGTCACCGGCCTTGCGGAACGCCGTGTGAGCCGTCATGGGTAGGATCCTGTAGTTGAACAGAATGAATTAGCAAATCACCTCATCACACAAGCGGGAGCATTCACAAGGGGATTAAATACTCACATCTCAGGCTCTGTTATCCCACGCTCATGAAACGCCCTCTGGCGAGCGCCCAGACACGCCATCAAGATGCTCTCTGTTCCACCAGCAGTTGTTACGCCAGCAGCGCCAGGAGGCGCGTGGAACAAGTTGAGCACCATGCTTACAATCTCAGCCTCCATTTTCCGCACTCCGGGGAACACGTCCGGGTGGAGAGGATTAGCCACAGTAAACTTGCCAAAAGCTTCTGCCTGCAGCTTCAAGAGCTCATCTTCACCATGATACACGGCTCCAGAGACAAATCCATCTTCCCAGCGAGTATGTTCCATATTGGCGAGTTGGTCCAGCTCAGCGCGTACCGCATCTTCCGACAGGCCCTCCTTGGGGAGGGTTAAGTTTCGTGTCTGATTCGGAGGCACCAACTTGGCGGACATCTTTTCCAGCGATTCCTTGACCTTTTGTTGAACCTGGCCTCGAACGCCGGGGGCACGGAGGAAGTAGCCATAGAGAATGCGTCGGATATCACGATAGAGCTCAAGGATGGCGCCAATGATGCCTCGGCCCTTGAGCTTCCAGAAGAATCGTCGCGTCCATCGGGTTACGAAGTAGAAGAAGATGATGTTGCGCAGTCTATCAGAAGCCAGGCAGGTGCCCTCGTAGTTAGCAAGAGCTGTCCTAGTGGGTGCAATCGACCACGGTGGGTAGCTAGGTAGTACGCATAAAAGGAGCACAGCATCTGTACTCACAGATCTAGGTTGATCATGCTAGCGGAGACCGCTGGTCTCCGGCGCTTGACTGACTCCAAGCTGCCCCGGAGGCTGACGGGCATGCGCGAGCTCCCAGGCATGATGGCGAAAGGACCAACCGTGGCCAGCGACAGCAGCAGCAGCAGCAGCAGCAATTGCGTGTTGATGTAAAGGGAACTCAAAGAACCTAGCGATTGTAGATGGCCCTGAAGAGGGAATGGTGGATTGGTATGGGGGAGGGTTTTCACCAGCAAATTGCAGAGGCGATCTACATCCTTCCTAGAAGATCAAGTTTGGTTTTATACACGACGTCAGAATGGAGCGTCTGGACGGGATGCGCCACTCCTGCCTTACCTAACCGAGGTGCGCGAGAGGGAAGCCGCGACTGAGATTCAGCGGGGGGATGGACGTTACTTGGATATTTCTTCGGTGGGTCCTGGAAGCTCTGCGGACAACCATCATGCTTGACTGCCCGCCGCTATGCACCAAAGCAGCCTAGCCTGACCGGGGGAGGCCGTGCGCTTTTCCCAATCAGGCACAGATTTTTGGGTGGTGCGCTTCTCGCTTGGGGGTGTTAGTCAGTGTTATTGGACGCTATGTGCCATTTTACCAGGACGTTTGTAAGGATAAAGGTCCAGATGTCTAGATTTGAGGACAATTGATGATGGTGCTGAGCTATGGATAGATTATTGAAATCCCAATCTTACCAAGAGCGCCGGATTTCTCTATGCTGTTTCTCACTAGAGCTTTCATGACCCAATGTATGACCGGAGTCTCTTCACACCTAAATTCCGTCATGTAGCAACAGTGGCATCTTTTGGTTACAGTGGTGGCTTGCTCTGGGGCTGGGTGGGGTTGAACTTCCAAGTATTGGATGGTATCAAAGCTCAAGAAGACGCAATGTTGTCTGTCATGTTACACACCCAACCCTCAAACCTGCGCAGGTTCAACCCACTCAGCTTCTGCGTATTACCCAATTTTCCGTATCCTACCCAGTACATACATGACCAGATACGGTTGCCTGTATGGGAGACGCGACACAGGAGAAAACTGGGGTGATGGCCCGATTATTTCGTACTTTTGATGCGCGTCAGTGCCACGGGCTGCATGAACCCCTCTCCATGGTTGTAACTTGTAGTCATGTACACATGGTATTATGTATTATCACATGCTCAGCTATGGACCAACCCCCATTGCATATTTCTGACTCACACGTACTGTATAGCGGTAATATGCATTGATATTTAACCAAGACTTGGTTGTTTTGGCGGACAAGCCTTTCCGAGCAAGCAGCGGACGGGCAATGTTGCATTAGCCCTTCGAGAGATGTAACTATCCTGCTCTTGGCATCTCCGTCATGCCGGTTCAATTGATAAGAGCTTACCTGTGTACAGGACTTGGCATCTAATTATAATGACGATGGAGACGCCATCGACATAGGTTTGGGATCGATAGAGAACAACTGTGCAAGATATTGTGACTAGTGAAAAAAATCATTTGAATTCGTCTTCCTAACATGACCCTCCACTCGCCCGTAGGCTTTTAGATACTCCCGACGTGTTTGAGTCTGATAAGCCACTCGCGGCTGTCGTCCCGCTCTATCGTTTGTGCACACCGTCGCCATATCCACCCCTCCAACAACATAAGAACACTTTGTCAAACCAGATAACGCCGTGGAATATAGACTCCAGTCGATGCTCCGAACGAACGCCTCGTTATTACGCAAGTCTTTTCTCCATCCGTCCATCCGTTTGTCTGTCCGCAACATCTCCTATCATTATTTCTGTCTCTGTCTCTGTCTCTTCTGCCCTCTGCACATCACGATTTGTACGCCTAGGCAAACTTCGCCTTCCATTGCTCGTAATAATGCGACGAATCGGTCTCGCAACTTTGGAAGCCTGTCTTGGTGCATCCGGCGAACATGACGACAAAGTCACCGTCTTGATAGGCCTCACCCAAATCTGTTCGTGTATACGCCGACAACGATCGCTGGGGCACCAATGCCAAACGTGACAATATTGTAGGATGCCATTGTACCATGTGTTCCTGTCAAATATTAGAAGGAGCCACTTTCAGGGCGAAATTTTCCACGGAAATTATGCAACTTACCAGAGCATGTCGCTCAGCCTTTTGGAAATTGTATGTCCTATAAAGAGGATCCAACCATGTTTCGAGAAAAAATTGTCCCCATTCCCCGTTTCTCACTATCATATTGCCGGCTATCAAACCTCCTTTGTCCTGACTAATGACTAGATCGGCGGCCTCGCCTCGTAGATGCGTAAATGTCTTGATGATGCTGTCCGGAGGCACGACGGGATAGTCCTTAATCATCAGGCTCTCTAGCTTTCTGGGTTGCATCACTCGCTCTTCAAGGGACTTGGTTGGATCCATTATATAGGCATCCTGGTCAAGATACCAGATGAACTTGCATTCGGGGTACTTGGTCATCGCATGGCGCATCGCCATGATCTTGGCCCATGACTGGGGTGCACCTTTGGTATTATAGTCGAATGATTTGACGACGAAAGCCTTGTATCCTGCCCTATAATTAGACTCCACCATGACTGATGATCCTGCTTTGATAACTCACCGTGCTTCGCAGCGTAACGTTCCCGATTGTCTTTGATTGTGTCAAGATAAACATTGTTGTATTGCGTCGGGTCTATAACCGTCACAATGACGACAGCTGGGTGGCCTGACGGAACATGTTCATGGTACGGGCCTGGCCGTCTAGATCCGAACAAGAAGTATACCGCCGTCAGGAATATTGTGAGCCCGATAGCAATCGTCTTTAACCGACTCCTTCGTAGCAGAGGGAGTTTTGAGGATCGCGGTCGAAAGGGGGGCGGGTTGGAGCTTTTGCGAGGAGGGTATGCGAAATGCATCTTGACTCGGTCTTCAGCGTCTCCGAAGAGACGAAGCCAGAGAGTAGGGGTTCGCACTCAATCAACACCAATGTGGAGATAGTTCGGACTTTTGGAATCTTCTGCCAACTTTCGACTTCGTTTGGTATCGTATACTCGTGATGACGTTCGATGTCTGGATAGGTTCGTGGGATTGAGAGCGGAAGGGGGAACCAAAAAAAAAAAGAGATCTGTTCCCTCCTGACCCCAGCTGAAGCAAAGCCGTGCCAAACAGTAAAGGAGAGTAGGCCGGCCGTCAGCCAAGTCGACGGCGCAATCGCGGGGCGAGGTTGAGAAAGCCTGCAGGCTAGCAAGCGAGAGGTGGGTGAGGACAGCAAGTGAGTGGCAGATATGTGAGAATGGCCAACTGGCGCTGGAAGGACTTTCGCGCTCACGGAGCGTTGATGGCGATCCCCTGCGACATGGCTAATAATACCTTATCAGGGGTCTGCAGAACAGGTGTACTAATTACTGGCAGTCTAGAACGAAGCGCACTTACTCGGCGCCGGGTGCACAATACGCCGGTCCAACCACACGGCGAACTCCCTCTCCTCACTGGCTACTCAATGTCTGGGGATGAATATTGTTGATGGTCTCCTGCTAAATAGAGTTGAACGAAAAACCAGTGCAATGGCTTTATGAGACTGCACAAAGACACGGTAAGACAGGGCCAGCAGGTAGTGTTGCTAATTTTTGCTGTTCTTTTATGTCTCAGGCGTCCGCCTAAGTTGCATTGAACCATGGGTTCTAGATCATAATTTTCGTTGCCCTTGAAGTACACATGTGGTATAACAACATATTGTTGGCCCGACCATTGCCAAAGCCAAGCACACGCCGCGTCTGGGTATCATCACGATTATAGAGGTTTAAGAAGCAGTAGAATAACGTGTATTTATTTGATTACGGAATGTGCCAGTAATGTGTAAGACGAGCTACTTGCGTGATTTGTACTGGGTGTACCTAGTAGACATCAAAAAGATCCCCGTCTTCGATACCAGAGGCAATCTCATCGAGGGATCAAATTACTGACAGCTCTTGACTGGCTAGTAGGAGAGGAGCCAAAACGGTCCAAACCCGGAGCACAGTCAGAGTTGATATTTGCACGCAGACTAGTTAACTTGACGCGGAAGAGCGAGTTCAAGGCAACTTAAGAGTGTGCAGGAGGTTTGGAGGCATGATGAGACAATGGCAAAGCAATTGTCATTAGTATCCATATTCAATCATTCCAGGTACCAATTGGCACCATTACTGATCTTTCTTTGCCCCAGTAGGATTTGTATCTTCATAATCATCATCATCATCATCGTCAACGTTGACGTCAAGAACTCTATCGCTTATGTTCTTCAGCAGGCGACCACTTAGCTTTTTAACGCCCTTCCATATTCCCACAAGAACCGTGAAAACCCCGATAAGAACAAACACAAGATTGATGTTTTCGGCCCGCGCTCTGCCTGTACCCTGACGTCGCCCTGAACCCATCAGACCCGAGCTTCGTAGGTTCCACCAGTGCCAAGGGGAAATAGCAAGCATGGATTTAAGAAAACCAACCAGCCCGAGAGAGAAGAACCCTTTCAGGAAATGTTCGGTCCAAGAAGTCGGCTCTTCGTAATCTGGTCTCTTCAACGCTTCGATATCCGTCACCACACTTGATACAGTATCGCTGATTGTACCAACGGGATCAAACCAGAGATTGAGAATTGGATCGGCTAGAAAGCCGAGGAAGAAGATAAGAAGAATGAGGATGACAAGTGTTAACCCTGCCCTCGCAAACCTGCCGCTCAATGCCGATGCCCAGTGCAGCCGTGCTAGTCGATAAGAGAATTTGCAGGTCGGACATTGCCAATAATTTCGTTCGCTGGTAGGATTTGAGAGTCGCCACGATGACAAGCATCCCTCATGAACATACTTTTGTGAGCCTTTGCACTTGCAAGGCGACAAAAGTCGGCCCAGCTCTGGATCATCTGAAACATATTCTGGCCGCGAGGACTTTGATGAGATCCCAAATATAGATCCCGCGTCATTTGGATAGTTAGGCTGTTCAGTGTCAAGACAAATCCGGCAAGTCCGAGGACCATATCGACGCGTCCTCGCCCTGGGCTTTGATCCATCGCTTGTTGGTGGCTGCTGATTGACGTTGTCTGTTTGTTTGGGGTACCCAGACCATGCCTGGCCGCCATGAGGTGGGGAAGATGGTGCTGGATTATCGTCTGCAGAGAACCAACCTCCTGTTGCATTTGTAGCCATGACGTAGAAAATCTTCGAAAATGAAACGCAAGCCTGCGGCTTTGAGGCAATTGCAAATGAGGTGCACAAAAGTTTGCCAGTGGATGCTGTTCAGACACTCGCCTTACATTGCAGATTGAGAACTAGAAGTATTTGGTCGGCAGCACGGAGGCTACTATGTTGTGTGCATATAAAGACCGCCAATGATCAGGGTCATTGTCAGGTAGGTAGACATGGAAAAGGACACCTCTCCTCAAGATGCACCCTTGCAGAGCCGACGTTCCCGAAAAGGTCCGGCGCTGTTGAAAACGAGAAGTTGCTTCAAACAAATATGCGAGAGGCGAAGTTCCTTAGCTAGAGCTTGGGTTGTGGATTTGTGGCCGTGCTCACGGATGTCGGCTAAACTATAGCGCCGGTTCAAGGTTGGCCCGCCAGGTTGAGCTTGACGCGCAGCTCCGCTGTGCCTGGTTGGAGAGCAGGTGGCAGAACAGCACAGCTTGGAACAGCTCCGTTCAACTTCCGGATAACACCATTTTCGCCGATACTTATTACCTTTGACAGAAAGACTCCTCTTCTGTTTCTTCTGGAATCTCAAGACATCGCCATGGCGGATCGATACTCTTTCTCACTCACTACGTTCTCGCCCAGGTATGCAATCCCGCCGCCAGCTTCCCCACATTGGGAAGTCTAGTATCATTTGCTAACGACAACGCAGCGGCAAGCTGGTGCAGATTGGTATGCGCACCCTTCATGGCAGTATTCATGGTCTTAAAGATTGGCCTAAAGTCGGCAATGATTGATCTGTTTATGTGAGGTTCTGACTTGGGAATACAGAGTATGCCCTCAATGCGGTGAACCAGGGCATCACAGCTTTGGGAATCAAGGGTATGTTGATGTCATTGTCAATGACGATGATCTTAGCATCTAACAAGAAGATATAGCTACAAACGGCATTGTACTTGCAACCGAAAAGAAGTCTTCGTCTCCACTCGCCGATCAAAGCTCGCTGTCAAAGATTAGCCACATCACTCCCAACATTGGCACCGTCTACTCTGGCATGGGCCCAGACTACAGAATATTGGTCGACCGAGCTCGCAAAGTCTCTCATACCGGCTACAAGCGTATTTACAATGAGTACCCGCCAACGCGGATACTGGTGCAGGATGTCGCCAGAGTTATGCAAGAGGCAACCCAGTCTGCCGGTGTCCGACCCTACGGTGTGAGCATGTTGATTGCAGGGTGGGATGAGGGAATCGAGCCTGAGGAGGAGGAAGCTGAGGAAGTCGAGGGCGAGGCGAAGCCAACCAAAAAGACCGGTGGAATCCACAAGGGCGGCCCCATGTTGTACCAAGTCGACCCCACTGGCAGCTACTTTCCCTGGAAAGCCACGGCCATCGGCAAGAGCGCAACAAAGGCGAAGACTTTCTTGGAAAAGAGATACTCGGAAGAGTTGGAGTTGGAAGATGCGATTCACATTGCACTTTTGACACTGAAGGACAACATTGAGGGAGAGATGAATGGCGACTCTATCGAGATTGGTAAGACAACCCCCCGCTCTTGAGAATGGGTGGTGAAGTGAGGGTATACTGATCACACCAATATAGGAATTGTTGGCCCCCCTGCCGACCACCTGCTCGGTATCAAGGGTGTTGAGGGTGCCACAGGCCCACGATTCAGAAAGCTAACCCCCCAGGAAATTGAGGATTACCTTACGAGTCTATGATCGAGCTATTTCCCCAGCTATCTTTTATGAGAGGCAATGGCTGTACAATAGAGTGCCATAGACGGCCTGACGAATAAAGAAATTTGACACAAATTGTGGATCGTCTAGCAATAGATTGCGGTACTTGGGTGTGAGACTCTTGAGTAGATAGTTTCGGGGCCAGACTTTTGCAAGCTCCTGGCATTTGGCGAAAGCCCGAGATTACGAACATGACAAGCTGGACTGTGCACGAAAACAAAAAGAAACACAATAGAAAACGAATAGCCGATATATTCATAATGAGAGTAACGATGCAAGGCTGGGTATGAAAGAGAACCGAGATAAAAACTAGGTCTTGTTTTCACATATATGTCACGTAGTGTGTTGATTTTCTGTGTCATCGAGCTAGAGCCTCTTATTTGAACTGTTAAACTGACTGTTGGTCTGGCCGGGATATCACAATGAATGACGACATCGGACCAGCTGCGACGCCAGCAACCTTGCAGTCCAGCTCAGGTTCAAAGGCCAATCGTGTCCAGGACTCTGTTCTCAGGGTATCATGACCTAGACCAAGCTGTCCATTACTGTTCTCGCCGATAACATATAAACAGCCATCAGTTGTCAGTGCTATGGCGTGCGAATCGCCAATCGCCACATCTTGGACATCTTTGTCATTGTCGATTTCTATGTAATTGGGAATGTCGAGAAGGTCTGAGAATGCCTGCTTGCGGCGATGAGTGCCCGCGGACGGCGTTCCCCAGACATAGATGCTACCACTTTCTGTCAGCGCGGCCACAGAGTATCCGCCGGCTGAGATGTGTTTGACGGGGTCGTCTAATTCAAGGAGATCGATGACAGGGCATGGATCTTCTGCGTGTCTGGAGTAGATTATAAATCAGTCAACATACAATATTACCTAGCTCTTGTTTTGTGATTTTTACTCTACTCTGGGGTCTCTTGTTGGGGAGAAGAGGATTCTTACTGCTCGGGGGTGATGTCTCGGCCGAGGGATCCCTCAAAGCGAGGGTCCCCGAGCGTTGCGACGGAGCCATCATCGTATAGGATTACAAAGCCAGAGTCATAGGCAGCAATCTGCCTAGGAGGAGCACTACATTCCCATGATGCTGAGATGACATGGGACTTCCAGGCATCCAGTGATGAATATTTGACTAGATGAAAGCTATCCTTGTGAAGAGGAAGATGAGTTGTATGATCAGGCTGTCGTTGAGAGTGGCTTGCATTAGGGCTACTCAGGCTCTCGATGGCCAGGATTTCACCAGTGGCCGCTTCTGTGGAAGTGTAAATGAACTCGCGTTCCTCGTCTGTTGTAGGGCCGATGCCGGCTATACTTAACTGCCCATCATAACGAACTAGAAAAAAAAAGACACATGTTGGCTTGTCAAAACTTGGAAAGGGTGTGGTGCCGACATCCGGTGGAGCTGCTCGGGCAACAACGTACCGAGAGTGTATGATAGCCCTGCGACGGGGCGCTCAAGGGTATTAGCTGCAATAACCTTGGTGAAGGAATGCAAGTCTCGCGGCTCTGTTGTCTGGGGACTGGGATCATGGGATCCCTCGGTAGTACTATGTGGGTGTTGGAATTCTAGCTGGTGCCAGGCGTTGAAACCTGCTGCGAATAATTCCATTTAGCCGATATTGGAGTATCTGGGAAGTGTACAACAAAAGTTCATATGTGATGAGGCAAGATCTTTTGGGAGTTTGCGAATGGTGTCTTTTTTTTCGGATGACACCCACTCCGCCACGTGATGTCTCGTACTTTCACCGAAAAATGATACAAAATGATGAATACCTACCTTGGATGTTGACAAAGCGTCAGCCTCTCTGGAACTTCGTGTGAAAGTGTATCATGGGATGATGCGGCTGCTTGCGTGTAGTGACATACATTTGGACCGTAGGTGAGTGGGACTTTTGTTTCAGCCACATTGTGTGATAGGCTATACACTACTACTGTAAGAGCAACACTTCAATTGTGGTTTGCATTTGGCGATGAGGTTCCAAGTTGTCGGAATCCTCTAGAATGATATGTATAAGTATTGTAGGAATTGGTTGACATCTGTTAGATACTCGTGAGATTCCTGTTTACTATTTTTCTTTTTTGTTACCATCATCTATATCTGAAGACCAATACATGACTCTCAGATACATGATTACTGCGTACCTAGTTTACATAGCTACCTAGTTAAGAGGCAAATGTCCATATTTTAGACAGTTTACTAAATAACAGTTTGTTATCCGTTTGTGTAATTATCGTAGGTTTCTGGAGATGAGTCCTCTCTGACGTGTTGTCTTCTGATATGGTCATATTTTAGGTGACAGACTACCAGTCAGTATCTAGGTACGGACGCAGCGTACCTAGTACTAGGGTACCTAGCTCAAGTGCTGATGTAGGTACTAGGTAGTTAGATTGTCCATCCAAGCTGTCCTTGAGGATTTAAACCCTGTGTGAACATGGGGTCCATAGGGCTGTAGATTCATTGTCGTTGGTGGATGACTAAAGAGAGGAAGGGCACTTTTGAAGAAATGTTTGCCTGAAGGTGTTCACAACCCTGTCAAGGCTTTTACTAGTAGTAAGTAGTCCAGCCATTTAACTCGTTCCCTTGCGACACCGATTATTCATCCACCATGGTCGGTTACTCTTCAAGCTGCTGTCAGAGTAGGATTTCCCGATATTTGATGATCGTTAGTAACTTGAACAAACCGACACACAAAGTGAGGATTGGAGACATGGCTCCTTCGTACTCTTCGTAATCTTATCGAATCATTGCAAACTAGAATATCGGCAAACTTCTAGGTCCTACGGTCCTACCAAAGGTAGGTACCTATGAGGCTATGATAGTACCTACTGCAAGTGCCTTCCAATACGCGTACGTACGACAATACGCACCTGTAATCGCCAGCTGTCCCCACTGTCAGCATCCAATATGGGCTTTGACAAGGCTGCTGCCGGGTCGGCACTTGCGGCTCCCGCCCGCCGAACCAGACCCCCACGTCACGGGCTTGCGTTTTTGTCCAGGTCAACAGTATACTACCACTACCCCTCTGATAATTGATCAGCCAATCCAAAGGCACCTGTCAATGTTAAACCCCAGAGAACGCCTCATCAACCCCCCCTCACGCCCGGCCTAGCCTTACCGAGTGGAACAGCAGGCTTCCACCGATCTACTGGTCTGGAGAACAAAAAAGCTCTGTTGGTCATCGTTATGGATATTATCGGTTACTCAGAACCTGGGATTCGTAACTTTGGCCATTGATGTTGCGTCTTCAAACACGTCAGGCGGCCTAGCAGTCTGCAGGTTGAGTTGAGTCATAGCATAGCCGTTGGCGAATAACCGGAGACACACGCCTAGCGTGGGAGTCATTGCTCTTGGATACATGTAATCATTATTTGTGTTGAAAAAGGGAATAGAAATTGGCGTTGCATTAGACTTACGGACTTTTACCTGCCTGGGGGAGGAATTGTAGCAGAAGGAAGTACATGTATAATACTACTTTTTATTAACCTGTTCAATTGGAAATGATTATACTAGTAGGGTAGGAGAGGTAAAGGTGAGAAAAAAAGCTGTAGAAGATTTCGATAGATTATGGCTTCATATCGTATTTACTACAACTAGTCTTTCACTTCACCAAGTTCTAAAATGTCACTTTAATTGAGGGAATGTTAAATAGATAGCCCCTCCAATCGTAGTTGTACCGTCGCATCTTGTCGAGACCTCTGGTTGCACCATTTGGTGAAGCGAACAAGGATGTGCAACACCTTGCCGGATTAGGTAATGTGGTTTTCTTTTTCACCTTGTTACGATCCTGGCCTGTCATATCCAGTCGGTCGACTCCAAGTCTCCGACGAACCCTGGCGTCGTCTCAGACACACACTCTTTTAGTGCCTCATGGCGGGGCGACTGCCATCTCGTGAATGACACCGGCGATTTCATTCGTTCGTCCATCGGATTGACGCCATGTTTTCGGCTCCGTCTTCTGGGTCTAGTTCTGTGGACGCCTTTCCCGGCCATGGGTCCCCAGATGCGGATGGAAGAGATACCCGGTACCACCCCGAAGTCGAGGAAGACATTGAAGGAGATTATGTTCTTGTCCCCGATGTTAAAGAGACGCTCTCCGCTGCTGCCCAGGATGCATCGTCCCCAGAAACTTGGGCAGCTGCAGCTTATGGCAGTGAGAGTGGCGACGATAGCCATTCTGCCAAGATCATGAGTTCAAGGGCTTATCAGTTAGAAATGCTTAACCAAAGCCTCAAGCACAATGTAATTGTTGCAGTATGTCACCAAGAACAACTTTCGCTCGTCAGCACATGTCCATCATCGTTAACCAGGAGCTTTATAGATGGACACAGGAAGTGGCAAAACCCAAGTGTCAGTTAAGCTGTGCTAAATTCCTACCATCTTCCTTACACACGTCCATTATTTGTTTATTTCTTGTGAAACTCATTCTTATTCATTTTCTCTGGAAATGCAGTGCTGTGCTTCGAATCAAGGCCGAACTTGAAAAATGCCAGGAAAACAAGGTGCGCTTCCCCCCCTTCCCACAACACTTTCTTGGGATATAGATCACCTGACTTGTTCACCAGATCATTTGGTTCCTTGCGCCAACCATCTCTCTGTGTACTCAGCAATTTGATGTTATTCAGTTACAGATCCCATCGATCCATATGAGAATTCTCACTGGAAACGATAATGTACACACTTGGAGCAGCAATCTATGGGGCGCCGTCCTTTCCGGCACGCGTGTGGTTGTCTCAACGTACCAAGTCTTACTGGATGCACTGTCGCATGCATTCATCATGATCGAGCAGCTTAGCCTGATTGTATTTGATGAAGGTGAGCACATCTTCTTCAAATAACCAATAGCGTCAACTTACTGATACCCCCCCTTCTCTTTTAGCCCACAACTGCACCGGCAAGAACCCGGGGGCAAAGATCATGTCTGATTTTTATCACCGAGCAAATGCAAGAGGTTCTTCTTTACCCTCTATCCTTGGGCTAACGGCGACGCCAAGCATAAGATCCGATGTCAAAGACCTCAACGGCCTCGAGGCGATCATGGACGCAAAATGTGTTTCTCCAACGATTCACCGCAGCGAACTTCTCAAATGTGTCAAGAAGCCTCAGATATCCCATGTTGTGTTTGATCTCCCTACTCACGAATCAACAATGAATATGAAGTCAATACAGGCGGCGTATTGTGCGATGGACATCAGACAAGACCCTTTTATCCTCAGTCTGCGAGCAAATCCGACAGAGAGGAATAAAAGAATGTTGGTGAAGACGATTGACAAGTATGATACATATTCGCAGATGCAAATGAAAGGGTTCTGCAGTAGATCTGCAGAAGTCAATCGGCAACTGGGACCTTGGGCAGCTGATGTCTACATCTTCAGGGCTATGAACACTTTTCTAGGCAAGGTGGAGTCAAGTGATGATTTCTTAGACCATTGGATAGATGAGGAAAAGAGATACCTTGCAGATACTTTGCGGCAAGCAAACTTGGCATGTCCATCGGATATGCCAAAAGGATGGGATGACATATCAGACAAAGTCAGGAGCCTGATGCAAGAGCTAATGCTTACTCCGGAAGGCGCTGTTGGTATAATATTCGTGGACGAGCGAGCCATGGTGACAACGTTGGCCCATCTCCTCAACGAGAACTCGAGAGTTACGCAGCGCTATCGCATCGGGACCATGGTGGGTACATCCAACATGTCAAGCCGACGTAAAGCATTGTATGAGTTTTTGGGTGGCACAGACGTTCAAGCACTGCAAAATTTTCGATCTGGAAAGATCAATCTCTTAATTGCGACGTCTGTTTTGGAAGAGGGAATTGATGTTCCAGCATGCAACCTAGTAATCTGTTTCGATTCTCCGAAAACGCCAAAGTCGTTTATTCAACGTCGTGGGAGAGCCCGTATGAGAGATTCAAGACTGGTCGTCTTTATGGAAAGAATCGAAAACAAGCTCAAGGATTGGGATGCTATGGAAGAAGAGATGAAGTTGCTCTACGAAGACGACGAAAGAGAGTTCCTAAGACTTGAACAACTGGAACAATCCGAAGACTTGGGCTCAACATACTTTGAAGTCGAATCTACTGGGGCAAGATTGGATTTTGACAATGCTAAACAGCATCTCGAACATTTCTGCAGAATTCTAGCACAGGGGGAGTATGTTGACAGTCGCCCAGACTACATTATCCACCTCCACAGCGACTCGAAACCTGTCAAACTTAGCGCAACAGTGCTTTTGCCGTCATTCATACCAGCAGAACTACGGCAGGCTGTCAGTGCATCTGCCTGGATGTCTGAAAAGAATGCGACAAAAGATGCAGCCTTCCAAGCCTATACAGCTCTTTACCACGCCGGCCTTGTTAACGAGAATTTGCTCCCTTTTAAAATCGAGGAGATTCCGGGTGTAGAGACTCGAGCAGCAGTGGTAAATGTGGAAACCGGTCTAAATCCATGGAGAAAGGTTGCCGAGGCCTGGCGAAACCCAGGAAATAGGTGGTTATACTCCTTGGACTGTTTTGACCAAAGCGGCCAGTTGATTGGCGAGTACGAGATGATGCTTCCCGTTCGCTTAGATCAGCCTCGAAAGATGAGCATGTTCCTTGATCATGTCAATAAGCATGAGCTTCGGTTCGGTTCTGGTGTGCCCATATCTGCTGAAGAAGCTGCCAGCAGAAAGGACGACACGGGTACGCTGCTTGCTCTTCATTTTGCGCATAGATGGAAATTAGAGAAGCATGGCTATGTAATTCGAGTCGCGGCCCTGAATGATACCATTTCGACCGACGACATTGGTTCCAGGAAATTCGACCCCGACGACGAAGATGTCAAGAATGGACTTTTTCTCATCCGGGATCCATCCGGTACCCCGTTTCAATACAAAGGTATTATTCCGTCAAAGCCTCCAGCGCAACTTGTTCAGCAAACATTCTACGAATATGAACTAGCCCCAGCGGATGTTCCATACCTCGTGCTCTCGAAATGGTCCAAAAGATCAGATTTCCTACATCCGCTGGGAACAGACGCGAGCCATAATCAGCCAAGTACCAAACCGTATCCGAGGGTGCTTCCTATAACGTGGGCAACAGTTGACCGAATCCCTACCAGGCACGCGCAGTTTGGCATGTTCATACCCTCAATTATACACGAGCTTGAGGTAATGCTCATAACCAAGGAGCTTTCAGAGACTCTGCTCCAGCCTCTGGAAATATCCAACTTAGATCTTGTGAGGGAGGCTATAAGCTCGCGTGGTGCGGGAGAGCCAATGGACTATGAAAGGTTGGAATTTTTAGGGGACTCGATTCTAAAGTTCTGCACTTCAGTACAGGCATCTATGCAAAGTAAGTCAAGTCTACTTGTTTGACTGTAGTCTCTTCGTCGTTATGGGTATATGCTGACCGATTTAATGTGCATAGATCCGGACTGGCCGGAAGGGTATCTATCCTTTTTTAGGGATCGCCTCATTGCGAACTCAAGGCTATCTCGTGCCGCGATAGAGAGCGGGCTAGCAAAGTTTATACTAACAAAAATATTCACGGGCCTGAAATGGCGGCCTTTGTATGTACAAGATCTTCTCAAGGAAGAGACCGACACACCCCCTGAGCGAAGACTTTCCACCAAGTTATTGGCTGATGTTGTGGAAGCCTTAATTGGAGTATGTTATATTGATGGCGGAGTCCCAAAAGCCATGCAATGCATAAGTTTGTTTATCGACAATGCCGAATGGCAGAATGTTTCGGTTGGCCGAGATCGACTTTTCGAATTGGCCGCAGAGGGTGAAAGCCTGCCACCCATTCTAGAGCCACTGGAACAGTTGATCGGATACTCATTCAACAGGAAGTCGCTACTAGTTGAAGCCATGACCCATGCCTCGTATGTGGTGGACACGGGCAAGCGGTCGTTGGAACGGCTTGAGTTTCTCGGCGATGCGATTCTCGACAATATCATTGTTACAAGAGTCTTCGCCGCTAAACCCACGCTACTACACAACCAAATGCATATGCTCAAGACAGCCATGGTGAACGGAGACTTTCTTGCCTTTATGACTTTGGAACTTGGACTATGCTTTACTGAGTCTGTCGTAACTGAAGATAAGAATATCGTGGAAAAGAACGTGTATTTTTATCTATACAACTTTATGCGCCATGCATCTCTCGGCGTTGGACTTGAGCAAAAACAAACAGCCGAGCGACATAAAGAGTTTCGAGGCGATATCCTCAATGTGATGGATAACGGAACGTTTTACCCCTGGGCAATGCTCGCCCACGTGCAAGCCAAGAAATTCTTCTCGGACCTTTTTGAAGCGCTCATCGGCGCTGTGTGGGTCGACTCGGGCACTATGGAAGCGTGCGAGCAGTTATTGGAACGGTTCGGAATCCTGGGATATCTGGACAGGCTTCTGCGAGAAGGTGTGAATGTGCAGCACCCCAAGGAAGAGCTCGGCATCTGGGCAGGATCGGAGACGGTCACGTACAAGATAGATGTGCGGGAGGGGTCTGGAGGGGAACGTGAGTATACGTGTGAGCTATATGTTGGACAGAGGATGGTGACGAGTATGGGAGGAGGGGTGACGAGGGAGGAAGTGAAGACTAAGGCAGCGACAGAGGCTGTGAGGATTTATGTGGAGGAGAAAGCAGCGGCGATGGCGGCGGCGGCGGAGAAAGAGATGGATGGTAATGAAGGATGAAATGATTTAATGAGTGATGACGGTTGTTAGAGTGCGTTCTCTTATGATGATGTCTCATATAATGACACGAGATGGAAACGAATTGTGGTGGTTTGCGATACACTACGGGACGTAATTGTGTAGAAAAAGAAGAAGGTGCTTGCCGATTATTCATCGTTTTCTTAATCAATACCAAATAATGGACAATAACTTTCCATGAGTTCATCTATCTTATTATTCATTCTATTAATCTAGCTATGTTTTACCAACTCACCCAATAATACATCCGTCATCCACCTCACCATCTCATCCATATCCCCATCCACCGCCGCCCCTTCCGGCACATGAATACCCTCCTTTTCTAGCACCCCCCTTTTAAGGGTACCCTCCACATCCCCATTCTCAAACATCCATCCATGCTCACTCACATAATTAGGCCACACAATCTTATCAACATAACCCGGCGGATCAGCCCAAAATCCCTCGAGAGTGACGTAGCCATCACGGGCCTCGCGGCGAGCTTTTGCAGCGGCGTAGGAGGCGCGCAGGAAGATCTTGACGTCGAGACTGGAGTGGATGGCGGCCATGGAGGGTGGGTAGAGGAGAAAGCCGTCAAAGAGACAGATACGGAGGGCGGTTGAAGAAGTCGTAGTAGTAGAGCTGTTGGTTGAATTTTCGGGGTGTGTTGATGGTTGGCGTAGTAAGGGGTGTGATGATGGGAGAGAAGAGGATACTTTGGCTTTGAGGGCGGCGATGGTGGATGGTTGGACGGGACATTTGCCGACAGAGTTTTGGTCTTCTTTGGAGTCGAGAGTTGGCTGTGATGAGAAGGAGAAAGTGTAAGTGTACTGACGTTTTAAGGATAGTTTGCATCTCCTTTTGGTCGAAGGAGGAGAGAGATAGTGGGGAGGTCATTACTGGAATAGTGCCATGTTGGCGAATATAAGAGAGAGTCTCAGCCATGGCAGGAATATCTATCGCTTCTGCGCAATCCCAATCTAATAGGCCGTTCTTTGTGGGAAGCCTGATGGGGCATGAGAAGATTAGCAACAATGCCTACTGCTTGTACCATTGACATGAGAGAGGAAAGAAATGCTAGAAGATAAGTAAAGGGGATTTCAAGTCAAAATGTGTGATGGATAGAAAGAAAGAAAGAAAGAAAGTAAAAAGCGTACTCCGTCTCGGCTCTGTAATAGTCATCTTCGTGTAGGATAAAGGTGTTGGGGAAGATGTCGCGCAGGAGGCGGGCGAGAGTCGTCTTGCCGCTGGAGGAGCAGCCGGAGATGGCGACGATAAGGGCGCGCATGATGGGCAGCCTCAGAGGCGGTAATTATGTGTGAGTCAGTGGTTGAATGAGTAACTATAATAAGTAGGTGAGTGAGTAAGAGGGTGCGATGAAGCCATCTCGAAGCCATGCATTTCCAATTTCTGTTTCTGCCCCTCTAACCCCCCCCCCTCCATTTCGTGCAGATCGCTGTCCGTACAGTGGGTGCGTTGTCGGCTTGCCCACTGGAAGGTCACTGAGGCATCCCGGGCGTAGCGGCTAAGAGTGGGTCTTGAAAGCCCTGCAGTAGGTAATAGGCCCTGAGTCAGGCCGGGTTGTCGAAGCTTCAGCGCTGCTGGTGGTGGACGTTGCTTGTGTGTTGCCGGCGTGGTGGAGACTCGGTGGAGGGGGAGCTTCAAAACTCCATCCTTGCTGTCCTTAACAAGTTTCAACCCAGCATCCTCACCGTCTCGGTGCCCGCCAAAATCAAACCAGACCACCACTCCCAATTCCCTACCGAGACCGAATTGCGAGATACTCTATCTACACTCTACCTCATTCAGTCAAGAAGTAGAGGCAGAATCAACTCTCACCTATAACCACATACGCAACACACACCAGCCGCCATACCCCGCCGCCATGGCTCTCCAAGACGAGGGCGCCCAAACGGGCATCATCCTCACCACCGCCTTTGCCACCTTCATCACGGGCTTCATGTTTGGCATCTTCACTTCCAGAGGCTACCTCATCTCCCCAGCCCTAACCGAGGAGCGCCGCCGTAACCATACCGACCCAGTCGAGAGCGACGAGAGCGACATTGACGAGGACGATACAATCCTGGACCACGCGCCGAACTGGGCTAACGGCGAAGAGGCCGATCGCAAGCAAGGGCTCAAGGTTGCTGCTGCTGCTGCCGCTGCTGCTGATGAGAAGAAGAAGAAGAATGGGGCCAACAAGGTTCCAGTGCCTAAGGATATGGGCGAGGAGTGCAAGCTGGTTTTGGTGGTGAGGACGGATTTGGGCATGACTAAAGGTATGTATCTCCTCGGGGCTCTGCATAGCTCGCAGATTGTGACAACGACTTCCACTATATTACTCCTCTCAACATTACATATTATGTAGGCCATCAGACTAACATTCTTACTCCTAAGGAAAAATCGCCGCTCAATGCTCCCACGCAACCCTCGCATGCTACAAAAATCTCTCCCGCGCTGGCCGCGACAGCCCCGAGCACAAGCTACTTTCCCGCTGGGAGCGCCTCGGCCAGGCCAAGATTGCCGTACAGATCAAGAGCCAAGATGAGATGCTCGAGCTGCGTCGCAAAGCTCGCTCTCTGGGCGTCACTGCCGAAGTCATCCAGGACGCTGGTCGCACCCAAATCGAGGCCGGCAGCATGACCGTGCTGGGCGTTGGGCCGGCGCCAAAGAGCGTCGTGGATCAAATCACTGGACACCTGAAGCTTCTGTAAAAGGTGAAACTTTGCTATGGAATGAGTGTAGAGTTTTTTTTTTCCATCTTACTCAAGTTAAAAAAGGTTACATCTAAACCGGGCGTTGGGGTGCTTCATGGATTCTGGAATTGTGCGATGGCTGGTATTATTGAGGAGAAAAAAATGGTGGTTGGGTGGTTGTGGCTAAGGGGGGCAAACACATAGCGACTCATATGGCATTTGGGCGCGCGCAGGTGATGTTTCGGAAATGGAATGCATACAGGTAAAGAGGATATAGAAAAGAAAAGACACGAGACAATCATACAAACAAGGTTGCAATAGACAGGAACAAGAGAGCAACTTAGGTGTATAACATGTTCAGATTTCAAGGGGGTATTGACTTGACATTCATATACAGCTAAAGTTGGCAAGCATGTGCTTGTTCTACATCTCCCATTACTCTTTTCTCGCAAATCTGGCCAATGCCGGCCCCAGATTCGCCTCGACCTCCTTGCGCTTCTTATCGTTTTTCTTCTGCATCTCATTCCATACCTCATCCGCCTTGAGCTTCTTCTCGTCAATGACGTTCCTCTTCCTCTGTTTCCGTAGGTACTTCTTCAGCGCGCCATTGCGACCTCTGGCCCGGTTCTTGATTTCCTCGTCTGCGTTTACGGGCTTGGCGTCCAGATCCCTATCGGCCTTGCGCTGAGCGTCGGACCGCAGATCCAGATTACCGATAAAGTTGGGATCTAGGGCAATCATCTCGGGTGACAGCTTGTTCAGCAGGCCCTTGACTTCAGATTCTTGTCGCTGCTTGGCGGTCTCGAAGGGGTTGGCTTCGAAGGCGTCAAAGTTGGCTTCACCGGCGCCGGGGATGATGATGGAGGAGAAGCCGGCGTCGTGGCCTACGCCGAGGATATCTTCGTATGGGCACCATCGGACTCGCTCGATTGCGTGGCCCTCGCCGCCCCAGGCCATGTATGGGCTTTTGACCTTTTCCTGTACTGGAGCGTTCTTGTCGAAGAGACCCTTCCAGACGGTGGTTGAGGTGCCCCACCCGACTGCTGTGAGACCAGAATCTGAGATGGAGACTGATGATGCGGGTCTGTGAGTGTAGTAGCTGTTCACCTCCTTGAACATTCTAATATCCCAGACGGCCATTTTCTGATCTTGGCCGGTCGAGACCATGTATCGGCCTTCTCGGTCAACTGCTAAGGATCGTACAGGACCCCTGTGAGCTAGTAGCTTAACTACAGGGTCGGCGGAGTTTGGCGTCCATAGAGTTACTGTGCCATTTTGGTGGCCGGCGTGTATGACTGCGTTGTAGTTGTTGTATGTCATGGACACGGGTTGACCTAACCGAGAGGGCATCTCAGCAACCAATTGACCAGTCGACGTATCTTGGTATTTCAAAACACCACCGGTATTCTGCGCCAGAGTTAGCCATTGCTGATACCGCAACACTATTCATTTCTTTTATTTCCGAGTAGCAAGACTTACCATTGTTGCAAGCAGGAAGTGATAAGGCAAGAATTCCATGTGAGTAACCTCGGAGTGTTTCCTTAGGCAATGCAGCTCAACACCATTGTGATCGTAGATATAAACATATTTCTTCTGCGCAACTGCAAAATACTGGTTGTTGTGCAGCCACCTGGCGTCGCGCACCGTCTCACCCAGCTGGATCTCACAGCCAAGCTTGCCCGATCGCCAGTCCATCGTCGCGACATGACCCTTCCGGCCGGCTAGAAGGAGATCACGTCCGTTCTTAGTATATTCGCACAGATACGGGCCTAACTGATCCAGCTTGAGTTCGAATTTCTTCATTGCTGTCTCGACGGCCACGTTGTCTGCGATTTCGTCTTGCCGGACCTTGTAGGTGCGCTCCATCTCCCCTTCGGCCTCGAGGAAACCCGGCGTGTGCTCGAGCAGAATCTCGGCATCTTTGGCTTGCATAGCGGCGGACTGGTATTTTCCTTCAAGATGCTTCAGGTTCCGCCGCAGTTTCCTGTCCTTGATCTGCTTGGTGTCGATCTTGCTGCCGCGGCCGTAGGCTTTCTCGGCCTCCCTCCGACGGCGGATCTTGGCCCGTTCATGGCTAGGGACGAGGTCTGTACGTGTTTTTTCCACGATAACGGCGCCATTGTCGCGCACTTTGGTGAGTGGCGCATCTATCGTGTCGGCCTCCATTGTGTAGTGTTGTTGTCGTCGACGGTTACGAAACTTGCAACTCAATGCTTTCGCGGGACGAATTGAGAGGCAGAGCAAAGCCCGCCAAACAAAATTTCCACCGCCTGGAACGACAGGGACCGCTATCGCAGGGCGGCTATTGGTGGGGGCGAGATCCACCGAGGCTTATCGATAATGTACCGAAAAGAAAAATTCATGATAAACCCTGATTACCCCACCAACACCACATACACATGCATTCTGCCGCATTAATCGTCGCCAATCCATAATCGAATTTGGGACGACAAAAACGCCTCTTGTTATTTGCCGAATCTACTGTCGTTTGGCCAAATAATTTGTGTGTAAATCTGGCTTCGTTACCATTCCGGTTCAAGGCTGGCGGTGACGACAAAATGTCTGCCACAGCGGCCCAGCATTCCCATCGGCCAACGACCAAGGTCAGCCACAAGCCGTATAAATCCAAGGCGGCGTCCAAGCATGAGCTGAGGGATCGCGCAAAAGGTAAATATGCGCAACAAGTATCTTTATTAATAGGAATGTTTTTGCTGATATTTCTCTCACCATTGTAGGCCGAGTTCCTAACGAGCGCGGACTGAGAAAGACCCCCCACCAACAAATCATGTCCAAGTTGGATCGACGAAACCAGGCCAAGCAGGCCCGACTTTCAAAGCACAAGGAGCATCTCAAGGGAAACTCAATATTCTCTGGAAAAGATGCCGCTCCCAGAGTTGTAGCTGTTCTGCCGCTATGTGCAGACAGCGACGCCAAAGCCGCGATTCAGCAACTCAACGGTAGCCTCGATATCGACACTCAAGTGCAGGACGGCAACTTCCAGGTCTCCATCGAGCGTTTCAAGCAGAACATACAGTATGTCCCGCTGCAGCGTGATCTTGTCGCATGTCTGGATGCCGCTAGGGTAGCAGACTTCGTGGTGGTGATTCTCTCGGCCAATGTGGAGGTGGATGCGCTGGGCGAATTGATCCTGCGAAGCGTTGAAAGCCAGGGATTGTCTACACTGTTCACGATTGTACAGCACCTAGACACAATTGAACCCGCAAAGCAGCGGCCAGGCGTCATGGGCTCACTCAAGTCCTTCATCACTCATTTTCACCCGGAGCAGGACAAGCTTTACAGCCTCGATAACCGACAAGACTGTTCCAACCTGATTCGATCTCTTTGCAGCACAACGCCCAAGGGAGTTCGGTGGAGGGAAGATAGAAGCTGGATGTTGGCTGAAAATGTCCAGTTTGCACAATCCGAATCCGATTCTACAGTCATCACTGGTGTTGTTCGGGGTAGGGGTCTGAAGGCGGATCGCCTGATACAAATTGGCGACTGGGGCACGTACCAGATTGAGAAGATTTTGGCAGCACCTTTGACAAAACACATCAAGAAGAAGGGCGAGATTATGGCTGTAGAGGGAGAAGAAGATAAGGTTTTAGATGAGCCATCAGAGGATCAGGATGACCTGAACGAACTCGCCCCGGAAGATGTCATGATGGATGCGGACGACAACGATCTCGATATGTCGGCAGTGAATGCGGAGAAGAAGGGCGTACTACTTGATGATCACCATTACTTCTCCGACGAGGATGCGGAGTCTAGAAATCTCATCAAGAAGGTGCCAAAGGGAACTTCCAAATACCAATCAGCGTGGTATCTAGAAGACGTCTCAGACTCGGGTTCCGATGTGGAGGATCTGGAAATGGGAGATGACAATGCCGACGATGAAGAGGACAAGGCTGGTCCCGAGGATGGTATCGAGGGCTACGCCCCACCTGAGCCGACAGAGGGGGGGCCTTCTGAATACCCCCAGTCTGAGAGGATGCCAGACGAGGAGGAGGACGCCGCACAGCTGGAGCAATATCGCATGCGAAAACACGATGAGGCAGAGGACGACAAAGAGTTCCCCGATGAAATCGAACTGCACCCTGGCGCGCTCGCTAGGGAGAGACTTGCGCGGTATCGTGGCTTGAAGAGCCTACGAACCAGCCCATGGCAGGTGGATGAGGACCGGGCACACGAGCCTGAAAACTGGCAGCGGCTGCTGCGGATTCCGGATTACCAGGCTTCAAGGTCAAGATCAACTCGGGAGGCGCTTGTCGGTGGAGTTGAGCCCGGGACCCGGGTTCATGTTTACATCAGGGGCGTTTCTGCCGATATGGCGAAGTTCTACAACCCCAGCTCGCCCTTGACGTTATTCTCTCTGCTTAGGCACGAGAATAAGACGACATCAGTCAACTACCTGATCAACCTCAGCTCCGACTACCACAAGTCAATCAAGTCCAAGGAAGAGCTCATCGTGCAGTGTGGCCCCCGGCGAATGACGGTTAAGCCCCTTTACTCACAGTCAGGTACAACGCCAAACGACGTTCACAAGTACTGCCGGTACCTCCACCCGGGCCAATCTGCCATCGCCACATTCATGGGTCCCGTCACCTGGGGCTCCGTGCCAGTGCTCTTCTTCAAGAAGAACAGCGCTGAAGAGAATCAAGCAGAGGAGGGATCCTATGCCGGCCTCACTTTGGTTGGCACAGGTACCGCCGTTCCCCCCTCGACTGCCAGAGTAGTCGCAAAGCGGGTGATCCTTACCGGCCACCCATACCACATCCACAAGACCATCGTTACTATACGTTACATGTTCTTCAACCGTGAGGACGTGGAGTGGTTCAAGGCGATGCCTCTCTGGACTAAGCGAGGTCGCAGCGGCTTCATCAAGGAGCCCCTGGGTACGCACGGATACCTCAAGGCGACCTTTGACGGGCGCATCAACCCACAGGACTCTGTGGGCATCAGCCTGTATAAGAGGGTGTGGCCGCGCCTCGCGGTACCCATTAAAGGCTCTATGCTGGAGGCGGGCACAGAAACTGGAAATGGTAGCGGCAGCGGGCTGTCTGCTGGTGCGGATGATGAGGATGTGAACATGGGTTAATGACATTTAGGATGGAAATTTTGGGATTTTGGGATTTTGCATGACGACTTTGCACGGGGGCATTTATATACTTTTGTCTTTTGTTTTCCTCTTAGAGGAAAGAATTCAATATTTTGGGAACGGACCTCGTACAGTTTCTGCTTCGATTTCGCCTTGGCGTTGTTCCATGTGATGTTTTAAAGCCCAGCTTGCCAAGCATCCTCAGTCATGCCATTGTTTATCCAAAGAGTAGCAGCATGAAACACAGAAACATGGAAAGCTGGCATATTGATGCTACCGAATGTTCCATGAATTCTTATCAGAATCGTCCGCCATCTCAAAACATGTCTATTTAGAAGCAGTCTTAGCAGCCTCAGCCCCCTCTGGGTCATGGGCCACAACCTCAATCTCGACCCTCATATCATCAGCTCCGAGCCGTGTGACGCCGACGCAAGTCCAAAGTGGCTGGTGCCCTGGCATATACTTTTGAAAATTACGTACCATAGCTCCAAGCGCTTCGTCGTTCATAGGAACATGGTACGAGTTGACCCGAAACACCTGAGACCAGCCTTTCCCACCAGCGTCCAGAAGACATCTCTCCACGTTGGCAAAGGCCAGGTCGATCTGGGCATTGATTTCCCTTTCAAACACTCCTGTTTCTGCATCCCATCCTCCTATAGACCGAGATTTTCTTGCTATCAGTATGGCGTGGGCAGATGATTGTTTACATCTCACTTTTTTTTTTCCTTTTGGAGGTTGGGGGGGAGGGAAGCAGTGAAGATCAATTTACCTTGGCCGGCACACTCAATCCGATCGCCAATGCGAACAGCTTGACTGTAGCTGTATTTTTTCTTTTGTATGATGCCAAATTTCTCATAAGCGTAATACTGTAAGTGAGACATGGTGCTTTGAAGCGGTGTGGACAATGGTCTTGAGATATTTCCAGGCTGTGTTGGGAGTAGATACTAGAGACAGTTATAAAGGCAGAGCGTGAAAAGCTAGATAGAAGATGGAATGGTATGGAAAGCAATAAAAATCGAGACTCGATGTCTACTCTTTATAACAAAAAAAAGCCATCCAGCATGGGGTGTATTATTAATAGTATGAATCTAGATTGGTTGGCAGTATTTGGAAATGGAGATGTAAATTAGATATGGACCAACGAATATCCATGAATGAGTAGCCTAGGTTGCACATGGGGGAGTTCTTGGCTACTCGTTTTGCCCAATTATATTTCTGCGGTTACCCAATCTTATGTTCGGGTCGGGAACGATGTCGGCAGTTCTGCCTTTCCGGTGATGACTTCATGACGTTTACAGACAGTCCTCGTATTCTCGCTCAGCAAAGCTTTCTATCGGAAATGTCGGAAACCATCATATCTGATTCCGCATCTCCTCTTCGATGACTGCTTTTGACGGCAAGTGATGTGGGATAATATAATAACAGCCCGTCTCATATTATATGTGTTCAGGGTGTTGCGCAATGTCTGGATTTAAGCTTAAATCCGGTTTCAGAGAGACTTGGTATGCTTTGTTGCAAGGGCTTTTGAGCACATACGAGGTCAACTATGTCGGCGTCACTGATTTAGCTCCAATCAATTGGTTTAAGAAGTTAAAATAGAATATATATTATGCGCATGATGGAACTATGCCGAGGCCAATGCTCAAGCTGAAAATCTCACCATTTTGTTCGAAACTTAAGTTACCTTTCGCTTATTTTTCTGTCATGAATAGGTTGAATTAGTAGAACATTAAAATGTAGCACGATAGCAATTTAGAATCAACAGCCACATTTGGTCCGAATAACCTAAATTATTGACGGTGACACGCTGTAACAAAACAAAGCCCCCAGTCATGTTTAGATTAACAACCACATTCTTCTTACAGGCGCACTTCACCACAGCCAAAGGTTCCTTGTATCATTTTCATATAACGTAACATCAATCTCTCAGCTTCCTGATTGCGAAGTAAGTAATGATAGTTAAACCCGGTTCATTTAGCAGTATAACGGCTCGAATGGCTTCATCTAATACGAAATGTCTTGCACATACTCAGCATTTCTCGCTTGCTGTCAAGCTTTGGTAGAACCTTCTGGATCGACTTTTTATCTAGTTTTCTTATATAGCTGCTGCTGAGAAAATTGCTCAGATTTGCATGCACTTCTCGTGTGTGTAACAGGTCACGTAAAACGGCACTTGGGGAAAGGAATCTGGTTGAACGTTAAGCCCAGATGTGTATTCAATAAATCTAGCCCTTTCTGTATTCGTTCCCGTAACCTTCATGAGTGTCAAGGTGTAAAGCGAGTGGGATACTCATATGGTCCTGTCTAGAACTATCTTAGGTCATTAGATGTTTAGTGGCTGTCATCATCTCACGAACGAGAGCTACCTCAGACACTCATCGTTGATTAATTGAGTCTAATTGAGCAGAACAAACAAAATTAGCAGACAATATAGAGGCATGACTTGTTTATTTTGTGTATGGGTATCTTGGTACCGATAGGTTTGCCGTGCTCGATTGGTCCGTTTCCCCAGTAATCAATCTACCTGTTATGTCTGCGTACTTTTCTGTTATATGAACTTGTGTAATCTTGATCTCCTCAACAGGCATTCTGTAGTCCTCAACCCAGATCTACACGAGGTGACGAGCTATTCTTGCAATCACCTCATTATCCGCGCCACCAAATTTTCCTTATCTGAGCTGTGGCTCACGAGCTTCCAAAAAGCCCCTTTCTGGCTGTAAAGCTCCCTCGGTGCACCAAATTCAACCACCCCTCCATCTTCCAAAACGAGCACCTTGTCAAAATCCACAATAGTAGCCAAGCGATGCGCTACAACCACAACCATCGTGTCAGGCAGCCCGTCTCGAATAGCTGCCTGTATTACGATATCTGTTTCCATGTCCACCGCGCTTGTAGCCTCATCCATGATGACGATTTTCTTGCGGGAGAGGAGAGCTTTGGCCAGATAGAGTATTTGGCGCTGTCCCTGTGAGATATTGCTCCCGCCGTCTTCGATCATGAACGACAGGTCTGTTAATAAAGCCTCCTCCTTCCTAACTGTATTAGTGGTGAGTTGAACCCCCTTTAAAGTCATTATAAGTATATCATCATGATGGGTACCCTCTGGATCCAGTAGAGACCTTAGGGAACCAGCAAAGAGATATGGATCCTGGGGTATGATAAGGAGTTGACGACGCAGCATATCAAGCTTAACTTCAGAGATATCGATGCCATCAATAACGATGCTCCCAGCTCGTAACGGTATCAGTCTCGCAAACGCCAATATAAGCGAAGACTTTCCTGCTCCAGTTCGTCCCACAATACCAACTCGTTCACCTGGGTTTATAAAGAAAGATAAATTATTAAGCACACCTGGTAAGCTTGCATCGTAGCCTACGGTCAGCCCATCAACTCGAATTTCGCCCTTGGAAGGCCACGATGCCGAAACTTCGATGCCAGATGTAGGCTCTTGATCAAGTCTGCTATACTCGCCGATCCGTCCCACACTACTCAGGCCAGATTCCACGGTTGCAATTCGTTGAAGACAACCTACCATGGTAGAACTAAACTGCATAGCAAACGAGAGCGCGATGCCTGCCGTACCAGCATCTGTTTCGGTCAGGACAATGGACAGGCCAATGGAGGTGATGAACAAAGCTCCTAGGGCTCCAAGCTGAAAATCCATCATGACCTGGCACAGTGTGGAATACCAGAAAGATGATGAGTTGTCATCAATCAACTGACACATCTGATCTATGAAATAACTGGACATGCCATAGGCTCGGACAGTAAGAATGCCATCTGGAGCCTGTAAAGAGTTGAGGTGTTGCTGTAAAGACGATGATGCTGTTAATCTTATGGTTTTAAGCTTTCTTGTTGCCGAAATAAGACGAACTCCTATCGTGAGGTAGAGGTACAGCAATGCAGCGACAATAGGTATCTCATAGATTGAGAATGATACACTTTTGTCAATTTAGCAGATAATATGCTTGGGTCAACGAACGAAGTGATTTACCTTGTAAACAGTATGGCCAAAAGATTCGACAGACATTCAATCAGATATCCAACATCATGCGGTAACCGTTTATCGACCGTGTTCATGTCCGCACCAAAACGTGTCAGAATCTCGCCGTGCGAGGTCTTTTCTAAACATTGAAGAGGTGCTCCAAAAAGAGTAGCCGTCATCATCCCGAAGAGTTTCTCAGAGCCTTTGATGCCAATCTTGAACCATACAAATGACCTAGCAGCGGTGACAAAGCAACTTAGAGTAGTCATCAATATGTACGATGTGCCATAGGACAGGGAAGGATGATAGCCCGAATTGTGGTGTTGGATTTGGCGTTGAGAAGACGCCCATTCTTTAAGCCACCATGATGTGGCAAGACGAACTACCTCATAAGCGGCAGTAGCAAGGAGGACGATTAGCCAGCTTGACGCACCACCAGTGGCGTCAAAGTACTGCCTATATGGCGTCTGTCTTATAGAATGCCCTTTATCGCTGGGTGTTTGCGACGAAATCTGGTCAGCATCTTTCCGTAAAGCCGGATCAAGGCTGTTGCGGTCTTCTCCCGTATGCGGATTTTCAGGCAGTTTATTTTCAGTCACTGATCGTCCATTCGACTCATATTTGAAATTTTCACGCTCTGATGGTTGCTGAGTCTGAACTTGAGCCGTTCCATAGCACAGGTGTACATGATATGCGGCCGTTCTGATACACTGCGACTCATGATGTGTTACAAGAATACGAGTTCTCCCCATCGCAAGTCCACCCATGAGGGCTCTTTCGAAAATCCATTCACGAACTTCGGCATCAACAGCGCTCAAAACGTCGTCCAAGAGTATAACACTGGCTCGTGAGTAAAGAGCACGCGCAACTGCAACACGCCAGCGCTGGCCGCCACTTAATGTAACGCCCTTTATACCCACTTTGGTAGAGTCGCCGTCCTTAAGCATGCTAAAGTCTTTGTCGAGGGCGCAGCTAATAACGACGCTGTTGTACCTGTCCTTTTCTAAAGGAAGACCAAAAAGGATATTTTCTCGAATGGTGGTGTTTGCCATCCAGGGAGACTGAGTTACAAGAGCCATAGTTCCTGGAGAGATCCAGTCGTTGCTTATTTTGGTATCATAGTCACCGGCACAGCGAGGACGATGTATTGTGCCAGATATAATGCTAGCCTCGCCCGCAATCGCTGCTAGTAGCAGAGATTTTCCGGAGCCAGTCTTTCCAGTTATTATGCTCAGCTCACCATCTGGAAACTCCATGGAAAGGCCATTGAGTGCAAACTGCTTCTTGTTGCCATTACCATGCCATGTAACGTTGGCTTCGTCTACCGAAATGTTGTTATTTGGGAGTGAGATTTGGGCCGTATCCAGTTCATCCATGGCAAAAAAGGCGTCGAGTCGTCGCAGGTTAATCCAAGCTTCCCATAGAGGAGGTGTAGTTAGTGGCAAAATAGAAATATCCGACTGCAACTGACGAAATAGGTTGATAGAAGTGAATGCAATAGATGCAGTCAACTGTTTGCCCTGCCAAGTAAACACATAGATGGGGACACCCGCAAGAATCATAGGCCTTATGTTTGCCACGAAGACGAGACACGACATCCAAAGAGCGCCAGTGAACAGCTGCTTTAGCTCCTGGTCTCTAAACTGCTGTACTTTTTGTCTCCAAGTACCCTCCACTGCTGATAACTTTATCTGTCGAATGGCAAGGAGAGCGTCTGTGAGTATAGCTAACCGCCTTTCATGGAACCTTGCCTGCTCTGTCTGTGAGATGCCATACTTCTTAGACACCACGACCGTGAGAGGCATGGTAAGGGCTGAAGCCAAAAGTCCAACGCTCAGACTCTTCCATCCGATCAAACTAACCAGAAAAGCCATTATTGAGACAAGCTTGGCTATGGTCATCACGATCCGTTGTGCGTCCGTGAATAACACACACGCCTTTGCACTACCAGCACTCTTAATGAATGGACTTGCTCTGGTTTGAGTGGGTTCTACTTACCCATACGTTCTCATCTGCGCTAGATTCGACTTTTCAAAGTCCGATCCCTCTGTGCTGTCGATGGTGTTTGAGAGTCGAAGGGCTTTCTGATAACACATGAGGCTTAACGCGGCCTGTATAGGGAGCTGTAGCTTGCTGGCCGTGACCCATTTGAGCCATGCTCCTACAAAAACCTCTGATAACTTTGAAAGCCCTAGAAGAAGCGCAAGACCAACTCCATAGCTGATGGAGCGTTCTTGCTCATGACCCAGCCATTGGAGTAAGTGATACGTTATCAGTTCGGGAATTAGTATGACTAGGGAATTGAGGACGGCAAAACTCCACTGCAAAAGTAAAGGTCCGATGTACATTTTGGCTAGAATAATATTCAGGCTGCGGTGCGAGTTTTGGTGGGCAAACTGCACGTGCCGTCTACTGAGATATTTTGATCTTGATGTAGAGCAAAGTATAGGCAAGTCTTTAACTTTGAGTGTCTGCAGGCTTTGGAGACGAAATAATTCCCGGTGCCAAGAAAACGTCACCAACTCCAAAAGCGATCCGCTGTGTTGGCGATCTATTAGTCTGCCCTGGACGAATGTGTCCTCTTGCCGAGGGACAATGAGGAAGCCAATTAGCAAGGACAAGGATATCACGATGCCAACAGCGTGAAATGCCAAGTTTGTGGTGTATCGTGAAAATTCACAAGAGCATGCAGCAAGTGTAACAAGCAGAGCACTTGAGATGGCACCGTCCACTGCAGATCGGAAGTGGTTTGCAGGAGTGAGTTCTAGATATACGAGAACGATATGCCCGGTCTCCATCACCTGTTGCTGTCAGCTTAAAGAACATATATATGTATATGTATATAGATTATCCGATCATGTAGGATAGTTATTACCCAAGGAATGAGGGAGATTAGTAACTTGTTGGAAGCGTTTTGCATGTCTACGCCATCGAGCCAGATAGTCACTCCGCAGACGGCAGTACTAGCCAACACCATGTAGTATGCTTTGATCTGCCCCTGCCCAAGTGTGATTTGATGTTTCGCGCCTGTTAAAACTGGATAGAACAGCCGTACAGAAAAAATGTAGACTCCATGAAGAGCGAATGCGGTGAGGCAGAGGATGCGAATGTTCGATTGTGATGGCAACATATTCTGAGTATATGACCTGACCTGTACTCTTTTTGGAACCAACTTTTTGGGTCAAGAGGCTTGTGTAGACGCGTATTTAGACGTCGTTATTTTAGAACGTGATATCCGGTGGCGCATGAGGTTCAGGATCACCATGAAGTGAAGGCGTCTGTCTATGAATGGTTCCAATGGTGAATCGGCATGGACGGGTTACCCCGCCGTGACTAGCAAAGCAAGTTTTGTTTGTTGTTGGTTGGCCCTTGCATAAATCTGGATATTTAGAAGCGCTAACAAATGCTTACCTACCTGTTGCCACCAGCAGAGGAAACCCTGAAAAAAGGTGACGAGCCAATACACTGTTATTGCTAAGTGCATTTTTGATCTTCCTGCAAACGTTGATAGGGCTCTCGTGTCTGACTGAACTGTTCGGGCGAAATGGTGCCTAGAAATGATCATCATGGCGTGGCGTGGCGTGGACTGACATCACCGGCCCAATGGTGCTCCGCAGAAGCCCGGACAGACACGGCGAACCGATCCACTAAGCACGGATCTCCCGGCATCCACCCCGGTGGCCGGCGCTCTTGTCATTCTGCTTGAGCCCTTTTGCACCCCAGTAGTTTTTGTTTCACCCACGTGTCTTTCGATAATACTGGATGCTACTACGTAGTATACTACAACAATACCACTTAGCACGTATAGTACTGTTTTCGTCAGTCTACCTCGTCCTCATGGTCCCGGCACAGCTAACCCGTAGCGCGAGCTGCAAGGGTGCATCCCCTGTCACTCTCCAACTTTCGCTTATTTTACCCTGCCAAAGCGCCTGGTTGGTCTATTCTCCTTCCGCTGCGGCTGGTGCATGCGCCGGCCCGATCCTCTGGGCACCTTTTATTTGTTTGCTCTCTAAAAGGAGTTTAGTCGCAAATGCGGTGCCAATTCCCTCCCGCCTAATAAAATGCAAGCCATGTTCAGCCGCAACTAACTGCCTAGTTGTAGCTGGCCAAGGGTCCGAGAAATACGATATATCCCATGAGCTTCTTCTATTTCGGTTCTCTGAGATTTACTGTTCTTCTTTTTTATTATTTCAAACACGTCTTTTCCAAATTGTTAACCAGCGCTGTTTCTACTGAACCACATCATCTCATCCAGCCATACCATCATCACCCACTACAATCCACACCCAGCTTTGACTAAACAAACGATTCACCAGCACCGTCACGATGAAGACCACCATGGTTGGCGCTGTGCTCCTCGTTAACGCCTTGGGCGCCATGGCGCTCGACAACCTGTCGGGATATACAAACGACATTCCCAAGTGCGCCTCCGCCGAGTTCAAGAAGGGCTTGGAGTCCAAGGAGTGCAAGACGGACGGCGTCGATGCGAGCACGATTGACTGCCTGTGCAGGCACGCAGGCGCCATTGCTGCCGGGCTTTCACTGAAAGTAGAAATCCAATGCTCTATTGGTAAGTGTCATGAAATGCCCACCTTGTGTTGTTAGACTTTTGGGCTCGGTCGTCCCCTTGTTATTGGCTTTGAGCGCCAAATCCGCCGTCATGAACAGAGGGGAGACCCTCCAGGGGAAGAGAAACAAAAGTACTAACCACTTCAAACAGATCTCGCAACAGCCGTGGGGTCTCTTTGCGGTATCTGGATTGCTGAAAGCACCAACGCGTCTGATCTGCCCAAAGCGACAAGCATCCTTGCCGACAAAATCAACGGCGACACACCAAACACCGCCTCCAACCCTCCCCCAACTGGCTCGGCGGCCTCAGATCCGACAACCACGGGCGCCTCGGCTTTGGACGCGAGCGCCACGGAGTCTTCCAAGTCTTCCAACTTGGCAGCCATGCCTACTGCAGGAGCTGGCCTTGTCGGCCTTGTCGGAGGTGTAGCTGCCATTGTGGGCATGCTGGTGTAGTATGATGGACTTGACGAAGGGTTGGTGTATTTAGCATATAGTAATGTAATAGTCTTTTTTTTTTTTGAAAAACTATAGGCCTCTCCGGTTACAGTCTGGTTTGCTGGTGAATCGTCTCATGGACATGCATCTGTCTTGAACCACCCCTCCATGTCAATCAATGCATTGAACTCTATCTCGAACGACACAGCATTAAGCAGTAAACTCGATAACAACGAGCATGGGATCCTGCCACAGAACCTATCCCCGATCAGTTTCCGTTACTAGACCGATGGGTCCCAACCCTACCCGCAACTCCAAAGTTAACCCTCCATCGATCCTGCGTGGTGGCCTATTTTTGGGATCATAGATCACAACAGTGCTAGACCGATAAGTTGTTAACAAACACACCCTTAGTCCAGAACTGGACGTGCCTTGTGACAGACAATTCTAGACGTTGTTACCTCGATGCAGTATAACCAGTGCACCAGCCGCAAATTAAGGAATGAATCCTCGTTAGTCTGCTTGCCCCCCCTCCCCCCCAAGTTCCTAACGGGAACCTTTGTCACCACCATGTTCTCATTGGTGGTGTTCTTACAATATATCCACCAGGTGGTTGACATTGTTAATGTCACCCAGAGAGGTTGGACTCATCAGTTCGATTTATCCCTCCCTCTACGCCACCAACAGACGCTGGGGCATGACAGTAACCTTCCGCAGGCAACGTGGAAACGTCAACTCATATTTGCCTGCAGCCTACAGGGCATACTCCTTCCTGTTCTATTAAGAGTGGATCGACGAGTATGACGCCAGCAAGTGGAGCAATTAGGCGGTGACACAGGTGTGAAGACGGCAATACCTAGCTAGGGTTTGGTTTGGAGTTACTTGGCATGGTGAGCTGAAACCCGAGGCTACGGACCCGGCTCGGTCTTTCCAGCCAATCATAATCAGGGCATGACATATATCCTTGTGTGGTGGGAGTAGGGAGTCAGACATCAACCCCCACTTCTGGCATGCCCACGTGCAACTTCCGGTGATGGTCTTGTGGTAGGGTTGAGTTGGACAGATGTTCAACGCCTCCAACACCAAATCTGAGCATTCTCCGTTCTGTCAAACTACATTCTACATTACGTGAGCCTACTTCTCAAATCTTGAGCATCTTTTTCGTTCTACTCATGCCTAGAAAGGTATGCTATGCCGATTTGCGCTGCTTGGTGACCTCTAACTTGCCCGCGTGAATAGGACCGGATCCCGGCTTCTGCGGTTCAGAATCGCGATAACCAGCGTCGCTCACGTGCGCGGCGTCGGCAATTTATTGGAGAGCTTCAACAGCAGCTCCAGGATTACGAACGTCGGGGCGTTCAGGCCAGTATTGAGATGCAGCGGGTGGCTCAGGCTATTGTATGGGAGAATAAAAACCTCCGTGGCCTACTCCATCTCCGAGGGGTTTCGCAATACGATATTGATGAACACCTCTCGCTGGTGGGGTCTATCGGCACTGAGCCAAATCTAGACCTTCGGAATTCCCTGCAGAGAGGCAGTGATCTATCTTCACCTTGCGGGCAACGATGTAGTGCGATGGAGCAGCCATCTACCGACACGTTACACACAATCGCGACCTATCCTCAGGATATGGATGATATTCTCTCGCCTCCAAGCACACCCCTCTTGAATCCCCCTTCGTCCATACCACGTTGCGGACTAGAAACCTCAGCTCCTGCTAGATCTACTCCGTCAGCAGATATGGCAGAGACAGATTACGTCGCCTCCAATAATCGCCATCACGAGAAGGGTGGTTCCTACGATTCATACACCGCTCAGCTCCTAGATCGTACGAGCATCTCGTTCATTTGCAATGACAACCCCCCTGATCCGGATGGCTGTACAGACATACTCCCACCAGCAACGGACTGCTTTTGCCCACCTGACTCGCCCATTTCCATCTCGGGCCATTGGAACAGAGGGCTGTCTTGCAAGACGGCAATTGATATTATTGCCGGGCTGCAGAACAATGTAGATTTGGACCAGGTCCGTGGTTTGTTGCACTGTAAAGAATCAGATGACTGTCTTGTTCAGAATTCCAGCGTGTTCCAAATATTGGATCAGATGGCTTAACTAAATCGTTGTGCCTCTGTCAGAAGCAGGTCGAAACTGAAGTTTGAAAGACCCTGTATTTAGATTCGAAGCGATGCAGAGAGAGGGTGATTCCTTGTCATCTATCAGCAAGCATAGCCCTAATATCGTTATACTATAGCTTCATAAAGCTACACATGACATCCCAGTTGTGTTCATGGGTCCGGAGTAACAAGTAATAATCAAATACGTCTATTTTGTTTATCCCCAAGTTTAAACACAACAAGCCCGGTTCATTTTTTTTTGTACAATCCAATCTATTGGATACCAATCCACTGTGTAACCCACCCTACAAGTTTATCTGGTGCAAACAGTCCTGCATAAGCCCTGATTCAAGTTCCCAGGTATGAATGATGATCATACCTTCCACGCCCATCTTTTCCGTGCCCATCGCATGAGATATACCAAACCGAGTAGAACGGGCACTTCAATAAGTGGTCCAACAGTTGCTGCGAGAGCTTGATCGCTATCGGGTCCAAAGGTAGCAACTGCAATGGCAATAGCCAATTCGAAGTTATTACTTGAAGCGGTAAAGCTTTGCGTTACAGTGTGGGAATAACTGAAGCCCATCCGATGAGCGATAAGAAGCGTAACGAAAAAGATGGAAATAAAGTAAACCACGAGCGGGGCAGCGACGCGGACGACCGAGACGATTTGGTGTACCACCTGACGTCCTTGTGATGCAAAAAGGACAAGAATTGTGTACAGTAGACCTATTAGAGACCAAGGTGCAGCGAACCGGAGGAAAACGCGTTCATACCACTCAGGCCCAGCCGCCATGCGCAGTGTAAAGCGGGTGACGATAGCGACAGCAAGTGGAATTCCAAGAAAAACCGCGACGCTCGTAGCAACCACCTCGTACGAAACATCGTTGATGCCAGTCTCATGACTGATGACTCGAATGAAGAAGACGGCGAGAGGTGCGGTGATGATCATCTGGAGAATCGAGTTAATCGCAACAAGTATGGCGCAGTATTCGTTATCGCCGCCGGCCAGGCCATTCCAAATAAGAACCTGAAGACTGAATATCAGTTTCTACGTTCTTATATTTTTCAAAGAGTGCACAGCCCGTTACTAACATACCATGGCAATACATCTCCCAAGACCAACCAGAATCAGACCGATACGCAATTCGCTCTTGTCAGGGAGAAAGGCCCAAGCGAGACCGAGCTGGTGAAGTGTTGGTTAGAATGAGCCCAGGATGGACATCAAAAGGGGTTAAAAGGCGGACCTACCATGAGGAAAGGTGCTACCACCCAGTTGATGACGATGCTGAACACGATCTGCTTCCACATCTCGTGGTGCGCTAGAAGCTTGTGCAGTGACTCATATCGGACTTTGCATAGAATTGGGTACATCATAACGAGGAGGCCAATGGCTACAGGTGAATGTTGTTGGCGTTCGAACCACCAAGCACGGAAAATGCACGCGCTTACTCACCAATTGGCACTGACACACCAACAAGTTTGCCTTTCTGTAACGCCGGTCCTGTTGAGGGCACGAAATTGCCCAGGATAATGCCAACTGCCATGGCAAGGAGGATCCATAGAGCGAGAAATCGATCAAGCCATCCAAGGGCCTTGAATGCGGATACTGACTCTGCTTCATCCTTGGTCTGGCTCTCCAAGTCGGGGTTGGGCCTCCCGACAATGGGCTCCTCCGTAGGGGACAGGGCATGCTCGTTTTTTGGTTCTGCTGACATGATCTCGACTCGATTCGATGTTATTAGGTTGTTGGGTATCTGTTGCTGGACCAATGGTTGTAGGTAGAATGTGCTCTGCCTTGTTTCGCTCTCAATGAAAGGAGGGCTAGTGATTTAAGAGCCACATGTTAGTCCCCCTGTCTTGCGGCCTCCACCAAACCCGAGAATGTGGGATTCGGTCGCCACGTCAGAGTCTGCCAATCACAAGTAGGACATGACACACTCCCCTTGGTGTCTTGGCCTCTCGTCGCATTGAAATGACTATGAGGTGGTAAATCCCAGATGGGCAAGGATCCTGTTTCTCCACTACTGTGAGCTTTACCCACCCAATCAAGTCCGGGACATGACAGGCACTGCCGACGCAAATCAAGTCAATGCATCCACATCGGGACAGCATCCCCCCGTATCATCGACGAAGGTATTCCAACAGCACGAAGGAGCTAGGATGTGGTATCCAATCATAGGCGGGGCATGACAGGCTCTCCAGGTAAGCCAATGCCACCTGAACCCCATTCCATGACCAGATCTCCGTCAGGACGAGAAGGTGAGCGGTAGCAAGGCAATCCCGCCATGGTCTGGGCGACGCTGGCCAGCCATTGAAAAGCTGACAGTTTTCCCACAAACAAAAGTGCGAGCCATGGAAAATTTGCCATACCTGCCAAGGCTCCAAAACCTGTTCGTTATACTTGAAGGGTTACTCGGCACCTTCTACTACCATAACAATGGCTGCACCATGGCACGCGGCATATCCGGCTCCGGAACATCAACCGGAAAGCCTGACGCGTGAAGAAGTCCTCAAGTTGATGAAGGAAGTTAGCAGCGTTGCCAAACAGGACTTTGTTCTCATTGATTTGCGACGCAATGACCATGAGGTGAGTCTGGCCTTGCTACCCTTCGCTATCTTCACAATGCCGCTGACTTGCACAAATTCCCAGGGGGGGACTATTCGTGGCTCCATCAACCTGCCTGCCCAAAGCTTATATCCCACAATCCCCAAGCTTTACGGTGTGTTCAAGGCCGCGGGTTTGCGCAGAATAATTTGGTATTGCTGTAAGTAAGGGCTGCCTCTTGATCATCTTGGAAGGCCGACTTGGCTTTGGCTGCCTTCACTTCAAGTTTGTAAAGAGAGGGTTCTGATTGTGTTTCACAGCTTCGTCACGTGGGCGCGGTACACGAGCTGCTGGTTGGTTCGCTGACTTCATCGCCAATCGCGGCGACAGCGAGATGAAAAGCTTGGTTTTGCTGCAAGGAATCAAGGGCTGGGCAACGGCGGGCGGCGAATTTGTAGAGTGGGTGGACGAATATGAACCCGCCGTCTGGTCTGTTGAGTGAACTAGTACGAAATGCCATATTGTCAATGTATCTATCTGTTATTCTGCTAGTTACCTCGGATTCGTGTGTGTGTGTGTGTGTGTGTGTGTGTAGCAGCAAAGTGGGCAAAGACGCAATGTCGCATTGGGGTCCGCTATGTGTAGGTAGCCGATAGCAACTAAAATAAGCCTTGTAGCCACTAACTGCACCGAGCGGGAGCAAAGGTGTCGGGGCTTCTGGTTCAAAGGTTTACCATAAGAAGGGGTAGACACCACGTCTCTTTCTAACCGGAGCCAATGTCTCGCCAGGCATGCATGTTAGCAAAACCAGCTTCCCAGGTCTTCTATTCTTTCTCGGCCTCGGCATTTCAAAATTCTCTTTTGAGTCTACTGCGATCACCGTCCAGGTATTTTCACGCCTCCAATACGATGAATGGCCACGGCGATCTTAACAATTCTTTTGCCTCACGACCACGTGTAGAGCTTGCACCGGAACCGGGATATACTCGTCAGTCATTCGCTATTTCCGCAGAGAACGATGATCTAGACGTGCGTAAGCGCTACCGGCCATTTCTTTTGGACGAGACACACGAAGCTGTCGACTGGGTCGCGGAGTTGGAGTTGAGTACAACACTAAAACTGGTCGAGTCCAAGATCATCAATCTAGGCCAGGATAGATTGCGCATTCTCGTTTTATATGGCAGTATGAGGAGCAGGTTAGTTCACAATGATGTTTTTTTTTTCCCTTGGAATCCTTTTCCTCTTTTCTCTTGTATTTCCTTTTGCAGCTGTGACTTGAAAGCCGACGTTTGAACCCTGCACTAAACGTGCCTCAACAGATCCTATTCCCGCCTACTTGCCTATGAGTGCTCTAGGATCCTCTTCCGTCTCGGCTGCGATGTTCGCGTCTATGATCCTACTGGCCTTCCGCAGAAAGATGACCTACAGCATACACACGACAAGGTACAGGAACTGAGGGCGCTTAGCAGATGGAGTGACGGCCATGTCTGGGTCAGCCCAGAGCAGCATGGAAATTTGGTAAACATGGCTGTTTCCCAACGACGCAAATACCACAGTACTAACATGGGCTCCAAGACGGGCATCTTCAAGCAGCAAATTGACTGGATACCGCTATCAGAAGGCGCTGTTCGCCCAACACAAGGACGAACCCTAGCAGTTGCCCAGGTAAGCGGCGGATCGCAATCCTTCAATGCTGTCAACTCTCTGCGGATCTTGGGCCGATGGATGCGAATGTTTACCATTGCCAACCAAAGCTCCGTTCCGAAGGCCTTTACACAATTCACCGCAGAAGATGAAGGCAGTCGCATGCTGCCCAGCTCCAATCGTGACCGCGTTGTGGACTGCATGGAGGAGCTTGTCAAGTACACTATCATCATGCGGCCGCATTTCGACCTATTCGGTGATCGCTTTAGTGAACGTGAGGAACGGAGAGCCAAGCTAGAGGCTAAGCGGGACCCTGAGAAGACGAACTGAATAGTGACGAGCTCTCAACACAAGATATATCATGATGTAAAGGCGCGAATAGGCACGACAAAAGAGAGACTTTAACAAGCGAATAGATCACCGAATTGCACCCAGACGGATAATCATGATTATAGAGCCATCACATTAGTAAAAGCCATTAAATCGCAATCAGAATGGCTTTCCTTGTCTGCCTAACATGTGTGTGTGTGTGTATGTGTTATATCCTGCTATACCGCACTTTCCGCATTGACGTTATGTACGCTCAGTCTTCTTCCCTAAGCCACCGCCTTGCCGCGTTCTCTCCTTTTCTGCGCGTCGGCATCTTGCTGGGCCTGGAGACCTTATCCCCTCTCAAAAGACAGGCGATGGAGCACGCAGCTTTACGTCTAGCCTTGATAGAATGTGTTCAGATGAAATAGAACATGTCGAGCTCCTCCAAATCCTTTACATTGCCTTCCACTATCCCTTCACTTGTCGAGGAGTTCAGGCTATTCCCCTCCACATCACCCCTGTCATCGAGAGGTACATGAGGGGAACCACACGAATGCGTCATTACGCAACACCACCTAAATTCTCATACGAATCATTCTCAGTGACATGATGACTTCCCAATGATAATAGCTTTAATTGATGAAGATAACTGCTATCAAGAGTATGAGGGTGATGGCACCCGGAGACCGACTTTTCCGGCTACTGACGACCGAGGCTTCAATTTTTTAACCTCTCGAGGTGCCGCGACGAGAGCTTCTTGTCAACAAGCTGCCCCCAGAACCCGCTATTACCTTTCCAACACTTTATATCTATTTTCCTCGTTAACGACTGGCTTCAGTACACTAATAACGGTGTCAGCAGCCTCATTCACAGTGGTGTTAAAAACAGCCAAGAACACAAAATAACGGAACAGTCACGCCTCTACGCCTGGAAACCAACCACGGCTGCAGAGGTATATATCTGGCATGGAATCCTTATTTATATGGGAATCCACAGCGAAACAACGGTTGAGGACCATTGGAAGACCTCTCAGCTAGAGGATCAGCGGCCTAAGCACTCGATAATCGAGTTCATATCTTACAATGGATTACCGCTTTTTTATCGTCATATCTGCCTTTTTGACCACACTAAATTCACCGATAGCTACGACGACTTCCCCATCGCCTTCAATGCGTTGGTTCATGGTCTCGGCACCTTTAACTTGCAACAACAGAGCTCTGTAAGTCGGGCTCGCATCTTGCCATCGGCGAAGCTATGATCCGATATACGGGAAGTAAATAAGCAAGTTACGTACGTCCCCAATAAGCATATTGAAAAAGGCTTCATAATGTGTAGATATCTGCCCAGCTAGACCTCTTCATAAGATAGTTATGACACCAGCCCGGCACAAAATACGGTCCTTTTAGAGTGAAGAAGAAAAAGCCGGCATCACAAAGGAAGAAAAGCAAGGGAAAAAGCAAGGCTGCTAGCCAGGCCGATAAGGCCGATGAGGTTAAGATGGTTATCTACAAGATCTCAGCTACCAAATTGTACACAAGTTATGTCTTGTTGGGCAAGTCTGCGGTGCCCGCAAAAAAATGGTGCATTATGGTATCTCCCCAACACGTCATTGTTGAGGCATTACGCTTGTCAGAACTTCGGATCGGGTGTCGCTTATAAATACCAGAAGACTGAATAGCATATCCGTATTAACGCGGCATCCCTCACCCGGTTGAAATGACCTGCGAAAGCCGTTCCATAGCCAGGCAGTCACATCTCCCTGGCTCATACCTCTGAAGTTCTGCTGTGCGATGAGAATATATGCCTCGGAGCAAAGCATTGTGAGCTCGCCGTAAGGGTTTCCTTGATGATAGGCTTCGATCGCTGGCTGGAATACGTATCCAGGCATTAGGAGAGGGGTCTTCTGGCTCGGAATGAGGGCCATTCCATGTGCTGTGTTGACGGTCGGGTGTGAAACCGATGAGGGATCATTGGAGCAGCAAGGCGTCATTGGAGTGAATATATAGTCCTGTATGACTGTTGCGGGTAGCAAACTTGTAGCCTCTGCAACTGCCTGATTTGAGGCAGATTCAATAACCAGTAGAGGCTCAGGACTGAATTCAGATAACTGAGCTATGGGGATGGGCGCCTGAGGGCTTTCAGTCGGTGGAGAGATGAGGGCGTTGACCTCCGATCCAGGTTGGTCACCGGAAACCAGGGGCTCGGTGGAAGCCGGGACGGACAGTTCCCAAGCCCCGAGATCTTCTTTGTCAGAGAGCGAACCGTATGCTTGAACCGCTTCGCCATGGGTGTTGGTGGTGAGAGGTAGCGGCTGTGTGCCATGCTGACTTTGAGGTTGTTGCGGCTGCAGCGTACGATAATCCGTCCCATTTTGGTCATGCGGCTGGCGGCGGCATCGTGCCAATGACTCTTGAAGAATTTCCACCTGATCTCTGAGGATCGAAATAGTCTGTTCTGCTTCGCTGAGCTTTTGGTCCAGCGTTGCGATATGGTCTTTCCGACGAGCACGATGCCGACGCTGATTATTGCGAACCCGCTCCAGCGTGTGCTGGGCTGAAACCCGTTTGGTCCTGCGTCGTGGCGTCGAAGGTGATCCTGGAGCCATGGTGAGTCGACATCATCGATATGTCACCGATGGGATCCAAGCTTCAGCCCTGTTCCATTTATCTCCGGTCTTAAATGGTGACATATCGACATCGCGTTTTAGTCAGCATTTACCCTCGTCCTTCTCGGCTAATGGCTACAAACGACCTATAATTGGACGCCACTTCTTAATACGTATTGCATCAGACCATTGTGTGTGGCAAGTGTTGTTGCCAATGCCGAAAAGGTGGATGAAGATATCTCCAATACACGAGGCTGGATGGAAGCGCAAGTCGAAACCTCCCCTCCAAGGGCGAGCCTCCTGTCAGTCTCTCCGATCAGATGATTATGCCGATTCTATTTTGATTGTTCAGGATACCACTTGAATGTTTTAAACGATGACATATCGACGCGCTCGCAAGAACTATATATGTACGTGTACATTCGCGAACGGGGCAGGTCTATCACCTCACCACGACGCATTTATTTACCAGTCAACCCTGGTCTTTTTTTTTTTATCATAAACTCACATTTGATACTCTCAATGGAGCCTAAGGAGATCTATGACCAAGTTAATAAGCGGTACGGCTCAATCGCCAAGAGCAGCACCGGCCAGTATGAGCAGACAGTTGCGAAAGCCTTTGGATACACAGAAGAAGAGCTCGCTGGCATTCCTGAGGGTGCGAATCTAGGATTGAGTTGCGGCAACCCAATTGCACTTGCAAGGCTGAGAGAGGTGTGTATGCCCATTTCTGCGCCGTGTCGTTTCGCTGACAGTCAAAAGGCCGAAACCGTCATTGATCTTGGGTCTGGCGCTGGCTTCGATGTGTTTACGGCTGCAAAGAGAGTAGGCCCTAAAGGCAAGGCCATCGGAGTTGACATGAACAAGGTGCGCAAGCTCTTGTCTTCCGGGTAGAGTCTAACATCTGTCTAATACAGCGTAATAGAACATGATCGACAAGGCGAATGCCAACAAAGCTCACAGCAACGCCCTAAACGTCCAGTTTATCGAGAGCGTCATCACGTCCATCGCGCAACCCGACAACACTGCTGACTGCATCATTAGCAATTGCGTCATCAACCTTATCCCCGCAGAGGACAAACAGCTTGCATTTAATGAGATGTTCCGACTACTCAAGCCCGGCGGACGAGTTGCCATCAGTGACATACTCGCGCGCAAGGAGTTTACCGACGATATTAAGAAGAACATTGCTCTATATGTTGGGTGCATTGCGGGAGCTAGCCAGGTCAGCGAGTATGATGCGTTTCTCAACAATGCAGGCTTCAACGGTAAACCGAAGTTGTCCCACTGAGGTATGACGGAGACTGATTGGTTTTTGCCAGATGTTCTCATCGTGGACAACAAGAATGACTTGAATGTGTACTTTACCGCCACCGAGACCAAGCCATCGTGTTGTGGATCAGGCGCCGTTAAAGAAAAAAAGGAGGCATCGCCTTGTTACAGTGTAGATGCGAGAGAGAGTTGCTGCAAGCCGGAGGAAAAGCAGTCATGCTGCAGAACCAACTCGTCGGCGTGTACTTGCCAGAACCAGACGAGTTCAATGGCCAGTGAAGCAAAGACACGTGCTACTCAATTGGAGATGACAAACTTGAACGAATGGGCAGGTAAGGACACTGAACGCTTAGCCTCCTAAAGATAGCCAACTAACCGTTCCCAGGCTCCTTCCAGGTGTATGCTGTCAAGCCCGCGGCGAGCTGAGAGCACCGTTCAAATCGGTTGACGCCGCCGATGGGAGGTTGAAATCTTTGCTAAAAAATAGAGCAAACTGTTGAAATCCGTTGTCACGGGTTAATGGGCTATTCCGTTCCATTGGTGGCTGGGATGCGGCTGGTCTTCTAATCAGTGGCTTCCGCTGGTTAGCGTTAGTTTTCTTCTTCTTCAACCAATACAATATGCACATGTCAACACGAATATATGCAATTATTGCTCTAGTATTGCATAAGACATGCCACTGTGGGCAACAAACGTGGGCTATGAGATAGTTACGTCAACACCGATTGCATTTTCCTCGCAGTTGTCACCCAGCCAACGTCCCGTAGATTCATTTCCGGTTTTGTCAGTGAAGCTACGTAAACCCGAATGCGAGAAGCATTTCAGACTAGGTACGAGGTGTAGTAGGCTGTTTCATCCCTGATCCGAAGCACGTCGGTGTTCTGAACGACAGAGTCTGACCCCTCGGCGCAACCAAGCTCGGACTACTTGCAACCTAAATGTCCTCGGCTATTTCGAGAGTGTGCTTAAAGCAGAGCTGATACTTCAAGTCATGGATGGGGTATTGCATCACTGCTGGAGGGCTGTATCCAAATTATAGCCTGACCTATATAATGACACTGTGACAGCAATGGAACATGCATTTTGACGAATCAATGGAGAACTACAACAATATGTAGCTGGGGTTTTATAGAGAAATTTGAAGGAAAGGGTGCTTCTTGATGGAATAGCCTGCTTATGAGGATGTAGTTAGTTCTTGGCGTTCTTGCCTGTAATTCATGGCTGGCCTGGACACTTTTCAGTCCTTTGAGTCAATTATGTGCATTTTTTGTCTATCGTTTCCTCTCCTGTACACGTTTTTGAGATGGTAGCCATTGGCAGCGCAAGCATACGATTTATCTTCCTATATTGTGACATCTTGACAGATGAGGTCGATATACACACTCAGTTGCGCCAACTGCCATTGTATTTATGATATGTACGTTTTGTATTGCTTTAAATGTAGAAAGATGTCACTATTTCTTCCGGAATACAACGATAGGTCCATTGGCGTGTTCGAATTCCAATGATCCCCCAGATGAAACGTCCAGAAACTCCTTCCAATCAACCAATGACCTCTTTTTGGCGTTGAGTGGAACCATCATTTGCATATCTGCAACGCGTGCCATTTGGAGGAATAGAGGTCGTCTTCTCCGGTTGGGTAAAGGATGTAATCAGCAATCACTAGTCTCGCTCCAGGTTTCATGCTTGGAACAACATTGCGGATGATTTCTTCAGCTTTCTCCTGCGGCCAGTCATGGAAGACGTGGCGGAATAGATAAATATCGGCATCCTTTATAGGCTGCGGGTCGAAAAAACTGGCCCCTTGGAATTCAAGACGGTCTGCGACTTCAGCAGCTTGAAGCGGCGGGTTTGCGCGAGCTTCGTCAATCACATCGGGCAGGTCTTGTACCGTTACCTTTTTAATGCTGGGGGAATACTTTAAGAGTTCCACGGCAACGTATCCCATCGACCCACCCACGTCCACCACCTCTACATCGCCCAGTCCAATCCAGTCGTAGCTGGTGAGCACTCTTTCGATCGAGTTATGACCGCCGGGACTGCTCATGTATGTCATGGTCTTTCCGAAGCGCTTCATGCGTTCGGGTTGTTCAGATGTGACATCAAAGTATGACGACTTGGATTCTCCAAGAGCCACGGCGAATCCACAGTCTAGCACCGGTGACAAGCCTGATGGAGGATTCTTCATGCAGTCTGTCTGGCTGATGGCACTTGGAAGGGCCTCCTCAATCATGTGGCCTACAAAGTCCATTGCAACGGCTTCGTTTGACAACAGAAAGCTTGAGATGGCAGAATGAGCCACCTTCCCAGGCTCTGGCTCTGTGAAGATGTGATTGAGCATGAGATAGCGAACAATACGAGTCAACCGAGGCTCGTCAAGGCGGCACGCCTTGGCTAGCTCTGAGAAAGTAACGGTACCATCCAAAGGCACATGTTGTGGAATGTTGAAATTGTAAAGGACTCGCAAAACAGTAATAGTGTGGACCTGGCCGTTTTAATCAGCATATTTCTCGTCCTCTCGCATGGTGTCATTTTTGTCCTACGCTGAATTGAAGTTGCTCATCTACTAATTTTCGGGTGCCTGTGAAAGTGTCGGCAAGGAGTCGAGCATCGCTGACGAGACCGCGACGCAGTCCTTGTAACTGAGTGTCAAGCGCCGGAATAAAATCAGGGGCTGCTCCATCGGGACCCAGTGACGGTTGCGGCAAGCCTTGCTGTTCCAAAGCCTCTATAATCTCCTGTGCCTTGGAAGCAACTCCTTTAGCCAAACTCAGAAGTTTGTTGGCGTTGACTTTGTCGATGCCGTTCGATGTAGTGGTGTGTCCTGGGATTGCCATTATGGAGTGAATGTTGGAGTGCTGTGAAGTCGACCTACGTTCACAAATTATGAGACAGTTTATTAGAGGTGTGCCGTATACGAGTAAACTCCGTGCTGTTTTCACATACCTATTCTTTGGAGTGCGGTAAAACAGGCCTAATGTGTGCCACAGGAGCTTAGTACAGATTAGGGGGCATGGAGAAGAGAGTATATTGGCCTTAGGGTCTTATCAAGATGCCTTGGAAATTGAAGGCTAATTCAAGGCCACTCTATATAATACGGGGTAGAAGTTGAGATGTACTACGTTGTAAAATGTCTAGATATAAACGGTGGAGAAAATAGGTTAGACCTCTTTTTACCATGCTCGACGTGTACCGGCCGTACCAACTCGTGGCATTCTAGTGCTTACCTATATCTTATTCAGGGGGGGGGGGGGGGGGGGGGGGGGGGGTGGCATACACTAGGCTAACGTGGCTTGCATCCTGGTGCGACATTTGGTGGCGAGGAGCTGTCAGATATTGAGGATCTACAGGAAGGCTGTGGAATGGATGTGTTAATTGACACATGTATTGAATGTTTTGAAAAATATGCTGACGATAAAGAGCTAAAAAAATAAGGAGGGTTCTGATGCTGTGTAAGCACTTGGCGGCCTTGACATGGTCACCAAGTCGCTAAGCAGTCAACAGAGCTAAGACAGATCATAATTGAAGACGGTGAGAGAAGTATCGCGAGTCACAAATGCCCAATTCTACCGCTCATTCATAGCCTGTAACCAACGGCAGCATGGAAGGCATGCTTGGGAGGTCAGGATAAGGAGGAAGTATAAGAAGCGCATAAAGGATGATCATTATTAAGCCTGTATTTCAGAGTTTCCAATGAGGATGGGACGGTTACAAGTTTGGTTCCCAAGTATCTAAAGCTAGCAGAAGGTCAAACACGAACAAACTAGTCTGTCTGCTATAGCATAGATTCGTGGATATATTGCAGTGTGCACGACGACCATTTGTTACGCTCACTATTTATCTACATATTCCAAAAGACTGGTCGTATAAATAGAGATTGGGATTATATGGAGATTGCTTTGTTCTTTGGGCGTACAGTAACCTGCAAGTCTCCTTCGGGAACAAGCAGCATGCTGCCAGGCAACGCATTTCTTGTACGCGGGAATGACGATGTTTGATGGCCAACAGCATCTACAAAACCATGTGTTTGTATCTCATATCGATGCAAGATACACGAAAAGGCGCCAATAGCTTCTAATTTAGCAAAGATTCGACCAGGACAGTGAGTCTTGCCTCCCCCAAAGGGGAAGAACCTTCCACTGTTGTCAGTGAAAGAGAAAGATTCGGACTGGGTGACCGGGTCTCTCGAAAAAACCTTTCTGGAAAGAAGTCATCGATCGGAGCATCATCCGCCGGCCAGCCCGCGCTGTCTCGATGAGCGAGCCAAGATGGTGCGAGGATGTTGTCGCCCTTGTGAAGGGACACACTTTTCTCAACATCATCGTCTAGAGGCAACACGACATCCTCATTCAAATGAAGCCAGTGGTGTTGTTCTCAGGACAGGGAGCAAGGCATCCCATTGGAAGGCAGGTGATCGCGTGAGCACCATCCATGTAGGAACCCACGCAACCAAAATCCGAGTCGACCATCGTGGCCTAGCCAAAATCCCAGACTCCATGTCCTTCGAAGATGCAGTAGCAGTTCCTGTTGTGCACACGACTGTATACTACGTATTTGTCTGTGTAGCCAAACTTCGAAATGGCCAGTCTGTATTGATCCACGCGGCTGCAGAGGCGTGGGCCAAGCGGCAATCCAGTAAGTATTGACGCTCTCTTATTCTACACTACACTCTCAAGGCAAAAACCCACAGGTCATGGGTTCTCAGTGCTACCTCTACGGTACCTTCTTAGGCTGGCCAAACATCTGGGGCTTGTCATCTATGTCACTGTTGGCACAGACGACAAGCGCAAGCTCATCGTGGAACAATATGGCATTCCCGAAGAACACATCTTCCACTCGCACGATACGAGCTTTATCAAGGAAAGAGTTTGCCCTTGGTTCTGTATTTCCACTGATTCCTTCTCTTTGATAAATATACTGACTGTGAATATTCAACAAAGTATCAATCAAATCACAGATGGTCATGGCGTTGATTGTGTCCTCAACTCCCTCTCTGGTGAGCTCTTGAGAGCTACTTGGAGTGTCTTGCGACGTTTGAAACCTTTATCGAAATCGATCTGCGCGATATCACCAACAATATGCATCTGGATATACAACCCTTCCGCAAAAGCACCTTATTCACATTTATTAATAACCATACTCTCTTTAAGGAAGACCGAACGGTGTTTTACGCTGTATTCCACGAGACCTTTAAGCTTATAGATCAGGGCGTTCTTCGTACACGGAGCTCTGTCACTGTGTATCTTATCAGTCAGGTTAGGGAGGCATTCAGAACCATGCAGCAGGGTAAGCACCTTGGTAAGCTGGTGCTCTCATTCACAGACAATGCTCAAGCCTCCATCCTACGGAAAGCCAAAGACTCGTCAAGACTTGACCCGGAAGCCACGTACCTATTTGATAGAGGCTTGGGTAGTTTAGGTCGCAGTCTCGCCAAGGAGTTTGTAGTATCTGGAGCTCGGAATATCGCCTTCTTATCACGATCTGGCGATACCACACCTCAGGCCAAGGCAATCGTAGACGAACTGGCGACTGGGGGTGTTCATCAAGCTCTGGTATCTACGGATATCCTAGTCAGGCACGGTATGCCGCTGGAAACACCTACCAGGACGCCCTTGCGCACTACCGCCGCTTCCAGGGCCTCAAGGCTGTATCCGTTAACCTGGGAATCATGCAAGACGGTGGTGTGCTTGCTGAGACTGGCACCAGTGGCAACATCAAGCGTTGGTAAGAGGTCCTGGGCATCCGCGAGCCTGCTTTCCACGCTCTCATGAAGAGCTTGATTAACCAACAGCAACGAGGTTCTGGAGAATATTGCCCTGTGCAAGTTTGTACCGGATTGGGTACTACGGACATTATGGCTGCTCATGGTCTCGCCCGACCAGAATACTTTGACGATCCACGTTTTGGACCTTTGGCGGTCACCAATGTTGTTGCCGATGCTGCTGCGGCAGAAAATCAGGGCTCTGCCGCATCACTCGCAGCCAGGCTTTCCAAAGCCAAGAGTAAACAAGAAGCAGCAGAGATCGTCACAGAAGCCTTGGTGAATAAAACAGCCGAGATCCTCCAGATGCCTTCTTCCGAGGTCGACCCCGGCCGACCGTTGTATCGGTACGGCATAGATTCCCTCGTGGCGCTGGAGGTGAGAAACTGGATTACTAGAGAGATAAAGGCCAACATGGCTCTGTTGGAAATCCTAGCGGCTGTGCCTATTGAAAGCTTTGCTACGAAGATTGTTGAGAAGAGCAAGTTACTGCCAGAGTTTTAGATCTTATCTTGGATTTTGCGGAAAAGGAGCTATAGAGGTTGAAATAACAAGTCTGGGATGGTTTTTCAGTAGAGCCCTTGGGGATTTTACGTATAGAGATAAGAAACATTGAAGATATATTTCTACTATGTGGCTGTCCCAAGAGCAGTGGTGTTATAACCCAATGGTGATGTATAAAATTTCAAAGTATTCGGCTAACCGCAGCAGAGGAACGACAAATTGCCTTGACTTGGTTGATGCATAGGCTGGTCTGTGAGCTGATTGCAGCTTGTATATAGCCAATCCGGTATGTTGATTTACAGCCATGCCTTGCTTTATCAGGCGCCGTACAAGACAATGTAGATACTTTCCAGTCTTGCCAGAACGGCCGAAATGGTCCCAAATCAACTGTAATGTCTATTGTAAAGGAGCAACGCCCATGGAACATGATCCTACAGGGCGGGTTGTGCTTATTCGCCCCTGTTGCGAAAGCCCCTGTCAGTACGGGATCCACAGCCAAATCTCGCACGATGCCGAGAATAGCTTACATCCTTCCACGATTCGTGTACTATGTACTAGCTGTATGGGGTCGGAAACCGTTTACAAGTGCTTGCATGGCTGCATATACAGCAGCATGTCAAAAGCCCGGCAACACCCCCGATGTAGAATAATAAGCACTTGTAGAAGCAGAAGGACTTCTCCACGCGACTTTGGCATATGTACATGTATATACACTTAGCTGGGCTCTATAAGAAGAGGATTAGATGGGTGATGATGATGACGAAAACTCGTTTCGTCTTTGTGCGAAAAGATTTAACTCAGTCTCCCGTTCGCCCAGAATGAATCGGTTTCAGCTTCTCTGTATTGTTTATGCATGCTCAGGCGCCACCTTCTTTGGCTATGACACCAGTACGTTTTGCTTCGCTCGAGAATTAAATATAGAAAAACAAAAAGCAGGTTGATCATTTTTCGGGCTAACAAAGAGGCCACCAAAAAGGCATTACGCTTCGGTTCTTGCGTTTCCAAGCTTCATCCGGTTCTTTAAGCTGACAAGTGTCACTATTGGGGGCATCAACTCGGCGTATCAAGCTGCCAGTGCAGTAGGTGCTCTCCTCAACTTTTACCTCCCGAATAAATTTGGCCGTAAGCATCCCATCCATCGGTGGTGTTGGAGTAAATGATGATATGGTTCGATCGGCTAATGTGTCCCATCAAAAGGACTATGGACAATCCAATTCGCATGCGCTGTATCAGTGGTTGGAGTTACTCTGCAAACAGCAGCCCATAACTATGGCACCTTCATCAGTGGGCGTGCCATCGGTGGTCTCGCATGTGGAATCGTCTTCTCCGTCTGCCCTGCGTATGCCAGCGAACTGTCTGTCCCCAGCCCACGTCCGTGGACGAGTGGGTGCCCTCTACGTGTAGGTGATTAATGGCTGAGGCTCTATTTTTTTCAATAACACGAGGACTTTGATCGGCTGATGCCACACTTTGGCAATAGACTAAACATTACTGCTTCCTTCTTGTTCACGCAATGCATCGGTCTTGGCCTTTACTTCGTTCAGGGCAACACTTCTTGGCGCGTGCTATTCGGCCTGCAATACCTCCCCGCCGCCGCACTGTTTCTCTTTTCATTCTGGGTGCCTGAATCACCGCGCTGGCTCGGTTTAAAGGGGAGACATGCGGAGGCTCTGGAAACACTTAGTCGTCTGCACGGTAGCGATAGTGTGAGTGAGCATCATGACGAAAGCAGCTCATACTATCGGGAATATGTCCAGATCCGAGCCCAGATCGAGGAAGAAAAAACCCACACAGGAAGCTGGCGCAAGATTCTCCGCAAACGATCCTATCTGAGGCGCTTCGCCCTGATCTGTGGCCTTTTCTTTTTTCAGCAGTAGGTTTTAGTCCGATTGAGTTTATTTGCGCGATCCTGTCGTTGACATTTCTCAGATTCACAGGCATCATTCCACTAGCGGGTTACCAAGTTATCATTTATCAAATGATTGGAGAGAGGGCCTTCCGCTCTCTCGTCCTGGCGGTAGTATGGGGCATCGTTACCACAGCCGCTGTTGTAACGTGTGCCTTTTGGCTCGATAGAGTCGGTCGAAAGAAAGCTCTTGTAAGCCGAAAAGAAGCCCCCATATCACTGCCATCATCTCCTAAGAAGCCATATACACTGACACATTGACCCCCCACCCCCCTTCAGCTGACATGCTATGCAGGCATGATCCCAGCCATGGCCATTGTCGTCGGGTTTTAGGCCGCTTTCAAAGCAGGAGGCAACCGCCAATTGGGCCTTGCCAAGGGTTAAAAGAGCCCCGCTAGGCAACAGGCACATTACACGCCTGCTAACCTAATCATTTATATTAATTGAGCTAAGTATTAGAATTAATATAGGCCTTATCTATACTTGCAAGCCTTTATATAAATCTATAAGGGCTACCAAGAACCTTAATCTTAAAACCTTAGCTTTCTAGACCACTATAAAGGCTATATAATTAATAGATTAAGAGACTGATTAATTAGCTTAGATAGATCTGAAATATATGAATACTATAAGGAGAAGAGAAATAGCTAAATAGTATAAGATATTAGTCTTGGTTAGAAGGCTTAAAGAATTATAATTATAGGATATAGAAAAAGGAGATATAGATATAGCCATAAGATAAAATATATAATAGAGCGATCAAGATTATCTATTAAGGTTATTAATCAATCACCTCGAACTCCAGGCTTAAATCTCATAAGAAAATTTTCACCTATGCTAAGTAAACCCTACTACCTATTATATCTGCCTACTAAAGTTTTCGCTGTGCGCGACAGTCTTTTCTGCTCTTCACACTCGCTTACATTCTCATAGTACGCTGCCGAGATTGTGCCTACCGAGATTCGCGCGACTGGACTGGCCTGTGGATACTTCACCTTCAACGCTCTAGGTGTTCTCATTGCCCAGGTTACGCCAATAGCGATTGAGAAGAGCTCCTGGCGATACTTCTTGGTCTTCTTGATTATGGATTGTACTTATATTGTGATTGTGTTTTTATTACATCCTGAAACGAAGAACATGGCGCTTGAGCACGTCGGCGAGGCTTTGAGCGACAAGGTTGCGAAGGTTGAAGAGAATGGTTCTGAGGATAAACAGTGCTAAGCTTCTACTATCTAATATAATACAAACTGATAGATGATCAATTGTAGCCCAGCCAAAAAGAGACATGTTATAGATAGATAGGAATCACAATGGCTTCCCTATTCCTCGGACCGCGCATAACAAGGAGTGATTCCGAGGGGATAAATGTCTGTTCAGGGAGCAGCGGTTCTCAATCTGCCTTGCGAAACAACCCTGTTGAGACGCTCTGACGAGAGTGATTTCGGAAGCTTCAAAACCCTACGGCTTCATTAGCCAGAACGGGGCACGAGCAAGCGACTCATGGAGTGCAGGCAGACCCGCTCCGGCATCAAAGTCCAGCATTTCAAGCCTCCATATACACTCACGTTAGAGTAGTCGCATCAACGAAAAAAGTCCATCTAGATCCAGTACCAGAGAGTTTTTGGTAAATTTAGACCATCCATTCAATATCGATGGTGATTTTCCAGGCTCATCTAAAGTAACACATATGTCACATATCCGATAGCATTGGTCTGAAGAGTAAACAGTACTTGAATAAAGCAGAGCCTACCTAGTCATACCATTTGACAATAAGATCTTGGGTCTCAGCCTCAGTGCATGACCATTGAAGAATGGAACTACAACACTCCAAAAATGAATGACATTGCATACAAAAGATTGACGGGATCCAGGATTCTCCGCCACCTATAGTCATATATGGCAGTGGAGGTTCCTCAACAAGTTCATAAGCTAACATCACCAGATTTCCTAAGGGAGGGCAAAAAGGCAAAAAACATACAACAGCCGGTGTTCGCTGGTCGTCACCGACCCAACTACTAATCTGCCGGTTAGTGGTTTGTCTATGGGAGAGCGGACGGGATCCCGAATTCTCCACTACCTATGGTCGTATGTGAAGGCTTTGATGAGATTCTGGATTATATCCATGTAATGATTCCTGGACAGTCCATCCGAGGCTGTGATAGACGGCCAGTCATGCAAAGCGAAATGTCACCATGGCGCAGAAAGCTTTGAAAGAGGCTTTCCGCGAAACATATTTACAGACGCTCAAAATATGAAGATGTAATTAATGAATTTATAAAAGTATATGTCAGTCTTGAGTGTGCGTTGATTATTATGATGTTATGGTCGCGGTGTCAAAGTCTGTATTGTTGCACCGTGGATGCCTCCAGCTTCAAGCCTTACCATTGGTCTTACATCCCCTCATATCATTTGACTCGGGGCGTCATCTCCGGCGTCGGCAATGTCAGAACGGCAGTAGCCGTCTTGTTTTGGGGGGCAATGCCCGGCATATTTCTCACGAAATGGCATATAATGGCAGGCACTTATCAGATCGCCGAGCCCGAACAATAAGTTTCTGAGACAACCTTTTGCCGCCGGGTTCGGATCCGTGGGGGCACAATGCGGTACGGGACCAATGGGTGGAAAGGCTGTGCCACTCAATTTGATTCGGAAACATGGCCTCGGGGGACACTTTGCCGATGCCGTGGCAGTCGGATCCGTGTCGATGTGACCCAAGTTATTCATGGTTACACAGCAAGGGGCTTCTGACACGCGAGAAGCACGTCAGGCATACAACAAAGCCATACAGCAGAAGAAGCATGAGGTAGATGTAGACACATTCATTCATTGTCTCAACAAACATTCTTCAACTGTTGCTGCCAAAACCGGTGGTGAAGACTGGGGTAATGAATCGCATGCAGGGCCCAGGCAACGGCGAACCCCCCACGTTCTCGGGATTTTGCACGTACAAGAGCGAACTCCATGAGAGACAGACATGGGGTAACCACTCTTGGATGACAGGTTGGGCATTGGATTGGTCGTTTTTTGGAGCCAAGCCCAGCCAAGCCAAGCCAAGCCAAGGCGTCTGTTAGGGTTTGTCCATGGTTTGCTGCTCCTTTGCTGACACCCTAATTAATGAGCGCTTCTAATTAATATGCGGCTGGACATTCCCATCCGCCCAATTCTCTCCTATTGTTCGCCACATTCCATCCCACCCACGTGTCGCTTCTCCTCCAGACGTTTTGTTGGTTCGTTTGGGTGTATGGGTTTGTCCACCCTCGTGACTCAAACAACCCAACCCTTCATCCGTGCGGGCGGCGGTTTGATGCCGGCAGACTGAATGACAAATGATTCCTTCTTGAACCACATCTCCTCGTCGTCCGTCAAACCATGTCATCCCTGACACCGTACAAAAGCCGCAGCGCCAGCCCCAACCAAGTCGTCGACCCTTCGCTCGAGCGCATTATCCTCGTCGACCAGCTCCCCAGCGACGCGTGGACCGAGGGCCTCATCATCCGCCCCTGCGGCCAGATCATCGTGACGCGCATCGACGAATCCGAGGTCTACGCCGTCGACGTCAACACGAAAAGGTCCTTTCCCGACACCTCTGGCGATGACTACTACGACTTCGATCCCCCCAAGCTGCTTTACAGCATCCCCGATACCAATGCCATCGTTGGCATCTGCGCGCTGACGGGGACGGAGAGGGAGGAGTATGTCCTGGTTGCTAGCTATATGGATATTGTGAAGGGCGACTATCGCGATGTCGCAGTCTGGCGCATGACGTTCGACTCGGGCGACAAAGATGCCCAGCCCACCTTCTCAAAAGTCACCGATATGCCAGATGCCCTGTTTTGTCTGGGGATTGTCACCATATCGGATACCACGATTATAATTGCCGATACCATGAAGCTCTGCGTCTGGCGACTCGATTTACCCACCGGACAAATCTCTGTATTATTCGGCGATCCGGACAGCATGAGCCCCGCGACACCGCAGGAGATATTCGGCATCAATCGCATCAGCGTGGCAGGTGGTTATCTATGGTACACCAATACCAGCTCCGGCGTGCTGTATCGTGCGCCTATCGAGTATATCAACAATAAACAGGACATCAGCATCGCTGGCCCTGCCGAAACTGTAGCACATGGTCTCAAGCACGCCGACGGCCTGGTTATGCGACGAGACACGACAGCCGGCTACATCGCCTGTTTCGTCGAGGGCATCGTGTGGAAGGTAGACATTGATCCGAAGACAGGCAAGGGCAACGTGAATATCATGATGGAAGGCCTGATCACCCCCACAGCCATGGCTCTGCACTACAAGGAGAGCAGGGAGAAACCGACACTATACATCTTGTGTGTCGGCGCCATACCAGTCGGGCTGATAGATGGCGATAGGGGTGTGTGGTTGACACTTGCCAATGTGGATAAGTCAAAGTTGCACATCACAGTGACAGTCACTACAGAGATAACATATGAGTACATATAAACCGTGGCTTGAACCAAGGAAAGTTTCAAGGGGAAAAAATGTCTCTTATCAGCGTCAACTGTCCATCGATTTACGCATTTTTAATACTTTCTAAAACAGCCCTTGGCCTAGGGAAGACTACCGTGTATGCACGGAGATTCAGGGAGATGGACAGATCTTGGCGTTGTATATAAGGATAATACCATTACAGAGAGATGCAACCGTGAATAAGTTGGGATATACACGCAAAGATTGACTTTGATTAAGCACACATGCAGTAGGTACAGCGTGAACAAGCGTTTCCAACAATAAATACAGCTATATAGCACGTCCTTCTAGGCTTTAATTCTGATCCCCCTTTTCAACGGTATTAAACTACTTCACGTGTATGCCAGACCAATCAACAATTCTTAGAGAGTCAGACTAGTTACCCCTAATCTGCCAAAAGCACATTTATATAAACTAAATAAGGGGCGCCAGGATAGGTATTGTAAGTAGAAGTGCTCACGCCTACAATTCATGTACACATATTTCCACAATTCTCATGTAGTCTCATGTTTCAACATATTTCTTTACCGGATAGTGAACATTTCTAATGGAGTAAAAAATATAGCTGTCATTAACAAGCCTTTTGTACCATCCTTGCAGGTACTCCGCTATATATCTGTGTAACCTGGCTTTTGTATTCTGTGACAATCAATCAGATCAAGCAGAACACTTAGAACATAAATCTTGTCGATAGTAAACGCTGTAATAATTTGGGTGCCTTTCTAAATTCATACATTGCATCTCGCTTTTTCAGACTTCACCAAGGGAGGGAAACTGGTAAACTCTTCTTCCTGCTTAGAGAAGAGCTCGCGATCCCCAGCTTTAACCAACTTGGTAGAACTGGAAAGAATAAAAGACACAGGAACAGCAGCAGCCCGAGCAAAATTGGTGATCTTGCTTGCAAGCGACATGAGAAGGCTACATAATCAACCACCATGGGAAGACTTAAGCCTAAACAACGTTCCTCTCCCAACATTCGAACTAGCGTTTCCAAGTAATATCAAACGAGGACGGTGATTGTAGTAATGATAAAAGAGTCTGCCAGATATCATTAATTAGTAGGTTCTGATAAAGGTTATCGGCATCTACATCATGTGATGATTTCCAAGCATTGAAAGTTGGGAGGCACAATTCAAGTCTCAACAAATCGCTATGTGGCCACGCATTTCGTCAGCCACGAGGATAATCAATACATTTCATTGTGATTGCACATCAACATAAGCAGCGGCTTGCGTTTTAAGGGCACATGCTGAGAACTGACTCGAGGAAAAAAAGAATTACACTTACAAAATCCCACACCACCCAAAACCTGGCCGTGGGAATGTAAGCACATGAAAGGATTCCCATCATTGCCACATCCGCTGCATTTGGAAAACAGAAATTTCACACAAATCAAAAACAAAATCTGCCAGTACCGGTATTAATTACAGGTAAGGAATGCCGCCAGCGGTCAGCAAGGTTCATCCTGCAGGAATAGACAAGGTTTCGTCTGCTATTGTCAGGGATTCCTTTCTGGTCCCAGGGGGGCACCGCCTGCCATGATGTGACGGAATCGCCAATGTCCCCTCATAAATGACTGGGCGCGGCCTGGGAGATCCGCAGAAAATCAAACCAGACTGCTGGGAACAGATCCCGCCCCTTTGGGACATGCAAAAATACCTACCTGATGCAATATGTCCGAAAACGGGCACCGAGTGTATTTTCCCTGACAGGGCCAGTGATGGGACACGGCAACAATTCCAGCAATCAGAGGGCGCTTTGGAGTCCTCCGCGAACCCGTCACACAAGACAAGACATGCGATGGACTACACTACGACAAAAATGGCAGTTGTATGCCCGAGTTATTACACCCTTTTGTCTTTTTTTTCTCCCGCGCGTTGCTGGGACATGGTGTCAACGGCGAGGTTTGTTTGGTGCTAATCTGCATCTAAAACATTTACCAAATGCGAGACAGGCCTACTCCATTTTTAGAGTCAACCATGCCCAGTCATTCGGTGTCCACTCAAGACTCAGGACGGAAGAGAGTAGGAAAAAGAAAGAAAAAAAGGAATCGTTGAGCGGTCTTACTATCGTTCCTTTCTTCAACGACCAAGTATAGGGGGCACTACGGCCGTGCCGACAAGTTTCACAGCCCCTTCCTGTGCACGAGGCCCAGCTCTGACACGTTTTATTCGTACATATCGAAGAGAATTGCTCGTAAGATACTTCGTATTGGGGCCATGTCTCCAGCCGCCAGAAGAAAGGAGAACGCGCGTCGTGGGGCCATCAAAGTCTTGCACCAAATGGCATAATAAAAAGGGTTCCTTTGTGTGGACTTTTGTGATTTTAGTTTTGAACTTTGCAGCATGGTGAGAACCCCGGATGTAGCGGAATGGCGCCAGTCCCGATAGATTGAAAAGGGAATTTGTTTGCCAACAGATAATTGAAACACTTGCTGCTGTCTTGTGTTGAGTTCCATTGTTTGTGAGCAATAAATTTTGATCGACAATTGGACAGACAGGGCTACGCCAGTCGGCCGCCAGTGGGTCCAATGAACCCAGCTCAAGCGTCCCGCACTCTGCGTATGCCTTGGATGCAGGTGCTGTGTCGTACAGTACTTGCAAGTGCTTGCTTCCTAATAAACATGCCGTTCGTCGTGAGCCGATGCACAATAGCGTGGCTTTGATGTTTAGCTTCCAAACACTGGCCTTACCGTGAGCCCGAAAGCTCGGGGGTATCAAACGCGGAAGCCGGATGACCCATTGCTTCACACTCCAGGCCCAAGCTCTTGTTAGTTCTTGCAAGTATGCTGTAGTGCTGATTTCTTTTCCCTTTCTTTGAACCTACGGCCCAGGTAGAGCTGCCGTTAGCGGGCCACTTTGCTGGGACGGACGCCAGTGTAAATGAAGAGACTAGGCCTTTCCGTCGTTCAACGTTAAGGATTCACACTCTCCACTCCAACACCGGTAACGGTGTTCCTAGCTGCCGTTGTGCTATTTTGAACCCTTTTTTTTTTTTTTTTTTTTTTTTTTTTGTATTGTTGTTTTTCTCACCTCCCAAACGGCAAGCACTTCATTACCCAGGCCTGGTCGTGACGCACATCACAGCTGTACCACCACACCCTTTCCATCCTTGGCTCATTCATGGTCGGAACGCCTCGCACGGCTATCCCCATGGCCACAAACCTTGCCCTTGGGTCACAGGACTAAACGTCTCGGCAGTACACGGCTGTCACTTGTCACCTACCGGCGGTCCGGTTTTCCAGATAAAGCCACAGCTCTTTCGACGGCAATGCGGGAATCCTTGGCTCCCGGAAATGCCTGTTTTATCATGTTCCTCGCCATTGCAAGGCAGTATGTTTGTACAGGACGTCGATCAGCACTGTAGTTCTTCGGATGATATATGTGAGTTGCATGCACATGCATTCGCTGAACCTGCATGAAAAACCCCTGGCCGGCAGGGATCTCTTTAGTTTGACGCACTGGTGCCACCCGTTTGTGCATCACGCACCACACAGTAGTTTTCAAACCTTCACCGGTAGCTCAAGAGTGGGGTTGCATCTTCTACTATAGGATCCGAATGCGACGGGGTAATGGGCTGGAAAACTTGCTAATCGCACCAGTGCGGGCGTCCAAAGCACGAGCTGCACACTTCTGACACTGAGACCAAGTAGTTGGACTGAGAGAATGCAAAGGCATTAACAGATAGCCTCTGCTACCCTAAAGATATTGGAATGCAAGAGAACGCAAGCAATGTCTGCCCCAAGTTGACTTTGAGAGGCCAAAGGTGTAGTTTCGGGAATCTTCTCTCAGATTGGCCTCTACAAACACTCGATTCAATCAGTAAACAGTCAAAGAAGTTCTTTCTTTCCACCATGTTTACCCATTATCAGCAATAGCCGGGCTTCCTTTTGAGGCTATTGGGCAGCATCGGAGCGGTAACAACAGTGTTGCGTTAACGCCCCGCGGGTTTCACGACCATCCACAAAACAAGGAGCCGGAACCGAACACTGATACCTACATAGTATGATGATCAATGATGCTTCAACTAAGGCTAGTAGGACAGTGGTGGAAAACATTGAAGCAATTCATAGATTCCATAAACATGATTTGCCACCAGCACTCTCATGGGTAATGTGTAATGTGTAGGACACAACCATGTCTCGGAGCTCGACCGACGACTCAAAGACGGCCTCTGTGTGGGCTAGCGCATTCTGGCTGGCAGAACTTCTGCACTTCTGCCACCCGCGCCGTCCCGTCGTCTTGGTCTGGCCGCGCTATTGGTCAAACAGAACTGGGGTTTCCCGCCTACTAGGGCCGGCGCCACGGTGGGACGCCATCCACGACCGAATCTTTTCGTGGGAGTCACGAGAGGGCTTTCCACAGTGCTGACCAGTGCGCGGCGGGCATTTAACCCTGCTTGGCTCTAGAGAGCTTGTAATAATACCGGTAAGCTGATTTCGTCAACCGCGCCACATGTTTCTAGCTCTGAAAAAGAAGTCATTTCTTGTACAATAATAGGGCATTTCTAGGATGCCGACTCGTCTGCATTCCAGCCATGGCATCTTGGGCAGGCATTTTCCCTCGTTGACAGGTGGACCTAGCTTCCCACGGGGCTCGGCAGGCTGCGCTTTGTGATTTTTCGTGCCGGGCTCGTGGTTTCTGTCGGTTCTAAGACTCGGCCGCTGCTACGCACCATCTCATCCTTTGTTATGCCTGTCGAATCGTCAATTCCACTATGTGGTGTACTGCTACTCTTATGAGGCGAAATCTGGTACAATGTCATCTTGATGGGTTACCGCATTTAGAGTTCTGATCCAATGGGTCCTGTTGCACAACATGACTAGACCTTCTCCCTTCCCCTGAGTGAAACCAAAAAACAATTTGGTATTTGTTCCAACGTTAGTGTGGGGGATGGCGCAATGAAAGGCCACTCGGCCGTTGACCAAAATTGGTACAAAAACCCTGCCCCGGGAAAAAACCTGTGACGCGGTGCTGGGACATGATTGATTGGCCGATACGACGCTCTAGTGTAGCGTTGCGGGCCCATCCGGGTTTGTTTCCATGGGCCCGGTAGACCAGGTCCTCTTTAAACAAGTCCAAAATAGCCGGGGTACCTGGTAGGCCTGCCCCATGTGTTACGAAAAGAATCAAGCTAGAAGCTCAACATCAACCAAGCCCTTGCGAGTAATGAAGGGAGTATGAGAAATAAAAATAACCACCATCTGTTTTCTCGCCGTTGATTTGCTACCCTGCAAAAGAAGAGCAAAAAAGTCCAAAGTGCATGTTGATGCAATCACTGGGTGGCTTTGCGATTGGGGTGCATCGTTGAAGCTGATCACGGCTCATAGTTGCCAGCGAGCCAGAAACAAGACACTTTGACTGAACCGCCGTTCCCGTAAGAGTCCGATTACAACCCGTTCAGGCTCCTCTTGGTATGATGGCAAGAACTTTTTCTGCTAGATTTTCTTTTTCCGGTTGCTTTGTTTTGCGGTTGATCGACAGGAGCTATGGGCCCGTTGTTAAATTTCAACTTTTCGTACTGACTACTCTCGAGGACCGAGCCGCTGGGCTGGGACTAAACCAAAGTAGGGACCACATGGCATGGCGGCACCATTGACATGGTTTCTTGGCGTCAAGTTGCTCGGTCCGCGGATAAAGTAACCAGCAAAAACGAGAAGTAAAATTGCTTCTCATCCTTATTAGTTAGCAGTGGGTGTGCGGGCGCGCGGGCTAATATTCCTTCCCACATGCTTTGTCGCTTGTGGGTGACAAGGAAATACATACTAGTAGTTATGGTCGGGAGGGCCACCTAGGAAGAATGACTGGTATCGCTGCGGCACTGCCTAGAAGGAGCCAGCATCAATTTGCGCCAGGGTTTGGGGGTTTGTCAAAGCCTGTTTGATGGCCGTCTTCATTGGACACAAGTAGTGAGAGCTAGGAACGGAGGCTGATGAGCAAGAACCATGTGGGGTCTGGTGTCAGTTGAATAATTCCACACCTTATTCCTCTTTTTATCCTGACAGGCAGGCGTTTTACCCTTCTCAAGACTCAAAGCAGAGTTGAGAAAGACCACACCCTTTCGCTGAATCTGCCCCTATTCGAGAATGGCAACGGCATTGTTGAATATTGAAACTATCGAGGCAATTGCCCCTTGTTGGCATGTACGTGCGTACATACATCATACATGCCTGCATGAGGCTGCCTCGCATGCACGAGCCTATGTTGGACGGAAAACGTGGCCTACCTCATTGGTGACAAGCATATTATGCACAGTGCCCAAACATGGGTACTGCAGACTCTCAAAGCCAGGCCTCTATACACAGGCCGTCACATCTACACCGGTTCCTGCATCTAAAAGCAGCCCATCGGGAATTTTCACAACTGGGCTATTCAGACAAGTCAAAATGATGTTACGGTCGGCTTTCATCAAAACAATTCCGTTGTATCGGCATAATATGTGCAGGCCACCATAGCCAGTGCAGCGGGTGGTGGTTTTTTGAGCCCTCCTTATCGCCGGCGCGCGAACCTTGAGGGGTAGCGTTGACAGCCCCTGGTCAGTCACCGGTTAAGGTTCCATCCAGTAAGAAAATGCCTGGTGTCTCTGCTTGTCCACGCCAGTGGGAAGAAAACACAGGGGTTATGAGTTAAAGCCCTTCATGCTGGTGTGTGCGGGCCGGTAGGCACAACATTCAATGGGAACGCAGCAAACCCTTGTGTAGAGATTGTTGACTGTCTCTGTCTCGTATTATCCGTGCTCTGCGTTGCTTTGTACACTTGGTATTTGGCACAGATGATATGTAGTCCCTTGCGAACCATTATGGGCGTAATTTTGATCGAAACGCCATTTGCTGGTTGCTGAAGGGACACGTTAATTCTTAGTGCTTCTGTTGGGTCCGAGCCAAAACACTCTGAAATGCCCCCTTATTAAACCAAGGTTTCGGTTCAGTTGTCATTCGTCATGCGTGGCTTGGAGAGGCGGGTGGATGTTGAAGTATGGTTCCGTCGGGAACCAAGCGGCAGAGTCTAGCGGCCAGAAAATCGACGATATGATGGTCAAGATAATGCATTGGGGCCCTCGGAGGTTAGGCAGGTTGGTGTTGTGCAACACAAACTGCTTCCTAGAACGGAGAAGACTGGCACCGAAGTCGCAGGAGGGCTGGCTGAGCCGAACGCTGGACGGGTTTTTGCATGGGTCTAGCGCTGTTTGAGTCACCTAAAATTGTTCTGCAGCTGGCGGCTATTGTCTTTCTTACAGTACTCCGTACAGTGTAGGTAGTTCGGGGTTTGCAAGAAACGCTATGGTATCGATATAGCAAAGAACGTATCCTCTGCGCAACTTTGCTAAGCAACGCTCAAGAGATTCATTCATGATGATTCCATGCCGTCACACAACTTGATCCCAAGATCTGAGACCTGGACCAGCAACAGTGCAAGTTGGCCTCTTGCCAGCTGGAGAGCGCCACCGCCCTAGCATAATAATATGACGTCCACAGAATATCATAGCGACGGGAACCTGCCCGAGGCAGCGGAAGTGGACGGGGTCGGACCGCAAGGGTGCGACATGCTATTTCAGCCACGGAAAGACTCCATGATCCGGTGGATGACTGCCAAATGAAGTGGCCGAGAGCCAGAGCGGGGACAACAATGAGCAACTTTGTATGCCACCGCCAGGGCAGACCAACCACGTGGGGCCCTTGAGCTGCGCAGCCCGTCAGCAACACAACCACAATGCCGACTTGAACAAGAGAGTAGGTGTAGCCGTCCCTGTTGTGCACGTAGCTCGTGCAGGCTCGCATGTATATACATGGCACTCAACGGTGGCCTACTTCGGAGACGGCGGACAACTCACACACTCTTCGCCTGGAGTCCAGGTGTGGTTCTCGACAAAATACTGCATGGCAGCTGATGTATAGGAACAGGGAGACCCCCGGAAGCAAAGAGGCGGTTTTTAGTCGCAGCGGAGGGATTACTCGCACACCTGTCTGCTGCACCTCAACCTGCAGAGCGCCTGGACGAGGGCCAGCGAGCCAGCCGAGAGCCAGCCAGTACGTGAGCCAGTCTGAGTGAAGGGTGCGTCGCCACGGTATCCATCTCTGCCCATGGATGGGGGCCAAAAGCGGAGGGGCCCAGCGACAGCCACGATGATCGGTTGCAGCCGTCGATGCGAGCCTGTCGTGGTGAGCTGCGTTGTGAGCTGAGGCCTTTGCCTTGAAAGCAAGGGGGATGTCTGATGTTCCAGCATCGGTGCTGCACCTGGCTTTTGACATTGGTTGGATGAACGAGCACAAAGTTTTAAGTTACAGAGTAGCTTTACCTTGCAGGTTTTGGCGATACCGCTTTTGGCGGGTAAAGGTCGAATCACGTTAGAAAACAGCGATGGCGGCGGACTCGAGACTAGGGCGGCGGCAACAGGGGAAAAAGGAAGGAACGGGCTTGTCTTTGGACCGCATTCCGAACCAGTGCCTTGGGAAAGTGCCACCAGATGATAGATAGTGACCCTTTACCCCGTTCTTTCCGCCTGTGTGAAGTAATTGATTGGGCCAATACCAAGGTTGTTACCAATTCCTCCCGTTGGAAGGAATAATACAGGGTATACATACGTTCTGCCTCCTCTTGGGGCGCTTATGCCTTGGTACTCGGCATACAGCAACCGGATAACCACATGATGGCAAACACAGACATCATGATGAATTCATCCTTTGGTCCTGCTGAACTGAGATTTTGGCACACCGGTCAGCCTCACAGCAGCCCTGCTCTCTGCTGGAGCACCATCTGCTGTTCTGCACAGCAACAGGGGAAAGCTGGACGTGGACGGCGTCTTAGATGGCAGCACGATGTGTACATGCAGAGATGACCCTCGCACTCGCGTCTCTCACGTACACCTACAGCACAGGAGAGTTCCCTGGCTTGCCTTGGTTGCTTGGCCACTTGGCGAGAAACAAGACACCAGCAGCCACCCCGTGTGGCGCCGTCGATGGACTTGAGACAGCTCGACTAAGTCCAAAGACTCTTCCATGAACTCTCGTGATCGTTGACCTTGATACCCGCTAAAGACATGGCATGGACTTCACGCAGTGCTTACCTCTCTATCGGGGCAGTTGAATAGTGGACAATAGGCAATGGGGCACCACCACCCTGCTCGTTAGGCCATGCCAGCAAAGACTCCGCGACTCCGTTAGTGCAATCTCCTGCGACACAGCGTCCTTCAACACGCCCCTGCACGCACCATTTTGCACCAGACACACCACTCGCACGCCTCAGTGCAGACCCCCCCCTTTCGGTGCCCCCAGCAAGCCCTGCCTGCTGCTGGCCAGATCCTGTCGCTCATGTTGAGCCGAGTGGGTGTGCCTGGATCAACACTGAACATACCTGTCTGGTGGGCAAAACATGCCATACCTTGGTCGTAATGCTCACAGGCCAGGGGGAGGGGTAGGCAGTACCGGAGTTGCAGGCCACGGTACTGCGTGGTACGGCACCCACAGGGAACCTGAAGCGTTGAGTCTGGAACTAGTCTAGCAACCGACTGCGGCGGGCCGTCTCTCTCTTGGTTAATAACACGGCTCGGAGTCGAGTTTCTGCTCCTCTCGTGGCATCCTTGAGCATTGAACACATAGAAACCACGGATTGCCTAGCTTGTCGACTCGACATATAAGCGGCTCTTGTCCCCCCCCACTGCCTCTCCATCGAACATTTCTAGAGCCTCAACGTCACCACCACTCGGTTGCATCTATATATACACTCGTCCCACTTCTCGAGTTGCTCAGACTGCCCTCCTCACCCATTCTGTCTTCTGAACCAGTGATTTACACTCGACTTGCTTTGTCCACCACCGACACCCGCGAATATCGAACACGAAGACCTCTCCAGCTCCAACACCATGTGCAACTATATTTACGTAAGTGTGCCTACTGCAGCGGACTTCCCTCATCCCAATGCTTGGACCAAGAGAAACTCCAATGGGACTAACAAGTCGTTTGCAGAAAGAGCTGAGCTGTCAGCATCACTATCACCTTGTTGAGTCATGGTGCACCAAGTACATCGAGACAGAAAGAAGATGCCCACCTGTGGTGGTGAGCAAGCAGTATTGGTAAGTTCACGTCATTGATGCCCAACACCAACACCCATTACACAACCAAAGTACCTTTGCTAACCCTATTACTCACAGGGGCGATGACATTTGTGGTATGCCTTCACTCTATTATACAATACTTCGGTACCGTAGGAACACACACTAATCAGTGCTTGCAGCTGCCTGCCGTGAACGACAACAGCCGAGCAACCACCCATGGGTGAAGATGATTCGCCGACCCGATTCCAAGATCCCCTCATATCAACCTCAAGTCCCCGCACAATAAAGCATGACACGGAATCGTCAACGAACCCCAAAATTAAGTTGGGTACCAAGTTGGGTACCGGCCTCTCATCTATCGATGAGCATCCTACCACCTAAGCGCAAATGCGATTTTTTCTTGTACCGGACCGCGAACTTGACGATGCTAGCCCATCGAATAACGGTTTTTCACATTATACTACGCCCTTCCCGCAAACTGGAATTGCTTGGCAACCTGGTTGCGACGAGCGGGTGCTACATATTGGTCATCAACGATACTCAACAGCCATCCCAGCGACACAAGGAGCCTGGGATAGTGACACATTACTATTTTATTTTATTTTGGCGCAGTGGGAAAGAACAAAAGTTAAGAAGAACTTGGACAAACAGTACAAAGACGATACGGGCGAGGATTGACTACTCGTCGTTCCCTGGGTGCGAACCTAGTTCTGCCCGTATCTTGATTTCTGGAGTTAATTTGCACGAATTTTTTTTTTTGGTTTTGGGCAGGGGTTCCATGGCGCAAACAAGACTGGTCAATATGGATTTTTATGGATTGGAGACAACTGTGCTCCAGGACAATGATCGGATGCGCGGGAACAGGCAACGGGGTTCACAACCTACCACCAGACGCACGACGTCACACCGTGTTGGGAGTCACCAAGTTCGTCACGGCGTCTAGCACGGCACAGCAACTTGTGTACCCCGACCCGGTGAAGGGGGGTACCATCCGGAAGCCACAGCTCTCGGGGGACGGGAAGAATTTGACATGTATGATAGATTTCTGGAAGAGGCGTTTTGGTTTCTCGGTCCACGATTCCCAACACAAATGCGGGATGGATTGTATTTTTTTTTCCCTTTCATGTTGTTACTGCCAGCGAAGCACAAACTGGTTACTTGGGGTGGGAGCGTGCAGCCACGCATGAGACATGGGCGTTTTGTATCTGACCAAGTCTAGAATCCCTAGGATATACTGGTACGGGGTTTACAATGGATAGCGGTTACCTTCTAGAAGAATAAGACTGCAAGAATATACAGACATTGATAAACATTCATTCTCTTCAAGACAGTTGGAATCAAAAGCCTGGACTAGTGCGGCCCTTCTATTGTGATGTTTTAAGTGTTTCGGTGCCGAACGGGCATGACAATGTTTCGGGTATTTTTTTGCCCTTGGCAGCCAAGCCTAACGTAGCTGGTGGTGGTGGTGGTGCTGTGGCACAGCTGTTCTTAAACAACGTCCTGGAGGGTGACGACGACGGGGGGGACTGTGCAGCACACACACAGACCGGCGGCAGATTTCGTGTCATACAGGCCAGGCACTAATCTATTTACCATTGCAGGTCAGGTGGTAATGAGACCGAATCTGTCAAGGTCAGGTTTAATAAACCAGATGAAGATGGATTTCCGGGCTGACGGTTTTTTCTATGTAGATGTGTATGTACCTTATTGGACTGAAGCTGGTGAACTTGCACTTTTACTTGTACTCTTCTGCGACACTACTAAGTATACAATCCACCATGTTGGCTCTGTAGGCTCACTTTCATCATGCGCGATTCTTTAATTTCCTATCACAGTACAATCAAAAGAAGGGGCCCGCTCGGTCTATCCTTGGGTAGCTTCAGGTTCTGCAGTGTGTGTCGTGGTGTGTGGGTGTGGTCTTTGATGATGATTTCCTCGAGTTGATTCATGATTATGTACCTATGTACAAGGGGAGGGGGCAGGGGGCATTGTAAAAACAGTAATATGGGCTCTTTTCTTACAACGCACGCGCGTGCCCCTGGCACTAATCAACGCCGGGTGAGGATTTTTTTATTCTATCTTTTAACAAGTAATTAAGCTGGGTAAGTTGAAAAAGGTCCTCCTTGTCATAGGATAAGAGAAGGAAGAAAAAAAGAAGGAAGAAAAGGGCTGAGATAAAGAAAAGAGGGGAGAATATAAGACGAGAAGAAGGAAAGGAAAAAAAGTTGCTTTTTTGGGGTGGATGCGTTTGGTTTGTTTGCTGATCTACCTCCCGGGGGGTTGTGAGTTTTGGGTAACCGCCGTGGGGCGGGCGGGCAACGGGCGGCCGAACGGGCGGTTTTTGCCTCACCGGTTGTCTTGCATATGCGGTTGTTGTGTACGTGCAGTGCAGATGCAGTTACATTGGCAGTTGTAGGATGTGAAAAAGAAAACGCAACTCAACCTGGAGTAACAAGGCTTGAGTGCATCGTTTATTGAGGCCCAGAGGTCAACTCGACTCGACTCATACCATTCCTCTCTGAGAATGTGCAGTAAAAAAGGAGAGAGAGACTTGTCTCAAGGGTCCGAGGGCCGATCCCCCGCCTTTATCCTCCTTAAAATGTTTCTTTGCACCCTTGCTCTCGGGTATTTTTTTACTCATTCTTCAACAGCGTTACACACATTACCCGTGGTGCTACTGTTTCCCCCCAAGGGTAATTATTTATTTAAAGATGGGCGAGAGGTATGTTTCGTAACACGGACATTTTTTCCTTGGCTGGCTGGCTTACTGATGACGGGGTTTCATCAGTATTTGGGGGGGGGGGGGGGGCACCAAATCTTCAAGGGTGATTTTTGATTGATTAAAAAGTTGTGGGGTGTGGAGCGCTAGAGGTGCTGGCGCGAGGGATTCTTCTAGACGTGTTCCATAAGGCTTCTGTGCATACGGTTACCAGGGACTATAAATTACAGGTACGTATACGTACAAGTCATAGCCCAACCAACACCTTGACCACACGCCGTAGCATGGCGTGGTAATTAATACCAGGAGTTTGGTGTTCAGGACTCCATTGCTACAGTAGCGGACGTATTCCTTCCACCCGGAGCGCTCCGCTCCCCCTTCTCACTTCTCCTCTCCATCCCCTTGCTCACCATTGCTGCACACGGATCCAACCCTGACCCTGAACGCCATCCCCTCTTCCCCCATCCAATCGTGACATTTTTGGTTGCAGCCCATTCGCAGCCCGCCACCACCACCACCACCACCACAAATGCACACAACACAACACAATAAAGTAGGAATGGGCCAAGCAAGAAGCAACACGCGCATTGTGTTAAATGCACATAATTAACACACAATCCACAGGCACGTCACCCACCCCCAACCAACCAAAAGCTACGTCGCCCAAAGCACACCCAACCGCGACAAACTCTTGGTTAGGCTTAGTTTGGTCAGCCGGGAAAAGTCCTCCCCCCAGAAGATGCATACATGCTGGTTGGTTGGTTGGTTGGTTTCCCCTCGCATGAAATGGCTTTTTCTTCACTGGTTGGATTAGGTGTTTAACATTCTGACTCGTGCATAGACCAGTACCGGCTAGTCCTGTCCTCTCCATTCATCATGCAGCCCCATCTCTTCTGTGGTCTCTTTTCTTGTATGTACGTTTGAGAGTTCCTTTTTGGGGGGTGGGAGAAGTGGCTTTTTTGTTTATGTTCAGCTTATTTTTTTTTGTTTCTCGTTATTATTTTGGGAGGTATGATCTGGACTAGACCTAACAGAGTAAACGTGTGTAGCTGGTTACCCAGGAACCTGTGGATTTTCGTACATCTCCATTCCTTTTGTTTTTTTATCCCATTTTCAGATCGAGGGTTCAGTAATCGTGAGATCATGTGTTGGTGTTGGGCGTTTTTTGGTTTGGAGAGGGGGGGATGCTCATGATGATTCACGACACCCCCCATTCTACCAACGCTGTGCCTTCCCAGGCGGAGGAAACAAGACGTTAAAACCTCCATGAACACTGGCATGAAACATAAGTTCTTTGTTTTGTTTCGTTTTTAAACAAATGTCACGCATACCACCAGGCATAAATAATGACTGAAAAGCCATGTGCGGGTGGATACAGTAATGTTTTATTATCAACACAACTAACAACCATCATGTTTGCTCTTCGTCATGCGCAAAGAGAACATCGATCACACCGTGAGAAAACAGCTAGTGCGATCGAACTACTAAATCGTAAATCGTACTGCAACATTAAATTCATTCCCCCTTGTCTAAATATACATTCTCTATTGGGCGCTTTCATTAATTAGCTAGGGCGGCGCCGGGGGGGAGGGAACGCCATCTGCTCTCTCTCACTCTCTCTCTCTCTTGGCCCCGGCAGTGGAAACACACCAAAGGAGGGTGGCGGGCCGAGTAGCGGAGACGGCGGCGGGCGGAGGCGGCGGGCGGCGCTGAGCTAGAGCAAGAATACCATTGTGTGAATTTCACCAGCCAGCCACGCGCAACACCACCAAAATCCAATCACAACCAACCAACCGAACTCATGGAGAACCGCATATCCTCACACGTGTCAGACGTGCTGATTCTTTGTCCATGTAGACGGCACAGCATTTCTGCCACACACTTTACACAGATCCACGCACCCACTTCTTTTTTTCCATCCTTAAATTATGGGGCCTCCATCTAGCCAACCTGGGGTAAACACAGATTTGACCAGAACAAATAGAATCCTCTATGAATTTCTCCTATTTCATTGTGATTTTTCAATTCATTCAAAATCTAGAGACCTAGCTAGTGCAGAGTCAAAACGGTTCAGTCGGGTCAGATTAGCGAGTGTAATTAAATTAGTGGTTCGTCCGCATTAGGCCTTTGCAGAAAAAGAGCCAACCAAAAGCCTTCTTGATATGATACATCTAGACTCTCTTCTCTCGCTTGCGGCAATGTCTCTGCTCCTTTTTCTCAACCAGTCCTAAACTCTCCAGGGGCGCACGCAGGAGCGCGCGCGCTCCCACTTTACTCATTCAACTCTGTCTCGTCATTGACACACGCCTCATGAGACCCTTTTTCTCCATCTTTCTAATCTAGATTGCGCCTAAAATCTATATTCGTAACTGAGAAGGGTTGGAATGGGTGTGGGTGGGTGCATCCACCTCCTTCTGGGGCAAAAGCTGGCGTACTAGAATGGGCGGCGGCGCCAGCGTGTGAAAAGAGAAAACTACGCTTGGGCTAGAAAACCTCGGAGTATTATTCCCAGATGGTGGGTGGTGAGTTGTTAAGTGTGTGGGTGCAACTGGCAACGAGACAAGCGCCTAAGACGCCCATCGGCGGCCCTGAATCGCCTATGAATCAAGTTGAGTCAGCAGCAACGTGGACGTCATGCGTCTTTTCAATGCCGTTTTCTACCTTATAGTTTCAACGAGTGCCGAATGTCCACTGATGATGTATGATTCAAAAATATGTAAGTAGACGCACAATACAATCATTACACAATGCAGCAGCCCCGATCTTCCCCAGGTTTCTCCGCCTCATCTGCGTGTTTTATATTGCTAAACCCTGGTAAACATGCACCTGCACAGCTGCCCATCAGCTCGCATTCTCGGGTTCGGACAATGACAAATAAATTTGACGCCCCAAACGGTACAGGTTCATTAATAACTGCTTTGTTGCAGTACAGTAATAAAAGCAATTTGCGCCACTCGACCAGGCCTTGATTACTACCTGTTACCTAGTTTCCTCTGTTGATGTCAATGAATTAATTAACCCCAATTTGCGATTTCCATTTCTGGTTCAAACAATGAACTACTAGCGCAGCGCTTTTTCGGAGATAATGACCGTGAAATTTGGGGCTGCACATTCGGACCCGCACGGAGTCCGGGACAAGAGGTAGGTATTAGTTAGCCACCTAAATAGGTAGTAGTAAATTACATGATACAACACCTTGTAGCTCACATTGGTACCAAGACACCTAATTAGTTGCTAATGATTTTCTGGCTGGGCTTTTGTTCTCGGCACTTGGATTGCGGGCGTGTCTAAGGCGTGCACGCATGTGCCGGCGCACGGGGAGAAACAAAGACTCCGCACGTACTGTACACAATCTGTATCGCGTGGAGCTAAACTAACGTTAGCACCTTTGGAATCATGTACATATGCTGTGCTGTAGCAGTAGTTAATGTACCTAGATAGGCAGCTAGTAAGGCAAGGTAGTGTGAACCAGTGCATGCCTGCCTAGTACTAGACAAGAGATTAGAAGGCTCACGAGACAGGTTCTTGTTTACACCCAAGGTTAGTTAGTTGGTAGATGTAAGTTGTCGGGTGAGTGAGTACCTGGATGGTTGGTATATACACACGCTTTCTACTTGGCTAAAATAGCTACCAAGGCTGCGCCAACATAATGACAAATACCTCTTCCAAAGCCTAGCAGCAGCATGATAATAATGCATCTCCGTTGTTGGCGTCATCAGCCCATCTCCCCAGCATCGATCCCGATGGGCTGCATATCTTTGCTTTGCAGTATGGTAAATATCCAGTAATATCGTTATATCCGTCAAACAGATACAGCGCATGGACGCCCCCCTCTACACAGCGCACTCCCCCCATCTCATCTAGCTCTAGAGCATCTCCGTTTGAAGGTCCTAGCACTTGCATCACCGCAACGCATGCACTCGCACTTGCACGGAGATTTTCCTTTTTGATATTGCGGTTCTTTGCTTCTGGTGCCAGTTTTCTCTATGCTTTCCTTGTGGGGTTAGAACGTTTTTGGAATGAGGGGGGGTGAGTGCATGCCACACGGCCATTTCATCATCATCGTCGTCAACTGTAAGTCTTCCAAGTTTTCCACCCAACAATCCGTACAATGAAACCCCACACCGGAGATTCACGTGTCTGCCTGCAGTCATCAAAATCCTACCACGGCCGAGTAGAAAACACCAATGGTATCCTAGTGGATTCTTCAGTGGAACGAAACCCATCTTAGTCTTGTTCTTTCGCTTCTTATTCTTCTACCTCTTCACCACTCGCTTACAAGATTTTATTTGGGGCTCTGTGTATCATCGCGCGCTGCTAGGGTAGGTCATCTCTACACTTTCCCGAAGCGGGGAAGACTTTTTGGAACCCTACGACCAACATTGTAGCACCCACCCACCCATTCATTGCGTGTGACTCGGAGAATCGAATCAGAAATTAGCTTGCTAAAAACGAGAAGCAGTATTAGTTTACCTGTTACTTGGGATATGCACCTTCACGATGATTAGCACGCTACCAAAGTGTTGGCCCTTCAGACGGCTCAACAGGGCTTCGCATCCTTCAACACATATGGGTTGGATCAAGTGCACAAATGCTGTTAGGCTTGTTGGTTCGCTCTAATTTTTTTTTAGAAGCGTGTTATTACATTCGATGATACCACCACATGATGTAAATGACCCGAAAATAGCGTTGCGGGTGCTGAGTGGGAGGATTCATTCTCATCCCATTCCCCGCTTGCAACCGCCGATGAATTCGGGCATAACAAGAATCATCACCACCATCATCATAAACTCCGTAGTTTCATCGGCTTGAACACATCATGAGACACAAATCAGCAACAGTCCCGTCATCAAGAGTCACACCTCCTGTGACCTCGAGTCCACGTTTGCCATGCTGTTCTGTCTTGCCACAACCCCGCGTCGCACGGAACAACTCCATGCATGTCTCTCTTGCTGTGCCGCTGGGAAACAACCATACACTTACAACTTTCACTCCGCACATACAAGTCCAACAACTCCTCTCCCACCGGGGGTGGGTTGCTCGTTATGTCGTTCTTATTGTCTGTGCAGGGGTTCCACAATTTGGTTATTGCCAATGACTTGTCATTACTTCTGGCGCTCTCTTCTTTTTTTCTTATCCCGAGAGGGCGTCGCTTTGGTTTCCTATATTTGACTGTTAATAAGCCTATAGCATGTTGGGTATTATCCCGAAATGACAAATGCATCATCTATTTGCGCTTCTCGCTCTAATCACAATTGACAAATCATGGGAACAAATGAAATGCAAAGGGCTGCCAATTGCATACGCATTTCCAACAAGGTCTGTGCTTCAGTGAACGCTGTCAATCTTGCACATATAGCTATGGTGACATATGCCCAGTTTCCTGAAAAGGAAGAAACCCGGATTTTCATCATTAGAAACTCGTGTTGCTCCGTGACCAGCCGTTTCGCCACTTCCACATCGCTCGCAGATACATACACAACACTTGTTCCAACCGCACGAGGCGTCTTCGATTACCATGAAAGCTACCCCATCCATATTGAGGCACAATAGTCAAGTGGTTTAATTAGCGCCTCATTTTTGGTTCAGCCTTTCCCGAAGTGCTGATACCCGTAGCGCGACCTAACATATCACAACCACTAGCAAACGAGGCGTTGACGGGTGCCTTGGTGTGCCTGAGCCGTCCTGTCTCTGGATGATCACGCCACTAAGACTAAAATAAAACAAAAAACCTTGCTGAATACCTGGTTTCCTGGTGTGCCGCTTTTCTTCCGCATCTATGGTTATTCTTGTCTAATACTGTGCAATTGGATGTTGGCTGTTGGCCATGTGAGTCGAGCCGTTATTGTTGGGGGCCACGGGCGGGCGAAACGGCCGCACCCCACAGGCTATTGTGAGCTGTGCATGCATGCAGTTGCTACAGCAGCTCATGGTACGGGGGATTCGCGCATCTTCATGAAGACACACCCTATACACCGTTGTAATTATGATGGAAGAGAACAATACAAAAAGACCCTGGCCTGTCAAAATCTCCATTTTCAGTTGATCAACGCCCGCTAAATTGCCCAAAGGGGGGGTCTCAGATTTTTCAACGCGCCAGGTGGATCCCTCTGCCCCCCGCTTTCCCGCATATCACACTAAGCATGTGACCACTATCACAGGTCCCCTCACTGGCCCCCGTCGATACTGTCACCACTTTCTGCTTGTCTTGTTAGGTGTTGGGCTGTTCAATCACCCCTTTTGCTGCATTTATTGTGGGCGTATACTGTATGCGTATCTTACTTGCTACCGTAGTTGGTGAAATGACGGAAGAAAATCTAGAAAATTGGTTCCCCGCCTCCGCAAAATCAAAATGTTTCGCGTTGGGAGATTGCAAGCCCAACACGACAGGACACGTTTCTGTGTCATGTTACACCCTACCGCTCTCATCTCGATTAGGCACGGCGAGTAAGGTAGTTCAGTCAGTCACGCCCTCTGGCGTGCCCGCTAGAAGCAAAACGAGACAGTCCAGCCCTGTGAGTCGAATTTCGAAGCTGTCAAAGGAAACACACACACTCCGTTTCTCAGGTCATGTTAAATGGCTCGCTTCCTACGTCTCTGCTCTGCCCAAGCCACGGACGGCTGTAACGCCTGTGTTCTCGCATGTGGGATAAACACCCAAAAAAACAACAGTCAAATAGAGGGTAGAAGTGGCTTTCAAGCGCTCATGAACCGCCTTATCTCGTCCGGATGTGACGGATAACCGAAACAAATAAAAGAAAAAAACCCGCACACATGCACACACCCCCAAGATCTGCGCAGACCCAACAGCAGCAGCAAGGAAGTCAGAAAACAAGCAGCAAAGACCGTTTCCCGCCCGTCTTAAGAAGGGGGCGTGTGTGCGCGGAAAACAATTCACTCAGCAAAATGCCCTTGCAGACGGTAAACGGAGATGGAGTGAGTGGTGGGGTCTGTTGACGGAATGTCCATTCTCCGGAGCTGGGGGAGGGGGAGGCAGGGAAAGAGGAGGGTTGCGTTGGTATCTTCAAACTTGACTTCATCCGCAGATTCTTCTTATCGACAGGTGAAAATTGAGGAAGGAAAAAAAGTCCGCGGCGGGACCAAATGGTGTGTCGGCGGAATTCCCACTTCGCCTATAATCCATTTCATCCACTTCTTTACATACATCCTAGTCGCATCCATCACACACACTCACACACAAACTCACACACCCTCCAGCAGCGCTACATATTGAAACGTCCCGTGAGCAGATGCACATGCAGGGTCTGCAGGTGTGACTCGCAGGGCCCCTTGAACGACTTTGCGGTAGACCTGCCTACTCCTCCTAATCCAGGGTTGAGGCCCAACGCACATGCTTTTCAACAGCAAGACCCTCAATTAAGATTCGTGCAACCCGTCCTAAAAGTGGATTCTTCTCCCTCGGGTTTGGCCGTTGGATGCTGGGAAAAATGATCCTGCCACCCGCTTTCATTCACATGCTGTTGCTGTTGCTGTTGCTGTTGCTGCTGATGCTCGGACTTGGTCACTGCTTCTTGGTCGTCGTGTCAGCTTTTCGGCGTCCTTCCGTCTGACTGGTAACCAGTGAGAATGAGAATAGGAAACGGGAATTCCGGTGGTGATATTACTCCCGTCAAATTATTTTTCGCTTGCTCCTCTTTCTCTTACTTGGCTGCGCATCACGAAAATGGATGGGTTCCTCTTTTTTTTTTCCCGGCACGGCCTGGGGATAGTCGAGCGGCAACGCCGATGCATGCTCTCCCGCTGGTTCTGTGACTTGATCAAATTGGTTAAGCTGCGCGTGCTGGGGTATGTTTTGCCTTCTAAAACGGTTCATGAGATTCGTGTGACCAACAATGATACGGGTCATAAACGTTTGTGCAGGAACATCGAATCGCGATGATAGGTAGTATACCGATCAAGCCACCACCGGGTTACACAGAGATCCGAGACTAATGTACGTACAACACAGCGTGGCCAGACGCCACCATCAAAACGGGTGTACCTGTCAATTGAAACGATGAGGCCCGATCTGCGGCCCTGTCCGGGGTGGGGGGGACCCTTTCCTCCCCCTTGCTACGACACCCCGTCTTGGCTATTTCGCGATGTCTACATCTCACGTCTACTTCGTACTTTTATGAGCATTGATTTTATCTGTCACAAACTGTTGGCTGTCCGTTGCATGGGCGAGGGGAGGGCAGGAGGGCCCGCGAACTCTTTGACTGGACCGGACGTCCATTTCCGCCTGCTTCCCCCACCCGCCGCGCGGAACACACACACCCTGTTACCTCACCGGGGAACCTTCACCGAGCGGTAAACGGATTGAATGTACGATGCTCATATGGGCCATCAAGGTCAGCTCTAAATGCAGCCCGTTGACCTTGCCACGAACGGCTGCCTACTACAGGGGGGCGGTTCCTATTGATTGCAATTTCCTCAGTACTACGCAATGCTCGTACGATAGACGCCCTGCTATTGGGCTGTGCCGCCAAGGCGTGTGTGTGTCTCTCTTCTCTTGACCAATCTTGTGTCGTGATATGAATTCTACTGGCTCCACCAATGTCCCGACAGTTTGGAACCGAAGCAGCATCACAGCCACCCTCCTTCCTGCGGATTGAACCCCTAGGCGGTATGGTGTAAAATGGATCGTTATAGCGATATCGCGTTGACACTTTACTACCTCTGTGAGAAAGAAACACATCTAGCCTTCATCTAGCTAATCAATGGGGCCAAGAGTTTGATGGTATTCTCAATCTCGCATGATAGACCACTTAGATGGAGTGTTTTCCTTCAAATGAGACTGCCGGCCAAGTCCGGCCAAGATGCTTCGTTTGTAAGATGCCAAGTGTAAAAAAAGTGCCCTTTTTGAGACATCCATTGTCCCTCCAGTGCCGGTATTTCCCGGCAAAGGACCATCTCGTCTCTCAATCTCCTCGTCAGCACTTGATCACCATATCGTATGAATCAATTGCGTATTTGACTGTTGCAGTGCCTTTCAGACAGAACGAGACATGGTAATTTTGATAGCATCGCCTATGGAAGACCAATAATGCTCAGCAACTCGCTGACTGAAGCTTCCACCGACCCGCTCACATCCATGTCTTTCACCGTAATATTTGCTGATTCGTCTCCCGTATCGCTTGGTTTGATGAGACGGTGATGACGCAACAATTCTTGCAAGATGTGAGGATCCGTCAGCTTTGTCTTGCTCCCGTTGCAGCGATCGAAACTCCTCAGACGCTCCTCCAAGATCAAAGGCTCGCAGTACGCATTCACCCAGAATAGAGACGCATCTATCCCTCGGACCAAGTTGATATGCTCTTCAAGAAACGCCTTGTCCGTGTCATTGCCTGCAGCCAAGCAAGCTGTTAAGAGGATTACGTGACCTTGCTGGGCCCGCTCTCGAAGCTTCTTGAAAACGGGAGCTCGAACGAGACGTCGTAGCTCGTGGTGTTCTTTGCTCCGCTCGGGGATTACCGCAGCTACGGGGTCTATGAGCAGGTGATTATCGAGGAGACAGGTCGTTTGTTCGGGTAAGAGTGCCTTGACTTGTTTGAGAATGGTAAATTTGCCTGTTCCTGGGAACCCATTCAAGACGACTACTCTGCCAGACATTGTTGGTATAACTACTAGGTGAAGCTGACAACGTAGAATTGCTGGTATGATCCCAATCTCGATTGCAATAGGGCTAATTGAATAGAAGCGTTTAGTTAAAGACGAAGAAGGCCTTTGGGCAAAGTCATCAAGGTTTGTCTTAGATTGACTCAGTCTTGTGGTGACAAGACGTAAAACATGACAAAAGAAAGTCAAAATTCCGGCGTTGGAGCTAGTCAAGCTCAGACAGCTTCAGCCACATCTCAATGTCTGCCTAACCGTACCTCATACGCCCCCCCACACTCAAAAGTTTCAGTTCAAGAAAGCGGAAATGTATTTTGAGAGGCATGGGTTTCCAACCTCGCACTCTATGGCTATTGTCGTTCAAATCTGCCTCTAAGCGCTGACGCTTGTCGCCGCGGGGGAGGGGGGTGGCATGCGATTGACAGGTAACAATTAGGTATATAAGACAGCAGGAAGACAAAAAGAGAAACATGGCTGCTCGGCCTGGACGAATGGAGCACGATGGGAACGGAGTGGGTGAGAGACAATAGCCAACACAATGGCATTTGCAACCAACAAAAAACACACTTTAATACACCCCCCTGGCATGTTTATGTAGTCTCAGGGCCCGTTATGACTCAGATAACACCCTGGACTGCGTGTCTCGTGACTTTTGTTCTTCTCTCGACGGCCGCCAGCCATCCCATCCAGGTAGACCCGATAAGTGCATAACAGGCGAGACTGAAGAGATGGATGAATTGCTGCCATCGGCTGTGCTCATGATAACTCGGCCAACCCGGCCATTTCGAAGATGTTGCTTCTTTGTACACACATGTATCTTATGTAGGAGTGGCTCTAGCATGATAGAAACCGCACATTCCGTGATCACCAAGTCCTGGTGTTTAGTAAATTTCCTACCTTTCCTTTTTGTCCTCCTCACCAAGCTGACCAAGCCCGGAGTTTCCCGCTACCACTGTTCCATCGGGCAACACTCTTTCCGTCTTCTTAACGTAGGCTAGGAGAATGGGATATGAGAGGTCACAGATAAGCGAAGTGCCCATGATGATGAGGCCAACGGGATGGAAGACAAAGCCGTGAGCCTCGGGCCAGTGCCACCACAGCAGCACGCACGTCACGGGAAGACCCAATTGAGTGCCTAGGAAGCGAAAGAACCTAACAGAGTCTTGTTAATAATGTTCTCTACTGAAAAACCGTGCATGGTTCGTCTCTGGACTATGCACGTAGCAGTGCACGGCTGGCTGGCAGCTGCATGACATAGTCATTTGGAGGCAACTTCAAAGAATAACTCATTGCCAAACCGGACACTCTGATGAGGTTGCAGCAGCAACTTCGTTCAGAGGAGAATAATTCAAGTCTCAGCACTGACGAGGCCTTCACAGACCAACTCGCTTGATGAAACACCCATGGCTATGATCCCACGGCCAGCAACCGGGTCTCTGCACGATATCTCAGAAGAAATCAACCTACCAGATTGCATAGCTCTGTCCGCCGGAATGACCGCGATGCAGCAGCATAGATAGCGACCCGACACTCATCATCATCTGCGCTACGCCTGCCGACCACCATGCCAGCTCCGTCGTGTCGCGCGCTTCGAGTCCATTCCACATCTTGCCCCATTTCATGCCGTATCCACGATGCGGCTCCCGCAACCACCACCAGGCGAACAATCCGTTTGCCACGAGCCCAAAGACGAAACTGATTGCTAGCAACAGGCCCGCATGCTGGGCAACGAGCGGGGCTGATGAAGCGAACGAGATCCGCGCCGTCTTCAGCGTGGCATAGAGCACGGGGATGTCCAAGAGCAGCCAGAACACGAAACCGGCAAGCTCAAGGGGCATGTCTGTGACATAGAAGGCGAAAACGACCTCCCAGGCGAGGTTCACGCCCAGGGCGGAGAGTGGGAGGGGCGTTGCGTTGGTGGCGAGCGAGCGACGGACCATGAGGACATAACAGATCAGCCAGAAAAGGATACCGCAACCGAGAGTGGCGGTTGAGGCCGGGATGAGCCACCACGGTGCCGTGGACGGGGGAATGTCGAGCGAGCCCATGGCGATGGTGGTGGAATTGTCAGAGACGTTGACAATGTCCAAACGCGATGTGGTATTGCGTCTAATAAATGGCCCAAGTCGCAGCACCATTGTTCTGCTGACAAACACACTCTTCGCCGTGAGGGAATGCTCTAGACCCCCAGACGGCGCCTGCTCCCATCAAAGGAAAACCAGCCGAGATCGGGATGGATGAAGGATGCAGTGGATCCCTTAGATCCCATGGATTGAGGCATGATTCCACAGAGTGTGGCTTCTAGATTTGCTCTCCTTATGGGATGTTTACGGCTATAAAACCACCATAATCACTAGCTATAGTGACAATACTGATTGGCAATTGGCTAGTTTTACCAGGAACTTTGGTTGCCCCTAGGAGCGCTGTTCTGAGTGTGCATTTACTTATGTCAAAGGCATGGAAACATGCTCCAGATAGCAACATCTAGTACACACAGCTTTCCTGGCCTTCACTGGATTTGGACGCCAGAACAAAGTATCCGGCGGGTCCGGGGCGGGCCGAAACGCCAATGCTACTGTAAGGGTGAGTGTTCAAGTCTATCAAGTTGGAGGAGGGGTGGGCATTGGAAGCCAAGCAATGGCAATGGCAGTTGAGTGGACAATGGATTGCGGCTGAAAGGCTTCTTCGTCTTGAGGCTGCAGGTTTCTGATGACATGGAGTACCGTAGGCCGGCAGAGTAGGGGTAGAGCGGGCGTGTCGCATTCCTCAAGAGGGTGTGTTTCTCTTTTGGGACGGCTGGAGAAGAATACAAACGCATTTGACTAAACTTGTAGAGTTGATTGCATTGCACACTTCCGTATTTGGATTCCCTGTGTGTTTGACAGATAACGGATTCTTTTTGGTTCCATCCTCAACCCCGCAAGATGCAACCCCAACCCCTAGTTGCAGCTGTCAAGTGCTGTCATGCCCCAAACCTCGTTCTGTCAGCGCACCCCACTGCCGATTTCTCCCAACGACAACAACAACACACAAATGCTCTTCTTGCCGTTCAACGAAACGATCGACCCCTGCGCCCAAAGTGTGACTGAAGGGTGTGCATAAAGGGCTTCTCATGGTCATCTGACAGCTCAGAAGTACATTTGGCTAACCATTTGCCAGGGATTTCGCGATCGGAGAAAGATGAGAGGTGGAGGAAGCGCTAGGAGACGTATCACACATGATTGAACAAAGAAAGCCATGTGGAGTGTGACTGCTTTGCGCTTTGGCGTCTCGGCTATAATGATGTGGCAGCTTTGAGGTAGTAGAGAGAGAGGATCGACGCTCCCTATTTCGATCGAGTTGAATGGTTCTCTACCATGTTCGTTCAGCTCTGATACGCGGGCTACACCCACCAAGTCCTTCGACATCCTGCTACACCATCGCCATCCATTTGCTCTCTTCCTGTCGGTTATCACCATCATCGTCTCCCCCATCAACGCCCAGCCGGTACGTACCCCGTGTTCGACGTCGAAAAGGCAACGCCATCCACATGACCAACACATGACCGCCATATCACCAATTGTGGATAAAGACAGACCGCTTTATAGAGGTTAATGCTTCCATCACATCCCGTGGGTCATACACCGTGGCACAGTCGTCAACAGCTATGGATCCGACAAATGGATACGCCGAGCCCATTTCGAAGTCGTAGGTTCGATCCTGACCAAAACCAAGTCGCACCTCAAAAATGCGCAACCCCAAACCGTGCTCCAACGTAACAGGCAACGTTGTTCACTCGACGAAACCACGTGGCTACTAGAGAAAAGTGCCCGTAAAACAGAGAAACCGGCGCTTACCACGCCAAAAACGCAACATCTTTCCAGGACACCGAATTCTACCGCCATATGAGATGACTGTTGTCCACGGTGTGTGGCCCACCCTCTTTTTTCTTTTGTGAAAGCCCCAAACCGCATACATATTTTGAGTTTCTTTTTTTTTTGTCCGCACCCTATATTCCATGTTGACATGAGGAGGCTGTTAAAGTGGCTTGGAGCAAGGTTTTTTTTCACAAGACATACCGTCTCAGGAGAGTCGGGTTTCGGGCTCTCTTCGCATTGTCGCCGATTCCACCTGAGAGCGACTGAATCTTGCATTGTAACACGATAACAGAGACCATCTTGTTACAACGATGCAGCACATTTCAAGTGAAATAATTGCTGCGTTGATTAATTACATGTGCCCTATCGCATGTTGGTCGGTGCCACTGCATTCAAGGCCGAGATTGAATTACAGAGGAGAAAACCACTAATATGAGAATTGGCAAAAAGTTTGCGCGACTATTTTTTAAAGCAGCCCTGACGCTATCAACTCTCATTGTTCCCATATTCCCATCCGTCAGCATTGATCCTTCGCTGAGCGCAATCCGTTTGATAGAACTTTATTGAACTCCCCATGACCAAGTCAATCCGCAGTGATAGCTCCTTATTCCTGCCAACCCATGGCAATACCAACTGTGCATCTCTTGCGCTTCATCAGCGCCCACAATTTGTGCTCGTGATTGCGAACAAGTGAAAAGAGTCTAGTCTTCTTCCCTGACCGAATGGGAAGTACTGTATGTAGAAAATTTGGAGTCGCTTGAATCAAAAGAGGAAGTAAAGTCACTGGAGTGTCTGGATTGGCTGATGATGTCGTCTCCTCTTTCCATGACATACATGTCTGAAAGCTCCAACGTATTCGAGTAATCTGAACCGTCGACGTCTGTATTTGGTACGGATAAAATTTCGTCGTGCGAAATTACACGTAGAAGACAGGTTTGTCGCATTTCTTCGAAAAGTTCACGACAGGCATCATGTATGTATTCACTGTCTTCGGGGTAAACAATCGCCTTGTTCATCTTCGTAATCGCGTTCAAAGTGCTCTTCTGAAGTTCACAGCCTGTCTGTCTTGCGGGATAGGGCTCCTGATTTGAGATGCCCGGGTCAGCGACGCGGTCATAAAAGTCTTGCCCCAGGATCCTCATCGCTTCGGTAAGGTCTTTCTCTGCGGGCGAGTTTTCCCCAAGTGTGCCGACAAGAGCGACCTGGATTCGAGAAAATTGACCAAGCAGCTCATCCTTGTAGTCGCCGCCGCACACGTCCGTGAATTTTCGATTCTTCATGGCATCTGTAAATTGACGAAGCTGTTCTGAGATGGAAGCTGCAAGCTGAACCTGAGTGTGCATAGCTTCGGCGACAGCATTACTGCGCTCCATCATCCATTTGAAGCACTCCATTGCTTGATGTGCTAGCAATCTCAACCTGTAGCTTCCCGAATTGATGGCTTTCGTGTCCAATTCCTGAGTAACGGATTCTATGAACGCGTAAACCTCATCCCCTGGACGAATTCCGTCGACTCTTCTGTAGTGAAAATACACATCGAGGTCATCAGTCACCGCAGAAATCCATGCTGTGAGCTTAGCGTTCCCTTGAGACTTAGCCCAGAACTTTAACATAATTATGCGGTCGGGTGGGAGGACATGAACGTTGTATTCGGTAAATGCTGATTCGATTTCCTCTCGCAATGTGCTCCAATTCTCAAAACCAATCGTCCATAACTTGTCGAGAAGTGTGCCATGTTTAGACATGACCTCTTGGCGAGTCAACTTTGTCAGTTCGGCGAGCTTGACTGTCGGCTTCAGTTTCTCTAGATTTTGCGGACGACGAGCAGAAATGGACCGCAGCCGAATGAAGAGGTCATTGACCGCTTCTCTTGAAAACATGTCGAAAGCAGTTATCTCAGCAGCGAGAGCCGATGCAGCATTTGTGTATGCAATGCCATCACTGTCTTGGTGGTCTGCCGTCTTGGCTTCACATCCGGAGGATTCCATCTTCTCTGCCGGATGAGGTAATGTGCCAGCTTTTAAACGCATTTTGCGCGCTTTGAGAAGATCCGAGAAGGTTGTCATTGTTGTGTGACTGCGAGAGAGATTCTGAGAAGGAGTGGTTCAGGCAGAATGGGGAAGGGGGAAGGGGTGATTAGAAGAGAGCGATGAGGTAAAAAAGTGAGCAAGAGGTGAGATTTTGTAGATTGAATCAACTACATCTACAAATTTGCCAAAGTGCCTTGGCTATCAGGCAGGCATGAAACTGTTTTATTCATGGCTGCCAGACAGGTGTTGGTTCACGGACGGCCCTGGCCCAAGATGGTGAACTTCAAGCGTTAAATGTGATGATCCGCCACACTCCAGTGTCGAGCAGACCAACACGTATGAGTAGGGTCCATCAAAAGCTTCATACATGCCAAACATTCCCTTGTTCATTACTATTGATGCATCCCTTTTCTTAATTTCAGTCTAAGGACAGACATGTTCTATCAGGAGCAGACAAGGTGAAGCGCCGATGTGTTTTCTAGAAACAGTTACGTTGACATTGCATCGCCCATGATAAATGCTAAATGTTTGGCCAATTACCGACATGTAACGTCATTTCGACCACAGCAATTTAAGTTGTAAGCTACTGTTTGATCTGGCTCTATTGTAGGCGTGAATGAATAGTCATGTCGAGTGCTGAGGCAGATCCAACAGTAAGTCGCAGAGCGCCATTGGCACTTGCCAACACAAGCCACCAGTGCAAAAAGACTGGTTATACCCAAACTGTAAAGAACCAGTCGTTGGTTGCCGGCTGTACCATTGCAAACCGAATGTTCAACTTCTCCATGCGAATAAACTCTTCCCAGACCATGACCCACAACATATTAAACACCCTGAACACCCGAATGCGCAAATATCTAGCCAGCCAGCGCCAACTCACTCGACATACGCGCCTCTGAAATCACCGAATTAGAATGGCAGACTTGGCACAACATTACCGCGCATTTCCACTCAATATTCAACGAAGAAACAAGAGTCGCTATTGAGAGATTGGTTTAGCAATACAACTCCCTCGACAGAACGCCCAAACCCATACCAGTTGAGAAAGTCAGGGACATGAGATTCGCGGGTCTACTAACCGATGTGGAGGCTACGTTAAACTTCATCAACTGCATTAAAGTAACGATGAATCTGGACGGCACCCCGTCGTACTCTATAACTTGTACTGACCACCATACCATCTGTCGTGAGAAAGCCGTGGAGGACAATGACTTATTTCTAAAGATGATCGGCATGATAGATCCCTCGTATTGGCACGAATACAAGGATTACATCGCAGATACTTTCACCCCTAATATCGTACGTGTGCTGCCAGCCGAGAGACTCAAGACGCTCCGCAAAGTGGCACAGGCTCTGGAAAATTACAAACTCCGGAATGATATCGACGCTCTTAGTGGCACGCGTGAAGAATATTCTTGGGCGCAGTCGACAACGTTGCCCTTGGAGCGACAGATGCTCAAAGACTTCAAGGGCGCTATCATGCGTCAGGCTCGGGGCGTTTGCGATTTTGCACGGAAGCACGAAATGGACAAGCACATTATAGATACGGTCCAATTCCTCCACATCGAACTTGCGTGTTGTTTTCTCTTATATGATTTGTAGCTGGGTGGCTGAGGAGACGAAGGCGACATGGTTGCGTTGAGAGTCTACAAGTCTGGCTTGATTGCCTTGGGATCTGCGAGCTTAGGAGTTGACCACTGCACAAAATTATGAGAGGTCTCTAGTGAGGCTTAAGACAGAATAAGCTCAGGCGGTTGGCTTCCCTGCTTGGCATGATCACATTGACATAGCCAAGTCATGCAAGGGATTATTGGACTGGCTTAGGTTGGCTCACGACATTGGGGTTTATCGCGTATCAGAGAAGTTGGAGAGTTTGAGTAATTGTAGAATAATGCAGGGTTGGATTTGAACAGGTACAGGCATAGTTTTGAAGAGCGATACTGGTAATGATCCATGGCAACTTGGTACGGATGGATAGCGATGGGTGACTCATGGATGGATAACTGGAAACATCGAACGGAGCTGAGACTGAAATTGGACATTAAACTACATTTTTTGTTGATCACGATGTGAGAGGGAAGGTGACTGTCTTTTTCACAGTACTACTCCAACGTTGAACTCATTGGCATTCCTCTTACATGTGTGTCTAAGAGTGTTTCTAATCCCAATACAGCAGGTTTCTTTAGTCTCATGGTATCAGTGCGATGGTGCATCATCCTGTCTCAGGTCTTGGCAAGCTAGCAAGGTACAGCGCTATGTCAATGGCAATTGAAGATGTATAACAAACTATCACGTCACGTTTCTAGATTATGAATTGATGCGTTTGCTATTCTGATTCTCGCTGGGCATCATTGTAGATCACATTTAATGGCTTGACTGTTAAGCTGGGGATGGGTGGTCTCTTGGCTACCCTGTATGGATTGAGCAGGTGGGCGAGCAACCAAGCCGTTTTCTATGATCTCACCGAAGCACTTGACAGGCACTGATGCAAGTCAGTCAGACTAAACTATAACGGGCTATTGACATGTTCTCGACGTCTGTAACTATCAAGGTGGTTATTCGAAGGATGTGGAAAGAATGATATCGTATTGCTTACATATCATTTTCCTTTACTTTGGTAATGAGTATGGGGGCTATGTCAATCATGAAAGGATCCCCACCTGTGACCTCCACCGTGGGCCTCGTTTGACTAGCCAACCACATCCCCGGGTAGCTCGGGGGATTGAAAAATGATCAAGTGGGTCATCATGTCAGAAGAAGGCGATAAATGTCATGCTCCGTTTAGCAACCTCGCTACCCAATTCCGGTAAAACTACTCGCAAAATTTACAAATGAAAATCCCCATTCCTTTCATCTATCGTCCTTTATTGTTCCTTCGGGCCCTGCGTGGTGGTAACATGGTCAGTGCCTGCATCTGCCGATAGTGCGTCTGGTGCCCCAGCATGTATGATTGATCGATCGTAGGAGCCATTCAAATGGCCTCGATTCCTTTTTCATAAGGACTATACATGATGCTACAGCGCAAGCATCAGAAAGTCGGTAATAACTACTAGGTGAAGCCTAGCTCTGATATCGTAAGAAATTAAGCAGCTGTGTGTAATCATTGAGACATCGAGACTTCCCAGTTGGGATATCCTTCTGAAATGGTAAGATTACCCAGCTAGTTAGTACTCCTGGGTTCTGTAAGCATGTCAGCCGAATACCTTGGCGGTCAGCGACTTATATCACCCATTGTATAAACATGGTGGCAGCAAAAACTGAGATGCATGGACAAAGATTAGATCTTGGGGGGGCCTGCAGACAGTTCTGGCGTGCTCCAGAAAAATGTGGAGTTTACTGTGATTTTATATTAATTGGCTGCAACTGTGTTTGTGTGCCCGAGTCATGGAATGAATTGCTCCTTGCAAAAGAGGACGGATAGACGACGCGTACATGTTGCCATGAGTAACACGGCATACGCTAAGCCCTAACCCTGTGCAATTGCTTACACATAACTGCCGTGCAACCCTAGAAGAAGTCCTGACCCTAACCCTTAGCAACCCTACGACTCCACACTTCACGATGCCACACTGTGCCGTTTACTTGCTCCCCAAAGTCTGTAGTCATGCATGCAGGACTGGTGCCACCTTCAGGTAGCTGCGGCATCTGCCACGCGAGGTTTAGTCGATGCTTTGCAGATGATCTTCTTCTAGAATCCCTGCTGTAACCTGATCGACATCCAATGGATATGGGTTTCAGGCTGAAAAAAATCTCCGGAAAAACTAGCCATTAGCCACACAATCATGTACGAAAGTTCACCTCATAGTACTTAAAGGTTTCCGTGACGGGTTTCTCGATTTTGACACCTAGGTTCATAGAAAATCTATGAGATAGTGAAGAAAGCGGCACTTTGAAAACGGGGATTTTACCTTGACCTTTTCTGGTTGTCAGTCAGATGGTATATCCGAGATGCCAATACATTGATTGTTAGGACCGAATACGGAGCACGGCGTTTTCAGGACGGGATTGTCCGGTAGGATTCCATCTCGATATTGTAAAACGATCTCTGACACCCTTGAACGTTGACTTGGAATCTTTACGCAATCACTATAGCTGCCCCATAACTCTTACATGGCTCTTTCCGGCCCCCTCTCGTCTTACCCAATGGGAGTACCCTGCAGCGTCTTGGCTATTGTTAAAGTACCCAGCCAATCGGAACCTTGTTTTGGCACGTACTGGGCAGGACAGTAATCAACTAATAACGGTCCCGCGCGTGGATCAAGGACTTAACACTACCCAATCTGGAACAGTGCCATATGAGCTGGTCAGTGTGGCGAACAAGCATTGGCCCAAGTTACCTGGCAGGCTGCCAGCCCGTGGTTGTTGCATCTAACGAGCGTTATGTCTCAAAGCCCGTTGAAAAAAAGACGTTATCTTGTGTGTTACACTATGTCCGCGCGCAACTAGCAAAGGTTAAATGTAGTGTGCATTTTCAAAACGGTTGAGCGTTATGAAGATGCTGTAGAATCCCTGTATGTTAGAAAAGGCATTATATCGTAGCATGACCGCAAAAGTTGTACCATGAATTAAAGGGGGGCACGCACAATACGACGTCACTGTTCAGCATCCCCAGGCTATCCGCTCAGAATGATTCACGACCCTTGAGTCTATGAGCCTTGAGCGGTTGGTAATTCCACATCTAGCTAGCCCCTCCCTATTACCCACACAACAGCCCACCACCTTAGATCCCTCCGTGCGTGCCGGGCATTCAATTATCGGCTCCGAGAAGTGCCTTGACAATGCCCCAGTATGGCTATCAGTGTAACCTGTGTTGTGATGAACAGAATAGGAAACATCCGGTCTCGTCTAATGATGCCTGTCTGCTATGCTCTCTCTTACCAATATGCAACCATCATGCAGGGACACTGATGGAGAAATGTGATAAGCTTGGGGTACTCTGGAAATGGAAGCTTGGAAAGAAGTATACTTTGTGTTTCCCGCTGTAAATTTGTAACTACGGGTTTCTTTGTAGTTTACTCTTCAATTTTCAAGCATTTTCTAGCACTTTTCACATTTGAGCATTCAAGGAATTGCAGAATCTTGATTTCTCAAGTCAATCCACCGACTTGATATCTTCAAACTAGCAGCACTCTCCGTCTTAAGTCTTTAAAAGTCCCCATCATATCACTACAGAGAGACGCATTATAGATTAACGAAAGCAAACACTCAACGAAATGGAAAGCCAGACATATACCCCCGAACACGCCATGCGTATCATCGAAGATGCTATATTATCCGAGAACAATGTACAACACGCCAAGTGCCTTGTGACAGACAATGGCCAAATTGCAGTAGCACTACTGCTTCACAAACACCAGAGCTCGACAGCCGAGCAATCACATCGCGAGATCATCTCGTCCGTCCGCAAGAGAGTTCGAGCTGCCACAAGCATCCGACCCCTCCCGAAACAATGGCTCATTGTGGAGGAGATGCCATTGACACTGGCAGGCGAAGTAGACGAGGACAAGCTCAAAGCATTGCTTGGAATTGGCGCAAACCCTGCCAGTGTAGCTCGGAGCTCTGCCCCAGCTGCCACCGATATGACAAGACTGCGCGCAGCATTTAGCGCAGTTCATGATATTCCTGTTAACGAAGTCGACATGGATAAGTCATTCATTGAGCTTGGTGGAGACTCAATGAGCGCCATTCGAGTTATGGCGGCACTGTTTGACCAAGGCTTTGAGATAACCGTGGGAGAACTCATCGCCTCACCCCGGTTTGGCGACATCAAGTTGCGCTCTGAGAACTCAGTAGCTGCCGGAGATGCGACGTCAGGTACACTTCGTAGTCGGTTTGGAGATTTTTCTGAGCTGCCAAAGCTACTGTGGAGAGACCCCTCGAGCCAGGCTGTTCGAGCAATGGTATTGAATCTGCCATCGCACATTGCCGCTGAAGAAATCCAGACGGCTGTTGATCTCCTATTTGAAGAGTATCCTTTTTTGCGGCTTCAAGATAACCTGAATAACGAGCATACCAAGAAAATTAACGCCAAAAATAACACCGAAAGCCACGACGACAAGCAAAGAGCGAACATAGAGACCGCGCGTTCTCCAAAGCACGATACACATGAAGTAGACGATTCCAATACCATGGAGCACAAGATTTCAGAGCTGCGAATGCAAATGAGTGAAAAGAAAGAAATCTTTCGAGCTCATTGCTTCCACATGAAGAGCCCCGTATCATCGAAGCTAGTCTTGATGGCACATAAGGGTCTATTGGACCAGACGTCCTGGTCAATACTATTGGATACTTTGAACGACAACATCATCCAGTCTGTACAATACAACAGATGCAGGCCATCAGTAATTGGCAGACATGCGAAATCGGAGCAGGACATATTGTTGGCTCGTCTAAGGCATGCTTGCGCAGAAAGCTTCACGCAAAAGCACCCCCCAACTACAGACTCTTCGCCCCCAGCTGCCACTGAGGGTTTCTCATTCGAAAGAAACCATAGTCACGTAATGCTACAGGCAAGCCATAATGCCTTGGATACAAGAGATGTGGATTTTGCTGTGGCAGCGATCGCACGGTCATACAATGAAGTCTTTGGCTCATCCTCTCGTTCGATCATCGTGAGAGCAAGTGCTCGAGATATCGTGACTCCAAAGGAGATTGATCTTGTACGAGAGATTGGGCGATTTGACCTATCGTTGTCACTGACTTTGCCGATGTCTGAAGATACTGACGTCGTCGCCTCTATGAGGAGCTCAAAGGACGCTTTAAGGGCGGCTTTGCGGGCGCAAGCCTCACTGTTCCATGGTTCCATTAATTCGCCATCAGAAGGAGCCCCTCTGATAATTACCTATGAAAGTGATCATGAAAATGATCCTCCCAAAGCGTATGCGTCTGGAATTGATGTTGATGGAGGCGACAAAGTATATAATGAAGACAGCCTGGCAAGCGATTTGACAGCCGCTGCGGCGGTTCGCGTTTACCGCGGTGCTGATGACGTCCTTCGATTTGAGCTCAAGTCCAGCGCGCCGCAAGCTGTCATCAAAGATTGGGCTCTTCGGTGCGAGAGCAATCTGAAGGCCATTGTTGACCAGCTTTATGGCGTGGGTCGCAGCAGCACATTGAGCACTTATCCGCTGTTACCTCTGACGCTTGACCAACTCAACACCTTTGAGAGTAATTGTCTCCGGGAGATGGGTGAAAAGAACTTTGGTAACATCGAGAAAGCATACCCTTCTTCTTCAGTTCAAGAGGGCATGATCCTCTCAACGCTCAAAGACGCCCAAAGTTACAGGATTGAGTGGACTGTCGAGGTGACGAAGAACCAATCTTCTTCTGTTTTGGACGTGCAGCGCATTTGCGATGCATGGAGAGCAGTTGTTCAACGCCATCCTGCCCTCCGTACTATATTTGTGTCAAGCGCAAGAGATGGCGCCTCCTACGAGAATGTCATTTTGCGCCAGGTTGAGCCCAAAGTGGTGCATGTTGACTGTGTTGGAAACGATGCGATCAAGACATTGAAGGAGCAGACGCCCGCTCTGTTTGAACTTCTTGAAGCCGCTCACCAATTATCGATCTGCACCACTGCGGACGGCAGGGTGTTTTGCAAATTCGAGCTGAGCCATACCATCATTGATGGGCTGTCTTTGTCTGTCATTTTGCGAGACGTCAGCATCTTTTACAGCTCCAAACATCCTCAAACATCCACTTTGCTTCTCTCCGATCACTTCGACTACATTGATAATCAGAGCAAATCAGTCGAATATTGGAAAACCTACGTCGGGACGAAAGAGTACTCCAACTTCCCGACCTTGAACCAACAGCAGTCTGTAGAGGCGTCCTCAACTCGATCTGTTGTGGTTGCTCTTGGGGACACAAGCAAGATTCACGAGTCTTGCAAGGCTATGGGCATCACTGTCGCTAGCTTGGTTCAAGCAGCGTGGTCCCTTGTTTTGAGATACTACACGCAGTCTGAAGCAGTTTGCTTTGGATACATGAGCTCTGGCCGAGACCCTGCGATCCAGGGTCTAGGTGATGCCGTTGGTGTCTTTGTTCGTCTCATGATCTGCTGTGCGGATTTCCAAAGCTCCACCACGAATCTTCAAGTACTGAAGAAGATTCAATCTGATCTTGGAGAAGGATTGAAACATCAGTATTGTTCACTAGCTGATATCCACAGCGCCGTGGGGGCGTCTGCAGGATCTTTGTTCAACACACTCGTGTCGTTTGTGCAGGACTTCAGCGAGGCCGCGGATGCAGACATTGCCTTCCAAAGGCTGGAGGAGTATACCCCAACTGAATATCCGATTACTGTTGTCGCAATAAATTCTGAGTCTGGCCTTGTTCTTCGCGTGGGCTATGATACAGCGACATTATCTGAGTCTCAAGCTGAAAGCCTGGCGGACTCATTCGGCAAGGCTGTCTCATCGATACTCGGGAATCCTCAACAGATTGCGATTGAGGGAAATTTGCTAAGTGATCGCGACCTCACCACAATGAAGCAATCATGTGAATCAATCCCAACTGCCATGGATAACCTCATCCACGACAAGATCTCCGAGCAAGCTGCCACTCATCCCGACCTCATTGCCGTCGATGCTCACGACGGTCGTTTCACTTACGCTGATCTGGACAGGCTCACAACACAACTCGCTACGTACCTACAACAGAAACATAACATTGGCCAAGGGAAAATTGTGATTTGCTGTTTTGAGAAATCTGCATGGGCAATTGTGGCGATGATCTCAGTTCTAAAAGCCGGAGCTGGCTTTGTTAACGTGGAAGCAAGCCATCCAAAAAGCCGTCTTGCCAGCATCGCTACTGATGCTCAAGCTACTTTAGTATTGACATCTCAAAAACACTCCCACCTCTTTCCTGAAATTGTCGATGAGATTGTGGAAGTGAATGCGAGCTTCCTCGAAAATCTCCAGCCCCAATCTCCCGAACTGTTGTTGGATGCTACACCGGCAAGTGTGGCCTATGTCATCTTTACTTCTGGCAGTACAGGAAAGCCGAAAGGCATCATCATGGATCACTCGGCTATCTGCACCAGCTCAAGAGCGCAGGCTAAGCTATGGGGTCTAAACACAACGTCTCGAGTGTTACAATTCTCCGCATACACATTTGATGTCAGCATGTTCGAAATCTTGACGACACTGATGTATGGTGGATGTGTCTGCGTCCCCTCTGACCATGATCGAGTAAACGATCTTGCAGGTGCAATCAATCGAATGTCTGTAGACACCGCCATGCTGACGCCCACTGTCGCTGATCTCCTTCACGCCGATGAAGTACCCACCTTGAAGTCTTTGGTTCTGGCAGGCGAGGCAGTATCTCAGCGAGCGGCGTCTAGATGGGAATCTATCGTTCTTCAAGGAGCATATGGACCCGCTGAATGTTCGATTTGCTCGTGGAAGGAAAATCTCGGCAAAGTCGGCAGGTCTACCAATATCGGGTATCCTATGGAAAGCGTGTTTTGGGTAGCTGATGTCAATGACCACCGCAGACTTCTTCCGCTTGGCTGCATAGGTGAGCTTCTTGTACAAGGACCTCTTCTTGCGCAGGGATACCTGAACCAGCTTGGAAATACTGCCTGGATGGTTAACGATGGATCACTTCCTTCTATCCCCAATGTTGGCGATAGATTGTACAAAACCGGTGATTTGGTCCGACGTAATCATGATGGAACCTTTGATTACGTGGGGCGAAAGGATACTCAGGTCAAGTACCATGGGCAGCGTATTGAACTCGGCGATATTGAAAGCCAGGTTGCTGGGATCCTGCCCGAGAATGTGGGCGGCATTGTTGAACTTGTCACCAGTAGTGCAGACTTGAGGCAGCAGCTTGTCCTTATTCTCTGGTTCTCTCATTCCAACGACGAGACTCCTGCGAAGCCTATGCAGACTGTGTCAGAGGATGTCCGACAGATTATCTCTGAGATCATGGACGTTCTGCCTCATCGATTGCCTCAACACATGACTCCATCTCTCGTTGTGCCATTTTCAGGAACACCAGTCAAAACGATATCCGAAAAGGTTGACCGAAAGCCTCTGCGCACAATGGTCAGTGAGCTGTCAGCTGAAAGTATTGCAAACTTCTCCTCCGCAGGTAAGCCTGCCGAAGATGAGGTGTTAAGCTCATCTGAGCTTGCTCTGCGTAATCTCTGGAGCTCTGTCTTGTCAATTGATGAGAGCCTTATTTCCCGCTCTCATAACTTTTTCCGTCTCGGAGGAGATTCTATTTCGGCTACTAGGCTTGTTACCGCATCTTACAAGAGCGGGTTGATCCTTAGTGTGGCAGTTATCTTTCAACATCCGGTGTTGGCAGATATGGCAGAAGCTCTCGAAATGCGATCGGATTCTAAATCACATAACGCTGAGCCCTATGCACTCATTGGAGAGGGCATCAATCTAGCATCACTGAGATCAGAGCTCGGCGCTCTTTGTGGAGTCGCGCAGACCGACATTATTGATGCTTATCCTTGCACATCACTGCAGGCTGGTCTGATGGCGTTGTCACTCAAGTTTCCATCATCATACATCGGTGTTGTTGCTTACGAACTACCCGAAAACATTGAAACCGATCGATTCATGTCAGCTTGTGCTCGGGTTTACGAACGATACGAAATGCTCAGGACTAGGTTTGCAGACACCCAAGCCGTAGGTCTTGTTCAAGTCGTGGTACAAGACCTCATCCGGTGGGATCATTCTACCAACCTTGTGGAATATCTTGGCAATTATTCTACTGTTTTGATGGGAATGAACAAGCCACTCACCCGCTGGTCTATTGTTGATAACAAAGAGGATGGGAAGAGATACTTTTTCTGGAGAGTACACCACTCGCTGTTTGATGCACATAGCTTGTCATTCCTGCTACGCCAGATCAAATCTGCTTACAGCGAAAGGGAATTGAGCCAGTCGGTTGGATTCTCGAGTTTCATCAACCACTTGGCACAGTCTCACGATGAAAATGATGCAGCCATTTATTGGCGAAGTCAGTTTGAAGGTTCAGCCAAGACACCATTCCCACCAACACCAGCGTTGGAAAGTACGAGGGATGAAGCCTATCTTGACTTCAGTCTCACTTTCAAGGATAGATTGCGTCCTGAGTTCACCACCTCTAATTTGCTTCGGGCGGCTTGGGCTGTGATTCTTGCCAAAAACACCGACGCGAATGATGTTATCTATGGTTCGATGGTTTCTGGCCGCAGTGCTGCAGTCCCCGGGATCGACCAGATCGTTGGGCCAACAATCGCAACTGTTCCACTCAGAATTCGCTTTTCAAATGATGATAAAGTCTCGGAGTTCTTGTCATTGCTTCAAAAGCAAATGATTGATATGATTCCCTACGAACAGACCGGCATCCAGAATATCGCTCGATTTGGAGGCGAAACTGCCAATGCATCTACATTCCAGACGCTCTTGGTTGTGCAGCCACAAGAGGATATCGAGAATGACATCAGACTCTTTGAATCGAAGCCGATTACTGATTCAGGGATTGGTCTATATACATATGATATCACGATTGTATGCCAATTAAAATCCGATGGAGCTCAGGTACGGGTGGTGTATAACAGCCGAGCTCTTCCGAAGGAGCGCATGGAGGCAATCGCCTCTCACTTCCAATGTGTTGTTGAACAGCTATCAGCTGCAAGCGACGACCTTACTATGGGGAAGATTGATATGACTTCTGAGAGAGATGTTGAACATATTTCGAGATGGAATATGCAGTATCCTGAGGTCATCATCTCCAGTGTGCCCGACTTTATCAAGCAGCGGACGCAGGACCAACCAAAGTCTCTAGCTATCGAATCCAGCGGAATATCCTTCACGTACGAGTCCCTTCAAAACATCTCAGATCAGCTCGCCATCTATCTGAAGAAGTACATCGTTCAGCCTGAGACGCTGGTGCCTTTCTGCTTTGAGAAGTCGCCCTGGGCAATCATCGCGATGCTGGGAATTATGAAAGCTGGAGGTGCTTTTGTTCCGTTAGATCCCTCGCATCCGCCCGAGCGTTGGGCATCCATTCTCAATCAACTTAACACCCCAGTCATCTTGACTACACCGACTACAAGCCAGAAGTTTGTGGGCCTCGTCGACAGCGTTGTGGAGATTAGCCCTGAGTTCTTTTCGAATTTGACTAATGAGGCAATTTTAATCCCCACAGTCGAGTCTTCCCAGCTGGCGTACGTGCTGTTTACGTCTGGTACCACTGGAGTGCCGAAAGGCGTTATGATTGAGCATGGCACTGTGTGCTCAAGCTTCATCGGTATTGGAGGATATCTCGGCTTATCCAAATCTACCCGTACCTTGCAGTTCTCCCCATACGTGTTCGATGCCTGTATTCTCGAGATATTTGGTACTCTTATCCACGGAGGATGTGTCTGCGTGCCTACTGACGAAGAATGCAAAACCGACCTAGGCGGAGCCATTGACAGCTTGGATGTTACATTTGCTGCACTAACGGCCTCTCTTTCGAGACTGTTCTTGCCAGAAGATGTCCCAAGTTTGCAACTCTTACTGATAGGGGGTGAAGCCAATAGCGCGGACTTGATCAGCACTTGGTCCCATATTGATGCCAGAGCTGGTTATGGTCCTACGGAAACTTGTGTTGGCGCCACATCCCACCCATGGAGGTCTTTGGATGAGTCTCCATCTAACATTGGCCGTGCCGTTAATTGTGTAACATGGGTTGTGAACCCAACTAACCATGAACAGCTCGCGCCGGTAGGTTGCGTTGGTGAGCTTGCTATTCAAGGGCCAATCCTGGCAAGAGGATATCTGAACAATGAGGCCAAGACTGCCGAGGTTTTCAAGAGCCCCCCTGCGTGGATTACCAAGATGTCCAAATCGCCAGGGCGCCTTTACCTGACTGGAGATTTGGTCCGTTACAACTTGGATGGCACTATGGAGTTTTGCGGTCGGAAAGACAACCAGGTAAAGTTGAACGGTCAGCGCATTGAACTGGGTGAAATCGAGAGCCATGCAAGTACTCTATTATCAGGTATCGATATCGTTGCAGAGGTTTCGAAAACTATGGACGGCCAAGGCACCCAGGCCTTGACGCTATTCCTCCGCTTCTCCAACTTCGAGACATCAGAGGCCGCAGACAGCCTTGTGCTTCCATTCACAGCTGAGCTTCATAAGTTCGTGCAAGACCTGAAAGCTGCCCTCTCTCTACGTCTCCCACGATACATGGTCCCCACATTGTACGTGCCGTTACAAAAGATACCAATCACCATTGCAGGGAAAACCGATAGGCGCGCCCTTCAAGATATCATTCAAAGGCTTTCACCCAGTGAATTTGTAATCTATTCGCTGCAAAACAGCGAGAAACGTGCCGCAACTACTGTGAAGGAGTTGATGCTGCGAGAGCTCTGGGCAGCTGCCTTAAAACTCGACGCCGAAACTATCGGTGCCGATGATAGCTTCTTTGGTCTTGGTGGCGACTCTATAGCTGCTATGAGACTCACTGCCGCTGCGAAGAGACAAGGTATTACACTGACTGTACCTCAGGTCTTTGACAAGCCAAGACTCAGCCAGATGAGTCTCATAATCAGCGTGGATGAGCAGCAAGCCGAGGAAGCATATGAGGCCTTTTCTCTGATACAAGATGAAGGGCTGAAGACGGCGGTTTCTTCTCATTTTAGTTCTCTGCCTGATATTGAAATTGAAGATACTTATCCTTGCACGCCACTCCAGGAGGGAATGATGGCTCTGACGGCCAAAGAGCCAGGCAGCTATATTGGTCGCATTCCATTTCGCTTGGCCGACTACGCAGATGTTGCCCGTTTCAAATCTGCTTGGGAAACAGTCGTCGCTGATGTTCCTATCCTCCGAACACGCATTATTACCTCGGCGGATGGACAATCGGTTCAAGTTGTCCTTCGTGAAACCCTACGTTGGAACGGCGGTTGTGCGGATCATCATGTTGATGACTGTATCCGGGATTACATCGAGAACGACCAAGAACAAAGCATGGGGTATGGAACAGAGCTTTCGCGATACGGCATTGTAACCTCAGCTGCAACTAATGAATCAGTCTTCATTTGGACGGTGCATCACGCCGTTTACGATGGATGGTCGATGGATCTTATCCTCGATAGACTCACAAAAGCATACGGTTGTGTTGGTCAGAACAATACTCCACTACTGCAAGCACCGTACGCAAAGTTCATTGCTCATACCGAGAGCACAAGGGTTCAAGGTGCAGATTACTGGCGATCTACGTTACAGGGTGCTCAGCAGACCAACTTTCCTCGACCGCATATGAGCCAAGCTATCGACAGAAAGTGCCAGACAGACTCATCCTATAAAGCATCCATCGCATTACCCTCACTGAAGCCGTTAAGTTCACTCTCTGTGACTGCAGCGACCATTATCCGCGCGGCATGGGCTGTTGTGATCTCTTCCCATGCAGGCTCAGATGGCATCACAGGCGCCGAGGATGTCGTTTTTGGTACAACTGTGTCTGGAAGAACTGCCCCCATTGATGGTATTGAGAGCATGATTGGTCCTATCATCACTACTTTCCCAGTCCGGGCTCATGTTGAGCCATCTCTGTCAGCAGCCGAATTTCTGCAGGTAGTGCAGAAGCAGAGTAACGAAATGATCAAGCATGAGCAGTTTGGGCTCCAGCATATCGCCAAGTTGAGCGATGACGCGAAGCGAGCTTGCGATTTTCGCACACTGTTGGTCGTGCAACCTCCAAAGCTTGCTCGAAGTGATGACTCTGTGGAAGGAGAGCCATTGTTAGTCCCTGTGGCGCAAGGGGGTGATGAAGTTGGAGCCGAAAACTTCTTTACGTACCCTCTCGTACTCCAATGTCACCTGCCTGGAAAGGACGAGGAACTTGGGATCTCTTTCAGTTATGCATCCGCAGTCATCCCTTTGGTCCGCATCAAGCAGTTACTTGGCCATTTTGAACAAGCTCTGAAGCAGCTCGTGCAACATGCTACAGATTCCCAAGAGGGGCGCCAATTCACTCTCGCGGAGCTTGATCTCACAAGCCCTGAGGACGTGAGGCAGTTTACTGAATGGAATGAGGAAGATCTTCCAGTTATTAAAAGTACCTGTATTCATACTATGATTGAGGAGCAGGCCCGCCTGAGCCCAGATGCCGCGGCGCTCGATGCCTGGGATGGCAAGTTTACTTACAGGCAGCTAAACAACGCCGCCGATCGACTTGCTTCTTTACTTTACCACTCTTATGGAGTAAGGCCTGAGACTCTGGTCCATGTTTGTTTCGACAAATCTGCATGGTACTTTATCTCAATTCTAGCTATCAATAAAGCAGGTGGTGCGTGGGTACCCCTCGATCCTTCGCATCCGGCTATACGACATCAACAGATCATTGGGCAAACAAAGGCGCAACTTGCTCTCGTGTCTCCTTCTAATAAGCATTTGCTGGAAGGTCTCATCGAAAATGTCATCGAGATAACTCAGGAACTTGGCGAGCAGCTTGTAGCTGATGCGGCAATTGGCTCTAACCATGGGGGTGCCAGTCCTCTCGCTGACGTCAAGCCTTGGAATCCGGTCTACGTTCTTTTTACATCTGGAAGTACCGGTACACCAAAGGGCTTTGTTATGGAGCACCAGGCTGTTGCTACTAGTCAAGTTGCTATCAGTAAGCGCCTTGGTATGAGCCCAAACACCAGAATGCTGCAGTTTGCCGCGTTCGTTTTTGACTTGTGTATCGGCGAGATTATTGCCCCTTTGATCACGGGTGCCTGTATCTGCATACCCTCCGACCATGAACGCATGAACAGTCTTACAGAGTTTATTCGTAACAAGAATATCAACTGGGCTTTCCTTACTCCGGCGTTTGTGCGTACGATCAACCCGGAGCATGTACCGGGATTAGAGCTGTTGCTGTTGGCAGGCGAGGCCGTTGGACGAGACATCCTCGAAACATGGTTTGGAAAGGTTCGCCTAGTCAACGGTTGGGGTCCTGCGGAAACCTGTGTGTTCAGTACTTTGCAGGAGTGGACTTCTCTGGAAGAGTCATCAATCACTGTGGGTAAACCAGTTGGAGGCTTTTGCTGGATCGTTGATGCCTCCAACCCACATCGACGAGTACCAGCCGGCTGTATTGGAGAGATCGTCATTCAAGGGCCCACCATTATTCGCGAATATCTTGCCGACCCCGCGAAGACGAACGCAACAATCGTGACGGGCAAAGATCTCCCTGACTGGGCGCCAAAGAGAACCGATCCTCATTGGAGATTCTACAAGTCAGGCGATCTAGGATTTTACAATCCTGATGGCACCATCGAGTTTTACGGACGCAAGGATACCCAAGTCAAGATCCGCGGCTTGCGAGTTGAGCTTGGTGAAGTCGAACACCATGTTCGTGTTTGCATGGACAACGCGCCCCAAGTCGCTGTGGTCTTGACAAACTCAGGCAAATCAAACGCCAAACTTGTAGCCTTCTTCTGTGAGACTCACGAGGCCAAAACTGCAGGCGTTGATCTCCCCTCCGATCTCAATCAGCTAGCTCAAGACATGGCTCTGCCTATCGACTCTTCACTACAGAGCCGAATCATCGCAATGGTCGGCCAGATGGGCACGTCACTGCCGCGTTATATGGTACCGACAATGTTTGTTCCGTGTGCCTACATGCCATTCATCACATCGACCAAAGTCGACCGCAATAAACTCCATGATGTCATATCCCACATGTCCAAAGAGGCTTTATTAAGATATTCATTTGTTGACAATATCAAGCGAGCTCCCGAAACTCCAATGGAGACTCTTCTACAACAGATTTGGGCCGATATCCTTGACATTCCGCTTGCCAGCATTGGCCGAGACGATAGTTTTATTGCACTTGGTGGAGATTCCATCACTGCCATCAGATTGTCAACTGTTGCTTTGGAGCATGGCATAAGAATCTCTGTTGGCAATGTGTTTGATGATCCTCGGCTGTTGAAGGTTGCAGAGGCAGCACAGTTTGTAGACGGAGAAGATTCTACATCGCTGCTGCAAGGTCCTAAGCCTTGGACGTTGATGCCTCCCAACTTTGCCCTCGATGCACTAGTCTCAATCATTCATGATCAGTGTGGTCATGAGAGCGAGATTGAAGATGTTTACCCGTGCAGTCCGCTGCAAGAAGGTCTATTGGCTCTTTCCGTCAAGCAACCAGGCTCTTACATTGGTCGCTTCATCTACGAATTTGATGCCAACGTTAATCTCGACAGCTTCAAATGTGCATGGGATGAAGTTGTAACTACCTGTCACAACCTACGCACGAGGATTTTCAGAGCTTCCGATGGCATGACAGTGCAGGCCGTGCTTAAAAACGATACTCTCTGGCAGGCAACCGACGGCTTGGATCTGCCCGCCTACCTCAAAGCTACGAAAAATATGAACATGACATATGGTTCAGAACTAAACAGACAAGCTATCGTGAGAGGCAAAGACATCCAAGACAAAACAGATGAAAGCGTTTTCTTTGTTTGGGATATCCATCATGCAGTATATGACGGTTGGAGTATGAATCTTATGTTGGAAGCGCTGGGTACTGCTTATCGACGTCTGACAACGGCCGACAATACCATTGCCACTATATCTTCCCCTGTCCCTTACTCCAGCTTCATTCAGTACATCATCAACCTAAATAGGGACGCCTCAGCCAGGTACTGGAAAGAGCAGCTTCACTTGGCCACACAGGCATCCTTCCCACCAGCTACACCAAGATCCAAGCCTTCAGAGACCCAGACCTTGTCCCGAGCCATCAAAGTCCCTTCTTTCGAGAAGCCAGGAATCGTCAAAGCCACAGTATTCCGTGCGGCTTGGGCATTAGTTCATGCGGCGTACTCTGATGCTTCCGACGTCACCTTCGGTGCAACTGTATCTGGTCGCCAAGCTCCTCTGGCTGGCATCGAAAGAATAGCAGGCCCTCTAATTGCGACCGTGCCTATCAGGGTCCAGATCGACAAATACCAGCCAGTCTCCGATTATCTTCAGAGTGTCCAGCGCCAGGCTACAGAAATGACGCAGCATGAGCAATATGGTCTGCAGAGCATCGCTCGCGTGAGCAGAAGTGCCAAGACAGCCGTGGACTTTTCTGTTCTTCTGGTCATTCAGCCAAAGCAAATTGTTGCTACGGCCAAAAACAACAGTCAAGACGGTGGTCTTATAAAGCTGGTTAGCGAAGATGATAGGGTTGATGCCGCTGGCAAGACCAGTTTGGCCAACTATTTCACATATCCTCTGGTTGTCCAAATACACATCTCCAACGACGACGTCCAGTTGATGCTTATCTATGATACAGCTTATTTGGATGAGGCAGAGCTGCAAATACTGGCTGCTCAATACGAACATGTTGTTCATCAGCTTGTCCACCTTGCCAATGAAGACAAGAAAATTGGTGACTTGTCCTTGGCCGGTCAAATGGACATTGATCAAGCTATAGCTTGGAATAAGAACAGTTCGCCAATCACACAGAACTCGCTGGATATCGCCAACACAACTCATGAACTTATTGAGAGACAGGCACTGCTCCATCCCGATGCTATCGCTATTCAATCGAAAAGCCGAGACCTAACTTACAAACAGCTTAATGATTCCGCCAATCGCCTTGCAAATTACTTGAATAGCCAAGGTATGGTCAAACGTGGCGACTTTGTGCTATTGCACCAGGAAAGCTCGTTTTGGACACCCGTGTCTATGGTGGCCGTCAACAAGCTAGGCGCGGCCTTTGTCTTGTTCGACCAGACTCAATCTATGGAAAACGTGAAGAAGACTATTTCTGAAGCTAGAATCCAGGCTGCTCTTTGCTCCCCTAGATTCGTGCCTGAAGGACTTGCTGGGTTGCTTAAACATGTAGTAGAGTTGAGCGACGAGATGATTGACTCCGACAACGATGTCAAGTTACCCACCAGGATGGAGTTATCGGATGACATCATCTACCCTGGGATTGAAACTGAACAAAATTCCGCAATTGGCTCTTCTTCTGGTGTTGCATATCTTGCGTTCGTACCTCTCAGGAGAGAATCGACAAGGATGAAGGCGGTAGTGATGCACCATGAAAGCCTATGTGCCGGACAACTGCAGCTATCCAACCATTTACAACTTCAGCGTACAACTCGTGTTGCTCAGTTGTCTCAGCCTGGCTCTTTGCTTTCAGTCTCTGAGATATTCGCGACTCTGTTCTCGGGAGCGACAATATGCATCAAAGACTCTTCAAGCCAAGTCACTGACTTTCTCAATGAAACCAATCCGGACTGGGCCATTTTGTCTCCAGATACGTTGTCTAGCCTACAGCCAAACGATGTTCCCAACCTTCAAAACATGCTCGTAAAATCCATCAATACCCCATCCAACAACCTCAGCGAATGGATAGATGCCAGTGATCGAAGAGTGCTGGGTGGTTGGGGTGTTCCCGAAACGGGAGGCTTTAGTACCATATACAACATTGCCTCAGCAAGCCTCTGGACGCTCGGCATGCCAATGGATGGTACCGAGTGTTGGATAGTTGATCCAACAGATTATAGACGTCTTGCACCTATTGGATGTTCCGGAGAGCTGATTGTTAGCAGCCCCGCCCTTGCAGAATGTTATGTGTACGGTACTGAAGAATCAAGTCAATCATTTATGAGCAAGGCCATGACTACCAACGCTCAATGGTGTCAAGATGTCGGTAAACGAGGTTTCCGAACTGGTCATTTGGCAAAATATGCCCCCGATGGCTCCATCATGTTTGTGGGTGATCTTGATTCTGGTTACACAGAGCAGCGCATCCGGGAAATGATGCCCAGGGAAGTCAAGCAAGTCTCCGTGTCGAAGACTCAGTCGGGACAACTGATCGCATTTCTCCATGTGATGGATAGCGCGATTAAAGAGGAACAGCTTCTGGTCGAGACTGGTGCTTTTGTTTCTCTTTCTGCCATTGATGATAATATGCGTGTGAAGCTTGCCGATTTTATGCATGCCCTACAGGCGACACTTCAAGTACAAATGCTACCACAGGAGTTCATTTTGATGAAAGCCAACAATACATCCGACGCCAACAAGAATGCATTTGATGAAGAAGACGATTTGATGAGTGTTTTTGAACAGCTTTCTGAGCAGCAAATCTCCAAATTATCTCTAGCTGCTGGGCTCGCCAAGCTAAAAACTATTGGTGGTACTTTTACGGTGACTGAGACACGATTGAGAGAGCTTTGGGCAAGAGTCTTGAGAATCGAGGACATCCAGGAAATTGGCCGTCTAGACAACTTCTTCAAAATTGGCGGCGACTCCATCTCAACAATTCAGCTCGTCTCAATAGCTCAAGATGAAGGTCTCAATCTGACTGCATCCGAAGTTTTTGCCAATCTAGAATTGTCGGCGATGGCATCATGCATCGACAAGAAGGATCATGAGGTTGAAAGTGATGGCCATGCAGATTCACCATTTCAACTTCTTGGAACTCAAGAGGAAATCGATGAAGCGCTGAAGTACATCAGCGAGGCGTGTGGTGATACGAACGTCGACATGATTCAAGACGCATATCCATGCACTCCTTTGCAAGAGGGCCTCATGGCACTCACCTTTAAACAACCCGGCACGTACGTCGCCCGTCACGCCTTTAAGCTACCAACCGACATGGATATCGAACGCTTCCGAAGCTCCTGGAGTGTCACAGCGCGTTTGTGTGAGGCTCTCCGTACCCGTATGGTTCAGCTACCTGGCGGCGCCATTGTGCAAGCGGTGATTGACGAAGACATTAATTGGAAAACGCATGATTGCTCTGACATCAAAGCCTTTATTGAGGAAAGCGAAAAGGCATACATGTCTCAAGGAACTCGACTTTCTCAGTTCGACTTGGTGCAGAATAGTGATGGAAACTACCTCATTTGGACGATTCACCATGCTGTAACTGATGGATGGTCTTTGTGGCAGATTTTCAGCATTGTTGAACAGGTTTATGTACAAGGAGAAGAGCACTTCATGGCGTGCTGGCAACCAAGAACGCCGTTTAAGAGCTACATCAAGCACATTGAAGACATTGGTCTTGATAAATCTGCTGATTTCTGGAAAACCCAGCTTTCTATTGGAGAAACTGCGCCTCCAGTTCACTTCCCAATCTCAAGCAAGCACATAGATGGCCTCAATCCTAGCCAGCCTCAAAAGATCCACCATTCTATACCTTCTGTCAAACGCATTGGCTCGGATTTCACGTCATCGACAATTTTGCGAGCTGCGTGGGCAATTGTGCTTTCCCGATGGACAGATTCGATGGACGTGGCATTTGGTACAGTTGTCTCTGGCCGAAATGCTCCAGTTGCTGGCGTCGAGCTTATGCTTGGTCCTACACTTGCCACTCTTCCAATGCACATTCGGATCCCAGCCTCGGGCCGACAAGATAGCATTCTTGATTTCCTATCCGAAATCCAAGCCTCTTCAACTGCTATGATTCCCCATGAGCATTTTGGTGTACAAAACATCTCGCGTCTTAGTCCTCAGGCCCGTGCTGCTTGCGACTTCCAGAACCTGTTAGTAATTCAGCCGAATCACCAAGTTACAAACTCGTTGGGAATTCAGGCGGTTGAGAATGTCGACGCGCACGGCCACTATCTTGACTATAACCTTGTTGTGGAATGTCTGCTGAGTTCAGATGACGCCATTGATCTGCGTGTTACTGTCAACGTTGATATACTTTCAAGATATCGAGCCGAGGCACTTTGCAGACAGTTTGGTAGTGTTGTCAAGCAGTTGATAGAGGCCGATGATACTATATCGGTAAATAGCATCTCGTTGATTACCGCCGAGGATAAGATGCAGATTCTAGCTTGGAACCAAGAAGCGGCCGGAAATGTGAGCCTGTTTCAAGATACAATCCACGCAAAGTTTTCCCGGATGGTCCAGGCCAATCCTGATTTGGAAGCCATCTGCTCGGCTGCAGAGAACAGCGTAGAAGGTCAATTCGATAGCTGGACTTATGCCGAACTTGACGCAGCATCGGATCGACTTGCCCGCCACATCCAGAGCCTTGCGGAGGTCGGACCCGGAAGTATGATCCCACTCTGTTTTGAACATACTGCTTGGTATGTGGTTGCTGTGATTGCTGTGCTTAAAGCTGGTGCTGCGTTTGTTCCCTTGGATCCTAAGCACCCCAGCGAGCGTCGACGGGAAATCATCGAACAGCTCGATGCCAAGATTATATTAGGATCTCCTGCGGGCGCAGACTTATCAGTTGACATGGCGGACGTTGTTGTCGCTGTTTCAGCTGAGTTAGACTTGAGACTTCAAAGCCAAAGCAACGTCACGGCTTTACAGTCCTTGTCAACGCCTTCGGACTTGGCATATACGACTTTCACATCTGGAAGCACAGGACAGCCTAAGGGCGTAATGATCACACATGCTGCCGTTTACACAGCTGTTGCAAACCACTACGAGCCATTTGGCTTTGCTCTCTCTAGCGGAAAGCCTCTTCGGGCACTTCACTTTGCGTCACACGTGTTTGACGCCAGTATTGCTGAGATTATTGGTGTACTTACATATGGTGGTACCATCTGCTTGCCAAGTGAGGCCCAGCGTATGAACCCGCAACTTCTGGCGGACTTTATGAATGCCTCCACTGTCAATTGGGCTTTCCTCACTCCCATCGTGGCACAGCTTCTTTCTCAAATGACCATCCCAACTCTAGAGGCTCTTGTCTGTGGCGGAGAACTTGTAACGGTGAATGTTGTCAGACCATGGCTCAATGCTGGTGTGAGGTTCATCACAGCGTACGGACCTACTGAGGCATGTGTTTACACATCAGCTAATACAGTAAAGAGCCTTGAATCAGCTTCACTGATCGGGCACGGAGTTGGCTACTACACTTGGATTGCTGATCCCAATGACCATTCCAAGTTAACACCCATCGGTTGCGTCGGTGAACTGCTTTTGCAGGGACCGTGCCTCGCCCCGGGTTATCTCAACCATGAGAAGAAGACTGCTACATCTTTCATCTCAACACCGAACTGGAACATACCCGGAGTGGAGAGTGCGGGCAACAGGCTGTACTGCACGGGTGATCTTGTGCGTTACTGTGATTCTACTGGTGAGTTAGAATACATCAGTCGCAAAGACACGCAGATCAAATTACACGGGCAGCGACTCGAATTAGGTGACATTGAGCAGCATTTGCGAGTTTTACTTCCCAAATCGCAACATATTGTCGCAGATGTTCTGAGACCAGCAGGAGAATTAGACAAGGATAAGGATGCGCTGGCCATCTTCTTCTGCGCCAATGATGACATGCGTACTAATGCCAACCAAGACGACGAGCAGTCTCTTCTTCGACAGCTTTCGATTGAGGAAAAGGAGCAACTCGCCTCGGCCGTGTCTCGTCTCGAAACCATTTTGCCCTCCTACATGGTTCCAACATTATATATCCCGCTCAACTTCTTACCTACCATGGCAAGTACAAAAGCGGATCGGAAGATGCTTAAGCGTCAAGCTCTGCTGATGTCTATGAGCAAACTGCATGAAATCTACGGCCTTGAAGATGCAGATGTAATCGTTCAACCTCCCGTCACAACCATGGAAAAGGAACTTCAATTACTATGGGCAGATGTCCTCCGAGTCTCTGTCGACTCCATTGGCCTTGGCAGCAACTTTATTCGTTTGGGCGGTGATTCCATTTCATCAATGAAACTAGTAAGCGCAGCACACAAAATGTCCATCAACTTGAACGTCACGAATATTCTGCAGCACCCTACGTTGCGCGATATGGCGGCAGTAGCTTTACTTAAGCATGAAGTAGAAGAAGCCGACTTAGACCCAACCCCATTCAGCTTACTCCCAACCAGCTTCAATGATCATGAACAGCTTTTGCAGCAGATTGCACGCCAATGCCATATCGAAGAGAAGGATATAACAGACGCCTATCCTGTAACAAGCATGCAAGAGGGTCTCATGAGTCTTTCCCTGCAAATGAAAGGCGCCTACGTGGCTCAAAACGTGCTGAAACTTCCTCCATCCATGGATATTGGAAGGCTGAAGAGTGCATGGTTAGCCACCCATCGTCACCTTGCCATTTTGAGAACGCGCTTGGTCATGATTCAGGGTCAAATGATTCAGACTGTTGTCAGTGAGGATAAAGAAGCTGAGTTTCACGTTGGAAAGAGCCTTCAGGACTACATCTCTGAAGATAAATCAAAACCTTTCGCCCTTGGCATGCCAATGGCACGTTATGCCGTAACATCTAACCCTGACAACGGGGACAACCACATGATCATCACCATGCATCACGCTATTTACGATGGCTGGAGTACTCAGATCGTCAGTCAACACGTTTTAGAAGCATATCAGTTCAATCATTTCGAAGGAATCGAATCCTTTTCCTTCAATCGGTTTATCAAGTACACTGTTGTTGATTGCGACCGGACTGCTTCAGCCAACTACTGGCAGGATCAAAGCCATGGCCTAGAGGTTACACCATTCCCCCAAGGCCGCGAAAAGACAACTTCTGAATCCAACTGGAAACTTATGAAGAAGGAAATAACTCTTGAATCGTTAAATTCTATCAGGGATGTCACTATGACCAGTGTCTTGCGTGCTGCTTGGGCGCTCACTATCTCAGCGCATGCAGACACCAAGGATGTTGTTTTCGGTGTCACCATATCAGGACGGAATGCCCCTGTCGCTGGCATTGACCGTATTGCTGGGCCCACATTAGCAACTGTTCCGATGCGATTCGTTCTACAGGACGAGATGCTCGTAGATGACTTCTTAAGCCATGTTCATCAATCAGCTATCGATTTGATCCCTCACCAGCAGTTTGGCCTTCTCAACATTCGTGAACTCGGTGCCAGTGCCAAGAATATGTGCGCTTTCCAAACCTTGCTGGTTGTACAAGCTCCACAAGAGGATATATCCGCTTCGAACGCAACGCTCGGTGAAATCTCCGGTATCCAGACAGAGCAGGAAGAGGACTATATCTTACGTTCTTACCCAATCACAATGGAATGTTTGTTGGCGTCTGACCGAGTTCTGCTTTCGGTGCAATTTGACGAGTCACTGATCTCCGCAACGATGATGGAAATGATAACAAAACATTTTAGCCAGGCTGTCGCTCAACTCTCGTCAAAGGCACATAGTAGAGAAACTTTCACAGTGGGCTCTGTTTCGCTTTTCACTGATTCAGATGACGAAGTCGTTCGCCGTTTTGCCAACGACTCCAAGGTCCCGCCAACAAAGACAGATGCCACTGTGCATGATTTGGTCCATATACAAGCTTTAGCTCGCCCAGATGCCGAGGCTATATACGGCTGGGATCTGAGCGTTACCTTCTCAGAACTGGACAGCATGACAGATGTTCTCGCCCGGCATCTTGTATCGGAACTCAATATCAAGACAGATACGTTGATACCCTTCTGTATGGAGAAATCGACCTTGGCACTCATCACGATGCTTGCTATCAACAAAGCAGGGGCTGCATGGGTCCCATTAGATCCTAGTCATCCTATCGATCGTAGAATCGAATTGATCAGAGATACTAATGCACAAGTAGTCCTGACGGACTCAACTACCGCGGGAGATTTGACAACAGCCATGCTAGATAACAACTCATACGACGTCAATATTATACCGGTTTCACATGGTTTCATCCAGGTTCTGCAAAATTCTAGCACTTCAGAGGCTGCAACAAATCCCCTCCCATCAGTTAGCCCCTCATCGCCATCATACGTAATCTATACGTCTGGAAGTACCGGCAAACCAAAGGGTGTCGTCATGTCTCACCGGGGCGTTTGCTCAGGCATGAAAGCTCAATCCGTCGCGTTCCTGATGGATTCATCTACGCGAGCCCTCAATTTTTCCTCATTCGTATTTGATGCTTGTATCATTGAGATTCTTGGATGCTGGATTGTGGGTGGTTGTGTAACTGTTCCATCAGAAAATATGAGACTCAATGGTATGATTGCGAAATTCATGTCTGAGTCAAAGACAAATTGGTCCATGATGACGCCGGCATTTGCTACAACAATCAACCCTGAAGATGTTCCTGATCTAAAAGTACTGGCTGTTGCTGGTGATGTCCTACGCAAAGAGAATGTTAACACGTGGTTGCCGCATGTGACGCTTCTTAACGCATATGGACCTACAGAGACCTGTTGTGTGGTGGTTCTGCAGCAACTGAGCTGGGGTGCGGACATTTCACTAATTGGAAACCCAGTAGGCTGTCATGCCTGGATCACTATGCCCTATGACTTCAATAGGTTGGCACCCGTTGGCTGTGTTGGTGAGCTACTCATTCAAGGCCCCAGTCTGGCAAATGGATATTTTCATGATGAAGAGAAGACAAACAACGCCTTTGTCAGACCTACCTGGCTTTCCAACAGCGAATATCCTGTCGTGTACCGCACTGGTGATTTAGTACGCTACACTGACAGCGGTGTTATTAAGTATGTTGCTCGACGTGATGCCCAAGTCAAGCTTCGTGGACAACGGTTAGAGCCCGGCGAGATTGAACATCAAATCTTGATGGCACTAGCAGGACCTACTGAAGAAAAGGCCCGGTCAGATACGCAAGTTGTTGTCACTTTACTCAAGGATGTCAAAGTTGCTGGAGCTGCTGAGCTGGCTGCTTTTGTTCGGTTGAACGATACTCTCACCGGATCCAAATCAGATGAAAGTGGTAACGATAAAACATTACTGCTTCCTCCAACAAGTGAATTCCTAGCAACTATACATGAAGTCATCAAGAAACTGAGACTTGGATTGCCAGCATTCATGGTACCAACCCTCTTTCTGCCTATCAAAGCTATTCCTTTGGGGACAGCCGGAAAAGTAGACAAACGAGCCTTACAAGCGCTGACCAAGGACCTCCCATGGAGTGATCTTATTCATTACTCCTCAACCAATAGCGAAGGCTTAAATTCTGAGAAAGAACAGCCCGTGACAGACATGGAATTCAAGATTCAGTCTCTATGGTCCACCGCTCTTAATCTTACCCCAGACAGCATCGGTCGAGATGACGAGTTTTTACAAATTGGAGGTGACTCATTATCCGCCATTCGTGTCATTACAGAAGCCCGCGATACAAACATCGATATTGACGTCTCAACACTCTTCAAATATCCCAAACTCAAAGACCTCGCTCTGGTGTGCGAGGATCGATCTGGTTCTAAAGAGGCTAATAAGTGTGAAACCATTGAACCATTTGCCCTTCTTGCAGACATGATTTCTCCAAGCTCAGTACAAGAAATTGTTACGAAGCAGTCACATCCAGATACAGGGTCACTTCCAGAGATTGAAGACGCTTACCCTTGTACGTCATTACAAGAAGGTATGATGGCCCTGACCGCAAAAGAGCCTGGAACCTACATCGCTCGTATCCCGTTCCGACTTGCAAGCCATGTAGATATTGAGCGCTTCAAGGCTGCTTGGGGGCTAGTCATTTCCGATCTGCCAATCTTAAGAACGCGAGTCTTTGCATTGGCCAGCGGTGACTCTATTCAAGTCGTCCTCAAAGAGCCTGCATCGTTTGACATTGTTTCTTATGGCCATGGGATCCTAAATGACTGCATTACTGAGTACCTTGAAAAGGATAAACAGGTTCAAATGGGATATGGCACGTCTCTGTCCCGATATGCACTTGTGACTGCGGTCGAAACAAACGAGACAGCCTTCATCTGGACTGTACATCACTCTGTTTATGACGGCTGGTCTCTAGAGCTTGTCAAGAACAGATTCATGAGGGCTTATAACTACTCAGAAGTTGACATGAGCCAAGTTCTTCTACCTCACACCCCATATGTCAATCTTGTCGCCCATGTTGAACGTTCACGTGAGGGAGGCAAGGAATACTGGCGATCGGTTTTGCAAGGAGCTGAACAAACAAAATTTCCTCGGCCACATTTCAATCAGCCTATTGATAGGAAATGCCGAACAGATTCCTCCATCAACGCTACGTTTGATATGCCTTCGCTGACATCTTTGGGGGTTTCTTCCACTGCGTCCATCTCCGTTACTCAAGCCACAATCATCCGCGCTGCATGGGCTCTTGTGGTAGCCGTACACTCAGGATCGGATGGTATCAGCCCTGCAGAGGATGTCGTTTTTGGAACAACAGTATCAGGAAGAAGCGCTCCTGTTTATGGCATCGAAGGAATTGTTGGACCAGCAGTGACAACTCTCCCCATTCGTGTGCGCATCGATCCCACAGCGACTACAACATCCTACCTTCAGAGCGTCCAAAAACAAAGCAATGAATTGATCATGTTTGAGCAATTTGGTCTTCAAAATATCTCCAGGCTTAGTGAAAGCGCGAGAAAAGCTTGCGATTTCCGAACGCTGCTGGTAGTACAGCCTGCCAAGCTCGCAGGATTAGTCGATGAGTTTGCGCATGAGGAACCTCTACTCGCCCAGATACAACAAGATGATGACAGTGATGATGCAGATTCAGGTGGCAAAAGCTTTTTCACTTACCCACTGGTATTCCAGTGTCACTTGCCAGCTGGCAATGGAGACGTCGGTGTGACAGTTACATACGCCTCCTCTGTTGTTTCATCGATTCAAGTAGAGCAAATTCTCAATCACTTTAAACAGGCTATTCGAAAGCTTACTGATGATGCCATGGCAACCCAAGATACCCAAGTGGAAAGACTATCTTATATCTCAGAGCTCAACATCACTAGCCCCGAAGACATCACGCAGTTTAATGACTGGAACAACGAAGACCTTCCAGTAATGAAAGATGTTTGCATCCATTCCTTGATTGAGGAGCAAGCTATTACACGCCCTGATGCACCTGCCATCAACGCTTGGGATGGATCGATGTCATATAAACAACTTAACAGCGCTGCGAATCGATTGGCCCATTTGCTTGTCCAGCACGGCGTGGAGCCCGAAACGCTTGTTCACGTCTGCTTCGATAAATCTATATGGTATTTTGTCTCTATTCTAGCTATCAACAAGGCTGGTGGTGCTTGGGTGCCGCTTGATCCTTCGCACCCGACTTCACGCCACTGTCAGCTTATCGGGCAAAGCAAATCTAAGCTTGCCCTAGCTTCTGACTCAAAGAAACACTTGATGGAGGGGATTATTGAGCATGTCATTGAGGTGACCAAGGATCTCGATGAGCAGCTTATTGTGAACGAAGCCTCAATGACCTCCAATATCAAGAGTGAATTTCCTCCCGAATCAGGAGTGCAACCTCACAATACTGCTTACGTTTTGTTTACGTCTGGTAGTACTGGAGTGCCCAAAGGTTTTGTCATGGAACATCGCTCAGTCGCAACAAGTCAGACAGCTGTTGTGAAACGTCTTGGCCTAAAGCCCAATGCCAGAATGCTGCAGTTTGCAGCCTTTGGTTTTGATCTCTCCATTGGAGAAATTATTGCTCCTCTTATTACAGGCGCATGCATTTACGTGCCATCTGAGCATGACAGAATCAATAACTTGACTGCCTATATCCGCCATTCAGATATTACTTGGGCCTTCCTTACACCTGCCTTCGTCCGGACCATCACGCCTGACCAGATCCCCAACTTGGAAGTTCTTTTACTTGCTGGTGAAGCTGTTGGTCCCGATATTCTGGCGACTTGGTTTGGCAAAGTTCGACTCATCAATGGCTGGGGCCCGGCTGAGACCTGTGTATTTAGCACATTGCATGAATGGAAATCGCTGCAGGAATCATCTGTCACCGTTGGCAAGCCTGTGGGGGGTGTCTGCTGGATTGTAGATGCCAATAACCAACGTCTTCCCGCAGGTTGTGTCGGCGAGATCCTCATCCAAGGGCCTACCATCATTCGCGAGTACCTCGCCGATCCACAAAAGACTAAAGCGACAATTCTCTCAGGCGATGAACTTCCTGACTGGACGTCTAATGGCACAGACCCCCATTGGAACAGAATGTTCAAGTCTGGTGACCTTGGTTTCTATAACCCTGACGGCAGTATTGAGTTTTGTGGACGCAAGGATACTCAAGTCAAGATTCGTGGGCTGAGAGTTGAACTTGGGGAGATTGAGCATCATATCCGCATCTGCCTTGATAACGCGCCACAGGTAGCTGTGATATTCGCAAGCAGCTCTGATAACTCTACTAGTGCTAAGCTTGTCGCATTCTTCTGCGAGACGCACGACTCCAAAACAGCTGGTGTCGATCTTCATCCTGATCTTGCAGTCGTTAGGGATGACATGTGTCTACCTGTGACACCTGATCTACAATCTCGCGTTGCAACCATGGTTGGCCAACTTGGAGCCTCATTACCGCGCTATATGGTGCCGACAGTGTTTATTCCTTGCGGCTATATGCCGTTCATCACATCAACGAAGGTTGACCGCAACAAACTGCGCGACATTGCTCTACAGATGCCTAAGGAAACCATAATTCGTTATTCTTTCGTGGAGAGTATTAAAAGAGTACCAGAAACACCCATCGAGCTTCTCTTACAAAAGATTTGGGCAGAGGATATCTTGAATCTTCCCATGGCTAGTATTGGACGCGATGACAGCTTTATTGCCCTTGGCGGTGATTCCATCGCTGCCATTCGCCTCGTAACCCTTGCTCGAGAGCAAGGTGTCATCATATCTGTTGGTAATGTGTTTGATGACCCCAGATTGTTGAAGATTGCAGAGGTGGCTCAGTTTGCCGATCCAGATTCGGTTTCTTCGTCACAGTCCCTTGCACCTGAGCCATGGTCCTTAATGCCCGAGACCTTTTCATTACAGGAGCTTGTTCCCGTTGTTAAGGAGCAGTGCAGTCTATCTGATAACTTTGAAATCGTGGACACGTATCCCTGTACACCTCTTCAAGAAGGTCTGTTGGCATTGTCAGTGAAACAGCCAGGCTCATATATTGCTCGCTTCATTTACTCCATCGCCGACGTGGCCGCGTTTAGACTTGCATGGAAAGAAGTGATGAATATCTGCCATAACCTCCGAACAAGAATTGTTCGACTTCAAGATGGCACTGCTGCTCAAGTCGTCCTCAAGAACACGGAAGACGATGCTTATTGGCAGTCAACCAACGGTGCAGACTTGGTCACATACTTGGAGACCACCAAAGCAATGAATATGACATATGGCACTAATCTCAGTCGCCACGCTATCGTACAAGGGATGGATCTGCGGCAAGACAAAAGTGATAATAAATATTACTTCATCTGGGATATTCATCACGCAGTATATGACGGGTGGAGTATGGCACTGATGCTCCAAGTCTTGGATTCTGTCTGCAAACAAGCTTCTAGCAACACTGCTATGAATGCAATGTCATTAGTCCCATACTCAGGTTTCATTCGATACATCAAGAACATTGACATTGCTACATCGGCAAAATACTGGGAGGATCAGCTATACAAAGCAACGAAGGCGTCGTTCCCGCCTGTTGTAGCCAAGTCAACGTCTTCCGGGACCCGCACTGTTTATCGAACCATCAAACTTCCCAACTTCAGCAAGACGGGTGTAGTTGGCGCCACTGTTCTTCGCGCTGCTTGGGCGATAGTTTACGCAGCATATTGCGATAATGCTTCTGATGTCACATTCGGTGCAACAGTATCAGGCCGACAAGCGCCAGTTTTGGGTGTTGAGATGATGACTGGACCTCTCATTGCGACGGTGCCTGTACGAATTAAGCTGGATAGAAGTCGAAGGATTGCCGACTTCCTCAAAGATGTACAGCGTCAAGCTACTGAAATGGTCAATCATGAACAATTTGGTCTGCAACGTATTGCTCGACTTGGCCCCAGTGCCAAGGCAGCCGTGGATTTCTCAACCTTGCTTGTTATTCAACCTAAGCATATTGTGGCAATGGAAAACCCTGACAGCGATGATGCCATCATCAAGCTTGTTACTGCCGACGAAGGCTCCACGGGTGAGGAAGCTGATCTCAGCCAATATTTCACCTACCCGCTGGTGGTTCAAGGCCACATGTCTGATAAGGACGTGCAGCTCCATTTCATCTACGACACTGCATACTTGGACGAGGCACAGCTCCTAATCTTGGCCGAGCAATATGAACATGTTGTACAGCAGCTGTTCGTGCTTTATGTTGAAGATAAAAAGCTTGGAGATGTATCACTGGCTGGAAAGATGGACATTGACCAGGCATTGGCATGGAACATGGGTAATGAATCGTCTCACATGGATACTTGGACTGGCTCTACAATCCACGGTCTCATTGAGCTACAAGCTTCTTTGCGACCTGATGCCCTTGCAGTTCAATCATGGGACTGCAGCTTAACTTTCGAACAACTCAACACCAAAGCTAATTGTTTGGCACAATATCTCCAGCAAAACCGCATGGTTCAGCGTGGCGACACTGTACTCCTCTGCCAGCAGAAGTCATCATGGCTGCCGGTGTCCATGATAGCAGTGAATAAGCTCGGTGCCGCATTCGCGATATTTGATCAGTCAGTGGGAGTTGACCAGTTCAAACAACTTCTTGCAGATAACAGATCAAGAACAGTTCTCTGCTCGACAGATCATATGTCTTCGAGCCTTAGCATTCTACTAGAGCATGTAGTTGATCTCTCTTCGGCATCTCTATCCTCCAAGATCAATTCTTACGTCGGTTTTGATGGCCCCGATGCCAAGGTTACATCTTCGGAAGTAGCCTACATCATGTCTGTACCTCTCGAGAATGAGTCGGACAAGCTAAAGACCGTTGTCATGAGCCATCAAAGCGCGTCCGTTGGTCAGCTGCAAGCATCTCACCAGCTGGGCATTACTCCAAATGGCCGTGTCGCACAGTTGTCCGAATGTGGCTCTTTGCTCAACATTTCCGAGATTCTGATGCCATTGATCTCGGGAGCGACAATCTGCATTCCTGATTCTTCTCTTCAGATTGACCGTGATCTTGCACAATTCATTAACCAGAGCAAAATCAACTGGGCCATATTATCCGCACATAACGCTTCTTGCGTGCGACCTGGCGATGTTCCTAGCCTCCAAAATTTGCTTGTGTCTGGTCTCTATGCTCCGACCGATAATCTGAAGGAATGGGCACAAAGTGCCTCGAATGGTCGTCATGTACTCGGTGGTTGGTGTGTCCCTGAAACAGGTGCTTTCAGTGCCCTGTATGACTTTACTGTGGACTCTTTGTGGACCATTGGTCGTCCAATTGGGGATAACAAGTTCTGGATCGTTGATCCAAGAGATCACCGACGCCTTGCCCCCATTGGCTGCTCTGGGCAGTTGATTGTGCAAACTTCCTCACTCTCGGAATCGTATTTCAACGGTTCCTTTATGGAGCAAGCCATCACTGACTCTCAATGGCATCAAGACACCAGCCAGCGATATCTCAAAACTGAAAGTCTTGTCAAGTATACATCCAATGGCACCATCGTGTTCGTAGGTAGTGTGAACTCTGGAAATACTGAACAGCTTATCCAAGCCTCGGTACCAGAGGAGATCAGACGAGTCAATGTTCTACGGAATTCCAGAGGGGAATTACATGCTTTCCTTGGCGTTCATGAAGATCAAATCTGCGAAGCATCCCCCTCTTCCGATATGTTCATCGCATTCTCCAACATCACTGATGGTCTGAGGACAAAGCTGAGGGACCTGATCCCATCTCTGCTTGCCATTCTCCCAGCACACGCAATTCCTAAAGAGTTTATCCTAACCAGAGTCAGCGCTTTGAAACTCCTTGGAAGCGGAGAGCCAGACAGAACTGCTCTTATTAGTCAATTCGAGAGCTTGTCCGAGGAACAAAGTTCGACCCTGTCTCTCGCTTTCAATCTTGCTGCATCCCAAGTTGGAGACGATAGCTCCATGACAAAAACTGAAAAAGAATTGCGAGAGCTTTGGGCCAAGGTTCTCGGACTTGAAGATGCCCAGAAAATCGCCAGAACAGATAATTTCTTCAGACTGGGTGGTGATTCAATTGCAGCAATACAGCTTGTTTCACTTGCACAAAGTCAGAACCTTAATCTTACTGCCTCTGAGATTTTTGCAAATCTGGAATTATCGTCCATGGCTTCATGTATCAACCAGAAGGGTACAACTGAGGTGGATGGCCATCAATCCGCCATCATGGCGCCATTTGAACTATTGCCTGCAGAACTATCGCGCGAATCTACCATCCAAGAAGCAGCTGAGCAGTGCAATCTGAACACTTCCCTTATTACGGATGCCTTCCCATGTACACCACTGCAGGAAGGTCTCATCGCCTTGGCAGAGAAGCAGCCCGGGTCTTACATTGCCCGATTTGCGTTGTCTCTGCCTAGATCTATCGACATCACGCACTTCAAGTCTGTCGTAAACGAGATGTACACGCTGTGCTCCAATTTACGCACTCGCATTGTTTTAGTCTCTGGGAAGAAGCTAGTGCAAGTCATTATAGACGAACCCATCACTTGGAACGAGATCAATGGCGTCCAATCTTCTCTCTCCGAAGTTCTAGAACAGAATAGAGAGGAAATCAACACGACAACAGGGTTTGGAAAGCCTCTCAGTTTCTTCAATCTCGTTCACGATGCCACCGGGTCCAAGCATTTCGTTTGGGACATTCACCACTCGATTTACGATGGCTGGTCGCTAGGAATTATGTTGAATATCCTACAGACTCTATATGACAACGCTCCTCTCCAGGATCTGAAACCGCTTCCTTTTAGCAACTACGTCAAGTATACCATCGAAATGTCTGGAGATGAGGAAGCCAGCAGATCATATTGGCAATCCGAGTTCCAAAACGCGCACGTCTCCCACTTTCCGAAGGCCGATCCCTACAAGCTTCAGGATATGGATGATGATGAAGCTTGTGATTCGACAATGTCTCATAACATTGTGCTCCCTGCGCAGGCTGAGGGACTCGGGAGCATCACTCTTCCAACCATTCTTCGAGCCGCCTGGGCTCTAGTTTTGTCTGCGTATCTTGACTCAGACGACGTTGTCTTTGGCAATACTGTCTCAGGACGTAACGCTCCAGTAAAGGAAATCACGAAAATTGCTGGCCCCACCATTGGCACTCTCCCTGTGAGAGTGCAGATTTTCGGTGATGATTCAGAGAAGCAATCCACAGTGCGACAGTTCCTAGAGAGAATGCAGACGCAAAGCAATGCCATGATTCAGTATGAACACATGGGCCTACAGACAATTGCTCGAATGAGCGATGAATTGAAGGAAGCCTGTAAATTCCAGAATTTGCTCATTATCCAGCCTGGCAGCAGTCGAACGGATGCTGTTGAGGAGGATGAGAACATGGACGAGCTTAGCTTCTTCAAAATACGGGACTTGACATCTGACTCTGGAAGCACTCAACGATACCATGTTTACCCATTGGTCTTCCAGTGTGTGCTAGAATCATCTCAATCGATCAAAACTGTCAGCACGTATGATAAGCGTCTCGTCTCTATGAGCAAAATGGAGACAATCAGCCATCACTTCTCACATGTAGTTACCCAGCTTTTCACTGCTGTTTATTCTTCTATGGAGACTCCCCTCTCCTTCATTACTCTCGCCTCCCAATATGACATCTCAAAAGCCAACACTTGGGCACTCAATGACACTCATCCTGTTCGGACGGAAGATAAATGCATACATGATGTCATCTCAAGCCGAGCTGCTCAGTCCCCAAGCCGTGAAGCCGTCTTCGCTTGGGATGGAACTATGAGCTACAGTGGGCTCGACCAAACATCAACGCAGCTTGCTGCGCATCTCGCAACTCTAGGCGTTGGCCCTGAAACTTTCGTGCCTATTTGCTATGAAAAGAGTATCTGGACAATCATCTCCATGCTTGCTATCATGAAAGCTGGCGGCGCATTCGTCCCGATCGACCCAGCACATCCATTCAGTCGACGCCAGGCATTAATCGATGGTATTTCCAATGTCAAGGTCATGATTTCGTCTCCTTCCATTGCATCCTCATGCAGTGGTCTCGCAGAGCATATTGTGACGCTCTCTCCATCTTTCATTGCAAATCTTCCCAATGTTCAAGATATACCAGTCAGCAATTCACCCACAACCAGCAATGCAGCATATGCCATCTTTACCTCTGGCTCAACAGGAAAACCCAAGTGCGTTGTGATGGAGCACCGTTCCTTGTGTTCCAGCATCATAGGTCATGGACGGGACATTGGACTTGATGCCCAATCTCGGGTTCTTCAATTCTCCAACTACGTATTCGACGTTAGTTTGGGCGAGATCCTCACCGCACTTGCATTTGGAGGAACCGTATGTGTTCCATCGGATGGAGATCGTATGGGCAGCGGCCTGTCGGCCTTTATCGCCAAGAGCCGAGCAAATACGGCCATGCTCACACCCTCAGTTGTCAGCACACTGTCACCGGAAGAGGTGCCTACTCTTCATACGCTTGTCTTGGGAGGCGAAGCTCCTACTCGAGACAATTTGCAAACCTGGCACGGTCGTGTCAAGGTAGTCAACGGATATGGGCCTGCTGAGGCTTGCATATATTGCAGCGTATCCGAGTTCAAGAGCGTCACTGATAACCCCACTATCATTGGTCGTGGCTCCAACTTCAACCTTTGGATCGTGAATCCCAGCGATCCTTCGCAGCTGGCCCCCATTGGCTGTATAGGTGAGCTACTTCTTGAGGGACCTGGCCTGGCTAGAGGCTACCTTAACAATGAAGCTGCGACAAAACAAGCGTTCGTAGAATTAGAACCAAGCTGGATCTCTTCTGCTGATGGAAATCTCGACCAAACCAAGAGGCGATTCTACAGGACCGGCGACTTGGCTCGTTATGGTGAAGACGGCCGGGTTGAGTATCTTGGACGCAAGGATACTCAAGTCAAACTACATGGACAAAGGATTGAGCTCGGGGAGATTGAGCATCAAGTCAAGACCGCGAAGTCGATTCAGGGAGTTGTGGAACACGCCGTTGTCGACCTCATCAAGATTGATGGGCGGAAAGCTCTAGTTGCGGTAATGAATTACGCCGGCCTCACTACGACCATCAAAGACCTACCCTCCATGCTCATAATGATGACCAACTCCATTGGCGCCAAGTTTATTGAGCTTTCATCAGAACTTAGAACAGTACTACCTCCATATATGGTGCCACGGTACTTAATTCTAGTAACGCATATGCCTCAGAACGCATCTGGCAAGATTGACCGCAGGGCTCTACGTCAGCAGATTGGGTCCATGTCGAGCAGCGAGCTAAAAACTTACTATTTCAGCCCAAATGGTTCCAGTCTTCAGCAGATCTCTACCAGAGGGTCTTCAAGAGTGTTCCGGGAACCTTCGACCACCCTTCAGATCAATCTTCGTCAGATTTGGGCGGAAGTTCTTAGCGTCGCAGAGGCGTTTATTGGAGTGGATGATGATTTCTATCAGCTTGGAGGCGACTCTATTCGCGTCATCACAATGTCAAAACAAATACAGCGAAAGTTCAGCATTGAATTGAACATGGGGCTCTTCATTGGGCAAAATACAACCATTGCAAAGATTGCTTCCACTATTGAGAGCAAGTTGGACGCTTCCGCTTCTGCAGAGGGGGTCCAAACACCCAGCGGTAACAAAATCGACCTGCCTGAAGAAATCAAGACTTTGAGCAAGAAAGCATGTTCGCCTCAGTGGTTAAGCCAGCCCAATGCTAAACTTCCCAAGAATGCTTCTATTTTTCTTACTGGAGCCACGGGCTTCCTCGGCACTGAGATTCTGAGACAGCTTTTGCAGGCGCCCGGTGTCGGACGCGTTATTGTCCTTGTACGCGCAACCTCCGTGGAAGCAGGCCGAGGACGTATCGAGAAAACTGCCCAGATTGCCGGATGGTGGTCAACTTTAGACAATGTTCAGAGCAGCAAGTTGGAGGTGTGGACGGGAGATTTATCTCTTCCCCGACTAGGTGTCTCACCTGAACAATGGAATCAGCTCTCTGGTACCAGCAACTCGGGTCTGAGTATCGATGCGATTATTCACAACGGCGCTGTAGTCAATTGGCATGCTGATTTCGAGTCCCTTCGTGCTGCCAATGTTGATTCCGCTGTAGACCTGCTGACAGCAGCCACTGCCTCGAGCACAACAAAGTTCGTTTATGTTTCTGGCGGCCTCAAGCTTGGCGATACTCAAGCCAACCAAGCTTATGCTGCCAAAGAGCTTTCAAAGGCTGGGACTGGTTATGTGCAGACCAAATTCTTAGCTGAGAGTGTGGTGTATGAAGTAGCAACGTCTAACTTCAGTGAAACTGCAGAGCCAGTCCAGCAGAACCGCATCTCAATTGTCAAGCCTGGTGCGGTTCTCGGAACAGTTACCCAAGGTGTTTCCAACACAGATGATTACCTTTGGCGTGTTGTTGCCGCTGCCGCTTCGATTGGTGCTTACCCAGCAGAACCTGAGGAAAGCTGGCTCTACTTTGATGATTCGGGAGCCATTGCAGCTTGCATCCTGGACCAGCTCATGATCAATGACGTTGACCAGGATATCCTCAAACCCGTGAGCCCGTTCATCGATATTCAGAGCGGCTTGACAGTTCCCGAATTCTGGAATCTCATTGAAGCTGAACTTATTCCAAATTCTGTCGATTCTCAAACTACAGACAGCAAGAAATTTAATGCCCTTTCCTGGGATGAGTGGACTCGCCTCGCATTGGCAGACATGGAAGCCGTCGGTGAATCTCACCCACTGTGGCCAGTGCAGCACTTTCTCGGTCGCATTGGAACAGGAACGACACCCGAACAGCACTTACAGCCCGTGTCTGAGGAGAAAACTCGGCTCTCGGAGGTTGTCAAGGCGAACCTGCAATACCTTATCCGGGTTGGCTTCGTTCAGTCATCAACTAGCCCGAGTGTTGGATCTGCAGCGCCGAAAGCAGATGTTTTCCGTCGCTCCAACGGGAAGAATTCACTCTTTTAATTTTTTAGTTAGATATTAGTAGCTACAAGGGACAATAGTCAGATCTTTGTCCTACATTTTAGCACCATTTCTTTTGTATTTCATAGTAGTATCTAGTTAGAACCTTTCTCAATTTACTTTTTATTTTGTCTATTTCAACCAGTTAATATCTCACGATAAGACGTATATTTTGACCTGATGTACAGAATGCCATCATGCTGGGTGTTATATGTGCCGAGAGCCAATGCCCCAGTGCCTGTTACTTACCATCAAAGAACCTTGCCAAATGGAGATGCTCTTATCCTAGGCCTAAGAGTTCGTTAAATTTGGACTGGCTGCCAACTTACAATCAGCTTATTGGTATTGAGCGATGGTGGGTGGTGGATGGTTGCTGGTCTCCATCCCCACCAAGAAGCCAATGGTTGTCATATCTGCTAATCATGAGGAAGTATCTGCACTTTTACACTCCTACTGTTTAGACTCGCAAGCCTAAAACGCACCCCATTGTCTTGACTTCCACAAGCGAGCCTTGAGTTTTACATTGTACTCATCCTAGGCTCCCATTTCAGGGAGCGACATGGGAAATGATGTCCTCGAATAAGCTTTTTCAGCTTAATTACACGCATAGTGTCGCTGCTAGCTTGGCCGTGTCGCGGCCCCGGACCGATGCCTTCCCGGACCAAGACTTTCACTTGCCCAAGGGGTGCGTGCGACTGGTAAGACATGCAAACATCAAAGAGTTGCTCGATCGGGTATTTGGAAAGTAAAGATTAATAATACTAATGATGATTCCGACTGCGCACGTACGTACGCATACACACTATTTTATCTACCTACCATATCGTGTGTAAAGCAAAAACGCAAGCACACGCGTACATGCTTCTCGTAGTAAATCATCCCATCACGTCACCAAGATGGGCCAAGGTGTTCAGGGCAGCCTCGCGATCTCGCAACCAAGACATGCAGGGACAAGGTCGCACATTGTAATTAAGATCTGTGTATGGGGCCTTGACTGTCCAGTCATTGATTAAAGGGCTCTTGGTAAAAGGTCTGTGCTCGATTGATAAATGCAAACTCACACATGGTGCAATCTTCCAAGAAAGCGCTAGGCTCTCGTCGATGTGTGTAAGCGAGGTCGCAAAGTCGGTTTCTCCTCGTAACATGTGGTGTTGTGGTGAACCCTGGTGGTGTTGGTTCTTCCGATGACTTGCATCACATTGGAACACCACACACCTTCTCTGATAGAAGGCATTTGTCCATAATGGCTCCTTTGGTTATCACTACTGTGGTTTTTATCTCTATACCACCAGACATGGCCAATGTCACGCACTACATGACTTCATTCACTATAAATCGAATCAAGAAATTGAGTTGATTCTACAGTTAATGCATTGTTTAAAAACATACAGGATTGTGGTTTCCTCCCGGGTAGGCTCTCATAGCACACGGATAAAATAAAAGAAACCTCAACGTTGTGAGTTTACCTAATCAGCCCAAGCGAATAAGAAGCCATGTTATCCTTCTCATTCGGGACTTTTCCATGATGAGAGCTGGGGAAAAGCAATGTTTTCCTGGGCATTGGCAACTAGTTGAAATGGCTTGCGTGGCTGTAAAAGCACACATCACACACCCACACATAACTTTGCAAGCGTCGTCACTCAAAGAAAAGCATCTTGACCAATCCACTCACACAAAAGGCCACTGCAGACAGCCAGAGGCTTACTTAGTTTCTTAATTGAACTGTCAGAAATTATTCATGGCTGCCGCACATCGCGTTAGACCGAGATTCACTCCGAGATGAGCAACTGCCGAGTTGAACGCCAGTGTTTTTTAGGGCCGGCTTGGTTATTACAGGTTTGGCTACTACAACAACTCTATTGGGGAGAAGCCGTCTTGGTGTTCTGGGCTTTACCAAAGGGCTTCGTATTGTTAACGAGGCCCCCTACATCTGCCTACTCGCATCCTTGGCCATTTACCACCGCGCCAGCCTGTGCGAAATTTAGCCTTCTTTACGTTCTAGACTAAGTCAGCATATCCTCGTCTATACCAACCTGCACACACACAGTACGGATGTATAGTCTACGTAGGAGGCAGCCCCCGAGCAGACATCCCCATCCGCATCCGGATGCGCAACAACACTGCCGTCAGCAAGTCCCACCGAGCGCCATAGCTCGATGCCGGCTTTTCTGGCCGACGCTCCCAAGATCGGTGGCGTAAGTTGCGGCCGACGACCAACAAGTAACAGCAGCTTTTTTTTTCCGACATGATCGGCGCGGGTTCACGCGGGCTTGGGACGGCGGCAAGCACTCATGAGCCTAACAGGATGTGGCTTTTGTAACTCGCCCCCCTCTCTCTTCTTATTTTCCCCTGAACTGGCCTCCACACTCAATACCGTAGCCCCGGCATGGCGTACATATATGTACGGGTCTTGAAAACTACCTACTGAAAATCCCGAGGCTAGTTGTCCTGCATGAGTTTGCAGTCGCCCGCCCCCTGGTGGGCTCCTCTGATCGCCGCGTGGAAATTCTGGTACATGTACATAGCCCTGAAAACGTTTGTCGTTGAACAAATAACGGTCGTCAGATGTGGGATTTTCCCGGCCCGCATAACGAAACGAATTATAAGATGGACTTGCCGTCTTTTACTAAAAGGGAAGTGACGGCAAAAGAGGTATAGATCACTCAGTGCCATACTGAATGGATAGCCAATTTGCCTCAACGTCGCACTCGCCCTCCCTGAAGCAGTAAAGAAAAGAAGAAAAAAGCATCATCAACCATTATATCATGTAAGAAAAACGACGATACGATGGGTGAGAAAGACGAAGTGGGGCCGTTTTGAATGACGCACCCGCCGCCACCACACTTGGAGATGATGACATGTCCGTTTGAGTGTTGCGAGGCCGTCTCTGTTGTAATTAGATGGCACATACACCTACCTAGCTTTCCCGGAAATGCTCTTATGAATTCCGTCTATTGCAATTATCTTGATGACAACTACCTTTCAAACAATGAGCTAGTATTATCACAGCGGATCTAGAGCAGCCTGGGTCTCGGTCGTCGGCCTCCGAGACGGGATTGTAGCTTGGCACGCCCGCTTCAGTCGGAGGTTGAACGTGTAAGTAAGCCAGTACGGCCAAAGTTTGCTTGAACAAACAGTCCAACCTAGCAACCGCCCTGAAAGAGTGTATTCTCTGACAAATTCAGAATGGGAGACTGTGTTGTTGCTTGATAGCAATATTTATTGTGCAACAACTCCAAAGGCAAATTGTTAGATGTCGGACAAGGGCGACACTCCACGTATTTCGCATGGATACTCAAAGTTCATGATCAAGAGATGATTCATTTTACTCTGACATGCTTTTCTCACCCTAAACTAGGACGTGAGGTCTCGCCGGCCAAATCACTCACTGCTTTGCTGCTCCTAGTGGGCCTTCTTGTTTTGCTAAATCTCAAGAAAATAGTGGACTGAAGGGAGGTAGAGGAGCCACAGTTTGTGTTTTATTAGGCACCTGGGAGATTCAAGGCGTAAACACGACCGTGAGGGTGAGCATAACATACTGCTCCCAGTGCCCACGCCAGGATATGCCACGTGGAGGGAAGGGGGCGGAGTGATGGGAGCCATGAGGGCAGCCCTGGGAGAGCTGATGAGCCGCCCCCAACGGAGGATTGGACAGGTAGGGGTCCAGAAACGTGGACAAACAGCTTGAACAGGACGGACAAGAGACGGCTCGCTCTCCCCCTCACAGGAAGCATTCAAAAAAGAAACGGTAAGCAAAAAAAGTAATTATCTAAGAAAAAAAAAAGATGTGCCCAGCCTTGGGAACACGCGTGAGCGAACGGGTTCAAACGTTCATGGAGAGCAAGAAAAAAAAGGTCAAGAGACATTAATAAGCACTAGGCATTTCCCATATTTTGATTCACCATGACGGCGGAGAGGGAAAACGGTGTGCGGGAAGGGAAAAAGCTTGGAGCAAGGTTTCAAGCAAGGACCAAGTGAGTGAGCATTCACCGCGTGGATAGACGGGGAAAAGGCGGGAGAGAGTAGTTGGAAGTAACGGTATCATGAAAGAACGTTGTCTGTATCAACAGTGGCATTTCCATCGATGAGCCAGCCAGCCAGATTTTCTAAAAGATAGGGGGTATGGACCGGACGTGGGAACGGAAACCGTGGCCCGGTGGGCCGGCGGCGCCGTCAGAAGCCATCTACAGTGTAATCACCCTACCGTATAAACGAGCCAAAATTCTGGGCGTACTAAAATCTGGCCGTTGGACAAAGTTGGTTGAAGATAAGGCTTCCTCGTAAGGCGCGATAAAAGCCGAACTAGCTGACTGACAGACTGACAAGAGGCCAAGCGAAGCACCAAAAAAGATGGACAGAGACAGATGTCGCCCGTTTACACAGCAAAACTAGGCTTGATATTTATTAGCGTGGGCAAAAGGGTAGAAAAAAGGCCCCAGAAAAAACAACGCCTCAAATCAAAAGCAAATGTCCAAGCCCCCTCCCTTCTTCTTGGCCCTCACAGAAAACGGTTCGGCAAGTCGAGCTTCCGAGGCACTGTTCTCCCTCTTTCTCTGTTATGCTCACTCACTCACTTACTTATTCTTCTCTAGACTGTTTCTTTTAGTAGAAGGCAGAGAGGGGCCACACTGACAAAATTACCCCGGGAGCGTGTCGTTTTTAGCTTGTCAGGTCCACCAGGGCCTTGTAATAAAAGTAATGACATGGGGGGGAGGCTACCTACAATTTGACAGTACGACCCAAGTATAGGTCCAAGGTATACATACAATCTTAGACATACGACATGCGCCCGTGATCCGTGTTTGTGATGGATCGGCCGAGTGGGCTCCCGCTGTCTTTCATCAAGTGCCAATTGTCTGCCAAAAGCAGGTCTCAAAGAATAGGTGAGGTTGGCGGCTCTCTGTCTGTGCGTGCAGTAAATTCTTCGTTGTACGACATGACATGAATTGACAATAGCAACACCAGTTCTTCTTACATCTTGAACAGGGGGGAGGGGACGCTTTTCGTGCGGTGCCCGATCAACTGTGATCAGTCATCAAAATCAACCCGAGCATCCAGCAAGCAGGGGGTGTTTAGGGCGATATGGCGATCCGCATCCTGGGCAGGCCCATTGTATCTGAACCCGAATCCCTGGGTGTTGGACGCACAGCAAACCCATCTGGGCCATCTGCGATCTGGGCTGCCTGGTTTCCTTTCCTGGTCTTCGCACAGTTCATGGTAATCATCTAGACAAGATCAGCAGTCAAAGCGATTGCCCCCACGACGGGCTGGTTTCGAGGCTGACGTTGCATTCGCATTCCAGACGGGACCTGAGAGCCTCTTAAATCTCAGCGCTCTTGTAGCGTCGCAGGGCCTATTCGGTCTGGCGGCCCGCTCCAACACAGAGCAGCACAGGGCACTGTGACACTTGGGTGACGTGAATAATAGTACCAGTACGGAGTAGTAAAGGTATGGACAGTACCTGAGCCGTAAGCAGGGTTCTGCTGGGGAGCTTAGCGCCAGGCGCCAGTCTGTGCACCCGTGCAAGACGAGCGGTTGGCGTGAGCGAGCCGTGGCAAAACACCTCAGATGCGTCCATGCAGAGCGACCTTGAGGGAAGCCACTGTCTTTGACTGTCCTGGAAAGTTGGGTTTGATGGTTGTATCCGTACCTGTACGGTGTTGTCATACAGAGAATTCACCACGCACAGACATCGGGTGCCTGAGTACGTCCTGGCCAGAGGTTGACACACAGTGAGCTCATCACGTGCCAGTCTCGTGACTTTTGTGCTCTGCGAGCGCCAACACCATAGACACAGGAAGCCTCGTATCCATGACTCGCTCATTACATTCCACATGAGCTCACTGGGTCAAGTGAGATGAGCCCTCTTTCTCTCTGCAGACACTGTGCTGTATTACATACATAACATATGCACTGGTACATGTTGTCGTTGAGAGAAAAGGAAATAAAACACAACATCAAGAAGGAATAAAAGAAAAAAAAGATCCGGCCAAGCCACGAATAAGCCACGGTCGGCTCTAAGTCAATTGCTGGGATTTGATGTCCGCAAATGCGGGGGGATCAGATGCCAGACGGGACAGACAGCGTGTCGTCCACTGTAGGTTATTATTGTGGGTGCTTAGTACTATGTACAGTACAGGGCCACCTCGGGTTGACAGCGGTCCAGTACAGGCACCAGACAGCTTGACAGGGCCTTGCGGCAGCCCGCCAACGTCTCCACTGCCACTGCCACTCAATGCCACTGCCGCTGCAACAACCACATTCGCCCACTGCCGGCCAGCTACCCGGTACATCCATGGTTGATAGCTGGGAGCAAGTATCAAACAGAACTCCATATCGGAGATATCCATCGGCCATGACAAGATCATTAGATCAGATGCTCAGACGTTCTGAGCACTTTATGCCCGTGAATAATCGGGCATGGATAAATGAGGACAGCTAGAGTCAACTAGTATGCTATCATATTAATGAAAATACAGTTACTACGAAACAAGTCATGCACTTTGAGAGACTCTGACTTTTGACGTGGCCAACAATACACAAAGCTCGCCTCACCATTGAAAGACAGCCAAGAAACAATACTAAGACATTCAAGACGGCTTTTTGGCTGTGCTTTCAAGAGAAACAAGAAAAACGTGCAGCACATGCTGGGCTTGCCACCCGCCGCCTGATTGGACCCTACCTGACAAGAAAAGAAAAGAGAACTCTTCCGGTCCAGTCAACAGTTCAAGAGGGCTGGCTCCGCCCATCCCACAATCCATCATCATCCTCTATCCATGCCCGCATAAGTGTATCCATGCCACCCCTGTCTCCCCTCCCCCCATCACCAACTGATGGATCGTCGTCCCAAAGCAAACCAAGCAGCCAAAAGGGAAAAAAAGCAACTGCTGGAAGCCAAGCCGACTGGCCGGGACTGCAAAGAGACCCAGCCTAATTCAGCCCACTCCAAGAGCAGAGCCAACCAGAACCAGCGGACAGGGGGAGGCTCGCAGTCAAAAGGAAAAGCCCCAGGTTTAGGTGCTGTTGGCAAGACACGATATGCAAAGCAAGGCCGCCGCCACCTGAATTCGTGATTCACCCCCGCCCGCAAGCCAGAAAGAAGTAATATGCCTGTACGAGGAGAAAAGTGTGTAACTCGAATCGGGCCCATCATTGAGAAGCACCCACCTATCTACACACGGGACAAGCTTTGTATGGTACCTATGGTATGGTACAGTACAAGCTCACACCTTGCACAACGTTGTAGACTTGGGACGACTAGAGAAAAGCCACCACAGACGAAAGACGGCAAGCCAGAGGTAGGCAAGCAGCAACAATCCAACATCCCATACATACCGTACGGGACTAATGCACAGAGGATTTATGAAAAAAGGAAATACTTTCATTCAAAACCAAAAAAAATATGACCATTAAATTCTCAATTGTCTGTCAACGGGTAGTGGCCAATCTCCAGCATGCCTCCCTTGCAGCCCCAAGGAAAACATAAAAGATAGAAAACGTTGCGGCTTTTCCACTCCCCTCGCTGTTGTCGAATGAAAACCCTGTGTCACATCCTTTTTGACAGAAAAGCAAAGACGGGAGAGGCGAACAACAAGCAAGACCCTGATGAAAGACAACCCCCCCTCAAAAAAAACAACAACTTACATCACAGCAGCAAAGAGAAACAAAAAACACCCCCCCCCCTCTCACACACATGCACCCCCCCACCGACCAACAAAACCCACCAAACCCACCAACCAAAGTCTGTGATATACCAGGTACCTACCTACTTTGCGCAGATACCCTCCCTCGCATTGTCCTCCCTCCCTCGCGATATTTATCGGGCCTCGTCTCCGTTCCCACACCCTTCGGAGAATTGAATTGAATGAATAAAGATCCCTTGATCACCCTCATATTTTGACAAGTTTTTGTTTTCTTCACCATCCGCAGCACCATCCGGCAGAGGGCATCCGACTCTTAGGAAGTTCATCAGTCTAACCCCCCCCCGGCATCAACCGTCTTTCCGGAACCGCCACCAAGATATTCCTCCCCGGCATACGCTGGGAACAGCGGATATCGACATCATGGACCCCATGGCCCCCATGCCCGTTATCACCATCTACAATGTGCCTAAACAACCGGCCCTATGGGACCGAGTCGGTGTCTTCTACATGACCTTCTGTGCGTCATGGACATTCCTCGTGGCTGTTGGAATGGCATTTTGCTGGTACAACCGACATCTGCCCATCATCCGGATCCGAGGAATTGGTCTAGCATTCTTATCATTGATGTGTCTTCACACATACTGGATCATGGCTATGATCACATATCCGATAGGACGAACTCTGCCCCTGGTTCTCGCCTTTGATGTTCAGTACTTCGTCATGGGCAGCTGGTTCCCGCTGGGAATCGCTCTCTTCCATTATTCAAACTGTCGCTTCCTTCACGTCGCCAAGCTTCAGAGACAGTTCACTCATCCTTCTCTGCAGAAGAAGAAGAAGGAAGGATGTAATGGAGCCAAGACCTCTCTGCTCTGCCGCCTGCGCAACATGGAGTATACCAAGCGAACTTTTATGTTTATCGGTGTTGGCGTCTTTGTTCAGGTGTGTTCACCCACGAGCTAATAAAGATCTGGACCATCTTGCTAAACAATCATCTTCAGGCTTGCTTTACTTTGGGCATGTGGTTTGCTTGCCGCAAGTACCACCCAACCTTTGGTATTCCCGGAACAGAGATCCGTGGCACAACCATCCCCGAACAAGTCAAGGATCTTGGCCGAGGTTGGGAGTGGTGGCCTACAGTCGTCTGGCAGTTCATCTGGTGCTGGTTTGTAAGTATTGAATCAAAAACCCAAGCGAATAAAAAAAGACAAAGTTGCCTAACTTCTTTCAGGTCGCACCTATCATGCTTTACCGAGCCTGGAACATTCGCGATACTATGGGATGGCGCGCCCAGACCATTGGCTGCTGTCTCTCCAGTCTTCATGCCACTCCCATGTTCTTGATCGCCTCTTACGTTCCCATCTTTGACAAATATGTCAACACTTACTTCTCTCCTAGCCAATGGTAAGTACTTTGAAAATCTGCACGCACAGACACCAACAAATGAACAAACGAGAATACTGACCAGGGTATAGGATTCATTTCTCTACCTCCATGTTCGAGGTTTTCACCGTGTTTGTGCCATGCTTCATGATTGTCAAGCACTACTTCATGACCAGGAAAGCCATTGCCAACAACGCCAAGTGGGAGACACAGTCTCAGACCACTACTCTCAGGTCCTCAACCGCTGTCCAGTGGAAGTCATCATCCGTCAATCTCGCTGAGAAGGGTCAGACTATAGATTTCCTTGATGAGGAAATGAGTGATCGTCTGTTGACCATGGGAGCTCTTGAACACGTTCTGCACGAGAACCCCGGCCCTCTTCAAGACTTCTCCGCATACCGTGACTTTTCTGGCGAGAACATTGCTTTCCTCACCCGGACTGCCGCATGGCAAATGTCCTGGCCCGAGCAACCCACCGAGGACCAGCACCTCGTCATGTTCAACAGCGCTCTTGCCATCTACACCGACTTTATCAGCCCCCGTGACGCCGAGTTCCCCCTCAACCTGTCATCTCCCGACCTCAAAGCTCTCGAAGCCATCTTCGAGAAGCCAACCCGTATCCTCTGTGGAGAAGCTCGCATCAACCCTTCCACGCCATTCGACAGCGAGCTCCCCATGTACAGCAACCAGTCCCCCAGTGCGTCAGGAGATCTCACCCTCAGGGCACAATATACTGGCGAGATCCCTAAGCAATTCCTGCCGACCATCTTCGATAAGGTCCAGACACACGTCAAGTACCTGGTTCTCACCAACACCTGGCCCAAGTTCGTCGCCGAGATGCAGCGCAGACGGTCAAGCGATACCGGGCGCAGCGAGTACACGTCAAACTCTGACGAAACTCTCGAGAGCAAGGCATCAAGCCGAGCCACCACTATTACTAATTTCATTCGCACAAAACTCCACGGTCGTTCAGCATCGCAATAGGCGGGGCAATGAACAGTTTTTAATTGCGTCTTTCTTCAAGACGTCAATACTTCTCATGTATATATAGCTATACCTGTACATAGTTGCTAGCTATGCTGCTAGATGCTGTCGTTACGTACCAATTAATGGACAAAGAACTTAATGATATACCAAATATTTTAAAAGTAGTAGTCTCAGTACCAGACCCTTTGACCTGAAACAAACATTCGATGATGGACAAAACGAGTAGGCAGTGGAATGCCCCTCAAAGTACATGATCAAATACTGGATGTTATCCAGAAAAAGCAACCTGTCCAGCTATTTGGTCCGGGAAATAGAAAAAAACCCTTCATCCCGTGAGCTTGGACGAGACGTACCAGAAAAAGAAGGAGGTCGGAACTTTTAGGTGGCTGGTGATACTGACTGAAACGAACACAGCATGATTTTTGTAGGTAATGGCAAAGAAAACAGCAATTGAGAACTATTTGCGTGCCACTACCTCATCCTCTTCTTGAATTTTTGTTCTTGCGTCGTGGGTAGAGACTGTTGAATTTGAGGCTGTGTGGTAGACGCGCACCATGTGATCTGTCTGTGAGTGATAATTGTGAGGGTATTAATGCATACCAAAAAAATACAAGTCGTTATGCAAAGTATCATAATGCAGAATTTGTGCGATGGTTTCCATCGAGCCGCCTTGGAGCTCAATCGGTGCAACCCGCCCGGTTAGCTCAATCGGTAGAGCGTGAGACTCTTAAGTGTCACGATTCTAAACAGTGGCGATATCTCAAGGTTGCGGGTTCGACCCCCGCATTGGGCTTTTCCTATAGCACCCGAGATGAGAAATCAAGGCGGTTCAGTTCTTTTTTTGCTGATTTTGACTTCTGAATCATGCTCAGGATACATATTTACCCCCTTTCCTACAAACAACTGAGTGAGCTTTCTTTATTCGTTCTAATGCAGTCAGGATCTGCCAATCTCTACAAGCTATCGTGCCCGCATTTTATCGCATATATACATACATGAAGTCGCTATTCTATAAATGAGCTGGTATTGACAAGGTACTAACTAACTACTTACTACTGATTGACAGTTGTTGATTTATTGCAAAGCAACGGTAAATATTTGAAAAGCTGAAACAGTGCCAATGTACATACATACAGACAGGCTAGCATTGATGGTGGGATATAAGATTTACCACGTAGTTTCGTGGGTGAGCATTGACTAGACTAGCATGCACATCACTTAGCGGATATGAAAAGATGGTGTAGATATTCACTATATCACGCATGCACTCTGTCACTTCGATAAAAATAATGAGATAAGAGAACCTTTAAAAAGATGGCGTTCATTGGTAATACCCGCCGGAAAACAGTCATATCGCTGTGAGGGTATTCGCGACTAACTTGTGTGACCATTCGTCGCGTCGGCGATGTGATTTATACTTCCCATCAATCACCAGCGTTTGCTTGTTCTCGAATAACAACCCGAATCTTCGTCACTTGTCATTATTTCTTTACATGATCAAATGCCAAAGACAACATTTTTTAGCTGGCGTAAACCCTGTCGCAACTCATTTGTGGACCTTCGGCTACCCGATGAGGTTCTGTGCGGGTATCCATCCAGTCTACAGATTCCCCAGAGCGGAAGATTTTCACCTACCGAAGACCGACCATGTTATTCCTCAGGCTGCATTCTCGGGAAGCTCACCCTGCAATCAGGGTTAAAATTTCCTCATTTGGTAAGTATAGCGCTGCCCCGTGACTGCAGCCCGAGGCATAACACGAAAGACCGACACACGAGCTGATCGTCGCGCCCCGGAAGTCCCGCGTTGTCCGACCGAATCCTGTATCCATTATGGCCGGCCCCTCCCGCTAACCCTAACCCGTTGAACCCGCACCTTGCAACGGGGTATACGAAGGAGCACACCTCCATTTGAAACAAGAACGCAAGCGGTATAACGCTGCAGGGAGGATGCATAGCCGCATGGGTATTATGAATTTTCTTTACAATGTAATAGCCTGCAGTTAGGGGGTGACTCGCGTTTTGGAATACTGCTTTGATGTTTTTTGATTAGAAATCGATACCCGTTCAGGGGGAAGTATTTTGTCGTTGTAAGATGTTGTAAAGGCATGTGAGGCAGGCTAATAGAAGAATATTCTTGGTGATTTGTTGGTATATAAGAACAGCCTGTTCGGCAGTAGAAATGATTCTGATGAAAGAGCATCTCATTCAAACAGTTCATTCAGTAAACAAATCTCACACTCTACAACTCATTGTTCTCGATTGTGTCTCAATCACAACCACTCACCCCCACACAACAAAAGTCACCATATAAAACTGCCAACATGTCCAAGAGAATTCTTGTTGTCGGCTCTGGCTTCGGCGGTATGTGGAGCGCCATTGCCGCACGGCGCATCATCACCCAAAGCCCCAAGGCAGCATCCGTAGGCGCCGACATCGAGGTCGCCCTCATTGCTCCGGAGGAGAGGCTTGTCATTCGACCAAGACTTTACGAGCCCAACCCGGACAGAATGAGCGCTCCTCTCGGCGACGTCTTCCGCGCCACAGGTGTACGCTTCATCAAGGGCAGTGTTGACACCATCCGCACATCGGCCCACGAGGTGGACATGGTCGACCCGGCTGGTGTTCGCTCTACAATCTCTTACGATAAACTGGTGCTGGCTGCGGGAAGCAAGTTGGTGCGGCCCCCGATCCCGGGGCTGGAGGAGCACGCGTTCAGCGTGGACTGCATTGAAGACGCTACGGCGCTCGAGGCCCATTTGAAGAAGCTCCCGAGTCTCCCGGACTCGCCAGAGCGCAATACGGTTGTTGTCTGCGGCGCTGGATTTACCGGCCTCGAGGCTGTGACTGCGCTGCCAAACCGTCTCCGTGCTATCTTTGGAAATGATGCCAAATTCCGCATCGTTCTTATTGGCAACGGACCTGAAGTTGGATCTGATATGGGACCAAACCCGCGTCCAGCCATTGTCAAGGCGCTTCAAGAGCTAGGCGTGGAGACAAAACTCGGATCCGGGGTCACGAGCATCGATGCTGGAGGGGTCGTTACTGCCGACGGAAGTAGGACGAAGACTCTGACAGCCATCTGGACCGCCGGCGTAAAGGCCAGCCCGTTAACTCGGCAGATCGCGGGAGACAAAGACCACGCTGGCCGGCTGCGCGTCGACAAGGACCTCCGCGTGCCCGGCGTGCCAGACGTTTTTGCCACGGGCGACTCCTGCGTAGCCGCAACGGACGACGAGGGAAATTTCAGCACCATGTCATGCCAGCACGCGCAGCCAATGGGTCGCTATGCAGGCCACAACGCTGCGGCAGACTTGCTGGGCGAACCCCTCATTCCTTACTCCCAGCCCGAGTACGGCATTTGCCTGGATCTCGGGGAGAACAACGCCGTGGTGACGCGGGGATGGAAACGGGAACCTATCTTAACGGAGGGCAAGGCAAAGGAGATGAAGACGTTTATTAATACGACCCTGATTTACCCGCCTGAGGCGGATGCTGAGAAGGCGTTCGCAGCAGCAGATCCACTTGGTGAGCCTCCTGTTTTGTAAATGCAGGAAATCGGATGGGATGTATTCATCATTTTGTTGTCTGTACCCACCAACCTGTGCTGGACTTGTCTGTGGAGAAAATGATAAGCATGTGTATAATTAGACTATAATTCTGGTATAGAAAATACCTCTTTGAAAGATGTGGATTTTGTCTTCGTGATCAATCTGACTGTGCCATAATCCGTGGTTCGCTTCATAGCGACCGATTGGAAACCCTTTTCCTTAGCTTGATTGTGGTTCTTCATCTCCATTCGAGGAGATGTGTAATGCCCATAATGCCCTGATACACGTTCGGCTTGTCTCCTTTTGTGTTTTGCCGCGACTTTTTATAACCTCTCATTGTGGCTATCAGCCAAAGCACATTCCCTTCAACCAGACTCAAAGGTATCCTAATCCCGCTGGTCCGCCAAACTAATATGAAACGTAGTCCATGTTGCCTCGCGACAGAGCCTACTAGTTCCGCAAGAGCGGGGATTCCATCGCCAAACCAAGTAATAGCTTCTTTCGAGGGCGTCTTTCCCAGCTTAAAATCGCTGGCGAGCGCTCTGCCGCCCTCGTTCACAATCTCAGCGACGCGGAACAGCATCGAGTGAGGCTTGCCTAGAGTGTGAGGGGAAGAATTGGAGATGGCTCGTGTGGAGGCTTGCTCTTTGAGAGCGATGGTGTTGGTGAGACTGCGTTTTTTGGCGGGCTGATTCTTTCGTTGAGTTGCTTTTGCATCGATGTCTACACCCATGCCAATCGCATCGGGGAACGTGGACGAAGAGAGCTCTGCTAAACCGCAGCTGAGGCTGAATGTTTGTCGATGAGAACTCGACCTGAATGTGACTTATCGGTTGCCGGTGTGCCTTTTGAGAGTGGTATGCTCCATGGCAGGATCTGTGTGCTCATGGGGTGTCGTTTCTCATTTTGGACATGCTGCAGGGTTTGCTGTGACGGGCCTTGTTGCGAAAGCATGTGTCGAGAAGGTTATGAACTTGAGCTCGTCGAATGAGCTTTTGCTGTCAGTCATATTTGGTGTTAAATTCTGGGACTATGCTCGAGCAGGTGTGTTCCATGGTCCAGTCAGCTTGGAGTCGCAAAGAAAATTGCATGCTGTGTGTTGTAAATTGTTGGAGGGTTTGAAGAGATAAAGTGATTTGACAAGACCAAATAATATTTAGTGCACTTCCAACCTTTGATCCAAGTCACGCCCCCCCCCCTAAACGTCATTGAGGGGCACTGGATGCCAGCCTCCTCCACCTGGAATTACATGCACATCAACTTGCACACACAAGAAACATCTTCCAGTTACAACAGGCGCCACCGGTAATTAGAAAACATAGCTCACCGTACTCCGTACATCACCTGGCAAACAAATCACGGGGCACAGTTTTCAATTAAAGTTGAGACCGAGACACATGTTCGTCGTATCCAGCTTCTGTGTGAACCATGAGGCAGCCCAACCGTGCTGTGGTTAGGCATTCGCAGTGGCTGAACACCCACTGCCAAGGATACCTAATGGATATCATCCCCCCCAGCCCAGCCTTATTTACAGCGTGCAAGGCCCTCCAGCCAGCCACCAGCAACCCCGCATTTTAGCGTCTCCCTTGGCTTAAGTGCCTGCAGCTGGTGCCTGGCCTTGGCCCGATTGGCATTGGGCTGTGCCTGAATCGACGAACTTGGAGGCTTCTTCGGAACTGTCCGATCGTAGATCCGAATCCCAGCCTGCCGCCAACCAACACTTTGAGGCTTAGATGGCACGATGAAGAATAACGACTGCTGGATGTCGTCTGACATTACAATACGACTTCTGAGGCATCACTGTTGGAGGGACCTCAGTCTTGCGTTCTTCTGCAGTGCTCTGCGTACTAATTGCCAGGATGCTGGACATGTTACAAGCACAGCCATTGTGATGCCTTGCTGTCTGTTTGCCTGTTTGTCATGAGGCTCATTAGAGGATATGATATGCTTGATACATCATGAGACCGAGATTTCATTTTCTCTTTATCTATTCTTGGCTCTTCAATGTTTGTTTCTAATTTGTTGCAATGTTTGATACATACCGAAGGAGCTCTGGGTGCTAATGGCAGTCGATGGCTGGTGGATTTGTCGCCTCCCATCTCCCTCCACAGACTTTTCCATTTTAGCGTCTTGCCAGTGTCTACAGCGTCATTGAACCGTGGCCACAGCGACAAACAGCGCCCAGCCGCCTGCATCAACGTTTCTCCCTCTTCCATCCACTATTACGAAGTCCGCCCTGTGCCAAGTCCCCCAACATCCAGCATCCAGCATCCAACCTCCTCCGCCCGGTCTCTCTCTTCTCTCTCTCTCTCTCTCGGATGAACCGACAGAATGCCATGTTTGGATCGAGATTACCACTGTGATAATCCCCATCGTGACAAGAGGCGCCATCACCTGTCGTGGACTGTTGCGAGCTCATGGCCGTAACAGGTGGTGGCATTACGACGACGTGGGAGCATCTCGTTGGCTACGTGTCACTTGACGACTGATGTAGGCGTGCCAGAGAGAAGATGGCATCCTCATCATGTCCAAAATCGGATTTCGGCGCAGCAATGCAATTCAAACTGTTCGATCGACATATTGCAGATGTGTATTGCTATCGGAAAAGGTACATTGCGGGTCTCAGAAAATGCCCATCCAGAAAAGACGCCAGTTCACAAGTCCACAACCACGAGGCCATCGCCAGCCGCACCTTTTCACCATCACGAACTCCCCTCCCTTGACTTGCCTTGCCACCTCTGCCTCACCCAACCACCGCTCCCAGCTTCTTGGATGTTGTGTAAGTCCTAGGTTGCGATGATAAAAAGAGTCAATAATCGCACATACTACTCTGGTTCTTTTTCTTTTAGGTCTTGTTATTCATCATCACCATCATCATCATTCTTGCTCTTCTTAACCACACAATGCATCGACGCCTCATCATATTCTTAGCTACAGTGCTGTTGTTACAGAGCACTGTGGCCGCACCTCTTCCCGCCAAAACAACACACAATCTCCCAATTGTCAAGACAACAGTCAACTCAAAAGGCCAGGTCATTGACTGGGTAAAAGCCGAATCTCAAGGAGAGATTGCGACGCCGCCGTCTTCGCCCCCAAGATCCCGGATCAAGGCGAGGGCCTTACTAGCAGAGGACCCAGCGGCGCACAAGGGGCCGGAAGGCACGGTGCCCATCTTTCGTTCCAAGGCAACTAAGCAGCAAGCTATTAAGAAACTGCCTGGTCTCGAGGATAATTCGACATTGACTGATGGCATTCGGGCCAAGGCGGGCTATGCTGGCGAACATTGGTACGCAAGCAGTGGACAGGTCGTTCCTAACCTGGGTGGCTCTGCTGTCTACAGTCTGTTCAACCCCTATGTGCAGTACAGCTCGGACTTTTCGTTGGTGCAGACAGCTGTTATCCGCGACAACGTCCCGGTCGCAGGTGGCGGCTCTGTTATACAGACCGTTGAGGCTGGCTGGATCAACTACCCTGACCAAATAGTGCCACCGCACCTGTTTGTCTTTTTCACAACCAATGGCTACCAAGGCATGAAAGACAACATCGGCGGCTGGAATCGCGACGTCGACGGTTGGGTGCAGTACGATGACGAGATCTACCCTGGCATCACCTTCAGCCCACTGTCGCAGGACAACGGTGGCCAGTATGGCATGGAAATCCGCTTTTACCTCTTTGAAGGCAACTGGTGGCTCTGGGTTTTGGACCGGTGGATTGGCTACTACCCTGGCCGACTATTCACCCGCGACGTCTCCCCCTTCAGCACGTTGCAGACGGGCTCCAACCGCATCAACTTCTACGGCGAGATCTTCAACAGCGGGACGGCGCTCACCACCACAGACATGGGCAGCGGCGAGTTCCCCGAGTTGGGATTTGGCCGTTCCGCATACATGCACAACATTACATACACGGACCTGGAGGCACACGACCAGCACTTTGACGGCAGCCAGCAGCTTGTCACGAGCGACGCAGCAAGATATCGCCAGGAAACACACTTCAAACCAAACAGCAACTGGGGCAGCTACGTCCTCTTTGGAGGACCGGGCGCCGAGGGCAAAGTTGGCGGTTGAGGTTGCTAATCTCCCTCAAACTGCTTCATCATTTACGGCGTTTTTTTGTTTCTGTTTTTTTCTTCTCGTGGTTGGACCACGTTTTTTGCCCTTTTTGTTTTTCTGGCATTAATGACTTTACGCTTTTGATGATTTTCATGTTATCTTCAATTATTCATGTAAATACCGCAATTGTTATCCTGCAGGATGGGGAGTTCTTTTACGGTTCAGAATCCTCAACACCAGACAGATAAGTACAGTATATAAAAACAAGAATGTAAATATGTTAAACTCGGTTCTCAATTTCCCCCTCTTGCATTACGCGCCACTGAAGATGGAAGAAATGGAGGTGAAAAAGATGATGGTATTAATGCAGGCTCGCCAGACAGTCAAGTCCAACACCTGGTAAGGGAGCTTGTACACTTTATGTGGGCCACGATGCCGACCATCATGAATGCAGCATCTTTTAGGTCTCATACCGACTTCTCTCCCTGTTCGTCCTGCTTCTGCCTCATTACATGATCCGGTTTGAACTCCTTATTGGTACTACAGGATTTGATGAAGAACGACGCCAGACACGCAAAGACAGCGCAACCCACCAAGAACTCGGCGACGCTCTTACAGCTCTGCGCAACGGCAATCTCAAATGCTTTTTGCACAGCTGGATTACGTGAGTCTAAAAGGTGTCCTATGCTTGTCGCTACTGTTGACGGCAGATTCTGAGCGTGGAGGTGAGATTGAAGGGTGTTTTGGAGTATACTACCGCCAATTGACACACCGATGCACATTCCGGCGCTCCGTAAAAATGTGTAAAGGACAGCCGCCTGCGAGGCGTCGAACCCAACAGCTAGAGCCTGGGTGCAAATGTTGAATGAAATCAAGATCAGACCGTGGCCGACACCGGCAACCATGAAGATCAATACCCGGGCGTACGTTCGAGTGTCAGGGTCCAGAAGGATCAAAAGGCCGGACGATAGGATACAAATTATCCACCCTAACCATATAGCCCATCGGAAATGTCCAATTCGCTTGATGATAATCCCTACGACGATGGTACAAGGAACAAGGGATGCAGACATCGGGATGAGACTGACGCCTGTCTTTGTTGGAGAAAAGCCTTTGGCTCCTTCAAAGTAGATGGGTAAATAATAAAGGCTGCAGTATAGCTTTGATGCCAAACACACAAATTCTCTCACGTTAGCAACGACTTCAGAACGACTACCGCCTACGCTCACTACTGGGGATTGTTTTGACTCACCATTGCTCCTTGAATCAATGTTCCCATATATGCAACAGCAGACGAAAGATCAGTCATGATGGAAACTCTCAAAAAGGGGCGCTTGGCCCCGTACAGCTCCCACACAAATGCTGCGACCAAGCCAACGCCACCAGCGACGATAGGCAGAATAGTACGCCAACTATTCCATGGGAACTGAGAGCCGCCCCAAGTGATTCCAATGAGGAAGCTGCTGGAGCTTGCTGTGAATAGAACCATGCCGGCCCAGTCGAAAGTTGTTAGTCTTGTCCTCACACTAGGCCGCTTCGCCGTCAACGTAACGCTGAAGGGCACAAGCAGCAGACCAATGGCGCAAAATGGAAAATTGATGTAAAAGATCCAACGCCAATTGGCGTGCTCTGCCAACAAGCTTCCAAAGGTAGGAGCTCCGATCGAACCTAATGACCAGAAAATGCCTATTAAGGAGATGAATAGGGGTCGTTGCCGAAGGGGGATGATGTCGGTCAGGATGATGTTGTTGAGCGAGAGAATACCGCCGCCTCCAACTCCTTGGATAGCTCTTCCTGCCAGCAAAGCCGTGAAGTCTTGGGATAGACAGCACACAATGGTGCCTACGGTGAAGAACATGACGGAAATGAAGAGCAGGGGACGGCGACCGAAATCATCAGAAAATGCGCCAATGGCAGGCTGAAAAATTGCAGAGGTCAGGAGGTAGGAAGATCCAGCCCAGAAGGATTCTGTGGTGGTTCCATTTAGATCCGAGGCGATGATCTATTCGAAGGAACATTTTGTTAGTTTTAGGAGTGTGCTTCTAATTTTTCTGATATGAAGCAAGGCGACTTACAGGAAGCACTGGGACGAGAATGCTGGCATCCAGAGCCACTATCAGAGCGAGAAGACATAGGGTGAACACGACGAGACACTCGCCGCTCCCGGCTTTCCACTCTGGGGTGATGGGGGGTTCCACATGATCCAGAGTTGGCTTTCTGGATTCATCATCTTCTTGGGACGAAACCGCGTCGTCTGATGCCATTGGGAATGGTGTTGAGAATACACTCTCAAGGACAGAAGGTAAACAATGCGGTCTACCTGGCCTCGAAGCTCTCTATCTCTCAGCACTAGCTCCTGCAGAATGGCACGCCGCGAACCGAGGCTACAGATCAAAAAGATTATTAAGAAGAAAGGCAATGCAAGTGGAAAATGGGAAGGGGGGGTTCTATTTCCTTGAAGAAATAGTAACAAGGAAATAGCGCCACCGGCGCGGCCCGCCCTCTACCGGGGCCCAAAAGGCCGCCGCTAATTTAAAGCTGCTGTCACAATTTAAAGCTGCTGTCAATCCATCAATCTATCTTACATTGAAGGGAGGATGCTCCCGTTGTTTCATTTCTTCGAGTAGAGGTAATGGTATTTCGGTTTAGATTCCAGGCGATCAAACAAAAACACGGCGTTGCTGACCAAGTGGTATTGAGGTAAGTACAGCTACGTATGAAGTTTTGGATTGGAAAGAAAGTACGTACTTGAATACAAGTTGACAGCTACTGAGTGGGTGAATCGCCCGGCAACTTGATCCGAAGCTAATCCTGAATAGCACGTATCCGTGCGCGCTATCAAGACGACGTCGCGGATCTTGTTCTAGATGATGTCACCTTGCTCATAGTAGGCTTTCTTTTTTCTCTTCGACGAGAAAACCACAGTAATTTGAAATTGTCTCTTCTCTCCTCCCTATTGTTTGATTAACCTACCACAAGACTAATGAACTTGTTGATGCTAACGCAGCTTTTTAGCCCTTCTAGCAGACGGTTTTTTTTTCAGGTGGCAACGCGCGCGCGCGGCCGCAATATTTCGGAAGCTGTACGATGATCTGACTCTCGTCCCGATCTGGGCGATCTGTACTCCGCAATGACAAGGCAAATACATACATGTCTTGGCTCGTCACGCTCGTGTCTCGCATGAAAGTCGGCACCACTGGTTGCATGTCAAGTTCCAGCTCCGTGCGCTGTGGCAAAACTGAATGGTCGGGTTTAGGAGCCTCAAAGCCTGCTGCGTGGCATTTTCTGTAGATGATTAGATACTACTACATATGGCAGCGAAGCATGACGATCAGAACACTTTACACGATATGTCACAAATTCTTAGGATGTACATTAGCTAGGTTAGTTTTTTAAATAACGAGAGACTGTCTGCCTTTGGAGGGCTACGATTAGCAATGCTTGCATCAGAGGCTTCATTCCACTAACGATTCTCGACTATACAGGCTAGCATTCGTTCATGTTCGGAAATCAACTGTGGCCCCGGCATCTCCTTTCATCTGCCGACACTAATCGCCGGGCTCTAGTGAGATCTCTCCACGATAAGCAGATTTGACATGGTATTCAGTGGGATATCTGTGCAAGGATTGGACATGGGTCTATCCCAAAGTGGTAGACCGACCCCTGCAATACCGACACCGTAACACCATCTGATACCTACTTTGTAGATTATGAAAATCTAGAATGTAGGTGTGACCCAGTTTAGGTAATACGTGAGTGATCAGACGTATGTGCTATGTAAACCAAAGACTCAGTGTACACCTATAGACAAAGAGAGAAAGAGTGGTGACTTAGATACTGGTTCCGCACTTTACGCTAACATTTCCGATAGTTGCTCTCAAAAAAAACAAACAAGTTATGATGGGAGTGGGGTCCACGGATGCCGCACAACATGAAAGCCTGTGCGGCATTCCATTCGTGAATTGCCTCTACTCTGCACACAGAGGAAATCTATCTGTGGCTGAAAACTACATAACCTGCTGCTATAAGTAATTTGTTCTTGTTAGCTCATACGAAGTAGTCTCCCAGGAGACCTGTCTGGCACAATTGGTGGCAACTATCTCAGATGAGCAAGACAGTAATCATTGTGGCCCATGAGGTACAAATCGATCAGTCTTCACTAATCGAGAAGGATTCCCAGGCACCAAGCCGCCTCCACTGTTGTTGGTATACCGTATCTTTCAGCTCAGCCAGGAGTTGATTGGAGTTGATAGTCCGTTTCCGATTAGCGCCACCGTGTATCAATTTATATGTCTTGGAGAAAATGCCGAAAAGAAAAAGTCATGCGGCACATGACACTCTTAGCCAAGTTGAGTGACATTCAAACCATATTATTTCTTGTCTTACATTGTAGGTTCATCTACGTATTTGTCTTTACAATATTGCTAGAAAGGACAATTACCTCCGTCACTTAACTGTGACCCGCGATTGCTCCACAATCGGCGATGTCATCATCGGATATCGGATGATGTGGAGATATTGATTCATCTAGATGCGGCAGGTCTTAATCCCAACTGCCGAATGGGGCTGGCACGGCTGAAAATGTTCAATGTCTAATTGTCAACATGCTGTTTTTTATCATGTTTTTTTTGTTCGGTAATCAGGAAGCCATGGAAGGCGGAATAGCATAGGCTCTCTTAGTTTAAGTAGACCACCATAGTCTGCATTGAGTTGCAAATGCTCGAGTATTCTCAATCACTCTTACTTTTATTATCAATTAATCCCGTATCACATATATCCAGCTATGGAGTCCAGTTCGAATACATCACCCCCTGTCAACAACCGATGAATTCTGGGATCTCCTCATCAATAAACGTGATGGCAGATGCCGAATTCCCAAAGATCGATACAACGTTGATGCCTTTTACAGCGATGCGTTGTCGAAACACCGAGTTGCCACAGACCAGGGCTATTTTCTCCAAGATACCAATATCAAAGCATTTGATGCCCCCTTCTTCTCAATGACCAGAGCCGAGGTTGAAAAGTTGGATCCCCAACAGCGTCTTTTACTAGAAGTTGTGTGGGAATGCATGGAGAACGGTGGCCAGGTGAATTGGCGAGGTAGCAACATTGGCTGCTATGTTGGTGTGTTTGGTGAAGATTGGCAAGAGCTGAACACATTTGATCCCCAACACCTGGCCTTGCATCGTATTATGGCTGAATCAGATTTCGCAATATCTAACAGAGTTTCATATGAATACGATTTACAGGGGCCAAGGTAGGATCCCCCTCCCCCTCTAGCCACGCTCGCCAAAACGGTGTTGGTCGAAACCGTTACTAAATTGCAGACAGTATGACCGTTCGAACGGCGTGTTCTTCCACATCGACGTGCATCAACGACGCATGCCAAGCCCTGTACAATAGGAGTTGTTCGGGAGCGATTGTGGCTGGTACCAATATGATTATCGGCCCTGGAATGACATTAAGAATGACGGAACGGGGTGTGCTGTCACCGACGGGATCATGCAAGACATTCGACGCAGCCGCGGATGGATATGCTCGCGGTGAAGCGGTCAATGCAGTTAATATCAAGCTTCTTGAGGATGCGATCAGGGACGGTGATCCTATTCGCGCTGTGATCCGCTCCACAGCAGTCAACTGTGATGGAAAGACACCAGGCATCACCAACCCCTCTTCCGAGCGACACGAGCAGCTGATGCGGCAAGCGTATGCGTCTGCTGGCTTAAGCGATATCCATGACACTCCTTTTGTTGAATGCCACGGTACTGGTACGCCGATTGGAGATCCTCTGGAAGCTGCTGCTGTTGCCAAAGTCTTTGGCGGAGACTGTGGCACATACATTGGATCGGTGAGCGATGGCCTGCATAGCAAATATACAAGGAAGACATAGTATTTGCTGATTGTACAATGGGTGAAACCAAATGTGGGACACGGTGAGGGTGCATCTGGCATCACAAGTCTCATCAAGGCGGTTCTGTCTCTTGAGAACAGCACCATTCCACCCAACATCAACTTCTCCACGCCAAACCCCAATAGTGAGTCCATTGTGTCGGATTATAATGCGGATGAGCTAATTTTCAAATTTCACAGTACCCTTTCAAGAAGCAAACCTTACAGTTCCTGTCGAGCCTACGCCATGGCCCCGGGATCGAGCCGCCAGAGTCAGTGTAAACTCCTTTGGAGTTGGAGGGTCAAATGCACACGTGAGTGACATCTTGTGAGAGCCTTAAGCTTGAAATTTGGCTAAAAGTATCATGTAGGTGATTGTTGACTCGGCTGCTTCATTGGGGTTTCTCAAACGAGGTTGGCCAAAACTGTTTGTGTCTCCTCCGAGTGCAATAACCAATGGACATGCAAACGGATGTACTGATGGAGCTACTAATGGGAACTCTAATAGACATCTGAACGGCCACTCCAATGGATATGTAAATGGACACACAAATGGACACACAAATGGACATGCGAACAGTCACTCGAACGACTACTCTAACGGTCATAAAATGGAGTTACTAATGGGGATTCTAACAGGAACTCAAATGGTCATACTAATGGGCATACAGATGTGCATGCAACAAATGGAGACTCTAATGGGCACTCCAACGATCATTCCAACGGTCATTCCAATGGACAAACTAATGGGGTTGCCAATGGGCATCAGACTAGAGAATTCACAAAGCCTCCTGATGGCCCCATAAATATGTCGACAAAAAGCACTCCACGTCTCATACCCATTTCCGCAAACAACAAAACTTCACTCAAGAAAAGGGAAGAAACCATGAAAGACTACCTTAGAAATCACCTTGACTCTCTTGACAGTGTTTCATATACCCTTTCTTCACGCCGAGAGCATCTGTCACACAGAACGTTCTGCATCGCTCGACACGACGATCCATCTCTGAGCTTTGAAGGATCTCAAAAGACCAAGACCAATCCTCCGAGCGTTGTGTTTGTATGTACTGGACAGGGTGCCCAGTGGGCTGGAATGGGCAAGAGCCTGATTGAGCAATCAGATTGCTTCCGCGACTCCATTCGCGAAATGGACAAGGTGTTGCAAAACATCGATGAGCGACCAACCTGGACAATGGAAGGTATGTCCTTTCTGCCCGAAATTGGAATTGATATCCTTTTGAATGAGGAACCGATTGTTGAAGGTAAAAGGAAATCTGCTAATCAGCTTCATGTTAGGCGTGCTTTGCGACACAGATACCGCAGATCTCGTCCGCAAGGCCGAGTTCTCCCAGCCATTGTGCACTGCTGTTCAGGTTGCACTCATCAATTTCCTCAAAAAGAGTGGCATCACGCCCAATGCAGTTGTTGGCCACTCCAGCGGAGAGATTGCCTGCGCATACGCAGCGGGCGCCTTGACCGTCAGGGAGGCTATCCTGTGTGCCTACTACCGGGGACTGACTACCAAGAAACAAGTTCGCAAGGGAGCAATGGCGGCTGTTGGTCTTGGTCGCCATGACGTTTCTTCTTTTCTTGTGAAAGGGGCACTGGTGGCTTGTGATAATAGCTCAAAAAGCGTCACGCTGTCTGGTGATCAAGAGGCTGTTGAGTTGACACTTGAAGCTGTGAAAGCCCACGATCCGTCCATCTTTACCCGAAAGCTACATGTTGACATGGCATACCACTCACGTAAGTCTGGCTATTCCTTCTTATCTCAAAAAGTGACAAAAGACAAGGAAGGATCTAGTGGCTAATATGTGTTGCTCTTCCAGACCATATGCGTGAAATAGGAGAAACGTACGAAGATCTGCTGAAGAAACACGTATCTGCAAAGGAAACGACAATTCATTTCTATTCAAGTGTGACAGGCTATCTTTCTGTTGCTAAAGCTCGGCTCGGCCCAGCCTATTGGCGGAGCAATCTTGAGTCCTCTGTTCTATTCAACACAGCAGTGCAAGAGCTGCTGGACGACCTTCGACAGGACACAGTCTTTCTTGAGATCGGACCCCATTCGGCTTTGCAGGGCCCCCTTCGCCAAATATTCCAAGAATATTCCGGAAAGTTCTCCAAGACCTATGTCCCCACGCTGATCAGGGGAGACGACGTTTATATCCACGCTCACTGCGATTGGCCGGCTATATACTCATGGCTGCCCAGTCAACTTTTCGTTCCTCAATCCTCAAGCACGCATTGCGGTAGATGTCCCATCCTACTCTTGGGATCATGGATCAGAATTCTGGATAGAAAGCCGTATATCGACAGAATGGAGGCTAAAAGCTCACCAATATCATGAACTGCTTGGGTTCAGATGCCTAGAGACTAGTGATGCAGAGCCATCTTGGAGAAATACGCTTCAGGTTTCAGACGTTTCTTGGCTCAAAGATCATAAGATTAAGGACGATACTGTTTTTCCTGGTGCAGGATATATCGCAATTGTTGGCGAAGCTATTAGGCAGATGACCGGCTCTGAAACATATTCTCTGCGGGATGTTGTAATCAAGAACGCAATGGTCTTTCAGCAAGATGAGACTATATAAATAATCACTACTATGAGGCCCTCTCGCCTTACAGACAGTGCCAATTCGTCTTGGTTCGATTTCTCAATAACGGCTTTCAACGGCGCTACTTGGGTGCAGCATTTCGTCTGCCAGGGCAAAGCGGGCGAAGAGTTCGAGTCTTCGGGAAAGAGCATTGCCAAGCATCCACGCCGGCTTGCGGAGGACTTCTGGTATGAACGTATGCGACGTTTGGGACTCAACTATGGGCCGCAGTTCCAAGGTCTCAAGGAAATCTCAGCCCATACGAAAGAGCGCAGGGCAACTGCTGCCGTGTTGAATGAAGCCAAGCCTGGTTCTTGGTATGCTGTTCACCCTACCACTCTCGATGCATGCTTGCAGCTCTTTACAGTCGCAATGACAAATGGTCTGGCTCGCCGCCTAGAAACTCTTGCCGTTCCTGCTTCTGTAGGATACATTTGCGTCAAGCCAGGAGCGTCAAGCCTTACTGTCGAAGCTTTCTCCGAAGTGGACGACAGGGGCACAATACATGGAGATTTCATTGCTCTGACACCGGAAAATGAAACTGCAGTGAATCTGAAGAACGGAATATTCGCCCCACTAGAAAACGAGGATCCATTTGATGGCAAGGATCCTGCGGCAGCGGTTCGGCTGCAATGGCGCCCCGATGTTGGGTTTCTCGAGCCAAGCACTTTGATGCGCCGCGAGCTAGCAAGACGCGATCGTAAGATTGTTCTCGAGAAGATAACTGCGGTTTAAATACTGCGGATGTCTAAAGCTCTTAAAAAATTGGAGATACCAGCAGGTCACTTGGCCAAGTATGCTTCGTGGTTGCAGAAAGAAAAAGATGCCACAACTCAGGGTGACTGGGAACTCCTAGTCCCAGAGGCTCAACAGTGGGCTACACTTGACCTCGCGCAATTGGAAGACATTCATGTCGGCCTCGAAGAAAATATTGCAGCCTATAACTCCGAGACTGCTAACAAACAAGTCCAAATGTTCCGCAGACTCTCCATCCCAGAGAATGTTGAAAACATCTTTCTTGAAAAAGTCAACCCTATCCAGTTGCTATTGGAGAACGACGGCTTAGAGACCATGTATGATAACAACAGCGGTATGATCAGCGCTGATGGTCTTTTGTCTTTATGCGGCCACGCTCAGCCTACGATGAAAATTCTAGAAATCGGAGGCGGCACGGGTGGCACAACCGCCGAAGCTCTCCAGGCCCTTGTTTCTGAGGACGGGATTCGCATGTACTCTCAATACGTGTTTACTGATGTTTCTTCTGGTTTCTTCAGCGCTGCTCAAGAAAGATTTGAAAATCATGCTGGGATGGCCTACAAAGTCCTAGACATTACAAAGGATCCTTGCGACCAGGGATTTGAAGCCGGATCATTCGATCTGATCGTGGCTGCTAATGTAAGCTCTACTCTTTTGACCATGCCGATGCCATTACTTACTCTTTGTTGTACTAGGTTCTACACGCTACTCCGTCGCTACAAGAAACACTTCGCAATGTCCGCGCGCTCTTACGCCCAGGCGGACGATTGTTTCTTCAAGAACTAGTGACGCGTATGTTGATTCTCTGGCCTCTTCCCCTAGCTATATCTTTCCAAGTACTCGAGGAATCATGAATTTACTAACTAACGCTTTACAGCAATGAAATGGCAATCACTCAATTTCGTCACCGTAAGTTTAAACTTAATGCAATGTTACTTCTATCAAGGCCCTCTGCAACCCTCTTCCCCTCAAACTGCTTACCCATGTTCAATGACTGACCATGTCCCGAACTTCGAATTCATAGGGTCTCCTCCCAGGATGGTGGATAGGTGAACATGACGGTCAACCAAATCAACCACTCACCTCTGTTGAACGATGGGATCGAGAACTGCGTAAGGCAAGCTTCTCGGGTACTGATGCTGCAGTTACAGATGACGAAATGCTGTATCAAATAAACAGCTGCATTGTCTCAACTGCTTCCGAGCTAGTTGATTCCCATGTGAGCACTTCAAATGTCACCTTCCTCTACAACAAACACAAGCACAGCTTTGCTTGTGAGCTGGCTGAGCTATTCGCTCAGGAGGGCATGCAAATAGAATGGATTCAGATTGGCAGTAGTCATGGGGCAACAGGTCAGGCCATTGTGTCTACTATTGAGCTCGAGGCAGCCTACTTCCATGAGATTTCACAAACAGATTATGATGACTTTAATGTTGAGTCTGAATACGTTATCCGAAACGGCACGGTCTTGATACCACGCTACATGCCGCTCTAGACCAAATTGGAACTGCAGTCAGAGTTGCAGGAAGATCAGCCAAGTGTGCTGACAGTTGGTCGCCCTGGGCAGATTGATTCGTTGCAGTGGGTTCAACGTGAACCCGTTGCTCTACAGCCTGATGATGTAGAAATCGATATTCGATGTGTAGGACTCAACTTTAGGGTATGGCAATCTCCACTGGCTAGTCACTTACGTTCACATTTGTTTGTCTAACATGCGACTTTAACAGGATGTTCTGGTGACGATGGGGATTATGGCCGCCCCACAAGGTGGTATTGGCCTTGAGGCTTCAGGAGTTATCACTCGCACTGGGTCAAGCGTTGTCCATCGCCAAGCTGGAGACAGAGTCTTTCTCATGGAAGGAGGCTCCTTTTCGACCAAAAGGATCATCTCCAGTAAAGTAGTGGTTCGGATTCCAGATACACTCAGCTTTGAAGAAGCGGCGACAATGCCAGCGGTCTATGCTACGGTGATTCATATTGTCGTCAATCTCGGACAACTTGCACGAGGACAGGTGAGTCAGCCAATTCCGTTCATCTTGCACTTCCACTATAACAGATGTAAAAGAAACATAAAGCTAACCAGAACATAGTCCATCCTCATCCATTCTGCTTGTGGAGGAGTCGGGCTTGCCGCTATTGAGATCTGCAAGATGCTGGGAGCAAATGTAAGGCAAACTCTCTACCTTTCCCATGCTCTTCACCATCTGCCACATACCCATCCGTTATATCTATGAAGCTCACTAACCCTGTTTTCTTTTCTCTCCTTTACACAGATTTATGTCACAGTCGGCAGCGAAGAAAAGGTCAAATACCTAATGGAAACCTACGGACTCGCGCGAAATAAGATCTTCTACTCGCGCAATGCTTCCTTCCGCGAGGACATCATGCGGGCAACTGATGGTCGCGGCGTAGACTTGGTGCTCAACTCCCTCTCGGGAGAGCTGCTTCATGCCTCATGGCAATGCGTTGCCAAGTACGGGAAAATGATGGAACTGGGAAAGCGTGACTTCATCGGTCGCGGCCAATTGGCTCTGGACCCCTTTGAGGGTAACCGGACGTTTCATGGCATTGAACTGGCACACTATCTCCACGACCACCCACTGGAAGTATCCAGGTGAGTTTTCATTTATTTATCTCCACAAAACCCCAGGTTATTTTTGCTTCCCTGAGTGATGCGGCACACTTGGGAGAGATCGAGAAGAAATCCTAATGGCTAACCAAACCAAAACTCCACTAGGTTGTTGGAGCAATGCATACGGTATTATCAAGAAGGTTATATCCAGCCTATAAGGCCAATTATCTCCTTCCAAGCTCGAGACATGGCAGAATCTTTCCGGTTCATGCAAAAAGGTCAGCACATTGGCAAAAATGTTATAACAATGCCCGAGAGCACAATCTCCGCCACAAAGATACGGCGACAAGCCCAGTTCCGCAGTGACCGCGCATACCTCTTGATTGGAGGACTGGGTGGTCTTGGAAAAGCCGTCGCCACATGGATGGTGGAGGGCGGCGCCAGGCACCTCATTTTTCTGTCCCGCTCGGCTGGCAAGTCTGGTGATGATCAAGACTTCATTAGGGAACTTGAGTCTCAGGGTTGCACAGCTACTACAGTCGCTGGCAGTGTTATTGAGCTGGAGGATGTTCAGCGAGCCGTTCAAGATGCGACAGTGCCGATAGCTGGTGTGATTCAGATGTCCATGGTGCTTAGGGTGCGATTTTCATGTCTCATCTTCCGCCATTTGTTTTTACTCCAGTCCCAAAAGCTCGTCTTTGCTAACACAATATGATGCTTATTTAGGATCTCTCAATCCTCCAGATCAGCCATGATGACTGGAAAACTGCCGTAGACCCCAAGGTCAAGGGCACATGGAACTTGCACCATGCGTTATCCGAATCCAAACTTGACTTCTTCATCCTTTTCAGCTCCATGTCTGGGTCCATAGGTATGCCCGGCCAGGCAAACTACTCCTCTGCAAACGCCTTTCTCCAGGCCTTCACCCAATACCACCACAGCCTCAGTCTCCCCTGCTCCATTATCGATGTCAGTTTCATGGAGGGTATTGGTTTCGTCAGCAAGAATACCGCACTGCTCAATCAGGCTCAGTCTGGATCAATTTTTACACTACAGGAACAAGCCCTCTTGGATACCGTCCAAATTAGCATGTATCGATCTGATCCTCCTCCCAAGGAGACTGTATCCACAACTGGGCCTGGGTTCGGTTTCACAAACTTCAGCCATCTCTCAACAGTCATGCGTGCGACAAGGCTCATGTCCGACCCCAGCAACCGCGTGCCGTGGAAACGAGATGTTCGCATGAGCTTTTACCGCCAGCTAGAGTCCGCTGGGAACACCACCGTGTCCTCCAACGATAGTCGCCTGCGGGGGTTCCTCGCCTCGGCGGCCGCCAACCCAGCGATTCTTGACGATCCAGCCAGTTTGACCTTGATAACTGAGGAAATTGCCAAAACAATTTGCATGTTCATGCTCTGGCAGGAAGAGGACCTGCAAATAACAGATAATTTTGCCACCATGGGTATCGATTTGCTGGTCAGTATCGAAATTCGCAACTGGTGGTGCTGGGCTTTTGGGGGTGATATTAGTGTTCTTGAGATTATGAAGGTAGGAATAGTTGAATGACTGGGATTGAGGGCGATTTCGGGATTACAAAAACATTTGGCTAGCTAGAATTCGTATGAACGGCTGAATGATGTGGGTTTTCTTCCGGGGGACTAAAAGTCCAAGAGGGGCAGGGTGTTTGTGCGATGGCTAGTTGGTGACTTTTACATTGTTGGAATTGGGTGGCTACGATGTTTGTTGCAGAAATTGAGAATTACCTATATTTATAGCAAATTGAAATTTGTTTGTTTTAATTGCAGTACCTTATATTTTGAAGGGTTAAACCGGAGTACTCTACCAACAAACACAAAATAGCTGTATACTTTTACTTTTCGTCTTTCAACTGCATCAATTGTATCTTCCCCTTTGGTATTAGTTGGATTCGGTATTTTTGCTTCTCTGTCCATTTGTTAGCTTTCCCCAATGCCAATATCACCTCGCGCACGATGAAGAAGTAGACATTGAGCATGAATATACAACATCATTTTATGTATGCAACTATAAATCGTTATTAAATCTGCCTATCCACATGATCATCTGTTGTGCAAGCAGTTTCACACATACAATATACATGTTAGCAGTAACCGTCCCGTCAACCAGCAACGATCTGAAGCCTGATAAGAATTGCGCCGACACTAAACGCGGGGATCCACACAAGCTATAGCGGCAGAATTTGTACAGCCGCACATCCGTGCCTCACCGCCTACTTCCTCTAGTTAGGCGCTGCCAGGTCATCATCGCACCGCCTTTCCTAGCTCAGCACATTCTTGAATTTGACTGACATCATTTCCACCTACCCCTGCATTGCGCCACCCAAGCTTGCCCTGCCAAACGCAAGCTTTCAAGGGAAATGAACCGGGACAGGTACCCCGAATCAGCAGCTTCGTTTTTGTCTCACGACGACCGGATCCGCATGGGGTGCGCCTCGGTGTTAAACACAAACTCGCTCTTCTTGCCCCCCTGCAGCTGCAGCTGTACCGGCGACTCGGGCGCAAAGATGAGATACAGATACTTGAGCGTTTCGGCGATCCAGAAGCTCTGCATCTGGTCGTAGAAGCCGCCGCCGTCCTTCTTCATCACGTCCATGAGCTGTGCGTAGCCGCTGCCCGCGCGGCAGACTTTAGAGATGCTCTGGAACGCCGTCCAGGCCATGTCCTGCCACTTGGTGTCACCCGTGAGGCGGTACGCGTAGTACAGGCTCTCGACCGTCTCGGGCCGCAGGATGTACGATCCGGCTGTGGTGTAGAAGCCGGCCTTTTTGTAGAAGTCGAGCTGGGAGCTCGGCGGCGGGCCGTTGTTGCCTTCGCCGGGTGGCAGGGAGTCGTCAACCCAGCGGAAGACTTCAGGGCCGATGCCGGCAGGCGTTTGGAGGTAGTTGTTGAAGTAAGATTCGGTCAGTTCGAGGCCAAATCTCTTGTATTTGTCTTCATTAAGAAGAACGCCGCCGAGTATGAAGTTGCCGCCGACGAAACTGGCCACTAGAGTTGCGACACAAGTCGGGATCTGATTAGCAACAGAACTTTATGTGCGCGAGACAGTGGGTGCAAAAACCAAGCGTGTGACTTACAGTGAGTAGACACTGGGTCTGTCCTCTGCCCAGAAAATTGCGATAAATATGTCAAGTTCTTGCGCGACGTCGGATGCGACACCAGATGCGCCATGGTCGAATCCGCAGCCAGCACCCACCGGTCTCTATATTCGGAAAACGCGCGCGGATCATACTCGTACATCTTGATCAGGTACTCATAGAAGCTGTCCGTGCCGCCGGACCAGCCACCGTCGCTATCCAGAAAGTCGCCGGTCTGAACAGACACCTCAGTGCCTACCAGACCAGGCCACGCCTCGGGACTCCCTCTAGGGCGGAGGAGATGTGATTGCGCCTTTTGCGCGAGTTTGGCATACGTCTGATTGCCCGAGATGTCGCTCAGCCGTGTCCATTCGAGTACCAACGTACCGAAGCCGGCGATGCTGTTGCTGGTGGAGTCTGTCTGGCGGCGGGTTGGGTTAAGAAAGATGTCGCCGACAGGGACGCCGCTGGGTGTGTCGAAGGCAATGCTGAGGCTGTCTGCGAGACTTACAGCCTGCTTTAGAAGTACGTCGACCTTGCGGGGGTCAACGGGTATGGTTTGTTTGAACGGGCCCTTGAGCAGGTCGTAGCCTATCATTCATTTACTTTCAGCGAATGTTGATCCATTCTGATTGACATATTGACTTACCAGAAATAAGCCCGCCAAGATAACGGATGTTGGTCTCGAAAACCGAAATCTGATCGTTGGCTTTCGCGGTGGTGGTAAAGTCAATCTGGGCAATGTGTTCCAGTATCGAATTGACCACCTTGGTCTCACCCATCACGATAGCAGTACTCAGCGAGTCGACCGCCGTCACTCCCCATCTAGACCTGTGGCGCCGCATGTGTCAGAACATCTCCAGGAATCGCTTTTTTTTCTTCTGTCCAATAAGGGGGAGTCTTTTCTTACCTGTCATCCTCGTAGCTATTGGTCAGCGGATGCAGCGTGTCGTGAGGGAACGCATGCTTGGCGTAGCCAGCCCACGAAGTCCGAAAGGCATCTACTACGCTCTTTGCTCTCGCGTCATCGGCCTTGGGAGGGACTCGCTTGTTGAGCTGGTTGTGTGTGTCGAATGGGGCAGCGAGGGCTGAGCCAGCCAGCTGAAGGAGCAAGATGGAACTGATGCTTGTGAACCGCATCTTTGGTTGTCTCCTGCAATGGGGTCCGTTTTTGGCGATGGTTGTGCGTTGACGGGCTCAGGCTCAAGGTCGAAGAGATGTGGGGGGAGGTTGGCCGTTCATATATTCGTTTCTCCTTTGTTATGATGAACAAGCCCGTGGTAGGTACGGTAGGATTTGAACTAATTCCGAAGAGACATTTTAGCATTGCAACCCAAAAAAAAAAGGCAATGTGAGTTTCATCTCTAAATTTTTCCCCGAAGTTGGATCGACCCATACTGTAAGCCACAGGAAAAGCGGGCAAAAAGGCAAAATACAACACTCTAAAATGTCCTTTGTCCGAACTTCGTAGAATTCATACAGTAATTATACCCCCCTTTTCAGAGAATGATGCGGAGGAAAAACGTCACCCGGCTGCGACTATACAGGGAAAATCACACGATGATCTTCTAGAGTATCCTTGTTCAATGTCTCAGTGCATGGACACTTGCCCAGCTCGGGAGCAGCTGCAGCCTACACCTTGATTTCCTCCCCCACAGAGTCGTAGTTCCCCCTCTTTTAGTAGAGTTGAGTTACAACAGTCCGGGAATAGGATGTTTGGCTTTCATTGTGCAAGGAATATGTATTGTGTTGAGTGGTTGCTCTCAAGTGCTCGTGATGGTAATGGTGGTTTTAATTTCCACCAACGGGTAGCATCGTTGTAGTGGCGCTTGGGACGGGGGTTAATTGGGGTGGATCTGCACGCCGTTCAGGGCCTGAAGCTTGGATCTGGTAGGGCTGGAGGTGCAGTACTGTACTAAGACTAACTCACTTGGCAATAGGGGTGGTTTAACTTATAAAAGGCTACCACACCCACTCTCCACCTCCTCACGCTTATAAGAGGCGATGGACAACGTGATCATAGATGTCGGGTGCATGTTACAGTTGTATTGTGTGAAAATCCCACCTGCTCTTGAATAGCTGATGCTCCAGGGTTGGCAGAGACATCTTGCGTCTATGATGTCATTGCTCGTGGGCCCAACCCTGGCGTCTTATTGTGTTTAACGCCATGCATATTCCCAAGAATTGGGTCTTTTTGATTGTTCATCTAGTTAATGCTCTATCGATGATACCTTTTCATGTTGAGTTTTTCGTCCATTGGAGGTAGCTTGAGCGACCGTTTATTAGCAGGGGGAGTCATGAAAGACAGGGCCTGACATCAGGTTGGGCCATTTCACATCGGCCAGGGGCGCAAATGGCATTCTCGCAGTGTCGTCTACGCTAAAATGTTCTTGTCAAAAAAGAAAATGACATTACTGTATGTATGCAGTTCCCCACATATTTCGATGAACCTTGGACGCAAGACTAAAATCAATCCAATGGCAAGTTCTGATTATAGATTGAGTGATCCATCAGCTGTTTCGATACGACCTCACTAAGCAAGTTCATGGACATGCTAGACGCTCACACAGAAGTCATTTTGTCTCAAACAAACCATATATACATATATTGACTGAAATATACTACTTTTTAAATAACATAAACTCATTAAAAGAAATACGCAACCGTCAAATATCATTTGACTTATGCAATCGAACCTCTCCATTCCAAGGCAGCGCAAGTACGTTTTACTGCAGCCCTGCCAACTTGGAACCCCTAGCCGGAAGGATTGCCGTTGAAAGCAAGCAAGTTCACCGTGTTAGGTGTCTGGTTTGTAATCGCATTGCGAGTAGCCATTCTTTGCATCTCCTGACAGAGGCCGGGGCTAGCTCTTCTTCCCTGAGATGAGGCAAGGTAGGCAGCAAGACCAGCAATGTGAGGCGTGGCCATGGAAGTACCGGTGAGAAATCCCTATAGAAATAAAACGCCCTCGGTTAGCCTTGGTGTTCGTTTGTAAAGGACTGCGAATATCTTCAAATAGGTGACTTACGTATCGGGAGCTTGGGAAGGTAGAGTAAATATCAACCGCAGGACCGAGAATGTCCACCAAGGGGCCCCAGTTGGACATGTTGTAGCGGGTATCGTCCTTGGCAGTACCACCAACCGTGCACACAGAGGGTTCCGAGCCTGGTGAATAGTTCTGTGCATTGTCGTTGCTGTTACCGGCTGCGACGGCTACAAAATACCCCCTTCTAACGAGAGCTGCTGCGGCGTTGTTGGCAGCCTCGGAATAAGGACCACCCAGACTCATGTTCACAATAATGCCATTAGGGCAATTTCGCCGGGGTACATCTTGAGCGACGTAGTTCATTCCCGCAATGATGCTTGAGTAAGGACCGTTTCCTTCGAAGTCGAGAACCTTGATTGCATAGATCTTGGCCTTCTTAGCGACTCCGTAGGTCTTGCTGCCAATGGTGCCAGCGACGTGAGTTCCATGTCCAAAGTCATCGTAATCCTGACCGTCAATGAATGAAGTAAGTCTGGTTACGCGGCCCTCAAATTCCTAGAAGCACCCGCTTGGTTAACTCGCATTCACAACCGTCTTAGTGAAATGGTTCTACCATAAACTTACTGGATGACGATCATCAACCCCACTGTCAACGACGTAGACGCAGGTTCCCTGACCTGCGCTATTGTCATAGACATAATTAGGATAGCCTGGTCGGCGATGAGAAATGCGGGAAAGCCCCCAAGCAGCATTACTTTGCTGAGTAACGGCACTTGCTGAGGCAATACTATCTTGCTCAATGTACTCGACCTGTCACACGGCTTTATTAGCAACCTCAATCCCGCCCAGGAAATGCGATGGCAGCTTACGTCGGGGTGATCCCGCAGAGTTTCTAAAGTGTCCTTGTCAAGATGTCCTGCAAAACCCGTGAATGCTCCTCTGAAGACATGGTCGGCATCACTAGTGAGAAGGCCGAGTGCATCATCGAGAATTGATAGACCGCTGTGCTCTTTGAACTTGACAATATATTTGTCCGCGATGAGTTGGGCAGTCTCCCCACGGGGGACGATGAGTGGTGCCGGCTCTGATCGCTTGGCAGGAGCAGCTAATGCAGCTGGAAGAATGGTCAAGAGTGTAGACAGACGCATCTTCAGTGACTTGGTCTCGTTATGAACGATAGATTGACTTTGCTTGAAGTGGAGGAAGGACTGGATTGAAGAGAAGAGAAAAAACCTTGGTAGTAGGTGGAAATTGGGCCAATTTTTAGGATGCACACACTGATAGATAATTCCTTTTGTCTCGGACTGAAGGTCTGTATTTATATCCTTCTCCCTTCACTAGTTTTCATCTAGACATGCTTTCCCACGCAGGGTCGACAATAAGAGACACGATTGTCTGAGTTTCAGCGGAAGCTTCAACACCATCTCAAGGGTTATTCCAACAAACTGCATTCTCTGACCTTCCCAAGCCGGTAGTCAAGTCAGACAGTCAGGAACCGATGCGGCCCTCGGCGCCGGGCCGCATAAACTCCAGAATGTCCTATGTGGAGCATCTTAGTTCATTCACTTACAATCACTGTGTAATCAGACATGGAAACAATTACTCACAGCTGCTCCATAGAACCTAGCTTGAACTTCATGTCCAGATACTCTCCCCATGGGGTATAGAGTGCATCACGAACATGGGCGGGGTAGTTGAAGCGATGAGCAAAGAGAAACTGAAATCTGGATATGCCAGCGCTTTCGATCATTCACTTGCTCGGACGGCACAAGTCTACATCAGGCGTTTTCCTCCTTCCAAATATTCCAGACACTGAGATGATGAAAGAAGAAATATCCACCCATCGACCTGTGTGCATTGAGCTACTGTGAAAGGCACTGGGGACCAAGGACTATCTTGTCTCGTCAAGTGGCGTGAGGACGGTGTGTGAACTTGAGACATTTCCGCGGCCAAAACAAGTCGTCCACGTCCAGGCACAACGGAGTATTCGCTAGGGGTCAAGAGACTAAAATAACTACGGACATTAAATCTTGTCCTGGCAATCGATTTGAGTTTTGCCGCCACACACTGCTTTTTCTTGTTGTGCTCACCTGCCCCTCGATGGCGCTTCAGGGAGGCGAGCCAAGGGACAGCCACTTGAACTGTTTCTCTCCTATAAAAAGGGGTCAGCAAAACATATAGGAGGTAGAGTATAGAGCAGGTACCAGAGACTAACTCCATCCCCTGCAGATGATGGCTGCAGACACTGAGGGCAGACGAGCGAGCTGAACTTGCAGAGCCACAGCTGCCTCAGCGATGGAGTAGATCGACCAACGATAATGCAACATCAGGGCCCCTACAGCTATTGCCAATTGAGGAAACGCGTCAAAGGAGTCTTGAGTTCATCACAATTGGCCTCGGGTTGTCTTGCGACTTGAGGAATCGTGGGGGCGACGGCAACGTGTTCGTGATCTTGTCCATGTCGCATGCGCCTTGTAAGGCCTAAAGTTGCCTAGATAATTAGCATCATCATTAGTGTGACTCTGAGTGTGCGCCTTGCTCCATGATGGGTGCGCCCAGCGCATTAGCTCCCTTAAACGGCCCTCCAAGTAATCAGTCTGCTGGACAGCCCTTGAAACACCCCCAACGCCTGTTGGAAGACCGGTTACCAAGCGCCTGATGTTGTTGTTTCGATCTTGGATAACCGCTAATTTCGTTAGAGCAGCACGTTATGTAGTGGTGGACTGCAGGGTCAGTACAGCGCCTGATCCCCTATAGTTCGGCTTTGGATGTTGGAGTCTGTACTACAGTACCTTGACAGCGCAACAACTATTCCCATCATTGTTAATAATTCGTCAAGAGTTTCCCGGAGAGTGGAACAGAAGTCTGCTGCGATATTTACTTGTAACGAATGTATTGCTTGCTCCAAGTGGCCTAGTAGGTATAGTATCTCGTGCAAAGGACACAAAGTGATGGCCATAATCACGATAAGCCACCGATAAAGCGACTAACCTTTGCGCCAAAATCCAAGCCTCACATTGCCAGCGCTCTTTCCCCAAAGTCGACCTTTTAGATACTTGCCTACCCTGTCTCGCCTTCCCAATTAGGCCCATTATTCTCTGGGCAGCCTTTTGCCATGACGACACTCCCGCTTCGAGAGACCTGTCTGGGCAGGCACGTCTGTGCTAGTGGGAAACAGCTGCGACATCGGCTGCGGCGACAGGGAAAGGAAGCCTCGACTGAGGACTGTTTGGCTGAAATGTCCATCACGGTGTTGCCAACAAATACTGGCCTGACCGGAGATGGTTGATTCGGGACCTACACACCTTCGTTATCGTGCTTCGGCATACCGCATATGCAATAGTCCACTAATGACAATGGATTGGGCATGGTGATCCAAGTTGCTAACATATCGGTCCTTCTTCACAAGCCAGACTCAATCCTCCATGTCAAAAGCGGGAGTGGATGGAGAGCAACCATTATCAGATTGTCCCATCCGAGGATCCCGCCAGACCGGTGGTTTGCCAGTGATTGGTCATCATCATGACGAAGAAATCCTTCAATCGACACCATCGGCATGTTTCAAGGCACTGTAATGTGCCGACTGGAAGGTTGCGCTTCCTACGAGATGTGACCACGCCAGATCCCAGAAAAGCCTTCAATCTTGCCAAAAAGTGCAAATGCCCAGCTTCGGGACAATTCCATTGGGTTTCGATCTTTTTTCGTGGTGGAGCGGATACAACATGGATCTGGACCGCATCGTATCGTATCAAGCCCGGCTGCCCCTACTGGTCGTGTTCTTCTTTAAGGTGCCGTGATGCCAGAAGTGGCACCCGAGCACGTTTCGGGCCGAGTTGAAATGAAAACATTATGGCGTTCATATAAGCTTCTTTCAAGTAAATACTGTGGTCTCCGGTTATCCGATGTGTCCTTTGATGCCTGCGGCCGCTCGTTGACATTGATGCTTGTGAAGATGCATAATTGCTATTCTGATACAGCGACATACATCCAGCGGTACTGTTAATCACTTCCAAATGGTGCTAACTCTAATGGATAGAGAAAACGATTGGAGCCGGCTATGTGGAGTACCATAAGGATCAACGTGGAATTTGCCACAAAACAATGGGCTGCGATAGGTTCTTTCCACCACCCTAGAGCATGGTTCCTGTTAGCTTTGCAACCCTTGATAATATGCGTCATTGAAACCGGCATGATTCTGTGTATGGGCCGAGCCGGATTGACAGTTGATCTCGCCAATCTTGGAGAATGTTGTTAGTTGCGGCAACTAAACACCAAGCAGTTTGCATCGCGAGAAAATGAACATGCGTGATGGAGATGCATTGGCAGCGTTCGTTCCGTCTCTATCCTCAGTACTTTTGACACTATGCACTGTCCAACTAACTGCCCTCGGGTCGTTTCTCCTCGAGATGACTTCAGACTTGCGCTAAGTAGTACATTGTGTCATGCCCTGCGCCGGTTCTATTTTCACACACCGCAGAGTCACTTCTCGCCCTGATTCGAGTGAAGACGTCATCAACTGCTTGCTACTTATAGGCCTCTTGACATCAATGTCCCGCTTCTTGGTTCAATCCCGTCTGTCAATTGCTTGTGAAGTTTGTCCTACTCAGGCCGATCCAGACTTGGCCTGAAAATGACAGGACAGTTTCAATACGTGTACAAATATGCAGCATCAATTTGCAGGTCATGCGTAACTCATGAATCGCATCTTTGCTATTGCAGCCCTGGACGGTCCCGCCAACATGCCTCCCTTTGTTTAGGCTGGTACCGTATATATTTGGATGTGGTTATCCTGGCAAGCCTGGCTACACCAAAATGTCGCGTGGGGAACCATGACTTGGTCACCACTACCCTAAAACAGCAATGATGGACCTCTTGGAGTGGCTGATGTGGTGGAACGAAGGGATGAAAATCAGGAGAGAGCGTCCTAATCTAAGAAGGCGCCAATTTTCAAGTCCCTGTCCCCTGTAGCTATATCTGGGGTAAGGGGGTGTGGTAGTTAGGACAACGCATTGAGGGAACGATCCGAGCGCCACATCTATTAGAAGGAGATCTCGCTATGCAAAGTCCCCCACGCAACCAAATTGCGAGATCTGTCTCATGCAAGTATCTGGGCAAGCACTTTCTCTGTACATCCTCTTCACATAAAACTCAGAGGTGAAATTCCTGGTGGATGTCGCTGATTGCCCAGCGAGTTGTGGACCAATTAGTATATCTACAGCCAGTTTCGTGATGGACAAAACCTATCATACAAATATCTTTAAAAAAAAACCCACCGACCGGTGCTTTTCCTCCCACCGAGATCAAGAGCTAAGAACCAGTCTACATATTCGTCTTGGTGAAGATCCTCATGGGGTGGCCTGGGTATGCTGTTACAGGCAACATCTTGTTGGCCTAACGCGAGTCGGTCTTTTTTGCCAAAAGGTTTTGCTTCCACATCCTTCACTGTCTGAAAAGAAGACCCAATAATTTACCAGGGCGACAATGTGGGGTACCTAGTAAAGATGGAGAACCTTGAATCGCACGCATACCCTGCTGGTCAGTGGACAGCCAGCCAAAAGGAGAAAAAGGAAGAGCCGAGAGTAGGTGTGCCAAAATATTCCAAGAAAGCTGGTCACTTGTAGGAGATTGGAAGATATATGGTGATCTCTTCAGTTATCAAGACACAATGGCACATTATGTGTTAGAAACAATCCGAACCAGTCGAAAAAATGGTTTCATTTACTACGCACATGTGTAGCATCATGCAAATACAATTGCATTGTTCAACGGTTGGACATTAGGGTAGGCAGGTCAAAAAGCCCTTTCCTCACGGTTGATTAGAACCAAACCGTTTTCCATCCATCTAGCTGTATCCGGCCGTACGTGCCACCAAGAGATCCTCCGCAGTTACAGGAGTGGGAAAAGGAGTGCTACAGCGTTACATTTTAGTCGCCACTTTCCAGGGACAGTTAAAATCCTTGTTACAGCTCTTCCATTGCTACCTCAAAGTCTGGGCCCAGGGTTCTGGTTTGATCCTTGGACGTCATGAACAAGTTGCGCGTCTGCCAACAACCCTTTTCGATACTTGTTGCCTAAATCAAAATCCGGATGGCGCCGTAAAGTCTAGTCACCCAAGTACTAGACACGGCGTCATTTGTGGAGCTTCACGACATAGCACCGCATTTTCCCGAGTCAGTGCGAGTATGTCGTCTTCTCAATTGCCTGCAGGGGTTCGACAGCCGAATGATTGAACGATAGCCGGCCGATCATTTACGCAATTCGGCACTTGTTTGCCTAGGGCAATGAGCATAGGCGCGTTGCCACATGGGCGTGGTAAAGATTAAGCTCCAAATAGGCATGACACATGGCATGGGAGACAGATCTTTTGACAACAGATATGACCTTCCCGAATCAACTATATGCATCTTGAAACACAACCAAGTCCAACCCAAGGCAAATGAAAGATGTAACGTTCACCACCATCAATCCCGCCAAGTGGACCCCCTTCCCCCCACGATACGGCGCTTGTTTCTGGGTCTAAGATGTATGTAGGATCCTGATCACAGATTCCGACCCGAATGAGAAAAGCTAACACGTCCGTGCATTATAGCTTATCTATGTATGTACGCAACGAAAAAAAACGCCCCTCTCTATGTTATTGCTCACTGCGTAGCTGCTCGATCCATAATTCATCTGGTCTGCGCAGCTGGATCTGGATTCTATGCCCCATATTAGTTACCTATTGACGCCAGAAGCTCGGCGGATTTCGCATCTGCAATGGCAGCTTAATAATATCTAGTCAAGGTATATCATCCTGCATCTACCATACCCCACCTCTTCGATTATGCCTGGATTGGGAGGAAGAAACAAGGGGAGATACTGATAGCAAGACGTTGCATTGGGTGTCACTGGCTTAGACGCTTGGCATATGCAGCATTGATCCAAGTCATGATTGCTTACGCCCACGTGGGGTGGTGCTCGTCTCCTTGGAGTCTCCATAGCATGAGTTGACGTCTCCTTCTCCACAGCATTTTCATTATCCTTGCTGCACTCTGAGTCGACGCTACAAGGATCCGGAAACTTGTAGCAATCACTGATACCACATTGCCAAACTCCAGATGAACGCAGGAACTAGTATTGTTTCAAGAATTATATAAACTACTCTCGCCTCCTTCGATTATACATCCCCTCTTCTCTATCACTCCAACCAACAAGCCTCATCAATTCTGCAACAAACTACAAACAAACATCTTTCAGCTCTCTTCAGCCTTACTTTTTTAAAAACAACTACTCTTTGTTCACCAACCAATAACCATCAAGATGCCTTCCTTCAAGACTTTCCTTTCCGTCCTCGCCATGGCCATCACTGCCACAGCAGCTCCCACTGCCATCGCTGAGGACACAACTCCTTCTGCCGGCCTTGTTACCCGTGCCACTGGCGAAGTCACCTACTTCCACCCCGGCCTTGGCGCCTGTGGCGAGTACAACGGCGATGCCGACTTCATCACGGCCGTCTCCGCCAGTATCTTTGACAGCCAGCGTCCTTGCAACCGCAACATCCGCATCAACCACGGCACCAGATCTGTGACGGTCCGTGTTGTCGACCGCTGCGCTGGCTGTGCTCCGGGAGATCTTGATATTTCCCCCTCTGCCTTCACAGCCCTCTTTGACTCTCTGGATGCTGGCCGCGTTCACGGTGTCAACTGGGACTGGGCTTAAATGTGCTCTGTCTCTCAATATAGTTGCTCCAAGCGAGCATGAGTGGGTGGGACGAAATAGTACATATGTGAACATATTCTTATGATGTATATAAAGGGATTCAGACTTGGGCGGGATTGAGCGAATAGGAACTTTTCAGACATTGGCAGTGGGTAGCTTTGGATGAGTGGGATGGAAGTCTATATCTTCTAGCTTAGCAAAGAAAATCTGCAATACAAACAGTCGTTCTAGACAATCCGGGAGTCAACTTCAAACCCAGAAACAAGTGAACTCAAACCATCCCTTTACGCAGCTATAGAAAAGCAGCGACTCATTTCTGGCAAAGCGATAACAGATATGTCTAGGACGTATGGCCCGGCCCGCAACTATTATCGGGTATCTAGAATAAATACCCGACCGACTTCTACAAGTCATTATAGTTAGGGCACGAGTAATTAGAAGTTTAGTATTTTTCACTTGGTGGTCGTGACTAGCTGCTAGGAGGTTCTAACATTCCATGCCTGACTCGAGCGATCACGCAATGCAAATGACAAACGACAAGCCCAGGCCATTGAAAATTGGGACTGGGTTTGTTGATCTCACATACTATCCTACAACGGCGTGATGCGCGTGGGTAACGTTGTGATTGGGGGGACACTAAATACACACGAATTTGACCCAAACATGATTCAGTCACATTAAGATCAGAAGCATAAAATTACATCATAAATGTGATCATATTCATTACTTGTTACCCAGCATAATTCGTAAGCTTGAAGAAGCTATTCACTAAACATTCATTGACGAACGCGTTGCCTTTTCTAGCAGATGCGTTGCACCGATCTTTTTACTGTCCATATTCCAAATCATTCACTATTTTAACCGCTGGGGTTGCCGTTGAAGGCAAGGATATTATGTGTGCTAGCGCTCTGCTTCTTGATATATCCTCTGGTGCTGAGCTGCTGGATGCGCTGGCACTGATGGGGACCAGCTCGGTGGTTCTCCAGAGTGGCAAGGTAGGCGGCGAGACCAGCAACGTGAGGAGCAGCCATTGAGGTGCCGGTAGAATATCCCTAAAGGTAAGAGTCTGGTTAGCTTGTACTTCTTGAGTAGATTGTGGGCGCAGGTTTGTAACTCACGTAGCGGCCATGGGGATAGGTGGAATAGACATGAACACCAGGAGCCATGACATCAATAGAGATACCGTGGTTGGACAGCTCATATCTAACGTCGTGCTCATCAGTTGCACCAATAGTGCAGGCAGAGGGTTCGGAAGCAGGAGAAACTCCGAGGGCATCCACGTTCGAGTTTCCAGCGGCCACGGCAACGAAATAACCCTTTCGACCCAGGGAGGCGGCAGCATTGTTCATGGCCTGAGAGAAATCACCAGAAATACTCAGATTCACGACAATACCGTTAGGGCAAGACCTATTGGCAGCATCCCTAGAGACGTGATCCATGCCAGCAATGATGCCTGAGTTGGGACCGTTGCCCTCGCTATCAAGAACCTTGATGCTGTAAATATGGGTCCTTTTGGCAACACCAAAGGTCTTGCTGCCAATGATACCGGCAACATGTGTTCCGTGCCCTTGCTCGTCCTGATCGTGGCCAGGGATAAAGCTGGCGACAGAGATGGCACGGCCTTCAAACTCCTATTCAAGGGAAAAGCCAAGGTTAGCAGCTTGCAATCAAGTTTTTTTTTTTAAAATGTGAGACTCTTTAACCGAGTATCAGGGAAAGAAAAACCTACTTGATGTGTGTGGTCAACACCGCTGTCGACAACGTAAACGCATGTGCCTAGTCCGCCACTGTTGTGGTAGACGTAGTCGGAAGAGCCAGCAGTTCGGTGAGAGATTCGGGCCAGACCCCAGGGAGCATTCTCCTGTACAACATAGCCACTGGCTGAAGAGATGCTATCTTGCTCAATGTATTCAACCTATGAAAAAGAAATATCAGCATAAAAGAAGCTTGCATAGATAATAATGAAGCAAATATAGATATCAACGTACGTGTGGGTGGTCTCTCATAGCTTTCAGAGCCTTGTCATCAAGATGGCCTGCAAAGCCCTTGAACACATTGTCAAACACATGGTCAGCTTCCTTTGGCAGGAGGCTCATGGCACTGGCGGCCGATGCCCCGGCGATGTTCTCGTTGAACTTGACGATGTACTTGTTGGGGATGAGCTGGGTGTCCGAGCCCCTGGGCACATGGAGAGGCGCAGGCTGGGCACGCTTGGTGGCCGGCGCGGCCAGAACAGCTGGGACGGCTAGGAGGACAGACAAACGCATATTGGGCGGTTTTTATTAAATCGGGTTCAGTTCTTTGTAGTAAAGGTTGATTGGATTAATGGAAGATGTATTAGAGTAATGATGACGAAGAAGAAGGGGGTTGATGGTGAAGAAAGCAACATCGACTTGGAGGATGAGATGATTCTACTTATACAACAAAATCTCATCAACCCTCTAGACTTGAAGACAAGTCTTTAGCGTTTCACACAGGAAGAGGTTTATCCAACCCAACCCCCCACATAGCCATTCTCCACGTATTCTCCATACGATCATTAGGCCTGCTTCTCGTATCCACGCGTGTGTCTTTCATAACTAAGGTTCTTCGCAGCCTCTGCCCCAAAACAGGACAAGGTGAAAAAAAAGGAAAAGCAAGAAAAGCTTCAAGCGCCATCCCGTTTTTGTTTTTTTGTTTTCCCCTTCCGATGCGGCAGATCATCCAAGACAAAACAAACCGCCCCGTCCCAGCCGGTCGGCAACGGGGCGCCGGGAAGGAGGCGGGAGAAGGGTCCAATGCTAACTAGTTCCGCGGAAAGTGATTAGGCAAAGGCTTTTTTGCCAAAAGTGTGCCCAAGACATGCCTAAGAGAGAAGGAAGTGCAACAACGTCGGGCAGCCACTTTCTTTGTTTTCTTTTTTTTTTTCTTGGAGGGGTTTTTGTTTTTGGGTTCTTACTCAAGGGGGACCACCTCGTTCGTGTCTCCATAGAGAAGAGGGCTGGTTGGCAACGTGAAGGCCCACGTAAAGAACAGGTCTCGTCTCATATATGGTAAGTGGGTAGGCAGGAGAGTAGGAGAGTAGAAGAAGACAGCATTGTCTGGCATGGGCTGGTATGTGTGTTTTACTTTTTTTTATTCCCTTGTCGCGATGTCGGGGCCCTTGTTCTCATTTTCCCGCCACTTTTTTGTTATGGAATGGTATCCCACGTGTTTGCGAGCTTCTTGGTACGTTGGGTGAATTTGGCATCTTTTTGCTTCCCCAGTGTTCTGTTGACGAGCCTATATTTTACTATGTCTTTGGTATTACCATTCCATCTGGAAAGAAGTTAAGCAACAGGAAATGGAAAACTGTCGTGCCGGCAAGTTTGTGTAGACGTACCCTGTATTTGGACCGACACATGCACGAAATCCACGATCGAAGGGCATCCTGCTATTTTGTGCAGCCGAGAAAGGTCTCACATTCAGAGACACAACTCACGCCAAGTACCACATTTTTAGGTTTCTCGGCTTTCTTTGTTCTCCTGCAGGGTGCTTTTCTTCCCTCTCATTGTGTTACGCCGGTCGCAGACCTCACGGGTTGGGTGAAGCTTACAAGGTTGGTGCGACCATTTGCCGTCCCTGGGCACTCAAGAAAATTTTGCATTATAGTCGTGTGTCTACCCCGAATGACTATTTGCGATTCTTCTACCCGTAATATACTAACATGGTTTACTTCATGTAATGATTACTTGTATAATTCGATTGTGATCTTGTTCATTTGCGTCTCGTCATCTTGACAACAAGGTTTTATGGCAAGACCAGCACCAAAGCTCACCGTCTGTCTCAGCAGCATCTTGTTTGGATCAATTGTCTGTTGTCAAGAGCTTCCACACAGTGTGTTTCTCGGGCCATTGGGCTTTCAAAAGTGAAACAGCTTACACATCCTTTACCGACTTGTCATGACACGCATGAACCGCTCGAACCGCTCGAACCATGGCTGGTTTAGTTATTCCTAATTCGTGAATTCCTCAACGCCCGCTTATTCAATTCCAAAGTCTGTCTAAGTGACTACTTGCTGATAGAGCTTTTTTCACCATCTTTCCACACGCTGAACTGTCCCCATATCGCCATGCCAAGATGGAGTGAGCAGCAATGCGAAACAGGCGGGCTTGCAAATCCAGTTGGCCCCATACTTTCGGCCAAGTGAGGCGCCGATTTGTTGGCAATGGACTGGAATGAAGAGTATGAACAGCGTGTTAGTCAGGTTGCGGAGCGCGGTGAGACTGACGGACTAATACAACAATCGAGGTTAGCATGTCTGGTCGGGATGCACAGAGAGACCATTGGGCTCATCAAGGCCCTGCCACTGGGCGGCAATACAGTTTAATATCTGCAATGATAAGAGGTTGGAAGAACTCGAAAGGGCGATGTCTGTGCTCTGTGCCTGATGGAACCGCGACCCTTTTACCCCCGTGCATTGAGCCCTTGCATGACCACGGATCGCTTAGTTACCTGTGTAAGACTATTGTCTTTCTTGTATTCTCCCACATCTAGACTCGGCGTTTCTATACCAACAGTGACCGCTTGAATTTCTAGGACACTGGATATGAGAAGGCAGGTAAGCTGTTGCTTCAGAGTGTCCATCAGACTCAGTACTAGGCACTTCTAGCCATTTGTGTTTTCTCCGCTTCCAAAATTGATGTATAAATAAGGCTAATGCATCACAGTTTATGGCATGTATTATACTTTCACATTGCACCATTTAGCGACCGCGGACATCTTAAAACGCTGAAAGTGTGAAATCCTGATTTGCGTGCTTAGATCTGCACTAAATGCAAGCAGGAACCATCATCTAGAGCCCATTCGGGCAAACAACCAACATCATCTCGGCTTGATACCTAACTACAAGCCTAACTGGTTAAAATCAGTCCTATTTCTCTCAATTGATTTGCTGTTATAAGTGCTAGCTGAAGATGAACTGCAGCTATTGCTAAAATATTGGCACTGTTAGCTGTACAGAGTTCAAAAGAAAACGGACTGACAAAGTCTTCAACATTCTCTGAACATGAGGTCGAGTTTGCCTCAATTAATCAATTAACTTTCCACACCATTCCGGCTTTGACGGGGTGGGTTACCATCTACAGTGACATGCCTGATAGCAAGTGTCTGAATGTCAAAGAAGAGTCCAATGAAGTTTTTTCTTACGCGTCAAGGAAAGCTATCCACCTGGGCCGGGGATGTAAGTAATCGCCGTGTAGGTGCCTGACGGTAGTCTGTTAGCAATCAGGTTGATATTTTGATACATAAATAGGTAGGAAGTGCCCCTATCAGTACGCCACGATGGATATAGGTAGACGGAGGACGTCATTTATTGTCCTTGGAATACGCTTCAACCGTATAGACATATAATACAAATACAAGAAACCGCGTTGAAGCTTTGATATTTTGACATCCGGCGTTGGTAACAATATGAAACCATGTTTGATCATCACTAAATAGGAATTTCCAATGCCTATGACAAGGACAGCACCATAGGGCAGTATCGCTTTGCTGATCCATCAAGAATTTGTGTCATGGCTACAATCAAGGCGGGTGTGCTGCCTCCATCGCGCCTGTCTAGTTGGTAATAGTTTCTGGAGCAGGTAGAATATGCAGAGGAGTTGGCTCTACCCGCTATAGACGGCGTAATTATGGTCAAGACGACAGGAAGATTGGCCTATTGCGGCAAGTAATACATGCAAAATCATCTGAGCCACAAATGCCTAACATGGAGAACGATCGACCGCGCTAGCCAGGGGTCTTTGGATTGAATGGCAGTTCAGTGATGGGCTAGTCCCAATGTCAAATATGCAGCATGTGATAGACATTTACGATAGTACTGTTCAGTCTATATATCCGGGCTTAATTGAATCATCATGCCATCTCTTACCAGCGTTAAGTTTTTCTTCATAGAAAACACCATGAGCAAAAGGTGGAGGGGAGAGAGGGGGGGACGTAGTAAGAACACAAGCGAATTAGATCATTGTCAGCGTCTGAGCATTCCTCGCGTCACTACACTAGCCATATCCAATTATGGCCATAAAATAGAGTAGAATAATCATCCGTGTCTACCAATAACAGCACTTCATACAGTATAAACAATGCCCCATTCGGACTGCACCCCCGTATCAAGAGACATCACTAGCTTCGCTATCAAAGCTACACATCCCACCGGATATTCGCCCATCTCTTTCCCCTCCACAACAACACGCACAGGCCATGCTGTGCAGTTCCCCAAGCCTCCAATCGCTGCATCGTCAGCTTACCTATGGGGTATTATTGGGGCATCAAGGTAGGCAACCAGCCAGCCAGCGTCCGCGCTTATTTCTCGATTGCGGGGAGTTTCGGCTCATGAGTGAGCAAGTTTACACAACCAACAGTGAGTGTCAATAACTCAGATCTTCTCCTACCTTAGCATGTAATTATGCCACGATACTATCAAGAAATAGTTATCTTGTGCAATTAATACCCTGCTTATCCCCATGATAACATCTTTGTTCCACCCGTAAAAGGCAACACACACCGAAAAATCTAATATCGAGAGAAAAACCGGCGTACCCGATCCCGTCAGCCACAAGACCCTAAACCGGCTATATAGTGTATCGGCCCCACCAAGAATGCTCCGGTATGTATAGCCCCCACTGTAGCTTAATATATAAAGTAAAAGCGCTTGTATTTAGTACCGCACACGCCGAAGCAACCATCTCGTACTCGTCAGCAGAGCAACAAACCCTGAAATGCAGCGTTTGTTCTAAAGAGGAAAGGCTCAAGATGGGGAAGCTTGCAACTCTGTTTAGTGCCCCCAATCTTCAAGTTGTCCCCATCGTCCTCTGTTCTATCATTCACCTAGCTACATCCGGTATTTGTATTCTAGGCATCAATATCAGAAAGCATCAGGATCTAGCACACCAGCTGAGCCCAATCGCCGTATCGGAAGGGCAGATCGACAGATGCCAAGCATAAACTACACACACCAAATGTCTTGGATAGAGCATCACAAGTAAAAAATGATGTTATTGTTTTGGCTAGATAGTTTGTATGGCGATTTTTGCATATTTATAACCTCATCTGTCGCCGTTTTATACAAGTAACACAAACAACATTACAATACATTATTCAACTTATCAAACAAATCTTCTTTCCCATCTTCTCTCAAACGAGACAAACAAACACACACCTCAAGATGTCTTCCCTCAAGACTATCCTTGCCCTCCTCACCATGGCCATGGCTGCGACCGCTGCTCCTGCAGCACCTCCCGTCTCCTCAGCTGTTCAGGCCAGGTCAGACGAAAGCGATGGGGTCGTCAACGCAAATTTTTGTAAAATGAACTGCGTTTAAACGGATCTTTTCTCAAGACTGTCCCTGGTCTCAACCCATGATTAATCAATCAATCAATCCCCCAGGTTGTGGGGTTTGTCTCGTTGCACATACCTTCCGTCTCGCTTCCGGGGGAAATGAGAAGCCGGCTTCTGCAGACGAGGTGCAAGAATCAACAATATAAATATAATAAACATGATACTCAACGCACTTGGCTCTGACCCTGCCTCTCTTATTATTGAACGTTTTGATCATCAAGAGTGAGATTCAATTTATTTTCGTCAACCTACAGCAGGACACACACCTACAGCACTAGCTTAATAAGAAGCGCTGACTGCAGGGTAATCAATGAGTCAAGGGACACCCTAGATTACATCGAGTTCGGGGATTTTCCATGAGGCTTAAACACATGAACATCTTTAAATAATAATTGTATTGTATATTATCTCTAGCACAAGCAATTGATGGCGTCAATCCTAATATTCACAGACGTGAGCACAATGCATTTCGTACTTTACCCCACGATTACCGCACATGTCCATCAGCAGAAGTTAATAACAGAGGAGAGGCTACCTTGTTGTATCAATGCCCACCTCCACCACACCTTGTCAGCAGCCACGTCTAGAACCCTTCCAAGCGCCCACATAGAGAATGAATAGAAAGCCGGGGCATGTACTGTATGTTCATGCTGGCCCGCCTGCCTCCCCCCCTGACTCGTCGATCCGGGCCGCCACACCCGTTAGGATGGCGATATAAGGTATTAGGTAGGTGCAGGAAGGTAAGTAATCCATGCGCAATAGGCTACTCTCGGAAGGAAAGTAAGCAGCGGGCCTTGGGCAGATCATGTGTTGTGTGTCTCGGGCGCGCGCCTCTGCTACGTGGAGGCGTTGTGGATGTGTGCATGCTCGATAATGTCGCAGATCACATCATCGAGAGATCTGAAATGCAATGGAAGACGCCACAGAATACACTCAAATTAATGACCAGGCAAGACCAACTGTTCTTCTATACACCCTCTTGATACCATCAATTCATTGCCATCAATAGATGCTATAAAGGCAGTATCATTGTCAACACCTTTCCTCATCATCACTAGTCTAGGGTAACCACTCCAGACACTCGACTTGATGAAAGCGCAAACAAACCTCCTCCCCAAACATAAGCACATGTGGAGCAACCTTTTCCTTTTGCTTTCCTTTGCACCAAGAAGCTTCTCACTTTCCAAGTCCGGCTAGTCTCCTTCTTTTTCTTCCAGACTATAACACTTCTCAGCGAAAAAATGCCGCCTACCCGCCCCAGACGCGCGACTCAATGACCAAGCCTAGATAATTACTGCTTATCCCATAAGCAGAGATCTAGGAACAACCAACCACCCACCATTTAGCGTGTTCTCTTTCTTCCACACACTTACGCGGCAAATAAACTCGGAAGATAGGATGACAGTCTATGTGTGGACCCCTTTTTTTCGTATTCCTTCTTTCCATCTTCTTTATTCTTCCACGTCGTCATCATGTCTCAGTAGGTCAGATCCGTTCCCCCCCATAGCCAAATCTGCCTAATCCCCACAAAGACAAAACGTGTATCATCACATTGGCATTGACGCCTAAAAATGCTGGTCGGGAGATGCCGAAAACAGTGGTTTGTTCGGACACGCCACAATGCACCTCTCCACGTGCGTGGCCATCCTATCCCATGCGGCAACCGTATGGTCTGTGTGTGAGCTCGTCAAAGTGGGATAAAGATGACACTATTGGATTAGTCGGTTAGCGCATGGTTTTTCGGTTGATGCGTTCAAGAACTTCAGCAACACCAGCACTTTGAAGCTCTTTGAGTTTCTCTTTCTCAATACTGACTCCCTATTGCATTCTCTCGACAAAGTTGTCTTTCCATCCGTCTACTATACTTACTTCCAACATTCTTCAAGTCTCAAGTTGTGCCCACGTTACTATTTCTGCTGCTTATGCCACCTTGCCAGCCTAGTCCATGTTCATGTTCTCACGAATTCCCGAATCCATCCCAGGCGGCATCTCACTTCTCGGCCTCATCCCATGTACCATCTTAACCTTATCTTACCATATCCTATCGCACCCCCTGATTCCATATTCCATACCTTGCCCAAAACAGAAGCTCAAAACTTGGGACACGGAATCGTTTCCCTTGCCCCACGATTTTCCCCATGCCCGAAAGTCGCCACACGCCACGACATATCTCCTCCCATGTACAACTCCACCTATGTATGTAAGACAAATCGGCTTCCCTAAAGTTCTGCCTAGACAAATCCCGTTATAGGTAGTGGGCATCACTAGATAACAAAAGTATACCAACACACTTTGTGTGGTTGATCTATAAGAATTCCATCCACAAAGTCAGTTTAACTAATGCTAGCCAAGAGAAAAATAAGCCATGTCCGCCTGGTCCGGCGTCTAATCGAGGGGTCGAAATGTCCGTTCCTGCGCTAGATTTTGATCCCGAGTCCCTTCTTTTCACAGCAGCAACAAGGCGCTACCCATAGTCTCCTGTATGGTTCACACGCTAGCTTACATGTTTACCCACCATCAGCAAGGCATTGGAGTGAGATCTCGAAATCATGCCCATGTGGAGATGCTGCCAACACTATCTTATGGAGTCTCCGTCGGCCCTTCGCTGGCTCCACAACAGATGCACCCTTACCCCGTGTCAGATCAGAGTGAGCAGCGCCGCTATCTTTTACCCCAGATGATGGCATCACTAGGATGTTGGGCATGGGGTATTGTTGGCAAACAACCATGGCTCTTTCGAGTATATAAGAACTCGTCGTTTCTCCCTTTTTTTTCTCAATCCATCAACTCAAGCCTCAACAACCATCTACAACAGCCATCTCTACAAACCCTCTTCCTCAACTCTTCTCTTCAAACCTACAACACAACAAACAAACAAACAAACAACCCCTCTTCACAATCATCAAGATGCCTTCCCTCAAGACTGTCCTCGCTGTTCTCAGCATGGCCGTAGCCGCCACCGCTGTCCCCATCTCCGTTGAAACCGAAATTGTTGATGCCTCTACCGTTGAATTCCAAGCTCCCGCCGGCTTTGAAGTCGACTCCAGCATCGAGGCCCGCGCCGACTTCGACCTCGACGTCGAAGCTGAAGCTGAAGCTGACGCCGAGGTCGACACCGAGTTTGGTGCTGCCGCAGACATTGAAGCCCGCAGTGTCGATGTCGAAGCCGACGCTGACGTCAACACCGACATCAGCATCACCCCCCGCGCCGCTTCCGGCTCAGTCACCTGGTTCCACCCCGGCCTCGGCGCTTGCGGTGGCCGCAACAAGGACAGCGACTACATCACCGCCGTCTCTGACAAGCTCTACGACAGCTACAAGCCCAAGAGCCCCTGCGGCCGTAAGATCAAGCTCACCCACAAGAACAAGTCCATCACCGTCACTGTCGTCGACCGCTGCGTTGGCTGCGCCTACAACAACCTCGACCTCTCTCCTCGCGCTTTCGCCGACCTCTTTGGCGCTACTAGCATCGGCCTCGTTAACAACGTCAAGTGGGACTGGGCTTAAATCCACTCTTCCCCTTGGCTACTTCGATTTGATCATGGTTGTGATCAGCCGCAACATATGCCATTTTACTTTTCATATTGTATATAAACTGCTCCCATTTCCCAAACTGTACATATCGAGGGATCCTGGGCCGAGATGGGATACATATTTGACGACGAACTACACATGGAACATGCTTTTTGTACCGTATATAGTGCATACACATAGCTTTTACATACACACAATGATGATTTTATACAAACAATACCAAGTACATGAGAAAACAAGTAGAGCTGTTCATGAAGTGATGCGATTTATAGGATATGTCACTTTTTCTCAAGCACACCTCCTAGCTCAACCGAGGAATGAGATCCATGTGTGGACCACACTATACATTCTACACAGCATTCCATACTATTCAACACTATTGCACAAATAAGCTACGGATACAATTTATCACTAATGTAAAGAAACTACGCCATCAAGGTTTAATATACTCAGTGGCGGCTGCTAACCGCCCCCCTCACGCCCATTGGTGCATCCTCACCCTCCGTCGCCGCATCCGGTAATTCTCCCAACCTCTCCTCCACGGCCCCCTTTACCAGCCCCTCGACCCACTGTTGCCTCCTCCTCCTCCGTTATTACTTTCCATCCTCATCTGAAATACTTCCACTTCACCCTACAATGTTCTTCAACATATCAACACAGCAAATAGATTCAAAGTTTGTGATTGTCATTTCTCAGGGGCAAGTCGCATAGGTGCGCTTCTACCCCCTCTTCCTACACTGATAAGGTTTATATGCTTTTACTAAGATACACAGGAAAAAACCCGTCCAACAATGCCTGCTTGCCTACGGCCGTCCGTTATTTTTTCTTCGCATTCCTTTGCTCTCTTGTACTCCCTTTTAATAAAACATCATATGAGTTAAACTGTTGATTTTTTCCTCTTTTTTTATTTCTTGTTTATTTTTTTCTCAGCCCGCCTTGTTCTTCAGACCAAAAGTGGGCAGCCATTTTCTCCTCATCCCAGTCGCCGATGCCTGTGCGCCATTGGCCTGCTGCTTTTGTGCCTCCGCATCACCTCCAGGCACTTCGGATGTTTCTGGGTTTGACACGTCTGCTTGGGGTATAAAGTCAGGGCGCATTTCAGAGCCAGCCGTGTTTCGGCGGGCTTGCCGCTGGTTGAACTGAATTGGCGGTGGTGTCGCCCCGGATCGATCGTCGTCGTCCATTGCGCCGCTTCGGCTTACCCAAGATGGCGCTCCAACAATGGGATTAATGGTGTTCTTTGGCACATCTGCCAACACCGGCTCAGGAGGGCTTGTCGCCGCCGTGTTCTCGGCCCCATTGTTGGTGTTGCTATTTGTGTTGCTATTATTGGAGGTACTGGAGGATCCTCCACCCAGAGAGCGGCGGAACAACCTGTTCAACCCAGCACGGGCTCCTTGTTGCCCTGTAATCGGGGGATAATGACTCTTCTTCTGGTCACTTCCCGGCTGCTGCGGAGGAGGTTGGTGCATCTGGGTCTGAACTGGGGTTTGCAACTCCGTCCGCATTGGGACATCTTCACTCATGCGCCTAGCCTGATGCTGTCTCTGATTTGAGCTTGTCTCATCTGCTACAGGATACTGTGGAAACTGCAACGTCTCTGAGGTAGAACCGGTCCGAGCATGAAGGCTCGACCGTCTGTCTGGCGGTGGCGGCGCTGGATGTGACGATGGATGTGCCGACTGGGATGACTGACGCAATGAAAACAGGTCATGCATAAAAGCCGCATCGGGCCCAATTCCTTCTCCCTTAGTACGCACATTGCTGGGCCCGAACATGGATGTCATTGCCCAACCGCCTCTTGAGGCGCTACTTGGGAATCCGAAGAGATCGGGAGAGGCACGACCACCCTTTTTACCAGACTTGGTGCTCTCTCGCATCCATATATCCAGGCTCGATTGCAGAGAATGGGCGTCATCCTCGCTATCACTACCCCAGTCACTGCCTCGTGTATTAGACACGGTGGTCTCGCCTGCAGAGCGGGGACGGGGTATCAAAGCATCACGGTGGTCGTAAATATTCGCATCTCTCGGGTCCCTCGCCCCGCCACCGACATGTCCCCGTCTCAGTGGTGCTTCGGCAGCAAAATCACCGAAGCGCTCTCTGCCCGCCTCTACCGTGTTCATTTGCAGCCCTGATATCCGATCTCTCATCGCCTCGTGCTGCTGTGATAGCGTGTCGTTCGAACCCTTCATGCGATGTAACGTCGACGTCGAGATTGTATCAGGAGTCGGCGGAAATCCCTCGTCATTGAGGCGGACACCGCCCGGCACGTCAGTCATGACCTTTTTCAATGCTTCACGCTTCTCCTCCTTGGTTGGCCTGCGTGTCGGTGATTGATGCGCCATCGCCTCGTCGCCCCTGAATTCTCTGCCTTGGCTTGATGGACGGTTATCTTCCCTCCTGCCAGAGCGAGTTCGTTCAAGCCGTTCGATCTGTTGTAAAGGGGACTTGTGATCCACCATGCCCAATATTGAATAATATTGCGAGGAGCCATTGGGGCGCGAAAGAGGGTTGGCCGTGGCTGATCGAGCCGGGGCCATCATCGGTTTTCCCGGTAGCATTCTCCCAGACTCCCTCGGCTCAGGCAAACGATAGCCCCCATCAACCCCATCGAGAGACAGTGGCATGTCGACTGGCGGCGGATAGTCCCTGCTCTGCGCCTTCTGGCCATACACACTGAGAAAGGAGCTCTCGCTCAAGACACTGAGAGTCGGACTGCCATAACCATTAGCAGGGGTATTACCCGCCTCTGATGAACCTTCTGCCACCCGGGGTAGACTGAGGGCACTCCCTCTCACACCCAAATAGACGTTGCGCAGATTTTCGGTGTTTTCGCTCTTTTCGGATAAGAAGCTGGGCATACGATTGACGACCTTGGCGTACCCGTCCCCCCTATTCATACTCGAGCCACCGCGAGCTGACACAGCGTGCAAATATTCAGCGGTGAGATCCTGCGACCGGAACAAACCCTCGTTTTCCACCTGGCGGACCATGTTTCTTTCGGTAACGAGTTGATCGACTCGATCTTCCAACATGACAATCATGGCGACGGCCTCTTCAACAGCCTTGTCTCGCTTTTCCAACTCTTCCATCAGGGTATCGTGTAACTCATCCGTTTCTCTCTTATCCTTCTCCAGAACCTCGACTCGCTCTTCTAATGCCGTCTGTCGCTCGCGCCGGTGGTAAAGTTCAAGCTTCAAATCAAAATTCTGCTTGTGAAGGGTTGAAATAACCTGCAAACTGGTGTTAGGATGGATGGGGGATACGCTGCAAAATTAATGATGAATGGAGCCCATACCTGCTCTATTTCTTTCAAACCAGGGCCTTGCTTTTTGGTTGGTTCAGAGCCGGCGCTGGATCCTGGGCGCCGATTGTCCGTGTCTCCCAGCTTGGAGTCCTGTGCGGCCCGGCCTAGATCTAGAGAAGCACTCATATCCGTCTGTGATCTTGAGGCTATACTCATCCTTTCGCTGTCTGTCCTCCGCTCCCTCAGGAGCTTCTCCTGGAGGAATGACGACATGGCCGGCTGGCGAATCATTTCTGCGCTGCCCTCTCGTGAAAGCACTGGTGTTGGCCCGCGGGCTGCTCTAGGTGAGCCTGAAGGGGCTGGACATGAATTCTGGTGGTAGAAGCGGTGAGTGGAGTGGGAGTGGGAAAGTTGAGGGGAGGTGGCGACATGTGAGGACGAGCTGTTTGCGCTCTGCGACGTCATGCGGGTGTTGGTGGTGCTGACGGATGACCGTGATGGTGCACGAGGATAGGAAGCATTTGTCCTCTGTCGAGGATGCGCCGCTGAAGAGGCGTCCATAACGTCAATTCAGATAATACGCCAAATGGGTTGGATAAATTGTCTGCCAAGATGCTTGCCGTGTCCGCAGAACCAACCAAAATGGACGATGGAAATTAGGAGAGCAAGAATCACTGGGTTCCTATATTATATCCGCGCCGGCAAACGGATCTGATGCTCCTAACCGCTGTGATTCAGGGACCTGTCCTACGTGGCGCATGTGCAGATTGAAGCAGGCGTGCGATAATGCTGGCTGGTTGTTGCAGGTCCTGCGTAGGCAGTTAAACACACTGGTCGTCGGGGTTGCACAGCATGACGTTGACGGTTGTTATTTCGTCAGAGAGCTCCTCACAGCATGGCACGGGCCAATTCCCCAGATTAGGTGAACCGTGGGTCTCGTGCTTCCAGAGCAATGACTTTGGAGATGGAAATTAGGGGGACAGAGGGCGTTGTCGGTGGTCGTGGACGCGTGGTTGAATTCGGCAATGCTGGGTGATGGTGACGTTGGCTGAGGTGGCGGTGCTGTTGTTCGGGAGGATGCTGGTAACAAACAAAAACAGTCGATGCGATTGCTCGACGATGGTCCTGTTTGGTTTCAGTTCAACGATAATACAAGCATCAGCGACAATGACTGGTCAACAGTGCAAGGCGAGCTTCGGTCGGATGAGTCGTTGCCAGAATCTCGTGACAGACAAGTCCAGGGAGGGAGGGAGAGAGAGTGCCAGGCGCAAAAAGGGAGGGCCACTGGCGATGATCTACCCGTATTGTCTGCAGGAGTACGGAGTACAGCTAGGGCAGATGTCCGGGATACAAGAAGGAAGGAAATGACGAAACGGCCTAGCAGCGGACAGAGGAAGCAGGTAAAGGGGAGAAGAAGAGAGGATGTGGTGTATCCGACCAGGTAAGGAGGACGAGGACGAGGCAGAGGTACATCCAATTGGTGGTGGAAATAGCAAGATGAGCAGCAAGATGAGCCTCCAATGGCTGCACGGCGAGTGGCTCTCGCCAATTCGCCTAGTTGGGATTTTTTTTCTCTCTCTCTCTCGCTGCTCCGTCCGTTGCTTGGACGTGCTAGACGTGCAAGGCGCCCAGGGCGGCGGCCACTGCCGGGGTCTCTTTAGGGGGCTTTTTTTTTGGTCCCTTTCTGGGGGGCTTCTGGAGAGAGGGGGCAGCACCACAGCGCGCCACTACACCCAAACTGGGGCCGCTAAATTGGGCCCGTGCAGTAGCGCTGGCAGAGCGCCCAGGCACAGAAAAAGCCATCCATCTCAATTCATTCATCAATCAAATTTGGTGGTGGTGTGGTGGAAAATGTGGTTGGTGCCTTGCGCCAGTCAGCCATCCATCCATCCATCCATCTTCATCAATGGGCTACGGCTCCAGGTTTTTCCCACACGCTCAATTGGGATGGGACGTGTGCATTGCGTGTGTGTGTGCTTTGTGCAAGAGGTAAATTCACAGCTAGACCCCCTCTGGAATGACGCCTTCTAGCTGCCACTGAAGCTTCAAGGCTTCGGATAAGGCAATCTTGGCGAGTTGGTTGCAGATGACGCCGAGAACCCCGTGCGCCCAATGGCAGATGGCCAGTGAGTCGCCTATCATGCTGTCATTGGGGCCCCACGGCCAACCAGAAAAAGGAAGCATGACGGCGATTGCGGGTCGGATCCCAATGTTTGAAAGTTTGATTTTTTTTTTTAATTTTGCTGACATTACTTTGTACAAACACTTTTTGTGAACGAGTAAGGTAAGCAAGCTACCTATGGTATGAGTTATGCCTCGCCGTTTATTGTTGTTGTTCATCTGGGCGCCTCCTTTCCCTTGCTTATTACATGTCTTGGAATCAGAAACCAACAGCTACACACACGCACACTCACCAATTTAACACCAACTCACAAAACCGTTGTGTTGCCATGACCCCCCAAGACGTTATTAATAGCTCGCCTGCTATTTGCCTCGGGAATATCTCGCCGTTACGTCCACCACATGTCTTTTTTGTTTGTATGTATGGAGTATTATACTGGAGGCACACTATAGCAGCCCATCACCTAGCAAAAGGTACCTTCTCTAGATGACTCCAAGGCATCAGTGCGCAACCCTCTGTGACAGGATAATTAATGCATTCCGTGCATAATCGGAGGAAAAACTCTTCATTTTATCAAAAGAAAAAAAGCCGTGAGGCCGAGCGCTGCTGCTGCTGCTGCTCCTCCTGCAGAGCGACCTTGATCCCCTGCGTCAGAGAGAGTGAGAGAGATATTAGAGAGAGAAAAGACGGCTCAACTGCTTTTGGTTGTTGGTAATATGGACCCTTTCCCAGCACACCTTACATGGCCCCCTTTTCTCGTGGTCGTCCAGAGCATCGTCATCCCCGGACCAATGAGCTGCTCTTCCAGTGCCGCGGGGAGCCAGGGTTGCAGACGGGCTGCAGTAGCTTGCAGGAAAGGATGGACAAGGTACGGAATACAGGCGAATGGATCAAGAACCTACAGGGCCATTTATAGGCCATCAAGGCCACTTACAGGCACATTTACACCGTAGCACAGCCTACAGGCAGCCAGAAGGCACCAACATTTGTGTGCCCTCCCTGGTTCCGGCCCTGCGGCTCCGGGCCAGGAATCCACCAAGAAGACAAGGGCCATCCATCTCCAGCTGAGCGTGTGCGTGTGTGCGCAACTGTGATTAAGCGACTGATTCGCCGCAATTGACATTCCTGGCTGGCCTGGTGTTAATTGACCATTAATTACGGCCCATGTCCGCTCCTTGTCCATCTTCCCCCCTCCTCGCCAGATTCAGTGGTTCATTCTCGGGCGATGCTGCACAGCTCCCTGACCATCTGCTCTGGCCATCCGTTGCCGCTGATGGATGCTGCAGGCAGGTCCTGTACTGTATTCCTCCCTGTACATGTACGTACGGCCAAGTACAGCGTCATCTCTGCTGACCGCCACCCAAAACCGACCTTGACAGTGAACCTTGGCCCGCTCGTTGCCCAATGCAGCGTCGCCTCCTTTTCCCAGTCTGTTGCCGCCTTGCCCAATTGCCTAGAGTTGCATGCATCATTCCGCTATTTTCTTCTCTTTTCATAGGTGAGGTATACTCACCTACCTACCTACCTTGTCTTGTGTACCAATACGAAGCACTGTCCAGACCCAGGTGCGTGGTAGCATTGACCGATCGCGATCCCGTCTTCACTCGACCCCCTTCTTCTGCAGCAGCGCCGCCCATACAAACCAGAACAAAGGCTAGCATTTAAGTACGCAGTAGCACCCCAAACAAACAAAGACAAGGCAGACTGTCTGCGCGCCGGCCCGCTGTCTACATGCCACTTGCCGTCGGTCGGACGCCGTCTTTTACAATAAGCCCGTTTCTCAGGAAGCCCCATTGTAGTT